>OX439011.1:17150919-17870794 GCA_949316495.1 Amphiduros pacificus | reverse complement strand
ACAAATTATATTGAGAACAGGAAACCTTTTTTTGCAAACTAGATGAATTTGAGACAAATCTGATTGATCAAAATTTTGCTTAATCTTTTTAATGTTTGACAATCTTATACACAATATGGCTTTTCTTCAAAAAGGGGAAAAGTCAAAATTTTCAACTTATTTCAAGATTTCAAAGCTGTATTAATTTAAAATTTGAAAATATCTAATACGGCAATATACATTTTGATACACTTTGCAAGTTTAGATTTGCAGGCAACAAAGCCATGTCATTTATTAAATGAAAATTTGAAGTGCAAAATTTGTTACAATTTAAATTGAAATATTAATTAGTATACTCTCCACAGCAGATCCAGGATTTATACCTGACTCTGCAAGTAAACGGCATATTCAACTCTTTGGTTGAGTGCACAGAGGACACACCCAGTGCAAGCAACCAGGACCCAAATAGTAAAGTATTTCATCACATGGGGTAACTTGGCCAATTGGTGTCATTGTTATTATAAGAAAGTGAGTACAATAAGGATTGAGATTTTCATGACATGTGTACCGAAATAGTCAGACAAAAATAGTCAGCAGGGGATGGATCATTAATCCTCAAGGAATAAGGAGGAAAAATATCTTAACTTTTTCTTCTTGGGCAAAGCTTATATGTCAGGCCTCACCATGAACTGACTGAATAGCATTGTAAGTCATGTAAAATCCTGAACAAAATTATACAAATAGTATAATCTTTTAACCAAATATTTCAAATACACTCCTTTCCCAAGTTACGAATGATCCATTCTAAATTACTTTTGAACATATGAAATAAGCATGTGCACGTGTACAATTGTGCTGTTGTGGTTGAGCACGTACCATGAGCCAACCAACTGGCCAACTATATGGTTGCATGCTAATGTGCGGACTAATTCTGTGCTAGGAACAACGTATTGCGGCAGAGGTAGTATATGACTCTACCTTGCCATGCAGAGTATAATTAGTAATGATATATCTAAAAAATATATATTGAAAATTTGAACTTTTTTCTGTCACGCCTCAATTTTTGAGAATTCTTGCCCCAAAAGTAACATTGTTAAAATATATTTAAATTCACATGTCACTTTATGAAAAAAATCCTTTAGTTCCATATTGAGATGCGCATGCGCGGGGAAGTATGGACGCCTTTTTCTAGGAGCAAGCTTCTAGGAAAATAAAATAAAGTGTACATATATGATCCGCAATTTATCGCATGATCTTCTGCATGATGCCTGTTGAATAGTATATTACTAGGATTATTTGAGAATTTAGGAGCCCTAGGAATTTTTTGAAGCATTGATTTCGATCATTTCCAAAAAACCAAATACAGACTTCGTAGGTTTAGAATATACAAAACGTATATACCAGGTATGTATTGAAAGTCGCGAACGTATGCAGGGCTGTAAATTGAAGAAAAGACAAATATTGCATTATCTAACAATCTAATTAACGGACTAGCCCATCTAAATTTTGTTGATTGGCATGACTAACCAATTTTTTTATGGACTAGTGTATCTATGTACTAAATTAATAAAATTTATAACCATGGTTATTCAATATGCTTAATGAAGTGCTGGGGTCAAAAGTTCATGATTAAGGCAGTCTGACATCACTATCATGATTACGTTGTAACAAGTTGCAGCCCTTCAGAATATTACAAATGACGTCATCAAGCCAGAACAATGGGGACGTCAACGTCCTTCCTGTCCATTACCGGTGGTGGACGTTGCCGTCCTTCCCGTCCTTCAGGGGTTAAGGCACTGTACGCGATTCCTCATAACTAAAAATAGCATAAAACGTAAAGAAAAAGAATAAGATAGAAGCATTATATATCAATCATCTAAGTGCCGAAAAGTGAACTCTGCGAAATCAAAGATCCTTTCCTCCTACCGCTATTACTATTACTATTATATAACACCTCTGAACACCTTAAATATACAAACATAATTAATCATATGCCTGAGCTCAGGTGTGTTTTTCAAAATAGTTATACATATATAAATATCTGTTTAAGACACAGAGGTTAAACCATCTGTCAACCCTGAGTTGAACGATTCTACTTCTCTAAGTCAACTGCTAAGTCAATTTCACTGGGTATATAAGACCCCAGTACACTGCACATATCAGTAGCGCGACAACCCAGTACCAGAAGACCGGCTGAAGGCAACAACAAGCTAGCTATGAATGTATTGTGCTTTTAACTGGTTTTATTGATATTTTGCAACACATACTGGATTTTGAATAATTTACTCTGGATTTTAAGCATGACAAAATCTCTCTGCGAATCTCTGCAGTAAGTACTCTAACACATTTTCCTAAACAACTATTCAGTAGAAGAGAATAGTATATATATATATATATTAAGGAATATTGAAATTTGCTGTTCTGTATGAAAGAATAGCATTTCTTTAATATACAAATCCCATAATCACCAGCATATAATCACTGGTGCATTTACTTTCACACAAGTATGAGAAGTTAGTATTTGAAAGGAAAACCAACGATGAGTTATCTAAAATTCAGAATGTTAGCACTAGCAATATGACCACTTTTACTCCTACTCACCCCAAGTATCTAATCATGACAGAACAAGAAAATAGCAAGTGTATAGCGGAAAACCAAAAATCTGATTTGTTTTAACTTATTCCAGCAATGTTAGCTGATACAGTGTTCGAGGGCCATGGGCCGTGGCGCAGTTGGTTAGAGCTCCAGCTTACTAGCACCAGTTCCTCTGTGGTGATCCAAAGGTCGTGGGTTCGATCCCCGGCTGTGCCGAGATTGAACTCATGATTCAATTTCCCATATGAGCTGAGGCCCGTGCCAAAAGGGTTAACCCATTGTCCGTAAATCTGTGACCGGGTGGGTTGTCATGTCAAGGACCTGCGACATGACAATTCAGTGAGGCAGCACTATATCTGCTACAAGTAGGTCTCATCACGAAATGACTGAAATAATGTTGAAAGTGTTGTAAAACCCCAAAACAAACAAACAAACAAATACAGTGTTCGAATTCAAGTGGGCATTCAGCATGAGGGAAACCTTCCTCAAATGGAGGGAATTCCATGCAATAATTTTAATGCTTGGAGCACATGACATCATGAACCACAAAAATATTGAGGATATTTGCAAAGTAATAGCCAAAATTGTTGAAACTCTAAAAAAAGTATACTCGGGCAAAGTTGGTCTTGTGAACACTGCCCCCATTTGATTAAGGGTACGGACCCCAGGCAGTCCTCTTGAATTATCTCAGGAACAAAAAATTCCCGGATGTAACCTTCATTCACACTAGGGAAATCTTAGATAAGCACCTTAGATCCGATTGCATAAATGGCGGGAAAATCCTTTTTGAAGAAGTTATTATGAAAATTCAAGTTGACATGGCAGTTGATCTCAAAACAAAACGTTCCGGACAATAAACCCAAGGAATCTAAACCTTTGACTAACTCAACTAGCTCACAAGGTAGTGCCAGTCGTTTAGGTATGTTCTCTGAGACACAAAATGACCTCGTATGGTCACTTAGTCAATCTAATACCCATATGATCAGTGAAATTCCAAGTGAGAAAATGGGGATGATCATGGGAAAGAGGGGATCAACTGTGAAAGCTGTAAAATATGTGAGCTCAACTAAAATCCATATAATGGCATGTAAGGTTCCCTCTGGCGATGGCCAAGTGGAACTCAAGGGGTTACTAATTGTGGGGCCACCCACAAACATGATGCACGCTTTTGACGGGATTGACACAGTCTTGGCTGGGCAAGATATTTATGAAATTTATGATATGCAAAAACCACCTGCACCCCATATCGAAAAGGCGCAAATTTGGTAAATGATGGGAAATAATGAAAAAGTGATAAACATGTAATACCCTTGACTTAGTTATAACTTTTAAAGGAAATCAAATGCTTAGGATTCATCAAATAGATGAATATATGTCTGCCCAGAAAATGATTAGGCTGTATATAGATATGGTCCCACCCAGGCCCCCTAGAAAATCCATTAAATACAGGAATTTAATAAAATATTGATCTGTTGTCTCTGAAACATGACCTTAGGTCCCCTAAAAATAATATCTCGAACTGGGAGAATCTCTCAGTAGGTGACATGGCTGATTATTATAACAGGGAACTAACAATCTTAATGGACAAACATGCCCCACTAAAATTACCAATATATCTCCACGCAAGCCAGTACCATAGTTGGATGACCAACTAAAACATGAGAGGTCCCTCAAGAGAAGGTTAAAGAGGAGGATGAAAAATCGGATCTTAAGGATAAGGGATTATACAACAAGCAGAGAAATAAATACAAATCCCAATTAAAATCGTCACAATCACAATATTTCTCAAAGCTGGTAAAAGAAAATAATCATGACCCTAAAATACTTTTCAAGGTTATTGATTCGTTAATGCACAAGACTATAGATATGCCAATGCCTCAAATGCCTCAATCCAATAGCGATATTGTGCTGGCGGAAAATATTTTTTCTTTGATAAAATAGAAAAAAATATGCGTTGATATTATTGATAACAAATGTACAAGTACATTCCTCTCAACAGGTGGCACTACGAACAAAATTACTGAAGCCTCATCCACCGCTGAAAGTCTCATTAAGGTCTATAATCCACAATCAGTTTGAAGCATCGGGAGAGAACTTCGGGTGGTCTCGTATATTTACGTAACTGCCTTCGGCACACATGGTGGACAAACTCGTTTGCATGAGATTTTTAAATACTCAACTCTTTTAGTGATAATTCATATTTTATGCCATGATTATATCTAAAATGTTCCAAAAAAGTTTGATTATTCTTTGGATGGCATTAAATAAAGAAAATATAAATACTTGATATAAGTCACCAGCTGCAAAAACTGAGTCGAACCCGTTTTAACGGTAGTTAAAACGGGTTCAATTTAACTAATGAAAAATTAAGACTAGCTGGTTAAGTTTACTTTTTCTGTGCTAAATTAACAAATAACATTACTTTGAATACATTTAAGCCAAAAAAACATAAGTCTGTCCCAGTTTTTCATTGTGGAATATAGACCTTAAATCTAAGCTTTTAACGACAGAAGATGTAAGAAAATTGGTATGGAAAGCAGGAAACAAGTCATGTGATCTTATTGCTCATCATCACGACAATAATTAATAAATCACTATCTGATTCCTCTTTACCTGACAACATGAAAATTGCTATTATTGCGACCCTCCTTAAGAAACTAGGACTGGAACTTAATGAGAAAGGTTATAGACCTGTCTCAAACTTATCCTATATTTCCAAACTCACTGAAAATGCAGTTGTTAACCAACTAGTTCCCAACCTAGTAAGAAATGGACTAACTGACGAGTTACAATCGAGCTTACAAAGAAGGCCACAGCACTAAAACAACCTTACTCAGGGTGCATAACAATATTCTTCAAGACCTTGATGGTACAAAATCAGTAATCCTACTACTACTTGATCTTTCGGCGGCCTTTGGTACAATTGACCATCAAATACTATTTGATACATTAGAATCTATTAGAGATGCAAGACTAAAGGTCATGCTCTTGATTGGATTCGGTTATACATGAGAAATAGGAGACAATGTGTCAAGGTAGGCTGCCATAGATCATCCCTTAGACCACTGAATTATGGGGTCCAACAAAGATCGGTTCTTGGACTGATCTTATTTGCCAAATATTTGCCTGATATACTTGAAAAAATATGGTCTTAATTATCATATATATGCAGATGACACCCAGATACGCATCTCGTTTGACCACTCATCAAGTCAACATGTAGACATCGGTAGACAAAATTAGAAGAATGTGTTAGTGAGGTCAGGTCGTTTCTGATCCTAAATAAGATGAAGATTAATGACGGAAAAATTGAGATGCTCCTCTGTAATGTCCAACACTGTACTTCTTCCAATACTTCCAACTGCACTGTCAAAGTAGGTGACACTAACATAACACACAGTGACACAGTCTTAGACTTGGGTGTTACACTGGATTCCAGAATGGACATGAAGGCACATATTAAGAGAATGTGTAAAAGAGGGTATTACCACATTAGGAACCTGGCAGCAATTAGACAATGCCTAGATGAGAAGATTGAGGAAACATTAAATCGTACCTTTGTAACTTTGGACTATGGTAATAGGCTTCTTACAGGTCTTCCTAAACCAGAGGAGTTACAATACTCTGCAGCTCGTGTGGTAGATAAAACAAGAAATTTTGATCATATATCTGAAACATTAAAAGAACTTCACTGGCTCCCTGTACATGTCAGAATTAATTTCAGATTTCTTTTAATGACCCGGAAGGCTTTAACTTGTAAGACACCACCTTACTTGATTGATCTGATGAAAGGTAAGCAGGGAGAAAGATGCCTTAGGTCTAACAATGGTACTAACCTAGATGTCCATAAAACTCAACTAAAAGCTCATCATCATCATCATCATTAATTGTGTCAAGGTCTTTCTCCGGTTGGTCGTTGTCTTGAAAAGATCCTAAATGCAGACTATGATTATGTACTACAATCTATTGCACAGATAAAGTCAAACAGTATTAGTTCAACATCATGATGTGGAATAATGTATTTAGAAATTAATCCAGGATTGTCTCTTTATCATATGTATGCAAATCATGCTAAGAACTCAGAATGTTATAGAATTTCTCACAGTTGTATACAACTATCGTCACATAGCCTACAATAGGGACTGTCCAGTGGGCAAGATGCAGTAGAGAAGGCTCTCTGTATGTGGAAACATACACACTGAAGAGCGTGTACATGTATTACTAATCTGTCATGTGACAAACAATATCGTAGCCATCCTAAAATCAGAGAATGTCCAAGTATTATACCCAAATACATCGGCAAAATAGACTTGAAATCCACTGTTTCTAGAAACACAATGCACTGCCCATCATATTGAAGTTTCCCCAGTAATTAAACTCGACTTCCGGCGATTGACTGTTGCAGTTCTGATCCATGTCATCGTCTTTCCCAGTCATAATATCTATAATTGCAAATCCGTTAGCTTTCTGTAGCGTTTTTTCTCCAGTTTTTTACCCGATATTAAACCTGACAACGTGAAATGACATTTAGAAGAGTCCAAGTGATGACGTCATGGAAATGCAAAGGGAGAATCTTCATATTACGTCAGAAGGACCACAACGTTGTGGAGTTTCCAGATTGTTGCTGTCACTCCCCTGAATAAACTGACCCACTTTCACGTCATTGCGCAAACTCGTAAACAATGGCGAAACTTTGCTGAGATCAAGAAAACACAAAGAAATATTTTCAAACAGGACTGACATCTTATGTTGACATAAAAGGGACATAATTGTTTGATTGTTTGTTGCCGGAAGTCGAGTTCTTACAGAGTCGGGACTTAAATTGGATGGGCAGTGCATGGTATTTCTAAAATCAAGGGATTTCAAGTCCATTTTGACGATGGCTTTGGGTATAGACAGTTGGTTGAATTACATGATGACATGATTCCTAATGTTTGTCATTTAATAAGCAAAGTTCTTTATTTTGTCAATTAAAAGCTTCATCATGCATAGTATCAATCAACATTCTGTTTTACAAATCCACAAGCAAAGACTTTATATAATGTGTGCACTAGAAATATTTCTTGTGGACAATAATTGTACAATATGTAATGTTTCACCCGATGATAATTAATTTGTAAATTTTGTCAATAAACTACTACTACTACTGGGGCTAAGTTATATATCGTAGATACATGCTTATGTAACATTGTGAATATTCAATATGGGTATATAGGTAATATAGGTAACATGTGAATATCCAATATGGTAAGCCCACAAATATTCCTTAGCAGTTGGACCGGAAGGGGACAAGAATAATTGGTGAATGAGCTGCTCAGAGGAGGTGAACTGTCCCCTGCTGGAGTGACATATCAAACATTTAGGTTCATCTCATAACTAAGATGCATAAAAAGTGGAGAGAGACTCAGAGTTGCTCATGACTGGGCCTTTCTGTCAAAATCCTTCTTCGTTCTTAATGGACATACTGAAACATTTGGAACTACTGCATTGCACTCGATATATTCATACGTGCTCAAGGTTGGCCTCATGATAAATTTACACGAAGTTTAAAATCCATGTACCATGCTTTACTAGGTATGTTATCTCTTCTCTCCAATACAGGTGTAAAAGTGAGCCCGATGCAAAGGAGAGTAAAATCCATGATAAAATCTTGAAACTGGCTCCACGTTATAGTTTCTTTGTAGACATGTTTGAGCTCAAATAAAATCAGAATAAGAAGATTAACAAACATTCAATTCTATATGTTCTGACAATATTAGGTTTTCATCTTTTTTTGGATATTAAGTCATTTATATTATTTTATATACTTCTACATTTGTAATAAACAAATCAATTTGCATTTGCGAATGTGCCTATCACTCATACAGAACCCCAATATGAAGATTTCATCTTCAACATGAAAATATTACCTTTTTCAACCGGGATTCAAACCCTGGATCTTTAGCATTGAAGACAGACATCTTAACCACTGAGCCATGTATCACCCCGTGGCAGCTTTGTATAAACCTTGGGATCACAACATTGTATAAAGACTGAAAGTAGGTCAATTAAGTTACAGTTTCTTTGCTTATGTGTCATTGCTCAAAGTAAACCCAAATATGTTGCTAAAATAAAGCTTCAAAGTGAAGATTTCATCTTCAGCATGACAGGCAGGAATGGAACCCCAGACTTTATTTCAAAATAATGCAAATAGATCAAAAGTAGATATATGTAACTCATGTCTCATTTAAATCTAAGACACCATTTTCTGGTTGATTCTCTGTAAGTAGATATATAATGTTATCATGTAATAATTTACATTAAATATGAAGTGTGTCATATAATGTCCAGACACATTTTATATATTTAACCCGGACTCATAAAACAGAAAAGTGTATTAAAAGAAAGAAAGACAGTGACCTGAGTTTTTTGCTGGAGAAGCCAGATGGAAAGTAGTCTGGTAGGATGTTGGGCTCATTGAGAGCTAATATGTTGATATGTACTCAATGAGATCAATCATAACAGAAATCAAGATGGCCGAATGCTGGTAGAGAATGTGCTTGATTTCTTTTAAGGGAAGTACAGGTCATGCATATTTCTGGTTAAAAATAGAAGCTTAAAGCAGCTATGCCATCTCTTCGGCAACAAAATATATTATTGAAATGGTAATTATTTCAAACTCAAATTGTATAGCATGAGGGTGTCTGGACAAGCAGACACGATCATGCCTCGTGTCATTGTGTATTCAAATTATCTTCTGGTGATAAACGTAAATGGAGCTTTCTGAGAAGGCATGCTCCACACTTTTTGGCACCATTATCCAATATGGCAGATGTGAATTCTCTTGAGGTCAGAGTGCATAATATGATCCGGGTCAAATGGAATATGATGAGCCTCCGTAACAGATGTATTTGTGTCTGGCAGATGAGGCCTGGTGTAGGCCAACAAAGCATATTACTGAAAACCTTTTGATGAATATTCGTAATATATCTGGTCATGATTTTAAAAAAGTAAAGGCAATTCTATGTAAAAAAATTATATTGAGATTAATATAGTTTTCTTCAAAATATGGCATTTGTACAGAAGTTGTATTCTAAGACCAAAAAAAGATATTTTTTGTCGTTAAAATAATATTTTTTATTGAATGAAGCTCTTAGAGTAATAATAAATATATGTAATCATATAGACTATATCATAACAAATTGCATATATAGCAATCAGAGATGACGAAGGTTGGCGTGTATACGTCAAATATTTCTGTGCACATGTCATTGTGTAATGCATTCGATTCGTACTCTTGTGTAGTGATTTTGGGATGGTGGCGTTCCAAACTGTTCACATTACCTTCTTTCAGCAGTTTGCAAATCCACTCGGAAACAAAGATCGTCTGCTCCACACCCAGTTAGAAGAGTAGTAGTGTGTATTTTGGAGGTTAAGTATTAGATATTCTTATTCAAATGCATCTTCGGAAAACGACATTTGGCGAGATTTAGGGCCAGGAAATTTGATATTTGGGGGATGGAGAAATATAAATGTCATTTTCAAAAAGGAAATTGCACACAATTTAAAAAAAATACTTTCTTGTTAATATTTCTATTACGAAATTATAAGCAATATTCAAATAATCAAGAGTGTTTTAAGTGGAATACGGAAGTTGCTTTTTAATAGGTTTATATTGCCTGCGTTCTGACCGGAAACATTTTCTGTTGGGCTCCTGCTGGACATATGCATGCTCTGAGGATCATTTATAAATCGCTGTGACCAATGACTTGAAACCTTCATAACTCATGCTAAGATGGGCATCCATTAATGTAAGAATTGTCACTTGCAAGAATTCCGGACACAAATTAATGAGGAGTTGGCACGACACATTCTTCTTTGGGTTAGTAATGGAATTCGTTGGCATATCTTGTGCAAAGCGGAAATAAGCACAAGGCATTGCTATTGTAGACTATTCATCAGAAAAAGAATTTGGATATGACGTTTGGGTATAGAGGATTTTCAGACACCAGGTGGCGCCACGAGTAGCGAGTAGGCATGCGCCAACAGAAGCGTAAGCAACTACTGCCAGGTACTCTGCTGAGGCAGGAGAGAGAGATACTAGTATACGGCGGGGCTGGGCTGGAGTGCATGCAGACCACTGTACCACCGCCGGGCTGGCTCACCACTCCCGCTAGCTGACAACAGACAACCTACCTCTCACCGGATCCTACTCCGCTCAGTGCTAACACAGACATGTTCATCTGCAGATGTTAAGGTGTCACCGCCTGCAGGTTTCACTTTTTAGTCATGAAAAGAGGCGTGGCCGGGTGGTGACAATGAGATGCGACGTGAGATAGTCTATAAGCAGTGAGTCTGTCACAGCAGGATAAACAGTCACTTCCCAGTGAGTAAACATCATCAATAATCCGACAACGCATCCTCCCAGCATTGAAACTCCTCTCTTCACTTTTCACAGTTCACCTGTAAAGCTGTCGTCACCGTGACTTGAGTGAGATTCGTCCGTGTGCTCCTATAGTCACAATGTCAAGCAGAGCTACGCTATCTTTGTATTGCAGCTGATCTTTTGATGGTATATAACACGCTGAAGTGGATTCAAACAATAACTTTGGAATTTACGGGTAGACAAAGGACGTACCTTTACCATCAAAACCTGCTAAAATGCCTGCAAGAAAGGGACTTCTAGCTCCCCAGAACACCTTCTTGGATACCATAGCAACCAGATTCGATGGAACCCGTGAGTTAGAACACTTTTGTTATCTTAATTGTTTCTATCTCAGATTTCTCAGGTTACGCGAACACAAGCCTATCCGTCTTCACTCTGAGGTATACTGATTATTTACTATGTTTGAGGGGGTTTTGATTGGGTTTAAGGGTTTTGATTGAGTCGGGGTTTTTTGATTGGGGTCAGGTAGAGGCGACATGTGTCGGTTATGGAGGATTTCATTATTGATCGTCGCCTGGAGGAAAGAATTAATACGTGATGTGGATTGTAAAAAAACAGCAACAGGTACAATTTCCATAGAAAACCATAACATATTAAACCCATTTCTAATTATATCCGATAATTCAAGTCACAATTCCCACAAGGAAGTAATTATGAAATATAATTCTTTTAAGTGGAGAATACAATAACATCATAAAGAATAGTGAATCTTAAGAGCATGAAAAAACTTTGAGAAAAAGAAGGTTCTTTGATGTGCCAACTGTTGCATTATTTTCACGTGAGTAACCACGAAGAGAAGTGTCACCTGTTGCTGAGATGGGTGCCTTACTACTCCAGTCTTGTGACAGTAGATTAGCTGCAGGGGGTTTCCTGGTCTCGTGTGAATTCATATTAATACGAGCACATACAGGCACGCGTGGTGAATACCCAACCCTCTGATCAATGACACGCCGCCCCGCTTCTCATCTTGTATGCAGTTTAATATAAAAGACACGGACAGACAACGGCAAAGCTTTGTTGACGAAGAACAATAGAAATGGACCATTAGTCGAGCCACGTGTGTAGCTTCAAAATTAGTATTATTGCTTTTCCGTTTAGTTATTTATTATACAACAGATGGGATTGGTTCCATATGTTTCAGGAAAATATAGATTGTTTGTTCTATTGTCTAGTTATTCATTTGAGTACCTAGTCAGTAATTAAGCCGTGCGGTTTGTGGAATGATCAAGGTCATTCCAGAATGGTCAAAGTCATTATAAAATGGTCAAGGTCATCACAGATTGGTCAAAGTCATTCTAGAATGTTCACATATTGTTTGTAACCTAATGTCCTGTCAATTATTCAATGTTATTCGGGAAAGATAGTTTTCATCCCATGTATTCCCAAATGCAATATAAGGAGTATATTGTCCTGACCTGACCTCTGATGGTCAAACTTTCCCCGCAAAAATAAACACATACACACACTGACACAAAATATATTCACATTTTTTCACATCATTATTTCATTGTCTAGAGATAACCTTGTACATGTATTTTCCGATATTTCAGTCTATCACATTGAGTGACAATGTGATAGATAGAATGGGATAGTTTAGTGTGACTGTGCGTTACCATCTTATATTTTATGGTTGTATTTCAGAGGATTATACAATTCTGGTTCCGGTTTTTGTGCAGTTCCGGTTTCAATGGGGTTAAGATGCGTCAGCAATCGGCCTTTTGACAAAAGTGCTCAAAAGCGTTAAAAGAATATTTCAAGAACAAAGTAACGCTGTCTTTGTACTTTGATGATATGTATGCCGGATATAAATTTGGTATATGATAGGTTTCCATGACTTTTATCATGACACACAAGATTCTCTAGACTGAATGAATAATATTGAGCGCTCAATTTGAACGCCGATAACTACATAAGCGCTAGGCCAGTAATCAGAGAGAGAGAGAGAACCTAGCAATGCTGGGTGGGCTTCAGACATCAATGGTTGAAAGTTGCACCGTAGAACTTACTCGCTACTGAAAACATTTCCCCGCTGAGTGGCATATCATCGTTGTCACCAACGAAACTACTGGTAGAATCTTCGGCCAGTCGACCGCTTCCATGAAATATGCAGATTACTGTTAATCTAAGTATATCAAGGAATCTGACAAGCTTTTGTTGGTGGTTTGAACTTTCCATATCTTTCAAAGTCCCCTCAATACACCATTACCTAGAACCTTGCGGTGTTATTATTTCATGTAGGTGGCTTCATATTGCATCTAGTATTTCATACTTGTTACTTGTAGTTCGCCCCATGTAGAAAATAACATAAAAATAGTACGATACCAAAGATATTATGATAATTGAAGCTTTTATCAATGAAAAATTGCAAAAAGATATAAAAAAACGAAAGCATAAGAAAAATAACATCTATTTGGCAAAATAAGACACAACTGAGATAAAAATAATTTAGAAGGTCATGTATGGATTGGAAATATCCGTAGACGTGTAGGTTTATCTGTTTATATCCCGTGACTTGAGAGAGTTTTCGTCACACTACGCAATATACGTACCAAAACTTCGTTACCCCGAGTGCTAAATAAACACAATGGGGCAGCGCTCTCGCCGTGTTTATAAGAACTGACGAAGAAGATCACCCGACGGGAAATCCGCATTAACAAAGTGAGGCCGAGTTACCAGCTACTCTAATTTCCACATAAACTATGATACAGGTTTATGCAACAGAAGAGTGGGCCATTTTTGTAGCATTTAGGAGATTTATTAAATCAACAAGCAGTAATTTACTGGAGTATAACTTTATTTCGCGCACAGAAGCAGTTGACTGCGTACATACGGGCACGCGTCTGGCAACCAGTTGATACTGAACTCTATCAACTTTCTCTATCAATTTTTCAAGTCCTTGAACTGTTCAACTATATATAAATAATAAGCATAGATGTTAGTATTCATCCCTTCAGTCATGTATGATACATTGGACGGGTCAGTACTTTTTTCCACCATCAGAGATCTCTTAAGATTGATTTTAGTAATGCTATCGTCTTAAAAAAAATATTATCAATATCATTAAAATTGCGCAGGCAGTTAAATAATGGATTTAAAACAGGTAAAATAATGTTGAGATTTACGTTGATAAACGTCCTGTTACCAAAGATTTTAGCTGAATATTTATTGATTTAGTCAGTTGCAATAGAGATCACTGTATGTTTTGTCTGATTTAATTATATGATCAAGCACACAACAAAACAACGTGAGTTGTTAAAAACCGTTTGTTGCAATCTCAACATCATTAATTTTGACTTGCATCACATGATTGAGTCGCCAATATCATAAAACAAAAACGAGTATCTTAGTTGATATAAATGTGTCAAAGGATGGTGGATATATGTTAATATATGTATAACCTGTGTAGTGATTGGCGAGATTATTAGATTATTCATACACATTTCTAACTATTAATGTGTATCAATCTTGTGCGAAGATTTTATGTTTTATAATATATGAATTGCTATTGCTTGGGTTAGTAGCTGCCAAATCTCACAATGCGATATTGCAAAAAAGTCACCCAAGATGGTTGCTAATATATTTAGAAAAAAACATTCTGATCTGGGAAAGATCCAAATGGAAATGAAATCCATTATGGACAAAAAAGAATGTAATGTTTGGGGAGCATTAAGGCATAAGGATAAATTCACTGTGATTGTGGTGGCTAAGATTTGAAAGCACTGAAACCAAGATGGCCAAAAGTAGGCTGCAAATTGCCACAGGGTCTCGTAAATACGTGAGCTTATACTCCGCTCAAGATCCCGCTTCCGCGTGACCGTTCTCTTTGTGGCTCCTTAAATATTCTATTTCACATTTCATTTCATTCAGTTGTGTCATAAGTACACAGGCTCGGCCAAGAATACCTGTAAATTTGAGAACAAAATTGATTTTTTTGAATTTGAATCCATCAATAGCATTAATTTGGAGCTAAATCTGTACACTCCAAAACTGTTTTTCTTTCCCTGCACATGATTTACTGAAATATTGATGGAAAACATCTTCATTGGTTATTTTTGCAGGAATCTTCAGTATTATTTTGATTATGGTATTTTGACACAGTGATAGACGTGACTAGGAGACCACATATTGTTCCTGTTATATTTACGAAAAGTTCTTAAAAAGCTTTTGGAAGTAAGAATCTGAAATTTCAATTTCATCAACACCGACTTCTTTTGTTGTTGTTTTTTAATCATATGCCTTATCAATATTCATATTTGTGATATGCGACTGGTACATGTATGTTGGTCTCTCCAAATGTCAGACCTGCTGTGATATTGAGGCCAGTTCCTATTGTTCTCAGCAGGGTTGTGATAATTAAGCTGTCTGTTGTCTCATCCCGTGTCTCCTCTCTGGACCCTCACATTGAGGCCAGTGCCTATTGTTCTCAGCAGGGTTGTGAAAATTAAGCTGTCTGCTGTCTCATCCTGTGTCTCCTCTCTGGACCCTCACATTGAGGCCAGTGCCTATTGTTCTCAGCAGGGTTGTGATAATGAAGCTGTCTGCTGTCTCATCCCGTGTTTCCTCTCTGGACCCTCACATTGAGGCCAGTGCCTATTGTTCTCAGCAGGGTTGTGATAATTAAGCTGTCTGCTGTCTCATCCCGTGTCTCCTCTCTGGACCCTCACCTTCTGTAGGGCTCCTTATCCGCCTTAATCACACGCGTGAGTACCAATGACAATCTAGGATTGCTTTATAATGCACTGTTCAGTCAAAATAAACATCTCTCAAACAAAAATGTGAAATCATTCTATTTAAAGATAAATCATCCTTGCAATAGATGTGGGTTTTGCATTTTGTTTTCTCCAGAAAGATTAAGTTGAGTGGAATAGAAAGTGATTGAGGGTTGGCTTCACATGGTTGTGTCTCACTGAAGGTTGTCCGAATATAATCTGGTGGCATAACTTAGGAAAACTTCCATGTTTCTGTCCAAGACGGAACCTATGAAAAGATTGAGCTTAGGGTTGACATCCACGTTATATACCTGGCATTATTTGGACACGTATTCCCCATGCATGACACAATGTGGCCACGTGATGATTGTGCGTGACCTCATTTGGTCATACACATGTATGTCTGAATAGGAGTTTGGTTCCAACCGCCATTGTCCACGCTGTGAAAAGCACTATAACAGGCTTGATGAAAGATCACCCTCACACATACATATAAATGTGAAAATTTGAGAAAGAGTTCAAGACTCCTGTACACTATTTTGTTTTGGGAAATACTACTCACTACCATAAGATATGGTTACCACTTGTGTCCCAGTGGCTGTGCAGACTCCGCCAACTACACCGGTGGACAATACGAGCAGTCGTTGGCTGCATGATCTTCGTATGCTCTGTTTTAATCTGTTTTATAATGATTTATCATCTCTATGCAACAAAGTGAGATGGGAAAAACTAAAAATAGTCTGTATAAGCAAGTATTTGTCTGTAATTTTATATAGATAAGTGATGGTTTTCTGTGTTGGCGTCTATATTTATTTATGAAACTTTTTACGCTACTTCCGTACTCCCATAACAGAGTTTTGCAGGCGACATCATTCTTTGACACACAAGCACGAATAACAACATATTTCCATCAAAAATTGTCAGCCATAATTGGTACACAGGCCTTAACGATCTACAAAATGTCGATATATTTGTTCCCAAATGATTAATTCTCCGCACAATAATGTACAGAGACATGGTGTAAAAGGTCACGCCAATGCTTTGTGACCTTTGCAACAATGAAAGTGAAATATTATGTTATCGTTAGAATAAAATAAATTGAACATAGTCCTGGTATTAGAATTATAGTGGACAAATATTACCCTGCAAAAATGGCATCAAAAAGAGGAGAATTATTCCATTAAATACTC
Organism: Amphiduros pacificus; assembly: GCA_949316495.1. NCBI lineage: Eukaryota > Metazoa > Annelida > Polychaeta > Phyllodocida > Hesionidae > Amphiduros > Amphiduros pacificus. The sequence continues at coordinate 17,853,896 of OX439011.1, read as the reverse complement.
ATATTCAAGAAACAAAGCGATTTCCCCATATGATAGAAAATATAACAAAAAAACAGCCTAAATTGGTGGAATTCGGTCATGTATCATTTATAGAGTAATATTCCACAGTAAAATGACAAAGGTGAAATTCGGTCATGTATCATTTATAGAGTAATATTCAACAGTAAAAAGACAAAGGTCTATGACATACGCTTCTAGTGATGTTTTAAAGACACAGCTATTCATACTTTCTAAGATGTCAATAGAAATGGCTCCAAGAGCGAGTCTCACCTCAAGGGGTTTCCATTAGATGCTTCAGATTATATTTATATATATATATTGGTGGAAAAAGTTGGCTTGATACCAAGCCTGTGTGAGTCTTAAAGCCAACCTATAGCTGCCAGTCTGGTAAGTATCATAACAATTCTGCATCCTCCTTATCATCATGTTAAAACACAGTTTAACATTTTTAAGATAAAGCTTTTTTATATCTCTTCTGAGCTCGATCACTATACTTTCGTTTTGTTACTATAATAAAGTGCAAATTGTCAGTGTTAGTAGTTTATAATGATGCACTATAACATTGATCAGTCTGCCTGGTGCACTAGACGCCTGGCAAATAATATATAATTGAACATAGACTTCTATGCATTCTTGTAAGTTTAGATACAACATTATGTTATTCATGTGCTGAATGCAACTTGGTTATTTATTTTGTATTTGCTACCGAATGCCTTTCCTTATAAATGTTTAAAAAAACTTAGCCAGGCTGCATAAAGCCCATTTGAAATTAGATTATATAAAGCATAAAAGTTTCTTCTGTAATGCCATCTCTATGCTAGACATAAAGATGCACGAGGACATGTACATTATTACAGTGTCGTAAATATTCACCAGAAAGCGGCACCAAGTCGCTGCATGTCGCAAACGATAAGTCCACACCCCTGTCAAAATGCACCTTGCTATTTGATTTATATATAGCACTAAACAAACTATGGAACCAAGTTCGCTCAAATGCAATGTACAGTACACTCAAAAATATATTTCACAATTACAATACCAGATGGAAGATAATCAAATAACATTACAAAGTGAGTAACCTCATCTCAACTGGAATACTTACCTCTGACAGATGCTTCTTATATAGGTCGGCCGAGAAAAGTGGAATGCCAACCTCTGACAGATGCTTCTTATATAGGTCGGCCGAGAAAAGTGGAATGCCAACCTCTGACAGATGCTTCTTATATAGGTCGGCCGAGAAAAGTGGAATGCCAACCTCTGACAGATGCTTCTTATATAGGTTGGCCGAGAAAAGTGGCCATTCTTTTTATTAAAAAGACAAATGCATTGCAGCACAGTAACAGACTTCTACCTAAATTGTGCTCAACATGACGTGAAATTTCTATAAAAGAAATCAGACATTTTCCTCCTCCATTCAGCCAGAGGGCCAATCATTGAGGTATCATTTAAATGAAGTTGTCTATATTAATCCCAAGGTTGAATGATGACCTGTTTCAGCCTCTAAAGGCGTGGTAAATTTTCCTCTGTAAGCATATATACACGTTACGGAGGTATACAACACAAGCAAAACATTGCAATAAATGTGTGGAGACTATTATGAAAGGGACTGTTCCAGCTGTGACGTGAGGGGGGGAGAGTACAGCCATACATCAACCTTCACTTGTGGAGCTTGAGGGCTGCACAGTGAGACATATATTAACTGCCAGTCCCCCGCCCATGCGCTGACACGACCCACTGGAGGACACCAGAATACGGTCACTCCAGTATTACTCTCTCCAATGTGGCAAAAGTCACAATTACAGGGCGGTCTGTGAGTCACGTGTGATCTACACAACGATTGCAGAAAAGTTTCATAGAATATAATTAGTCTGATCCTGACCGACAATACTATGACCTTGACCGACAATACTACATGACCTTGACCGACAGTGCGCCAAGCGACGGTTCTCTTTTGATAAGGAATGTTTTATCTCTTTTGATTAGGAATGTTTTATCTCTTTTGATTAGGAATGTTTTATCTCTTTTGATAAGGAATGTTTTATCTCTTTTGATTAGGAATGTTTTATCTCTTTTGATTAGGAATGTTTTATCTCTTTTGATCAGGAATGTTTTATCTCTTTTGATTAGGAATGTTTTATCTCTTTTGATTAGGAATGTTTTATCTTCAATCGTATCATCTACCTATGAGAAAATTACTTGCTCAGTTATTTCACTGAGCATTTCAGCAGCTCTCTGTGCTGAATGGGTACAGATGTAACATTCTTTTAGAGGAGGACTGGCATGTACTTAGAAAAGACCTAAAGAGTGCATTGTCTTGAGTAAAGACTGCAACATTAAGAAAAGTAGATTTTTCTAAAATATGAACCTCTTGAGGTACATAATAAACAGGGGGACAGAACATACACTAATCATTTGCAGCAGTTCAGGCAATAAGGGATCTTGACTGAAATACATTGAAGGGGGAGACATATAGAAGTGGAATAAGGAGACCGAGTCGCCTGTACCTCATTAGGAGTTCCCACCGTTGATATCTAACATTCATATGTAATTACATTCATGTTACATGATTTCCCTGTACTTTTTGTACCATGGACTCTCCTGTCCATGATGAACTTTGTTGTCAGATGACTAAAATGAATATATCGACAGGGTGATGTTAGTTTGTTTTGGGAACTTTATATATATGCATGAGCTACTCAGCGAAGCATACAATATTGTCCTGGCACTGAGCCCCCCACAACGTCTGACGGCAAGTTCTCTGAACATTGGGCCTTGGCAGTTAATCATTTAATCAATACTGACATTTATCCAGAGCTACTCATTATAACCTGCCTTTATGTTCATCCAGAGCTACTCATTATAACCTGCCTTTACATTCATTAAGAGCTACTCATTATAACCTGCCTTTATATTCACCATAGGGTTACTCATTATAACCTTCCTTTACATTCATCACAGAGCTACTCATTATAACCTGCCTTTACATTCATTAAGAACTACTCATTATAACCTGCCTTTACATTCATCCAGAGCTACTCATTATAACCTGCCTTTACATTCATTAAGAGCTACTCATTATAACCTGCCTTTACATTCATTAAGAGCTACTCATTATAACCTGCCTTTGCAACTATTAACATTTCTCTTCCTAAATATTCCATGTGATCATATTTCAGTGTATAATGTATTAATTAGAATACACAGTATGGTAAACAAAGCTATCTGTAGTTGATTAGCCTGAGTGAGGTTAATCAAAGTTTAGGCCTGAGCTTACTATACTCCTACACTTTCATTACAATCTCCTGAGCGAAGCGAGTTTATGTAATTGTGTCTCCAAATATGTGAATATGTCAATTTTGCAATGTTTTAATACTGACTGTTGATTATGAAAACTGGCATCATCCTTGTGGCTGCGGATTTGAATCCATTTCAACGCATTGGGCGATACAGCCAGAAAAGTGTAGGAGGATAGTATACGTGTTCCAAAGTTTATATCAAAGTTGTAATTTATGAAATAATCTTATATGTACCAAACGCGTTGGAGTATACCATTAAATGATATAACAATATGCTGGACTTTGTAACCTTATTAACCTAATATCTTCAACTTAAGGCTTCCGTTACACGTTCTATGATCGACTCTTACAATATTCAAGTAACCATATTTCTCATAGAATCATAGCATATTTCACTTGACATAATTTACACTTCTTTACCTGATAGAAAAACAATAATAGAAAATCCAGATAAACACACGACATCTGATCACTGAGTTATAGTAGAACTTGCTTTTTAATCAAGATGGTCTGGGTATGTTCATAACGATTCATAATAACATTTTAAGGTACATTTGTAAGAAACATTTTTGCCAACGTAAATGAGCCCCCTGAGGGGTAAAAAGGAAATTAAGGACCAATTGTAATGTGAGAAAGAATAATCATTCCACATCGGACTAATTTGCGACCATGTTGGTTTTAAATATTCTGAAAAGCTCATACAAGCCGGCAAATAGGCCGGGAAATGAGGAACCCTGGGATATCACGTAATTAGAGGTTTTGGTTTGTTTATTATATTTGATGATTTATCATTTTTGTGGGGTGATTTAATTTTTTGGGGGGTGGGGGCGGGGTACATCACTTTCATTATTATTTCAGTCATTTTTTTTGATGAGACCAACTTGTAGCAGATATAAATTGCTGCCTCACTGAATTGTTATGTCGCGGGTCACAAATTCAAATTGAAAATGACTATTTCCGGTCCGCTCTAGGATGCCCATGCCTTTCATAATAATCAGAAAACCCTTTTATCTGAACAAATGATCAGTTCTAAAAAATAATAGCCAAATGTACAACAATCGACTATGGGATTGACAGGTGAGTATGCAACACTGATTGACAAGGTCAAATCTGCCTAATCTAGTAAAACCAATACAAACTAATCATGTCCAATGCAAATTACCAGTGTACAGATTAAGACCACAATACAAGCAAGGTAAAAATGGTTACCGGCTGAGGTGCAGATAGAAGTATGTAAACCAAAAGTAATGCAAGCAAATCAGGTAGAAATAGAACCATCCGAACGTGAACTAGCACAAAACTATTGCAACCTGTGGACAATGAACGGCAGAAAAAGGTACAAACGGAATTGCCATTTGCTTCGATGAAGCTTAGAGTTTGAGCAGCAAAACGGTCTGGGGCACGCCCACTGTGGCCTGTTATGAGGTGAGGGTCTGCTATGTAACATAAGTCAACTTTGCCCAACATTTGATGCCGTTATGTTTTACTTCACCATCTTCACATACCAGCATGACTTTCCCTCTACCCGTTCTAACGCACCACGGGTCAACGGCCACCATCAAATACACGGAACACTTCTGCAGTGCCTGCCAGCAATCTCCCACCTCGGCAAACTGCAGACCCATAAGCTTTAAACCACTATTATGAGATCAAAACATGTTTACAATGTCAAAACTCTTCCTGAGTGAAGGACAATTTCAAAAGAGATCTTCAATAACCCTTTTAGAATATCCTAGCTATCTATAAAGCATTATATAATGCAGGTCATTAGAGCTTGTCATGTATCAATATTAACTGTCTTCTTGAATAATATATACTGACTGCTCTTTATAAAAAAGCCTTTATTGATTTTAGTTATCTGAAAATGAATAGCCGTTTGTGTGTGCGCGTGTGCGTGTGTTCTTTGCATGCTACTGTTCATTTATATAGTCTGGCAGCATACGCTGCAGATCGCCTCGCCCCTGATCAGGTAGATGTATGCGAGTAACTTCACAGAATTTTCGTATTTTCATACGATACAGTGGCGCACCTGCTGCCAGAAGACCCTTCTCAGCATACGGCTCTTTCATATCCCATAATATAGCCTTACAACATGTAAAGCAGAGTCACAAGTACGCTTAACCTCCCTGACAGACCCCCTCAATTCTAGTGAGACACTAAACAGTAAGCTTTTGTATATCAAAGATGATGTTGATACAAGCTCTCATATCATGTGGTGTATAAGGAAAATATCACCTGGGCTTCATAGAAAGACAAAGTAATCACTCTGTATCATACTAAGAGCTTCTAAATCGTGAAATAGGAATAAAAAGAAATATCAAAAAGGGTCAGACTATGTATGTTTAACATCACTTTCAGTCATTTCATGATGAGACCTACCAGCATCATAGATAGTGCTGAAATGTCCGTGGTATAGTTAGACTGTGACTATTGCGATATACATTGATCTGGAATACAGCTGTTGAAATAAATAATTGCGTGGCGTTGAGTTGTATTTGATCTAATGGATGTTTGGAATCTTCCCGAACCTACCTAATATTAAGATTTGATCTGGTTGGAACCTAGGCAGGCCATACTGTGCTGTGACTGGAATACACTCACAACTATAATAAATATCAAAACAGTTTGTTAAATATGTACAGCAGAACAACTAGAGATAAACTTCATATATATATAACCAATCAAACTGATCTAAACTGTACTAAAATCTGTGATGAAACTTAGTGAAAATAAAGCCACGTCATGTTTGTTTGATGCATAACCATTAAAAATACAGCTTTCTTTGATGTTAATGTGAATATCCATCAAAGCAATTTGATTTGGGCCATTCGGCTTGGAGTCGAGGAGATCAATCTTGTTTTGAAATGAAATATTTGATCATTTGCTTTATTATTTCAGTGTGAATTATCTCATGTAATGAAAAGAAAAATAACATAGTTGATAATGCGGGAAATCTTCGCTATGGAAATCACTTTAAAAAATATCCCATTTTCTCTATTGCCATTATCTTAATGTATATATTTACATAAATATGGATTAAGAAATAAGAACTAACAGTTGTAAAATATAGTTATCATTCCTGCTGCACCGGTTTTTATGAGCGGGGTTCACTTGGCAGGGATAATTAAGGTAAGAAGAGAAAGATGCCAAGTGTTACACATCACCTGGCTCCGGCATAAACAGACCATCAGAGTGGCTGCTAACAACCTGCACACATCCAAATCCACAATCACAGCTACAATGCCTGGCACCAATCATAGCCACAATGCCTGGAGCCAATCATAGCCACAATGCCTGGAGCCAATCACAGCCACAATGTCTGGAGCCAATTATAGCCACAATGCCTGGAGCCAATCATAGCCACAATGCCTGGAGCCAATCATAGCCACAATGCCTGGAGCCAATCATAGCCACAATGCCTGGAACCAATCATAGCCACAATGCCTGGCGCCAATCATAGCCACAATGCCTGGCGCCAATCATAGCCACAATGCCTGGAGCCAATCATAGCCACAATTCCTGCAGCGAATTATAGCCACAATTCCTGGCGCCAATCATAGCCACAATGCTTGGAGCCAATCATAACCACAATTCCTGGAGCCAATTATAGCCACAATTCCTGGAGCCAATCATAGCCACAATGCCTGGAGCCAATCATAGCCACAATGCCTGGAGCCAATCATAGCCACAATGCCTGGAGCCAATCATAGCCACAATGCCTGGAGCCAATCATAGCCACAATGCCTGGGTGACCCTGGCTAGAGGCTAAAATAAACCGTAATAACTCAATGCATTCAGTCTAAAGACAATCATAGCAACAATACCTCGTTGCGCTTAGTCTACCGACAATTATTGCTACAATATCTGGATATTTCCAGTCCGAATCACTCATAGCCACAATGTCCCATCTTGTAGAGTTGTTTTTACTTCATGAAACCATAGACATTTTGTTTATTATTATATATCCATTATACTGGCCATACACATTATGTTTGACATTCCCAATCTAAAACCATGGATGATGTTTCCGGTGAGGCCTCTGTGAAGTCAGGAACTTTCTCCTCAGACAAGAACCCGTCAAGTGCTGTTTGATGTACCATTATGTTGGATATACTATCAATATTTCCTGTATGCCACAGACTTTAGCAATTTTGTGCGACCTTGTAGACTTGATATGAAAATCTTTTTTTGCTATCTGGCTGAAATCATATACATTTGTTTATTTTAAGAATTATGTCTTTTTACAAAATATCCTAGTTGCAAAGAGTGGCGTATATTTATCGTAATCTAATATTATGGTCGTATTCATCATGGCTGTTGTCTGCAATAAGTCATGACAATATGCAGAGATGTGCATGGTCCAACATACGATGAGGTTTTGTTGTAGCCATGATTTATCATGGCTGAGACAGCTATTCGCTTAAACAGGATTATGTTGACATGGAAAAAAATGAAATGGTGTTCTTACGACCCTTCGAGTAACGATGGCTATATTAGGTCGAACTTCCAGCATTCTAACCAGTGTAAAAGTAACATTTCCAAAAATGGGAGTTGAACCCACCACCTCCTATCCTCTACTCAGTTGGAGCCAAACATCTATTTGGTCATGCATAATAATAACCATATGAGTTTATGCATGACAATTGTTTATTATTACATCATCTGGTAATGCACAGTTGTTGTTATTGGTCACACATACTCACAAACAGACACGCACTGATCATGATGTGGTCACATGATGGTCACGGGATGTGGTCCCGAGATGTGGTCATGTGATGTGGTCATGGGATGTGGTCATGTGATGTGATCTCAGTTCTGATTGGCGTTCACCTCACTGCGCATGTACGCGCATGAGCTGGCACCTATATGTCATTTGCATTTAAATCCGTTAGAGTTATTCATATAATATTGGTTGCCAAGATTCTTCCCTTTTGATCCTTTGCGAAGTGTGTACGTAAAAAGGTCCTATTTTTTCATATTTTTCACATTTTACAGAATGAGGAAAATTATGGCCAAAGATTATTCAGAATCTTCCATGAAAAGTAATATTTGTCACTTGGAGATCTAAATTTAACTAAAATTGACTAATAAAGTACATCATTATTATATCCCATTGGTTTATGTGAGTCCAGAATTGTTTTTATATATTTTGTAAGAGAATTAGTTGCCCAGATATTGATGAATACGTTTCAACCTTTGCGACCAGTTTGCTTTATAAACATAAAATCCCGTCCCTCCCCATGACATATGCAAGTCAACTGCGAGCCCCCTGCGTGTAATCTGCGTGGGTAGCGCGTGTGCACTGTGTGGGTTTGTACTTTATGTCTGTAGCAGAGAACATTGAGGTGATCTATTTTAAAAGCACATGATCCACACAGTTAGTTTGATGGAGCTCTCAGTCAGATAGAATGAAGGAGTGTAACCTGACGGGGTGCATGCATCCTGGAGCAGATTTGATTTGTAGAATTCTGATAGCCTTAAGCCAGCCTGATACAGAACGTATGTCTGTTTTCTAGAAAAGACCTTTATGTTTTATTGGACAATTGCTGACGTGATCAGAAAAAGGGTTGCATTGCCATGATCCCAGGCATCGGGGCTGTATCTGCTCCAAACCCTTTTATATTTCCTGTTTGTAAGCCCACAGTAAATTCCAAAATGTTTTCTCAATTGTCTGTAAACATATATGCGATATGGTGTATTTTAATAGAATCTTTAGAAAACTTTTGGTACATTTTTATTGTGGAGAATTCTTTAAGAATTATGTCACAATCTCAATACTTCTAGATTCGAGTTAATCATTTAATGCTTAAAGACAAACAAAATCCCATTTCAAATTACAGTCATGTTATCCTTGTTTCTCACCCTTGAAACCCAATGTAGTTGTACACTAAGGCTCTCTGTATTTCTGAGTGTTTTGACAGAAGTTTACACTTATAAATCTTGTGTATGGAGGATTTCTGGCCTGGTCTACAGTTCAGAATCTGGCCTTGTAGCGCGGTCTACACTTTGAAGATTTAAAATAATGCGCCTTTCCATAAAAGCATATTTAATTATTTGCATTTTTTGTGATTTGCAATTTAATCAAGCAATTTTATGATATGTCACATTTTTCCATGAAATTCAAAACAAATTTGACTTTTTATAAGTTTCACGTTAATTGCATACCTGACACATCTTCAAGGCCAAGTTTGATTAATTGTCAACTCATTAAAATGGCCGTCATTTGTCATAGGTGTGAAGGCTGTGAGAAAGTTTGGCCAGGTGACCAAAATAATACTTATGCACTGTGTTTGTGAGAAACAATGATACTGATACAGATACAGATATTATTTAGCAGCATTTTGCTGTAATTTGGAATATATTAATAACTTGTTTCTGATTGGCTGGTTTTGCTATTATCCCCTTGACAAGATGGCTGCTACCAGCAAATGATTTGAGAACAGTAAAACATTTAAATTCTATCTAAAATTTCTCTCATGTCCTATATTTCTTCAAATGAATGATATGCTGATTCATATATTACATCCAAATCAATTTATCATTAGCCATCACTAGTAGCAATATAAGTGGCTGTCACTGGCCTCTATGGGGTATAGCAATATAAGCGGCTGTCACTGGCCTCTATGGGAGTATAGCAATATAAGTGGCTGTCACTGGCCTTTATGGGGGTATAGCAATATAAGTGGCTGTCACTGGCCTCTATGTGGGTATAGCAATATGAATGGCTGTCACTGGCCTCTATGGGGGTATAGCAATATAAGTGGCTGTCACTGTCCTCTATGGGAGTATAGCAATATAAGTGGCTGTCACTGGCCTCTATGGGAGTATAGCAATATAAGTGGCTGTCACTGGCCTCTATGGGGTATAGCAATATAAGCGGCTGTCACTGGCCTCTATGGGAGTATAGCAATATAAGTGGCTGTCACTGGCCTTTATGGGGGTATAGCAATATAAGTGGCTGTCACTGTCCTCTATGGGGGTATAGCACTATAAGTGGCTGTCTCTGGCCTCTATGGGGGTATAGCAATATAAGTGGCTGTCACTGGCCTCTATGGGGGTATAGCAATATAAGTGGCTGTCACTGGCCTTTATGGGAGTATAGCAATATAAGTGGTTGTCACTGGCCTCTATGGGGGTATAGCAATATAAGTGGCTGTCACTGGCCTCTATGGGGGTATAGCAATATAAGTGGCTGTCACTGGCCTTTATGGGAGTATAGCAATATAAGTGGCTGTCACTGGCCTCTATGGGAGTATAGCAATATAAGTGGATGTCGCTGACCTCTATGGGAGTATAGCAATATAAGTGGCTGTCACTGGCCTTTATGGGAGTATAGCAATATAAGTGGCTGTCACTGGCCTCTATGGGGGTATAGCAATATAAGCGGCTATCACAGGGCTCTATGGGAGTATAGCAATATAAGTGGCTTTCACTGGCCTCTAATGTAGTGAAGCAATATAGGTGACCTTTATGGGAGTATAGCACTATAAGTGGCTGTCACTGACCTCTATGGGAGTATAGCAATATAAGTGGCTGTCACTATCCTCTATGGGAGTATAGCAATATAAGTGGCTGTCACTGGCCTCTATGGGAGTATAGCAGTATAAGTGGCTGTCAATGACCTCTATGGGGGTATAGCAATATAAGTGGCTGTCACTGGCCTCTATGGGAGTATAACAATATGAATGGCTGCTACTCATTATTGTGACTCACTGGGACCAATCTGGCCGCGAATGATGTTCCTACATTTGATGAGTTTGGTAAAGAATTCCAAATATTTTGGTCTTTGCCTACAATTATACTTCGGTTAACACCAGTCATATGCATTTTTATGAAAATGGGTCTTGCAACTTTTCCATAACAATTTGATTTTAAATACACAATAGGAGGGTTTATGTTAATATTCAAGCACATGCTCCATTTTAATTTGATTTATAGAGTTTATTCAGTCCGCTCGCAATCGTAGTATGTAATTTATATCAGAATATAGGTCTGCTTGTTCTTGAAATTGTTGTGAACTCTAAAGTGACATCAAAATTTGTATTTACACATAAAATAAGGTCAAATAATAGTCACATGTATGTTAACACCACATTAATACATTGTTGGTTTATTCGATAGACAAACTTTAGCATATTCCTGTTATCTTTGGCAGTTTGCCTCACGAATCCAAACATACATTTTATGTTAAGAGTAAACTGTGAACAATGTTTATGATCATTTTCTGACTGCATAAGGATAATCCCTCTCTCAAGGAATGTTAATCCATAGATTATCCTATGGATTACCGCTTGAAATGCTACAGTTAGCTGACATAAAGGTTCTCCTTGTGAAAATGTTATTAACAAAAAAAACATGTTTAGTTTTGTAATTAATATATATTGAGTTTTGTGCTTAAACCAAGAATCACTTTAAAATCAATTGTAAAAATAGAATATTTTTCAGTGTTTCACTTTACTCTATGATATATATGTGAAACCCAGTAACACATTTTTGTTCATCTTTTTATCGGCAGTTGTTTTGGCAATGTTTTATTATGTAATAAATCAATAATATAATATGTACAAATGTTGCAAACATTAATGACACCACTTCCCTTTGTCCCTCAACAATAAGCACAGTGGGTCCAGGTGTGCTGAGCACATAGCACGCCGCCATTTACAAGCAATTATCAACATATCTATTGTGCAGCGTTCACAGTCTATAAAATCTGCAATAATATCAAATATCAGGAGGACCTATTTGCACATTCAGGTACATAATTTCATTCATTGAAGCATTCATGAAATCAAAGAGGTCACAGGCAATTTTACAGTGGTTTGGGGTATGCTTTAATGATATGTTATCACTAAACTGTGATACAAGCAAACTATCTGACTAAAATCACCCAAAAATACACCGACCATGGTTATTGTGTTTTGTTGAAAGTGCCAAGTACTGGCTGTACTATTTTGACAAACCAGGTGATCACGTGTATACAAGCATGTGACCACTATTGTGGATTGTAAGGGTGTTTGGCATGTACCAATGAACAAACATCAATGCACAAACAGGCCCCTGTAAGCCAAATCACTTCATTGTCTCAATCTGAAGGTGCCCCATAGTTAACAAAACCTTACTAGGTAGGTGTTTGCAGTAGACCACTGGTCAGCTGAACAAAGCTTGTTGACAAAGTGTCCAATGGATGATTTGGATTTTAGTAGTAGAGTCATCAACTTTCAAATGGCAGGCACAAAAAATTATGTAAGGGAAGTATGATGGGTAAAACTTTTGATTGTACAGTTTGGGTATAACAATATAAATTTATATTATTCAAATAAAAAGTGCTTGAAAACCTCATTTTATGAATGCTTTAAAAGTGAGTAACTTCTGATGTTTAGTCTCGTATCGTTCATTCCCCCGGCCCAGAGAGGTAAATGCTTTCCACCCTATACAATGGTAACTGTCCAATCTGAAACATTCATTTCCTGTCCGAGCTTGGACATTATCAAGGATTGTTGAGTTTACGACTCCACCGTGTTCCATCTAATTGATTCATATGTTATATGTTATGTTATATTCATATGTTATATATTATGTTATATTCATATGTTATATATTATATTGTATTCATTTGTTATATATTATGTTATATTCATATGTTATATATTATGTTATATTCATATGTTATATATTATATGGTATTCATTTGTTATATATTATGTTATATTCATATGTTATATGTTATGTTATATTCATATGTTATATGTTTGTGTTATGTTCTAACGCAGCCTCCTCATGCATGATATTTATACTTTATTGATTGACTTCCTCAATAGTATCACGCAAAGTTCCATCCACAATAGAGATGGTCCTCCTCAGTATGCTGGTTATTTACCCACAGTGCATATATCTCACGAACAAGAAATTTAATATAGCGTAGCTGCTCTTCACCCCATCCAGCCCCCCCCCCCCCCCCCCCCCCAATGGATGAATTGGTATAAAAGCAAATTAATCTTATAGAAGTATCTCTTTTGAAAATAGTACTGTCAAATATTCGGCAAAAGTATCTAATTGAAATTGTTGAAAAACAATAATCGATTTTTTCACATTTTAGGCAATAGGAATGTTTATCCGTAAACACTGAATCGTCAACAGAGAGAAAAAACATTCCAACAGATAAAGTAATTATAACATAAAAGCCAATAAATGAAAACCAATTAATCTACGACAAACCTGGAAGAGATAATGGAAAATAATAATTTGAATGTCAGAAATAATCGGCTTCTAGTCCTGTGTTGGTGGAAGTAAAATAGAGATTATGAAATTAAATTAAGAGTGAATGTAGTCATGGCAAATGTATGCGCCAATTATCACCCACGAAAGGTAATTATGTGTATTATGACGCCATTGTCAGGGGATGTTGGGACGGTTCCAATGCACAGCATGCTGGCAGGTTCCATCTGACTTTTGGTAAGGTCATCATGGATCGATTTCTATCCTGCATTATAGTAGATTTCTGATGAATCAAGGAGACGCTCCAAGTTGATCAGGGTTTGATAATACAAACTAAGGAGAACTCGCTGGTTGATCAGGGTCTGATAATACAAAGTAAGGAGAACTCGCTGGTTGATCAGGGTTTGATAATACAAACTAAGGAGGACTCGGTGGTGGATCAGGGTTTGATAATACAAACTAAGGAGGACTCGGTGGTTGATCAGGGTTTGATAATACAAACTAAGGAGAACTCGGTGGTTGATCAGGGTTTGATAATACAAACTAAGGAGGACTCGGTGGTTGATCAGGGTTTGATAATACAAACTAAGGAGGACTCGCTGGTTGATCAGGGTTTGATAATACAAACTAAGGAGGACTCGCTGGTTGATCAGGGTTTGATAATACAAAGTAAGGAGGACTCAGTGGTTGATCATTTGATAATACAAGCTGGGGAGATCATTTTTATTGATCTGTTTGTTTTCCTTCTAATCAGGGAGAGTACCTTTAATGATTAAGTATTGCTCTTCCTTTTAGCCTAATAAATGTCTTCCGATCAGAACTGAATAAATGGAAATATATAGCAGGCACAATAATAATTTGATCAATTAAAAGAATAGATCACTGTGTCGTTTTGTTTGAAGATGAATAGAAGGTAAACAGGATCCAATTTTACGAGTCATTTATTGCGCTTATTTACGTATTTGTTAGCCCTCTCTGACATTCGGGATTGATGAATAATTTATTGTTGCGCGCATGAATATATCAGAATCGAGATATAAATAACAGAAATATATAAACAAAGATCACAGAAGACATCTACCCACGTGACCAAGAATAGACGTATATAGACGTATATGGATCACCAACAGATAAATCCCAAGAATAGACGTATATAGATCAAACAATAGATAAAACCCAAGAATAGACGTATATAGATCAAACAATAGATAAAACCCAAGAATAGACGTATATATAGATCAATAATAGATAAAGCCCAAGAATAGACGTATATGGATCAACAATATATAAAGCCCAAGAATAGACGTAAATAGATCAAACAATAGATAAAGCCCAAGAATAGACGTATATGGATCAACAACAGATAAAGCCCAAGAATAGACGTACATAGATCAACAATAGATAAAGCCCAAGAATAGACGTATATAGATCAACAATAGATAAAGCCCAAGAATAGACGTATATAGATCAACAATAGATAAAGCCCAAGAATAGACGTATATAGATCAACAATAGATAAAGCCCAAGAATAGACGTATATATAGATCAATAATAGATAAAGCCCAAGAATAGACGTAAATAGATCAAACAATAGATAAAGCCCAAGAATAGACGTATATGGATCAACAACAGATAAAGCCCAAGAATAGACGTATATATAGATCAATAATAGATAAAGCCCAAGAATAGACGTATATAGATCAAACAATAGATAAAGCCCAAGAATAGACGTATATGGATCACCAACAGATAAATCCCAAGAATAGACGTATATAGATCAAACAATAGATAAAACCCAAGAATAGACGTATATAGATCAACAATAGATAAAGCCCAAGAATAGACGTATATAGATCAACAATAGATAAAGCCCAAGAATAGACGTATATATAGATCAATAATAGATAAAGCCCAAGAATAGACGTAAATAGATCAAACAATAGATAAAGCCCAAGAATAGACGTATATGGATCAACAACAGATAAAGCCCAAGAATAGACGTATATATAGATCAATAATAGATAAAGCCCAAGGATAGACGTATATGGATCAACAATATATAAATCCCAAGAATAGACGTATATAGATCAACAACAGATAAAGCCCAAGAATAGACGTATATAGATCAACAATAGATGAATAATGGATTAAAAATAGACGTATATAGATCAACAATAATGCCCAAGAATAGACGTATATGGATCAACAATAGATAAAGCCCAAGACTAGACGTATATAGATCAACACACACGTGCAGATGAAACCACGGAGAAATAAAGAGAACTTATAGGAGATAGATCGAGAAGACAAACTATGTATTGAAAACAATCAAATAAAGAATAAGACAACCATAGAAAAATTCACAAATATGCATACGTTGTGTCTATAAACAAAGAAATATAAAACTTTAGACAAATATATTTCAGATAAATATTTTGGGTGCATTTCATAAGACTTGAACAAGTATTTATCAAGTGCTATGACTTTGACTTATTCTGATTTATGCATTATTTCCCTAAATATTCCAATAAACTTTAATTCATTTGCAGCTCTCTATTGACCAAAAATATATCAACTGATTACTTTAAAATGTATAAAGGTTAGGGCCATGTATAAAAGCCATACATATTTATATTCACATTAGATATTTCTAAGAACAAAGTAAAGGACAACAAAGGATGGTATAGAAAAACTTGACAGTCAATTTCCGGTTCCTGTCAGGGAAGCCATCATTTCTTGCCAATTATGTTATATCATACACAACATACAACCATTGTAAGTTCTGGTTAGGAAGTGTATTTATGGAAATCAGTGTTACATTTCCTATTCAGAATGTATGTATATATTCAGGCCTGTTGCAGACAGCATCAATAGGGGGCAGGACGAACGGACACTTTTATTTGTCTGTTCTTCTCTGGGGAAGAAAACGATTCATACTTCTATTAAGCATATCCTCCATAAGTGCATGCCCCATTTCTAAAGCTGAATGTTTCTATCTGGAACGAAGCCTTGACAGAGTTCTGAGTTCTGTTAACTTTCCAACAGTTCAGTGGTAAGATGTCTGTCTATCATGCTGACCGCTAGGATGTCATAGGTTCCCACTCGAATCCTACAGATACCTTCATTCACTGATACCTATATACTCAGATACCTTCCTGTAGAGATACCTGTATACTCAGATACCTTCCTGTATAGATACCTATATACTCAGATACCTTCATTCACTGATACCTATATACTCAGATACCTTCCTGTATAGATACCTATATACTCAGATACCTTCATTCACTGATACCTATATACTCAGATACCTTCATTCACTGATACCTATATACTCAGATACCTTCCTGTATAGATACCTATATACTCAGATACCTTCATTCACTGATACCTTGTTACTCAGATACCTTCATTCACTGATACCTATATACTCAGATACCTTCCTGTATAGATACTTATATACTCAGATACCTTCATTCACTGATACCTATATACTCAGATACCTTCCTGTATAGATACTTATATACTCAGATACCTTCATTCACTGATACCTTGTTACTCAGATACCTTCATTCACTGATACCTATATACTCAGATACCTTCCTGTATAGATACTCATATACTCAGATACCTTCATTCACTGATACCTATATACTCAGATACCTTCCTGTATAGATACTTATATACTCAGATACCTTCATTCACTGATATCTATATACTCAGATACCTTCCTGTATAGATACTTATATACACAGATACCTTCCTAGATACCTACATATTCTGATAGCACCATATTTAGATAGCATCATATGCAGATACCTTTCCTTTGCAGCAGGAATTATAGTGATTGATCATATTGCAATAAGTGTATGACATCTCATTGGATATCTTTGGCCCTTGGGCAACATTATGTAAACACAAATACTCAAAGTCAGGTACTCAGGTGATTGGCACTGGTTAGTTTTGGACATCCCCTGGGCGTGTAATTGGGTTGCCTGAGACCTATGTAACAACGGTAATTAACGTGTTATAACCCCCTAGTAGTGAAGTTCTTCTGGGTTGCCTTTGATTTATATTGAGGGGCAGATTGTGGCTTATCTTATGACATAATGTGGGATAATCCGAAGTGATTATGGACCATTGGTCAGAAGCTGTGCAAATATGAACAGGTAGGTTGATTTAGCTGCCTCTCCGGAACGCAATATCCGGTTATCGCAAAATGTGGCGCATATTACTGCCTGGCATATCAAGCTAAACATCCAGCATGTATTTGACAAGGAGGTGACTAACTAAAGACAAAATTGTTTCACTTTGATGACTATGAAATGATTGTATGAAGCGGTGAATCTCGGGGTGTATTTGGCTTAACTGGTAATTTGTATTATAAAGATAAACGATAAACATAGATAGAAGAAATTCGAAGCAGGGAAAGTTTCAGTCGCCATTTTATCTGGCGTGCTCAGGCATGTACACAGGAAATGATGACGTATACACATTGTGAATCATTGCGCTTGGTCTGCATGTCACTGTAGGTCTTCCTTTCATATATAATAAGCTGAATTATTGGCTCTATAGGCATAACAACAAGTAAGGGACAGGTATATATTTTGTAACCTTAATGTTTCGTTATATATGTACGATATATATTTCCAAAAGAATCAATTGTATTCGACGAAAATGGTCTAAGATTATTAATTAGCTGTTTTTATGTTTCTGGGTTTCAGCATTTATGAATAGACGACCACAAACTGCATAAAATGTATGTAAGATCGGACACTAACCTTGCACATTGTAAAAATGGCAGTGTTCTCACACTTAAGTTGTCGTAATGAAGATGACTATTCTATTGCACAGATCGTAATATAAATGACACTATATTGGTGATTTCCTGGAGACAGAGAGAGAGACCGCTTTGTGTGTACAGTATTAGTAAAAAGGGTGACGAGTGACATACACGACGTGAATATAAGTGAATATACCGGACTTCAGTGGTGAATAACAGGTAAGAAAGTTTGGTGGTGGATTAAAAAATGGAATAGAGCGGCGCACCAGCAAAAGCATTTGTACCATTTGTATCAACTTTCAGCTGCGAAAGACCCGAAACCAAGATGGCCGAATGCTGGGCGAATATTGCATCTTCTTACGGTCAAACATGTGATAAATTATAATCAACAAAGATCTTTTTGTTGTCCCAGGAGATATATGAATCTGGTATTGACAAACATGCAGCATTGAGGGTGTCAGGTGACACCGCCCTCGTCCATCTCCATGGCAACCTTTCAGCGGATGTAGACATTTTATCATGTGGATTAGATTTTTTAAAAAAACGTTTCCAAAAAGACAAAACACATAGATTTCTGAACAACGCGGGCAAAACACATCATATGGAAGCAAATAGAAATTAGGGTGGCAAAGTCTTGACAGAATAACTAAGTTGCAGTTGACAGGCCATTGTACGACGATCCTCAGTGCCTGGTCCTCAGTGCCTGGTCCTCAGTGCCTGGTCCTCAGTGCCTGGTCCTCAGTGTCTGGTCCTCAGTGTCTGGTCCTCAGTGCCTGGTCCTCAGTGCCTGGTCCTCAGTGCCTAGTACTCAGTGTCTGGTCCTCAGTGCCTGGTCCTCAGTGCCTGGTCCTCAGTGCCTAGTACTCAGTGTCTGGTCCTCAGTGCCTGGTCCTCAGTGCCTGGTCCTCAGTGCCTGGTCCTCAGTGTCTGGTCCTCAGTGTCTGGTCCTCAGTGCCTGGTCCTCAGTGCCTAGTACTCAGTGTCTGGTCCTCAGTGCCTGGTCCTCAGTGTCTGGTCCTCAGTGCCTGGTCCTCATTGCCTAGTACTCAGTGTCTGGTCCTCAGTGTCTGGTCCTCAGTGCCTGGTCCTCAGTGCCTAGTACTCAGTGTCTGGTCCTCAGTGCCTGGTCCTCAGTGCCTGGTCCTCAGTGCCTAGTACTCAGTGTCTGGTCCTCAGTGCCTGGTCCTCAGTGCCTGGTCCTCAGTGCCTGGTCCTCAGTGTCTGGTCCTCAGTGTCTGGTCCTCAGTGCCTGGTCCTCAGTGTCTGGTCCTCAGTGCCTGGTCCTCAGTGCCTGGTCCTCAGTGCCTGGTCCTCAGTGCCTGGTCCTCAGTGTCTGGTCCTCAGTGCCTGGTCCTCAGTGCCTAGTACTCAGTGTCTGGTCCTCAGTGCCTGGTACTTAGTGCCTAGTACTCAGTGTCTGGTCCTCAGTGTCTGGTCCTCAGTGCCTGGTCCTCAGTGCCTGGTCCTCAGTGTCTGGTCCTCAGTGCCTGGTCCTCAGTGCCTAGTACTCAGTGTCTGGCCCTCAGTGTCTGGTCCTCAGTGTCTGGTCCTCAGTGCCTGGTCCTCAGTGCCTGGTCCTCAGTGCCTGGTCCTCAGTGTCTGGTCCTCAGTGCCTGGTCCTGAGTGCCTAGTACTCAGTGTCTGGTCCTCAGTGCCTGGTACTTAGTGCCTAGTACTCAGTGTCTGGTCCTCAGTGTCTGGTCCTCAGTGCCTGGTCCTCAGTGCCTGGTCCTCAGTGCCTGGTCCTCAGTGCCTGGTCCTCAGTGCCTGGTCCTCAGTGCCTGGTCCTCAGTGCCTGGTCCTCAGTGCCTGGTACTCAGTGTCTGGTCTTCAGTGCCTGGTCATCAGTGCCTGGTCCTCAGTGCCTGGTCCTCAGTGCCTGGTCCTCAGTGCCTGGTCCTCAGTGCCTGGTCCTCAGTGCCTGGTCCTCAGTGTCTGGTCCTCAGTGCCTGGTCCTCAGTGCCTGGTCCTCAGTGCCTGGTCCTCAGTGCCTGGTCCTGAGTGCCTGGTCCTCAGTGCCTGGTCCTGAGTGCCTGGTCCTCAGTGTCTGGTCCTCAGTGCCTGGTCATCGGTGCCTGGTCCTCAGTGCCTGGTCATCAGTGCCTGGTCCTCAGTGTCTGGTCCTCAGTGTCTGGTCCTCAGTGCCTGGTCCTCAGTGTCTGGTCCTCAGTGCCTGGTCCTCAGTGCCTGGTCCTCAGTGCCTGGTCCTCAGTGCCTGGTCCTCAGTGCCTGATACTTAGTGCCTGGTCCTCAGTGCCTGGTCATCGGTGCCTGGTCATCGGTGCCTGGTCCTCAGTGCCTGATCCTCAGTGCCTGGACTTCTTAGCTTCTGGTGCCATTTCTCTACACGGCTTTTTATTATGCATGATGGATTGAATATAAGCATTACATGGCATGTCCACCCAAAAGTTGACCTTCAGATTCCTGATTATCTCTGATTTTAGTTTACCTCTCACGTGACAAAGTCCCGCCATAACCTCCTTTCCGGGTCCCCTGTCCTGGCATGACAGTGAAAGTGTGATAGGATTATTTTCTACTCAAATGACCAGTCTAATGATATCTCTTGTCTGGACTGAGTGTGTCCTCAATAACCTTTAGTACTCTTGGCAACACGTATTGCTCCATTGATTAATTGGATGAATTGATTGTAATAGAAATACTAAAAATATCATTTGCAAACTTATCCATATGGAGGATCGGCTAAGAGTAATCTTTTTATGAATTCTTAGAACAAATGAGTATTAAATCTGTGTTTTATGACCAACACATTAATCACCTGGCAAATCATTTTGCAGGATAGCCTCGTTTTGGAAAGCAACCTCAAGAAGATCATTATTTAAGCTGTTAGTTCCTTTTGTTGAGATTTCTTCCTTCCGTTTCTGTCCAGCGTCCATATAGCCTCGCTTTGATGTCAAAGGGCACTAATAGGCAACAAGAAGATGACCTATTTTCTTTTATCGGGACTTATCAAAGGGTGAAGATTTCCTGACATTAATATAAACCATCTCTATGAGCTATTCATATCCACTGAATAACTTCACATCAGTGATATTGGTGACCGTGTAGACACTTTTCTTGACTTACCAATACAGATTCTGCAATTATTTGTAATCTCTCTGTATTCAAAAAACGACTGTCGTCCATGGACCCTATGATATTTTTGACATATTGGGCACTTTATGTAGATAGAAGAGTAAGGATGCAGAAGGAAAACTCCCCTAGAGTTACCATAACAAGGCCATGTCATGTTATCCTTCCTTGAAAAATAATTGAAACACAAGTCATCTGCTTGGAAACAAATCTAGCTGAAGAATTTGAATCAACATTGGCAATAAAACAAGTTCAAATGAAAAGCATTTCAATATTTGGTATTGTATTGTATATTTTAATTATACTGACAGGATGTCAAAAAACAGTGACAAGATGTACAGTGAACATTAGTATTCCAGACCCTGAGGACTTTTCTGTCAGTTTAAATCTTGTACAATTTTTTATAGTATTAAGGGGCCATAATATTATTTTCAGTAATTGGGTGACTAATGTTGTGAGCTGTCTACATAGATCATGAACAAAGGTATAATTGCAAAGCCGATGAATGCAAATTCCATGAAACATATTATTTCTTTCGTGGATATTTAGTCTCGGAACAAATGTCATTGTTTCGCCGGTAACAAAACATATACCTCAAATAGACTGTTCCTGTTCTGATATAACGCAGAGGAACCATAAACACAGAATGACAAATGAGTAAAATACCTTTCCATTTGTGACTTAGACATGAGGCGTCTGTAAAGTATGGAAAGTCATTCTAACAGACAAACACTTCAAACAATGAATCCTTCAAAATTGCACTCTCCTACAAAGGAGGGAAGAAAGAAGTGGCTACGATTTGATGGAACCAAGATGGTGACAGCGCTTGCTCTCACTTGCAGGTCCTCAGTTACCATGGCGACAACAGGAGTGCTTTTGAAAGGAAATTTCCCAAATAAGGCGCATGAAAGTAGCTAGGCTCGTGTTCTTGCAAGTTCGCTTTAGGCAATTTGCGGAGATACCTTCACTAATAGAAGGGCATGGGGTGAAGAAATGGGGTTAAAAAGGTCAAGTTGGAAGAGGTTAATGACAATTTGTCGAAGTGAGGGCCTGAATCTGAGCAATGCATAAAGAATTTATGGAGAAATAGAAGCATTACAATCACTCAGGAACCAACATGCCGAATTAGCAAATCTGTTACTGGTGTCATTTTATCAAGAAAATAAGCACACTTCACTTAAAGATTCAGTAAATCAACACCAATAAGCACACTCCACTTGTGGATTCATATAATTCAAATACATCTGAAAAAAATGATGTTCACTTTTAAAAAATAATGTTGAAAAATTGTTCAGAAAATATCAACAATTTATTATATAAAATAGGGCGTTTTGCTCCCCAGCATTTTCCAATGTTTTCCAGTGGTGCCCTCTCTCGGGAACGAGACTCTCGGGAACGGCCTCGTTGTGACTTTGGGCCAAATTATAGTAATACAAATCGGTTATAATAGAATGGGATATAATCAGTGTCATTGTTGTCACTCGGTCAAGCTGTCATCCAGTAGTTATGCAACGTACCACTCGGGGCATCCTTATTGATCGTATTAATCATCAATATAACTTGCATAATGTTTGAATAGTTTGGTTTACGTTTATGATTTATTTTTGGAACATATTATTAGATACATCAATTAGCTATCATAGTTGTTGTTGGACAATCGATTAAGAAATTTTGTGGCTAAGAAAATGATAATCCAAAACAAAAAATCATCACCAGTGACTGACAAAAAGCAGGGCATCTTGTCTCTGTGGAAGATCTCTATCTGGCCTTAGTAGTGCAGACAAGGTGGTCAGCACAAACATGGCATCTTGTTGTGGAAGGTCTCTATCTGGCCGCAGTAGTGCTGACAAGGTGGTTAGCACAAACATGGCATCTTGTTGTGGAAGGTCTCTATCTGGCCGCAGTAGTGCTGACAAGGTGGTCAGCACAAACATGGCATCTTGTCTCTGTGGGAGATCTCTATCTGGCCTTAGTAGTGCAGACAAGGTGGTCAGCACAAACATGGCATCTTGTTGTGGAAGGTCTCTATCTGGCCGCAGTAGTGCTGACAAGGTGGTTAGCACAAACATGGCATCTTGTTGTGGAAGGTCTCTATCTGGCCGCAGTAGTGCTGACAAGGTGGTCAGCACAAACATGGCATCTTGTCTCTGTTGGAGATCTCTATCTGGCCTTAGTAGTGCTGACAAGGTGGTCAGCACACACATGTCATCTTGTCTCTGTGGGAGATCTCTATCTGGCCTTAGTAGTGCTGACAAAGTGGTCAGCACAAACATGGCATCTTGTCTCTGTTGGAGATCTCTATCTGGCCTTAGTAGTGCTGACAAGGTGGTCAGCACACACATGTCATCTTGTCTCTGTGGGAGATCTCTATCTGGCCTTAGTAGTGCAGACAAGGTGGTCAGCACAAACATGGCATCTTGTCTCTGTTGGAGATCTCTATCTGGCCTTAGTAGTGCTGACAAGGTGGTCAGCACAAACATGGCATCTTGTCTCTGTGGAAGATCTCTATCTGGCCTTAGTAGTGCTGACAAGGTGGTCAGCACACACATGTCATCTTGTCTCTGTGGGAGATCTCTATCTGGCCTTAGTAGTGCAGACAAGGTGGTCAGCACAAACATGGCATCTTGTCTCTGTTGGAGATCTCTATCTGGCCTTAGTAGTGCTGACAAGGTGGTCAGCACAAACATGGCATCTTGTCTCTGTGGAAGATCTCTATCTGGCCTTAGTAGTGCTGACAAGGTGGTCAGCACACACATGTCATCTTGTCTCTGTTGAAGATCTCTATCTCGCCTTAGTAGTGCTGACAAGGTGGTCAGCACACACATGACATCTTGTCTCTGTGGGAGATCTCTATCTGGCCTTAGTAGTGCTGACAAGGTGGTCAGCACAAACATGGCATCTTGTCTCTGTGGAAGATCTCTATCTGGCCTTAGTAGTGCAGACAAGGTGGTCAGCACAAACATGGCATTTTGTCTCTGTGGAAGATCTCTATCTGGCCTTAGTAGTGCTGACAAGGTGGTCAGCACACACATGTCATCTTGTCTCTGTGGGAGGTCTCTATCTGGCCTTAGTAGTGCAGACAAGGTGGTCAGCACAAACATGGCATCTTGTCTCTGTTGGAGATCTCTATCTGGCCTTAGTAGTGCTGACAAGGTGGTCAGCACAAACATGGCATCTTGTCTCTGTGGAAGATCTCTATCTGGCCTTAGTAGGCCTTAGTAGCACAAACATGTCAAATAAGATGAATCCAGACATTAAGAGACATTCCATTGTGTACTGTACCTCGTGGAACATCAGTCTCTTTAGTTTTTTTCTGAGCATTAAACAAACATATATATATATATATATATATATATATATATATATATATATATATATATATATATATATATATATATATATATATATATATATATATATATGTTTGTTTAATGCTCAGAAAAAACCTAAAGAGATATATATATATATATATGTATATATATATATCTCCGTATTAGTTAACGTCTCGATCATCCCATTGATTATAGGTCATGACCTGATGGTCAATTCAGATTGCATAATATTTTGGTGGGCGTGACTCACATGCATGACTGGACGTTAGAGTTCCAAATTTCGCACAATATAATTATTGGCAAGTGGCAGGAAAGGTAGTGAAAGACTGAACGACTATCATTACTGTCAGAGTAGTTCACCTATCTTGTGAGCCGTGAGCTATCGCAACACCGCATGTGGGTCAAACAGGCCTCCCTGAAACACGGGCATTTCCTGGCAAAGTAGAGTATTTGAATTAATCTGAATTAATATCCTATGAAATATAGCAATGATTATAATGAGATAAGAATGAGATAAAGTTGAATTCTTTGTATTGTCTTTCTTCCAGATTGCCTGATCTCCATTAACCTGAAAGAATCTGGTTGAATCATTTTTATCTCTATTAAAGTTACTCCATTTGGGATCCTGTTTATCCTGTGAGTCCACGACTTATCGATTAGTTTGACGGCTATTCCCTCCCGCAAGGCTATATAGATAGATGTTTTGAGTTGCTCAAGGTTACTCGTAAAATTAGTGCTCTTGTTTTTCTCCATTCAATGAAAGGCCATACACAGATAACAAGCCTTGGTTGATTGTTACCCACCCTGATGCCTTTAATGACCACAGTTCTCATCGCCCAAGTCTACTTCACCCAGCTACTTATCAATAATTGAATCTTTCTCATCATGTTCACGTTTTTTCAAACAAAAGTTTTGGACTTCAAAGCCCAGATGTACTTGACCAAATACAACTATTATGACCACACAAATACAATGCACATGGAAAGTCACCAGAAATGTATTAAAATATTTAGTTATTTGTATTAATGACCTTTTCAGTACTGTTTAGGCTCAATCAGGTCAGATAGAAGTCTGTTACAGGGACTCAATGCCCTACTCTTTGCAAAGAGTGACGGGTAATCTTTCCTCTGCATTTTCACATAGACATAATTACACAAACCACGGCATTTGGAAATCAGTCGCAGAGCACTTGCTAGAATGATAAACAACTCAGACAATGCAGAAAATAAAAATCCACTATTTTACTTAGAAAGCTAGAAATGAAATATTCACCATTCCCACAAGATATTCTGATTTTTGCCACAAATAAGAAACATTATTTACCAGAAAACAAACACTTTGATTTTTTTTTTTTTTTTGCTTTAGAAGATGAGGATCTAACTTATTTTCAGCACGTTGACTCTGTCCCAATCCTTCTCTGTGTTTGTGCCTTTCTTTATTTACTTCACCTACATCCGTCCTCGAGCTAGAGGACATTGAATTTATGCTGACCTTGGCGTATTTGATAGTATTGTCATGGAGTCCCGGCCGGAGACTATGTGTCATCCTTACTTCTCGCAGCTGACTGCCACCTGAGAGCTTTCACCGCCAGAGGGCAGCACCAACTGGCGCCGTCCACTAACAGAGCGTGGCCAAATTAGGACCTCCTCACAACGCCAACTACTCAGTGAAAATTGTATTGATTGATATAAGGATAGTCTTACACCAGCAGTACAAAAGGTCTTTTTTAATAGTTTTGGGAGATGTCCCTTTGGTGAGATTATTGCAATGAGTTCTTCCATGAGATGATCAGGTACTTTTTATGAATTCTTTTTTTTTACTTTGGGTTCTATATTCCCAAACCGTCAGTTCTATAACTGGTTGGAATACGGTCTTTTCATGGAGAAAAGGTAGTCTTTTCTGAGATGGAAATCAAATTTGAATGTTCAAATTCATGGATGATGCAATATTTTTTAATGTTGGTCTTATATAATTATCAAAGGGCATGTAGCATGTTCATTTAAGTTAGTTGGTCCCTTTGAATGTTGGAAGTCAGTTTCTCCAAAGAGGTTATATTAGATTGGTCTTATTTTATAGGGGATGCGTTTATCTGTTTATATTAGCGGTATTTTCAGCTCTGTTTAGGCTATATCCTGTCGGATGGAAGCCTGTCACATGGACTCAATGCCCAACTCTTTTCACTGAGTGATGGATATATTCAATATATCCTTTCTAATGGGGATATATCTTAATCACATGTGCATGACAACACAAACCTTATTATGGATTTTGCTGATATGTCTTATTATAGAGTCTTCTGATAGGTTTTACTGTAGAGTTTGCTGATAGGTCTTATTATAGAGTTGCTAATAGGTCTTATTATAGGGTTAGTGATAGGTCTTATTATAGAGTTGCTGATAGGTCATCTATTATAGAGTTGCTGATAGGTCTTATTATAGGGTCTTCTGATAGGTCTTATTATAGACTTGCTGATAGGTCTTCTTATTATAGGGTTGCTAATAGGTCTTATTATAGGGTTAGTGATAGGTCTTATAATAGAATTATAGAGATGCTGATATGTTTTATTATAGAGTTGTTGATAGGTCTTATTATAGAGTTTGCAGATTGGGCTTATGGAGGTTGCATATTGATCTTGTTTTAGAGGTTGCATATTGATCTTATCATAGAGGTTGCATATTGATCCTATTTTAGAGGTTGCATATTGATTTTATTGTAGAGGTTGCATATTCATCTTGTTATAGAGGTTGCATATTGATCTTATTTAAAGGTTGTATATTTATCTTATTATAGAGGTTGCATATTGATCTTATTATAGAAGTCTTGAAAATTGTCTCCTCAATTCAACTCTGGTGAAAGTATATCTGCACCGGAGTGGTATTTAACAGGTTGTAGGATGGACTCAGTCTGAAGGAGAACAGTGCTCTTACATCAAACTTTAATGGATGCTGGCATTACAAGTTGTCTGTGTGCTTTTAATGACGACCTGACTTGTTCACAGAAGGAGCAAACTACGTAGGAAAAAAATGACCTTCCATCAAAATTTTGTATCTGATTTCTCCAAGGCGTAAACGTACTGGTGTGATCCACTGTCATATTCCACTTCCGGTTATCCCCCAGAAAAAAACGGCAATGTAAGGGACTGAAATAAAAATGAGCCAAATAAACTGCATTTATATGTCAATTTGTGAACTGAAATGTACGTGTAAAGGCTCGAAAACAACGTAATTTGCATTCAACTTGTAAAGGAAAGTGCTTTCATCCAGTGTATCAAACTGAATTATTCAATGTAGATTGGAACATCAGGAATTGCAGCTACTTTAGGAAATAAAACTCTGTTAGATAAATATAATTACATCACGAATCCACGATAGCGAATCCAGAGGACAAACATATTTGACAAATTAGAGCAATTTTTGGTATGTACTGAATCAGAAAATTTCATGGCAGATAATTGTGTTTGTTAAATGTAAAACTGAAATGTACAATACAATTCGAGCCGATATACATCTCATATGACAGATCAGATCCAGGCAAAAGGACACATGCTACATGTAGAATATGACACGACGATAGATGATATAGATGATATGATACTTGGGGCGCGATTTTTTCAACATAATAGGGACAGGAAAAATAAACATAGCTATATACACAGGAGCACTTGACGGGATGTGGCCAGACATAACATGCCGCCCGCCGGGCCTCGTACTGACATTTGCGTCCTCAGTAATACTGAATGAGCTTTCTGATTGGCTTTGACATGTCACGTGACCCTGCGGTCCTACATTGTGTCAGGTGTTGGAACATCTCGACGGATTATTGTTAGTAGTTGGCAAAAATATGTCTCTTTGGAATCCATTAAAGAAAACAGTCACTGCTTATGTGATGTTCGATGGATTTCGTCTATTTCATGGATTAAACTAGGATGTTTATTGGAATGTAATCCATAGAACAAAACAAAATATCGTTTTCATTTTATTGCATTGCGGTCAGCAGGTATATTGCTCTATTAATGCGCACGCACATAGCTGACCTCTCGACAATCTCTATTTCTTAACACAATCCTGAAAATTAGGTTTTAGAATTACTCATCCGGTTTTCAAGGGATTTTGAGGCAATTTTCAATCAACTTTCAGTCATCTTGGTTTTAATCTTTTCACAGCTTGGCTTCCACAATTACAAATGGTTTTGTTCCAAACATAGTTCCTTTGTGTCACCTCCAGATATGTTCTCTTAAAGGGAAAACACGTCATGATTGGGAAGTACACCTTTTAGTGTTGCATGTTGTCTTCCCTAAACCATTGATAGAAGCAAAGGAGATAAGAGAGGTCATTTGTGCAATATGCTACACCTCCCTATCAATAAAAAAAAATTCATGAAACAAACGTTGGCAGTAACTATCTTTATAAACCTAATACTCGATGCCTCCATACCAGTGAAGAAAAATTTCTTATTTCTTTTGAATATTGGTGATTTAGTTCTGGAAAGTTGTAGCTGTAGAGCGGTTTAATGGAAAGTTGTAGCTGTAGAGCTGCTTCATGGAAGATTGTGGCTGTAGCCAGTGATGCTTATGGAGGGTTGTAGCTGTAGCCAGTGCTGCTTATGGAAGGTTGTAGCTGTAGCCAGTGCTGCTTATGGAGGGTTGTAGCTGTAGCCAGTGCTGCTTGATGGAGGGTTGTAGCTGTAGCCAGTGCTGCTTATGGAAGGTTGTAGCTGTAGCCAGTGCTGATTATGGAGGGTTGTAGTTGTAGCCAGTGCTGCTTGATGGAGGGTTGTAGTTGTAGCCAGTGCTGCTTGATGGAGGGTTGTGGCTGTAGCCAGTGCTGCTTATGGAGGGTTGTAGTTGTAGCCAGTGCTGCTTGATGGAGGGTTGTAGTTGTAGCCAGTGCTGATTATGGAGGGTTGTAGCTGTAGCCAGTGCTGATTATGGAGGGTTGTAGTTGTAGCCAGTGCTGCTTATGGAAGGTTGTAGCTGTAGCCAGTGCTGATTATGGAGGGTTGTAGTTGTAGCCAGTGCTGCTTATGGAAGGTTGTAGCTGTAGCCAGTGCTGCTTGATGGAGGGTTGTGGCTGTAGCCAGTGCTGCTTATGGAGGGTTGTAGTTGTAGCCAGTGCTGCTTGATGGAGGGTTGTAGTTGTAGCCAGTGCTGCTTATGGAGGGTTGTAGTTGTAGCCAGTGCTGCTTATGGATGGTTGTAGCTGTAGCCAGTGCTGCTTATGGAGGGTTGTAGATGTAGTCAGTGCTGCTTATGGAGGGTTGTAGCTGTAGCCAGTGCTGCTTATGGAGGGTTGTAGATGTAGTCAGTGCTGCTTATGGAGGGTTGTAGTTGTAGCCAGTGCTGCTTATGGAAGGTTGTAGCTGTAGCCAGTGCTGCTTATGGAGGGTTGTAGTTGTAGCCAGTGCTGCTTGATGGAGGGTTGTAGTTGTAGCCAGTGCTGCTTGATGGAGGGTTGTAGTTGTAGCCAGTGCTTATTATGGAGGGTTGTAGTTGTAGCCAGTGCTGCTTATGGAAGGTTGTAGCTGTAGCCAGTGCTGCTTATGGAGGGTTGGAGTTGTAGTCAGTGCTGCTTATGGAGGGTTGTAGTTGTAGCCAGTGCTGCTTATGGAAGGCTGTAGCTGTAGCCAGTGCTTATTATGGAGGGTTGTAGCTGTAGCCAGTGCTGCTTATAGAGGATTGTAGCTGTAGCCAGTGCTGCTTATGGAGGGTTGTAGATGTAGCCAGTGCTGCTTATGGAGGGTTGTAGTTGTAGCCAGTGCTGCTTGATTGAAGCTGAAAATGAATGGAATTCTGATTTTGTTTTGTGCCTTCTCAACTTAAAAGCTTGGCATTATTTTAATTAAATCTGTAATGAAGTTACAATAAATGCTTTATAATATCTTGATTGTGGTATAAAATTAAAATTTGATAATTCATCATCACCCCGGATGAATGGCGATGGTTTGATAGTAAAAATAAATTACACAGTTAATTTTAAAGTGATGGATGATGAATAGACAGGAAGAGGCTGTCCTGGAAAGACGTCTGTCTACTGTGTTGATGCCCCCTCCCTTGCCTCTGTGATTTTACGTCTATGTGATTATGCCTATGTGATTATACAAAAAATATCCTTTTTCTTCGAAATGAATAGGGCATTAAGTCCAAATGACAGGCTTCCTCTAGATAACCTCAAATTGTGCTGAATGGCCATTAATATAAACAAACAAACAACAGATCACTGATTAGAAAAATATTGGCAGAATCTGTCTTTTTTTTAATATAATATCGACAGAATAAAATGTATGGGTAAAAGAAGAACTTCAAGCGACTGAATATGGCGTCATACTTGGCCGATAGGTCTTCCAACTTACTAATTAATTTTTCTTCAATCTTGTTAACATAATTAAATATAAAATTTTCATTAATTCGTTTTGTGGAATGGAATTCGATTGAGCCTTTTTTATGGCACAACTCACTTTTTATACCCTAAAATGAGACAATTGGATACAGTTAAAATCAGATTCATAACTAGGATGAGCTAAGGTTACATAGGAAATATGGTTATTGCTTCACATAGATATTCGCCCTATGATGACGTGTATTTCCTATTAGAGGTGAAAATATTGAGTAAGGAACGGATGTGGGGAACTACATTGCTGAATAGGGTAGCAGTCGCCTGTGTATTTACAGGTATTGTGTCGGCGTGCTAATCAATTGTGATAGTGGATGCCATGCTGTAAAAGTACTGAAATCATGGTAGCAGAAATTTGGTTGATAATTGTCTCAAAACATCTTAATGGCCCAACACGTAATGGTGATGACAGATGTCTTGTTTCTAAGAAAACCCCCCCAAAAACTACGTACAAATAGAATGCAACCTTGTCCCTCTCTCTGGCCACCCTGCCATCGAATGATGTCTCACGATGTTATTGCCATTTCATGTTTTGGCATTATCTCAATGCATCATTTTTATCATAACATTTCTTTTTCACATTTCAGCGCATGGTTGTCTTTTGCCCTGTATCGTGTAATCGTTGCAAAGTTTTAAATTTGAATGGCTATAAGATATGTTGATAAGCTACTCGTAAATAAAATATATTTTTTGTGTAAGCTTTTACTATTCTACACATGATACATATTACAATATGTTTTGACATGAATATTCCACCATCATTGACATTACAATGGGCCCTCCCTCGGCTGCATCTTGTTACTATATTCAAAAGGGGAGTGTTCATTTCTTCTGTCACGCGATGCAATTTGGCTTCAGGTCTGGTTGCGTGCAGCCTGCAAATGAAAACTTGCTGATTTCTTTATTTGACCCTAGCAACAGCTTGCGGGACCTATCAATAATAAAAACCCTTATCTCACACAAAATCAGTAATAACCAAAATATAAACAATGAAATCTCCAGAGAGCTAAAGATAGAGATTTTACATGCTTCCGGTGAGATTACCCCTAAATGAGTTTAGGAGTGAGTTTGTTCACCGAGACTGGTGAACGGGGAGACAAACAGTTTGGTGAGCTGGCATGCTTGCAGTTTAATTAAGACTGAGCCATCTCGCTTGAAAGCTTTACTCAACGGAGACATGAACTCTGTGGGACTGTTAAGACACACAATGTGAATAATGTGGATTATGGGGATAATGTGGACAGGCAGACAAGAAGGAAAATGGACATTCAACATCTGGAAATCTCAAAACCTCTCTGGCGATTGCTTCTCCACACAACTAATCCTAAAATAAGTTTTTTTTTGCTTCTAATATTAACTGCACAGGGTCGTCAAGAAGACTGAGAAAGGTGTCCCATTATAAGCCACGATCCAGGGTAATGGCGCCCACCAATAGTAGAGAGATATATATGACACCACAGCTTATCCCATGGCGTCCACAGAATAGAAGGAGATATCTGACATTTGCTGTCTATAAGGAAGGGGATATCTGACATTTGCTGTCTATAAGGAAGGGGATATCTGACATTTGCTGTCTATAAGGAAGGGAATATCTTACATTTGCTGTCTATAAGGAAGGGGATATCTAACATTTGCTGTCTATAAGGAAGGGGATATCTGACATTTGCTGTCTATAAGGAAGGGGATATCTGACATTTGCTGTCTATAAGGAAGGAGATATCTGACATTTGCTGTCTATAAGGAAGGGGATATCTGACATTTGCTGACTATAAGGAAGGGGATATCTGACATTTGCTGACTATAAGGAAGGGGATATCTGACATTTGCTGTCTATAAGGAAGGGGATATCTAACATTTGCTGTCTATAATGAAGGGGATATCTGACATTTGCTGTCTATAAGGAAGGGGATATCTAACATTTGCTGTCTATAAGGAAGGAGATATCTGACATTTGCTGTCTTTAAGGAAGGAGATATCTGACATTTGCTGTCTATAAGGAAGGGGATATCTAACATTTGCTGACTATAAGGAAGGGGATATCTGACATTTGCTGTCTATAAGGAAGGGGATATCTGACATTTGCTGTCTATAAGGAAGGGGATATCTGACATTTGCTGTCTATAAGGAAGATGATATCTGACATTTGCTGTCTATAAGGAAGGGGATATCTGACATTTGCTGTCTATAAGGAAGGGGATATCTGACATTTGCTGACTATAAGGAAGGGGATATCTGACATTTGCTGTCTATAAGGAAGGAGATATCTGACATTTGCTGTCTATAAGGAAGGGGATATCTGACATTTGATGGCTATAAGGAAGGGGATATCTGACATTTGCTGTCTATAAGGAAGGAGATATCTGACATTTGCTGTCTATAAGGAAGGGGATATCTGACATTTGCTGTCTATAAGGAAGGGGATATCTGACATTTGCTGGCTATAAGGAAGGAGATATCTAACATTTGCTGTCTATAAGGAAGGGGATATCTGACATTTGCTGGCTATAAGGAAGGGGATATCTGACATTTGCTGTCTATAAGGAAGGAGATATCTGACATTTGCTGTCTATAAGGAAGGGGATATCTGACATTTGCTGTCTATAAGGAAGGGGATATCTGACATTTGCTGTCTATAAGGAAGGGGATATCTGACATTTGCTGTCTATAAGGAAGGGGATATCTGTCATTTACTGGCTATAAGGAAGGCGATATGTGAATAGGTGAAGATATGTATCATAGTAGATTGCCTTACTGGAAACGAAACCGATATTAAAAAGCCAGTAAGGGGCCTCCACACTCCAAGAATCTGTTTGACTTTGATTATTTCGTTATATAATATACATGTGTATTCCTAGTGGACTATGTTATACGTCCCGCACAAAATGTACTCTGAAGCCGAGTTTTTGTCGCCGTTTGATTACTTCATGGAATTACTACGCGGCGGGATTGACAATTCCTATAACAATGTTGAGGCAATTAGCGCGAGTGACTTCTAAATAATCACCATGCATAATAGGCGTAAAATGGACATGGGCAAAAGTGGTGCAATCATTAATATCGGAACACTTGCTTTCAGGCTTTATCACCAATATTGCAATTTTGTGACTCGTGCTGCTTGCTCTAATTTGTCCTCTAGATTAGGAGGGAAACAAGATCCCAAAACAAGGAATGACGGCTTGTATAAATAGAAATCATGGCAAACCAATTATATACAGTACGCTTATAATTTGTGAGTGATGAGATTGCTAGATTTGTTACGTAAATTACTTTGTGTTCAATGGGGTTGTTGTTTTAGAAAATTTCATCATGTTGTCAGGAAAACTGGAGGAGATCTGAAATGATTTCCGGAAGACTCATTTTGATGACTAAAGGAAAACTTGTGTGAAAGGCCCATGACAGGTGTTCCCTCCAATATAAGCGAGCATTCCTGTAGGAGGACAGTGCTGACTCCTCTATAAGATCAATGCAGCCATAGTGATCGCCATGACATGGGACAGCAATAACAGACATATAGCTGTATGCTGGGGCCGACCATTAATTATACAGGGACGAGAAGAAGATTTTTTTTTGTAAATTGTTAATCTAAAATATGTTAGCCTATAACATTTTCGTTACAATTAGAACATTATTTTCTTTCCGTCAATTTTTATGTTCTCAATGTTGTTCTGTACCTTACTGAAGGATTTTAGTAATATATTTTTATTCCAATTTCTCCTTCGCACAATGATTGATAGATGGTCCATCCCTTGACCTTTTCCGATGACATTTCCCGAGGGATACATCCAGTACACGTGGTCGGCCGATAACAAAGGAACAATACGTTTATTGTAGGAGAAATTAACCTATTTTATCTCCATCAATAAAGTATTGATTTCCCATTTAGGTCTTCTTTGTGTTTCCTCGTTTATAACAAGAACTTTCATATACACTATTATATACTGTTATCAGATTGTTCGTTGTTTTCCATTTAATATTTAGGGGACTGTTCTTTAATGTAGAAATTTTATTTCTCATTGTTAAAAATATTTTTCCACCAGTAATAATATTTTGATAAATTGAATTTTGAAATTATAGTCAGACACTTTGCATATTAATATGGTAAATGAAACAAAACATTGACAAAAATAATTTTGTATTTAGCACCCTATAAATGGCTTTAAAACCTCCTAAGCACTCATTTATAAATGATTACAAAATGTTTCTTTCCCTATATTGAAATGTGCTTTCATTGTGATAATCGCAGCCTTGGTCAGAATGCAACATTGATATTTTACACTGTCGGACGTTCACAACAAAGCCAAAGTATAAAGACTGGATATTCGCAACGAAGGCACAGTAAAATCTGACCACATTTAAAAAGTTGTTTTCTATAATCTTTATAATTTAACTATCAAATTCAAATTTCTAAGAAATTAACACATTCCTTAGTTACGTGAATAAGTAGGCGCATGCTTTTTAACCAGATTTTTGCCCAATTCAGCACAGGAAGGTGCCCCCGTTTAAGACTACATAACGAGCAAGAACCTGGACTTGGGGGGGATAAATATTACCCCTAAAAAACTCGAAAAATTAGGATAAAATGTACACCATCATCCTACAAGCAGTATTACAACATCTACTATAACGAACTTTGCTCAATTTTTGGATGATTTTGAGGCGATTATATGAGTTTTGTGAGAAGTCAAGAAGTCTTCATGTAACAAAAACTGTGTTTACTGTCCGGCTCACACAGTTCAGACCTCTCCCACCCCTGATACCACTCGGTTAAGCTGTGATTACTGTCCGGCACCCTTCAGACCTCTCCCACCCCTGATACCTCTCGGTTAAGCTGTGATTACTGTCCGGCACAGTTCAGAGCTCTCCCATCCCTGATACCTCTCGGTTAAGCTGTGATTACTGTCCGGCACAGTTCAGACCTCTCACACCCCTGATACCTCTCGGTTAAGCTGTGATTACTGTCCGGCACAGTCCAGACCTCTCCCACCCCTGATACCACTCGGTTAAGCTGTGATTACTGTCCGGCACAGTTCAGACCTCTCACACCCCTGATACCTCTCGGTTAAGCTGTGATTACTGTCCGGCACAGTTCAGACCTCTCCCACCCCTGATACCACTCGGTTAAGCTGTGATTACTGTCCGGCACCCTTCAGACCTCTCCCACCCCTGATACCACTCGGTTAAGCTGTGATTACTGTCCGGCACAGTCCAGACCTCTCCCACCCCTGATACCACTCGGTTAAGCTGTGATTACTGTCCAGCACAGTTCAGAGCTCTCACATCCCTGATACCACTCGGTTAAGCTGTGATTACTGTCCGGCACCCTTCAGAGCTCTCACACCCCTGATACCACTCGGTTAAGCTGTGATTACTGTCCGGCACAGTTCAGACCTCTCCCACCCCTGATACCACTCGGTTAAGCTGTGATTACTGTCCGGCACAGTTCAGACCTCTCCCACCCCTGATACCTCTCGGTTAAGCTGTGATTACTGTCCGGCACAGTTCAGACCTCTCCCACCCCTGATACCACTCGGTTAAACTGTGATTACTGTCCGGCACAGTTCAGAGCTCTCACACCCCTGATACCACTCGGTTAAGCTGTGATTACTGTCCGGCACAGTTCAGACCTCTCCCACCCCTGGTGTTTTAAGTGCTCCCACAAAACTTTCCACACCAACAAAGTTACTATCAATGTTTTAATCTATGTATAGTTTTGATCCAGTGTAAAACATATACATCATTCATCATTTCTTGTTAACTAATTGATGTATTTTTTCAAGATTTAATTATTTTAAACTTCTCTGCCTTTTCAATGGATTCGCTCTCAGGGTGAACGACCTGGCCATGAAGCATGATTCGTTTTGCTGGTGTTGCACTACATGAGTAACAAAAATGTCTTATTAATGAAATACAAACATTAAAGCGTAATTTACCTCACATTTTCCTAAAGATAGACATTTTCTTAACATAAACTTGGGCTATGCTGATAATCTATTGACAGTGGCGGATATTTGGTCCCCTGATTAATCAAGAGAGATTAGTGGAAGTTTTATATGGGCTTCGTGTCTAGAATCCACCTTCACACGTCTGCTGCGGAGACAGATGTAAAAGACAGCCGCCAACCTATTCCCTATTCCAAATACCTCAATGCGCTAAAATAACTGAATATAATTCAATAAATTATATTCAAAGTCATATTTCTAAGATGTTTTACTGAAATTAGTTTTAATTTTCCAAAGTAATATGATATTACAGTGAGATATTCATAATCTACCAACAGCGTTTGTCAGGAAAACAAGAAGTGCATGCGCGCCAGGGTTAAGAACACGTGATTGGTCCCATTCAGATGGCCGTACATTACGTTAGCGACCCATGGCAACCGCTCTTGGAAGGTCTTGTAATGGACATCAGGGGCTTTGTGGGTGATACAAGCGACCCTCAAGGAATATCGCCACATTTCTGTTGGGAGAATCCATTGTTTTCTTCGGCAAGGGAGGTTTCACAAGAAATGCAATGCGTTTACAAGTTCAGGTGAATAAATCAAATATGGCTTTCGATTATCGTACTATTAGCCACGTAAAATTATCTAGGAATGACAACCGGAAACTCACAAAATGCATCATACTTTTGTGTTTTTTTTTATTTATTTTTTATTTTTTTAGAAATTTGACATTGATTCCCAAATAGATGCATTCATTATCTGAGACCAAATGCAATTGAAACGCCATGTCACTTGAAAACCTGATATCTTCCCAACAACTTAGTATCGACCCTTTAATCGGGTATGAACATGCAGAAATATTTGGTTTTATCGCAGGCAATAAATGCATGTAACATTATTGAGATATCACATATCACAAAATATTAAATGCACCTCTGTTAAATAGTATAAATACATAAGTGTAGGTCTGTATCTCTGGTGAGTTAATTTGCTGTATGCTCAACCACCGGTGATTGACCAAACTGACCAAAGTGAGCAAAGTTCACCCGGACCAGAGAAGTTAAGACGTTTGAATTGGAAGTGTGGCCACTAAGCACACGTATATAGCGAGACCATCTCAGTAAACACTCCCGCTGGCAGACACCGCACGCTCCCCCATAAACGCAACATGTGGCTTTTACTCAGTTTATTGTGCCAATCATTCAGCCCAATTATTGCGTATATAGCAGATCCTTTTTTGCTGGAAGTGTATGCGTTACAGACATGTCTACAGCGACGCGCCATCTAGCGGTAATCACAGAAGTAACATTTTAGGGAGGCTTATTAATGCGATTCTCCTTGCTCGGGATAAACATTTTGACGGTTTCACTTTATATATGCCGAAAATAAAATAACAAAGAGAAGGCAATCTAAAGGACATTCGTGGTCTGCCTATAGGCCGATTGCCGATCTCCATGTTGTTTTTTCCCCCATTGAAAAGTACACACCGGAACTGAACAACTTTGCCGGAACCAGAACTGTACAACTCCACTATATTTAATCATTGGTCGGAGAGATTGGCAGGGGGCCTATGGTTCACACTGGCAGGGTCGGAGACTAGCATTGTGGGTCTGGCTAGTGTATTGGGATTACTGCAGAGTAATGTGACCGGTGATCAATACCCACTGATGATAACAGACAAATGTACAATATCACAGCCCAAACTGAATAACACGAGTTTACTATTACATGAGTATTACAGAAGTACTGTCAGCATTTGCAAAAATTGTAAGATTATATCAGCTTATTTCTTGTTATTTATTGATTAATAAGATAGATATTAATATATACAGTATAGTTTGTGTCACAGATGACCTATATAGTTTGTGTCATAGATGACCTATTTACAAATATGAAGTATTGATATAGTAACCCGCGGATGACCTTTCAGCTGTCAGAAGTACAGAATTTGATAGATCACTAATTTCCATCTACAGAGTGACATCGGTGGAAATAGGTGATTAATGTTAACTTGTCAGGTGAAAATGCATTCGCCTCGCGGCCCTATTCAACTGTTAATCCCTTCGACTGTTTCTTATAGTAGTTCTCATCTTGAAAACAAAACCTCATGTAAAAGGCCATATTACCAGTTACCCGCTAGGTCCAGTCTTACTCAGTGAGGAGGACCACGGGCGTGGCGCAGTTGGTTAGAGCGCCAGCTTATTAGCACCAGTTCCTCTGTGGTGATCCAAAGGTCGTGGGTTCAATCCCCGGCCATGCCGAGATTGAATTCATGATACAATTTCACACACGAGTTGAGGCCCATGCCAAAGGGTTAACCCGTTGTCCTTGTAAATCTGTGACCGGGCGGGTTGTCATGTCAAGGACCTGCGACATGACAATTCAGTGAGTCAGCACTATATCTGCTACAAGTAGATCTCATCACGAAATAACTGAAATAAAGTTGAAAGTGATGTAAAATTCCAAACAAACAAACAAACTTACTCAGTGAGGATGGTGCCACAGTCATGTTACCTTAGCAGTCTTATACAAGCAACTCTCCTTCA
This sequence comes from Amphiduros pacificus, assembly GCA_949316495.1. NCBI lineage: Eukaryota > Metazoa > Annelida > Polychaeta > Phyllodocida > Hesionidae > Amphiduros > Amphiduros pacificus. The sequence continues at coordinate 17,814,307 of OX439011.1, read as the reverse complement.
AAATGGAATGCAATTCATTTATACTACTGTTTGACAAATTACTGGTCTTGGGTTAGAAGTCTTTGCTACTAATGTGCACACAGTACAGTGTCTACTTGTTCTAAATTTTGACACTCAATAGATTGGCACATATTTACGTTTGACATTCATTCAAATTATGGAATGTTGGACTGAAGAATTACTCAGTAAAAATTGTGGACTTTTTTCAAGTGGTACACATCAAAAGAGGCCTTTTAAATAGATGTTTGCAGGTCTATCTGTAATAAAGGTTGAATTCTGTGTGTTTTGCTGTGTGAGCCAGTTACCAGGTGCGATAATTAGACCTCTGCCGCTTGCATATTCAAGCAATCCGACACTGCACCAATACAAGTAACTAAACGGTGCCGCACCTCATCACGTGACAGAGACGCTGGTAGTAAGAGCATTCAGCTAGTGACATCAATCAGGCAATGGGGATCCCTCATTATCAGTTTTTAATTATAATTAATTTGATCCATTCCTGTCATCCTTCGTCGTTCTTTATCTCAGACTCGCTGCTTCTCAGAAGAGACCAATAGATATAATAACTCAACAGGATCTGCGTCCCGCTAGAGGGCGTGGATCATACGATACCCAGGATGCACCGTAATCTCGGTTATAATGCTGCAGAAAAAAAGAATGTTGTAATAATTTTGCAATTAAGTTATTAGCTGAATGCCTCTTATGCCTAAATTAGTTTCTTATGAGATTTATCGCCTTTTACTGGGCTCTGAATAAATATGACTTTGGAGTCCGAGCACTGTTTTATTTCTTCGACATCAAACATAGTTTCATAAACTTTATTACATTTTTTAATGAGCTTCAGCCCCCTCCCTCATGGAGTGGATCGTTACAGCAATAACAGGTACATTAGGGATGTTAACAGTGAATACATTTATAAATAAATCACAATTCCTAAATTACATATCGAACGCTTTGTTTAATATGAATTTTTCAGAAATGTCCATAATAATAAGAGATATATCAAAGTTTTACCATGATTAAAAAGACCCTTCTATTAAATCCGACTTAATGCCACTTTCATTTTCAAAAGTGATATCTACAATCGAGTATAGATGTACTTCTTTTTGAAAATAAAGGCATTTTCCTCACAGGTCGTAGTGCGTCATTTGAAATCCCTGTGCAACCAGTGACATACTCATCTTGAAGATGAGTATTGACGTCTTTTTTTAATTGAAATAATTGAAATACGATATTAATATTAAAGCCTCCAATCAGGAGTGGGACACAACTCATCATAGTGGATCTCCATCTTGATGAGAGGCATAAACCATACCTCCAAGGCAGATATGTCAATGCTCATAAAATAGATTAACGGGAAATAGAACATGTGAGTTGCCCTCATTTGGGGGAGATTAGCCGGTTAACCTTGAACATATTACAAAGGCAGGCTTGTCAAAATTAGCGAGTAATTAGACCACGTGTTCGAAAATAAAATTCAATTGTGTGAAATACATTTTGATATTGCGAGATTTAATATTTTATGAATAAAGTCTATAATACTCTCATATTTTTCAAATGAGTAGTTTTGATATTGTAAATATAGTCATGAATACCCAAAAGGTCTGAAGTCTTAAGGAACATTATTAAATGACCGTTTAGTCTTCTGATGGCAATTATGCAATTATGATACTTACAATACATTTTCAACGTTATATTTAGAGTGTGAATAACTTAGAGTGCGAATAACGAATGTGAACCACTATTAGACTTGCTGGGCAGGGAGAATAGCGGCAGCACGGTAAATGATGTCGGCATCAACCTTGAGCAAGAATCTCTACAATGCATAAAACAATACATTTTGTGTTATGTTTTGTGAGCAGATCTGCCAACTGTACGCAGGCTCCGGGCTAATGCAGGGCGCTCATGGCAGCATGTCATTAAACTATTAGTAGCTGATATCCATGTTGGCCTTTTGCATATAAATTGTTGAACCCCAAACTCTCTTTTAGTTGATTTGTATAGAATTCTGCAGTGATCCATCATGTGATTCGCGTTTCACACATTAATTTTTTTTTTATGACAATGGAAAATATTTCAACATACATTTCACTGATTGTGCCACAAATTTTACAACGTTAGCATATATAACAAGAAAGAATTCTTTAAAAAAGAAATAACACCGCTGTTAAAACGATTCTTTAACACACTCATGGAATAGATTTTTTAGGTGAATAAATATCGATGTTATTTTTTACAACGAATTAACTGAAATCATTAAAATTCAAATTTGCCGCCAAAATTAGACTGCAATGTAGACACGATTAATGGTGTCTAGTTGGATAAGATATGGGCTTCCAATGCATTATAACACACTGTCTAAAATTATAACACACTGTCTAAATTTATAACACACCGTCTAAATGAGTTACTCTGAACCACCGAGATGGCACAGTAGACAAGTCTAATTCTGACTGCCGTACAAAAATAAATACCTGATATTAGGTAACATGTTTGCATTTTTGTCTTGCAATAACTGAACCTCATTGCACTGACAATGTTGTACGAATTATATGAATCAATGAAACAAGATATGCGTTTGTTTCCACATATCCTGGAACATCAGACTTTAGAATGATTTTATTCTACACAGATAGAATCAAACAAATCTATATATTTTCATTTAAACATTAAAGATTTAAAAATATGGATGCCATCATGAATTGACAATGTATAGATCCATTATCTCTAAGATATCTACTTCCTGCTCACCCTGAAGGAACACAGTGTTGTCTTGGTTCAACCAGGTGACAGGTGGCCATTCACAACACATCTCACCCACCTTGATTTCCGACAGTTCGCATTTGATAATTGAATTTCTCTCAGATTAGCTCTTCGATATTGCATAGCAACACATTTCTAGGACCCTGACTTAAGCACAGTCCAAGAAGCAGAGAGGGTAGAGAAGGTTCTACAATTTACACGTTGTCATGTAATTCCAATTATCATGTTTCTGCTAAAAAAAACACAAGAAATATTCAGAAATGTTAGTAAAAAGTAAAGTTTATTAATTTGTATTCATTGTCTCATTGTTATGAATGAGACAATGCGTCGCTTCGTGGGGAGACATCTATCTCATGCGAGAAGCCGCGGAAAGTAACAGTAGGCAATGTATAGTGTGTGATAGAGAGACGTTGATAGAAAGAGAGTGATAGAGAGAGGGTGATAGAGAGAGGGTGATAGAGAGAAAGGGTGATAGAGAGAGGGTGATATAGAGAGGGTGAGAGAAAGGGAGATAGAGAGGGTGAGAGAAAGGGAGATAGAGAGAAAGGGTGATAGAGAGTGAATGAGAGAGAGAGGGTGATAGAGAGAAGGTGACAGAGAGAGGGTGATAGAGAGAGGGTGAGAGAGAGAGGGTGAGAGAGAGAGGGTGAGAGAGAGAGGGTGAGAGAGAGAGTGACAGAGAGAGAGGGAGATAGAGAGAGGGTGATAGAGAGAGGGTGATTGAGAGAGGGTGATAGAGAGAGGGAGATAGAGAGAGGGTGATAGAGAGTTGGTAATAGAGAAAGGGTGAGAGAGAGGGTGACAGAGAGGGTGACAGAGAGGGTGATAGACAGAGGGTTGTAGAGAGAGGGTGAGAGAGAGAGGGTGACAGAGAGGGTGACAGAGAGAGGGTGACAGAGAGAGGATGATAGAGAGAGGGTGATAGATAGAGGGTGATAGAGAGTTGGTAATAGAGAAAGAGGGTGATATAGAGAGGGTGATAGAGAGACAGGGTGATAGAGAGAGAGGGTAAGAGAGAGAGGGTGAGAGAGAGTAAGAGTGAGATACAGGAATTTAAATTTTCGTTCATAATATTGAGGCACTAATTTCTGTATCTAACGATAAACATAACGTCACATTTGCCATTGGAAGTGGAATATATGAATCAAAACTGACATTTCCAGCAGTTTAACTGGTGAGTGAAAACGTTTGTTGTATTCGGAGTCTGGTGATGGGCTATTAAGTAGACCAAACAGAGAGATTTAGACAAAAATCATTCAAAGAGAATTGATTATCTTTTTATCCCAAACAATTCTGAAATATTGATGGCATGGGATGTATTCGATCCAGCCTGACTCCTGTGTGGATGATAATGTTTTATTCAGTAATTTGGCCAATCAAGATTTAAAAGACAAAAATTACTCGTCCAATATGAATCTGTTTTTCTGCTATTTAGTGTGCAATCAGTGAGAAGTTTCCGTGGATTATATATCGCTGCCTACATATAAGATTCATGTAATATTCTGTCAGTGCTTCAAAATGTAATCATATTGATATTATAAAATGATGATTTACTACATCATGGTTGGCTGTGCATTAATATAACATGTATTTGGTGATTGAAGATCTCAAATGTCTATTATGTTCACTCACTCTTCAGCTTCGAAAAGAGCAGGGTATTGAGTACCGATGACAGGCACGTCTCTCACCTGATATAACCTAAATAGTACTGGAAGTACTGGTAACCTGTCAATAGTGCTGAAAGTACTGGTGACCTGTAGATAGTGCTGAAAGTAGTGGTAACCTGTAGATAGTGCTGAAAGTACTGGTAGCCTGTAGATAGTGCTGAAAGTAGTGGTAACCTGTAGATAGTGCTGAAAGTACTGGTAACCTGTAGATAGTGCTGAAAGTTCTGGTAACCTGCAGATAGTGCTGAAAGTACTGGTAACCTGTAGATAGTGCTGAACGTACTGGTAGCCTGTAGATAGTGCTGAAAGTACTGGCAACCTTCAGATAGTGCTGAAAGTACTGGCAACCTGTAAAGAGATGAAAGTACTGGTGACCTGTAGATAGTGCTGAAAGTACTGGCAACCTTCAGATAGTGCTGAAAGTACTGGCAACCTGTAAAGAGATGAAAGTACTGGTGACCTGTAGATGGTGCTGAAAGTACTGGTGACCTGTAGAGAGTGCTGAAAGTAATGGCAACCTGCAGATAGTGCTGAAAGTTCTTGTAACCTGCAGATAGTGCTGAAAGTACTGGTGACCAGTAGATAGTGTTGAACGTACTGATAGCCTGTAGATAGTGTTGAAAGTACTGGCAACCTTCAGATAGTGCTGAAAGTACTGGCAACCTGTATATAGTGCTGAAAGTAGTGGTAATCTGTAGATAGTGCTGAAAGTAGTGGTGACCTGTAGATAGTGCTGAAAGTTCTGGTAACCTGCAGATAGTGCTGAAAGTACTGGTAACCTGTAAATAGTACTGAAAGTAGTGGTGACCTGAAGATAGTGCTGAAAGTACTGGTAACCTGCAGATAGTGCTGAAAGTACTGGTAACCTGTAGATTGTGCTGAAAGTACTGGTGACTTGTAGATAGTGCTGAAAGTACTAGTAACCTGTAAGTAAGCAAAAGTTGTTTTCTTCAGATTTTTATTCCTTTATATGTTGAGTTAGGTCTGTTGCGTGATTGTTAAGTTTGTATGATCAAAGTAGTTGATGATCTTTTTGTGCTCAGTCAAATATTTACCTTGAAGGTTGATGACTTGTATATACCGTCTATCTCAAGGGAGAATGGTTATTAATTTCCACATACTCTAAGCCGACAAGGTTTTAAACTTTAAACTTGCACTAAGTATTTATTATACGTTATATAAGAGGGAATATATGATACTAAAAGCACCTGAGTTGTAGCAAACAAAGAGAAGCTGATTTTATTAATGTAGGAGACATCTAGGTAAAAAAAAGTCTTGGTGATTTGCTATCAGTGTGTATTGACAACCTTTCCATAGATATTATAAAAGGTCAAACACATGTTTGAGGCGTACTCTACTTAATAGACCGTGGGTAGTATTTGACTCTACCTGGCTATGCAGAGTAAGAGAAGACTGTCAAAAAAAACATCAGCCTCTACCAAAACACTTCTATAATTCACGGTATTGTATATTTTGTTATTATAATAAGCTTTGTTATAATCCTCTAACTATACAGTTGCTATAACAACTTCACATCAAAATGTTTACTGCAAACGATGACTTTTTGGTAAGACTCAATTAAACCATATTATTGTGGAGAGTTCCATACTATTTGATTGCAGTCACTCTCGTCCATCTGACATGACTGCTGACAGAGCGATCAGAGCTTGTCAGTATGTCAGAACAGCAGCGTGACCGCAGGTTCCTAATGTGGTGCTGTCGGGGAGTTTGCTTCCTTTATTCGCGACCGGAGCAGCTTTGCGGGGTATTTTCTATATTGCTATACAGTTATTTGAGAAGGGAAAGAAATTTATGGTCTTACTAAATTAAGAATTAGCCAGAAATTGTATAATATCTCGCAATTGATATATGAGTAAATGTGGTCAATAGAGTGAAAAGTCGGTGAATAACCTATTAGGTGATTGCAGGTCACATCAGTTGATCAGGTCTGAGAGGTCAGTGAAAGTTCGATTCTGAGATACGCCACAAGAAGGTCTCGTCATGAAAAGACTAAAATAACATTAAAAAAGTGACTTAAAAACCCCAAACAAACTAATAAATAAAAAGAAAAAAAATTCTCAATGCCAATGCCAGCAAGTGCACTTTGATTGACCAGGGATCAAACCCCAGCCTCTGCCCTGAAAGGTGTGCATCTTACCATTCAGCCACGTGCTACTTTTCCTCAAAATAGGAGCAGAACACCAAGGAAAACTACATGCATGTTTGAATTCAATGCCATGTTCAAGCAGGCTGATTAAAATACAGTGACATTCAGATATTTCAACATTTGGACGAATCACTAATACTACGAATCATTCATAATACAGAAAATATCAATGACTTCAATTGATATTTGTCTTTAGATGTCTTCAATCCCAAGAAGAATTTAACTGTTTTGAAAAAAAATAGATGTCATGTTATTCGATTTGAAAAGTGAAATACGGAACTAATCAGATATATAATTTAAAATTCTTGTTTTTTAACGTTTTGACTTGACTGTAAGAACGATATGTTGCATGTCTTCATTTCAAGGCCTAATCAGATACAAGCATCATCCCCTGTCTCAAAGATGAGCAGAAAATGAAGTAAAGTAAAATTAACTTTTATCTTACTGTGATGCTCTAATATCATAATGTTCTAATATTATCATGCTCTAAAACCATCATGCTCTGATATCATCATGCTCTGATATCATCATGCTCTGGTATCATCATGCTCTGGTATCATCATGTTCTGATATCATCATGTTCTGATATCATCATGCTCTGATATAATCATGCTCTAGTATCATAATGCTCTGATATCGTCATGCTCTGATATCATCATGCTCTGATATAATCATGCTTTGATATCATCATGCTCTGGTATCATCATGCTCTGATATCATCATGCTCTGATATCATCATGCTCTGATATCATCATGCTCTGGTATCATCATGCTCTGGTATCATCATGTTCTGATATCATCATGCTCTGATATAATCATGCTCTGATATAATCATGCTCTAGTATCATAATGCTCTGATATCATCATGCTCTGATATCATCATGCTCTGATATAATCATGCTTTGATATCATCATGCTCTGGTATCATCATGCTCTGATATCATCATGCTCTGGTATCATCATGCTCTGATATAATCATGCTCTAGTATCATCATGCTCTGATATCATCATGCTCTGATATCATCATGTTCTGATATCATCATGCTCTGATATCATCATGCTCTGATATCATCATGCTCTGATATTATCATGCTCTGGTATCATCATGCTCTGATATCATCATGCTCTAGTATCATCATGCTCTGATATCATCATGCTCTGATATAATCATACTCTGGTATCATCATGCTCTGATATCATCATGCTCTGATATCATCATGCTCTGATATCATCATGTTCTGATATCATCATGCTCTGATATCATCATGCTCTGATATCATCATGCTCTGATATCAACATGCTCTGATATCAACATGCTCTGATGTCATCATGCTCTGATATCATCATGCTCTGATATCATTATGTTCTAATATTATCATGCTCTGATATCATCATGCTCTGGTATCAGCATGCTCTGGTATCGTCATGCTCTGATATCATCATGCTCTGGTATCATAGTGTTCTGATATCATCATGCTCTAATATTATCATGTTCTAATATCATCATGCTCTGATATCATCATGTTCTGATATCATCATGCTCTGATATCATCATGCTCTGATATCATCATGTTCTGATATCATCATGCTCTGGTATCAGCATGCTCTGGTATCGTCATGCTCTGATATCATCATGCTCTGGTATCATTGTGTTCTGATATCATCATGTTCTGATATCATCATGCTCTGGTATCAGCATGCTCTGGTATCGTCATGCTCTGATATCATCATGCTCTGGTATCATTGTGTTCTGATATCATCATGCTCTAATATTATCATGCTCTGATATCATAGTGCTCTGATATGATCAAGCTCTAATATCATCCTGTGATTAATCTCTAGCAAAGATCAGTGTACTATTTTTTAAATACTACTACTACTACTACTACTACTACTACTACTACTACTACTACTACTACTACTACTACTACTACTACTACTACTACTACTACTACTACTACTACTACTACTACTACTACTACTACTACTACTACTACTACTACTACTACTACTACTACTACTACTACTACTACTACTACTACTACTACTACTACTACTACTACTACTACTACTTCTACTACTACTACTACTACTACTACTACTACTACTACTACTACTACTACTACTACTACTACTACTACTACTACTACTACTACTAATTAATAATAATAATAATAATAATAATAATAATAATAATAATAATTTTTAAAATCATTTTACATTAAAGTAAATTAAAACCAGTTTAGTTTGCACTAGTCTTACACTGGGCCCTCTGCTACGATGAGTGATGGATGTAAGGATCCATGCATATTAAAACTTGTAATATATGAACATGACAAATGATATATAAAGTATTAAGACTTCAATGAAGAATTCCAAGAACTGATGTCAAGGTTCTATTGGGTTATGTTTATTTCTGATTTATTATCTAGCCCAAAGACATTCATTACCTTTGCTAAATATAGACGAAATGTTGTATCGGCCATTTGTACTCCCCTATGCAGGAATATATCAGATCTGACAGATTGTTCAATTTGTCATCTTTGCAGTCTTTGCCCCATTTTTGATCTTATTCAAAGTTTTGAAATTCCTGCGTCATAAATACTAGCCTATTTATATTCTTTCACCACTAAGTTGACAGCTATATATTTCTGAAAACTAATGACTTGCACTGGATTCTGCGAGAACATTTCTAGCTTTGATGGCAGGGACTGATAAGAGAAGTCCTGCTGTGGAGGGTATAAGTTACTGGGAGGAATAAAGAAGTAAATAACTCAGAGAAATATCTCATATAATGTATTACATGTGAATCATGTATTACACGTGAATCATGTCCAGTCATAGTGCTAGTCTACATCAGGTATGTGGCTATATTTTGTGTAATCATCACCATAGGGAATCTGAAAAGCTAAGATATTGTTGAAATTGTGTGATCAATGCAATGTCAATTCTCCCTTCACTCATATACAACTAAAGGGATGAAAGCTTAAATCACAACCTTGGATGAGATCATTTTTATTCCGTGTATAAGGTTATCAATTTTACATTCATGACCTTGAGGTGTGGATATTTCTGATCTATGCCATCCAATCCTTAAATTCAGTGTTTCAAAACTTAACCTAGCCTCACCTTAATCAATATTTCTGCCCAAATCTGAGATCACTTGTACAAAAATCAGAAAAGCCTGTGACCCAATGGAGGGAATGATGGAAATCAATAATGTCCCATAGAATACTATAATCATGTGCTCAGTGGGTTGTGACAATGCCTTGTAGTTCTTTGTAAATATTATGAGCAATTAAACAACAGGGGGCGCAAAATTTGTTAATTTCCTAGAGAATAACATTATTCAGAGGGTGTTCCACCACCCAATCACCATTTTTTTCTTATTTCTCTTGGAACACAATTTTCAACTGCATCAAAGAAACATTTTTAAAGGTCATAAGGTAAAGTTTTCAATTTTTAAAAATGCTTTGCTATCTCAGCATTGAATGGAAAATATCCTTTAAATTTTAGGATGTATTTTTAATCTATTTTGAAACATCAGGTTGACAGAAATGTGATGCAAGAGCTTTCATGCCCTTAGTTTATATATAGTAATGCTATATCTAGGCACATGGCTGAGATCAAACCTATTTTTATCATTTGGTTTGCAGACAGCTCATGATCATCACTATGTGTTATTGACAGGTCACCACTCTATATATCTCCCCATATCTCCCTGAAAATCTCAGGCATGGGCAGGATAAGAAGGAACTAATGGACCAGGAAAACCTCCTGGAATGCCAATGTTTTATCTATATTTTAGACATGTCAATCCTGTGCAATAATGATTGCCTTTGAATGATAGTTTGTAGAACTAATCTGCCTTTGAGAAGATTTCAAAAGCCAGGGAGTCCCAATATATCATAACGTTATTGATGCGTTTTTGTGTCTGGCATGATGTGTGTTATTTCTTTCCAATAAGAATAATGAGATTTACCCTAATATCATATATTTATGGTGATATATAGGTTAGTTATATGCACTTTCAGTATGATACATTAACTTCATATAAACCTCCCACTGATTCTAAATCTAGGGCGGTATCAGTCTGTCTTGTTGAAGTGAGGTCTACATGACTTGTGACCATGGCAAAAGCTTTAGCAATGGATATATAGAGGTTTCTGTCAAAAATAATATCTGCCCGATCAGATGTGATTATCATGTTCCCATATGAATAATAATCATTTTATAATTTGTAAGGATTGAGAAATAACTGGTATGTCATACTCTGCATTACAGAGGTAATGTTCATTAACTAGCTCTGCAGTCATTGCCCTATATTTGATATCATTCTAAAAATTCCCCAAGTTATAAACGCTTGCCTTGCTCACAAATATCATGAAATTTGATTTGACCAACATCAGGTTATAAATTGTAATTAGGTGTCTGACTCATAAACTGACTAATCAGTACAGCTGCCAGGACAAAACAGAATCTATTTCAGTTAGCATTTATGCTCCCACCAATCAGTTCATAGCCAGATTTTTATGAATACTGATGACTTGCTGTCGATTCTGTGCTCAACTTTATATCTTTGGTGGCAGAGACGGATATGATAGAGAAGTCCTGTTATGGAGGGTAAAATATCCTGACTAAAATGGCATTTAATATCTCGAGCTATTTGACTTTTCCAGTAAAATCTTGATCTTAATGTTAAAATGTTTCTTTGTGGGTTAAAACAAAGTGTGCTTTCTTCCTCATTAATCACCACTGTTTTTTTTCATGTTGCTGACAGAAGTCATTAATTTGGGCGTAAGAAAACAAATGAAGGAAAGGAATTAAAATAATCGTCATTCACTATTGACTTCTTTGTGATTGAACAAAACGTCTTTAATGGGAGAAAGTTGTCAATAAATTGCTCACTTAAAATGCTGACTCATTTGAATGACGCCTCAACTTCAAAGCCTTAAAGACTAAAGAAAATAATACGGATATTTATCATATTTCTGGCATACAACAAAAGAAATGTTGTGAGATTAAATGCTCTAAGCATTTATCTTAGTGAAATGTTTAACAGTTTAAAATTAAATTAATCAGTATAATATTTGGTGCGGAAATGACAGAATTTGTCAGAATGGTGTGGATTCTTTTATCATTAGTGATAATATCTATCTCTTCTGTTACTTCCGGTGAGCAACCGGCTTTTAGGAAGCTTTTTCCTACCCAGGGGCGGATCCAGGATTTTTTACCCCAGGGGACTCAAATGTCTCATAACGTTAGAAGCTCCAGTTCCCAAAAGCGCTCCCTAGCCACAGACTCCACCCCCCCCCCCTCCCCTTTGGATCCCCCACTTCTACCGTTTGTTGATACTATAGATTACTCTGTCATTAGCACTCTATACTTGGTGAGTTCTACAACACTCACTGAAAACATGAATTAATTGATATGGGTATCATTTATGTCTCATGTCAAAGTATTGTATCTACGCATGCGTTAGTTTGAATACGTCTTGTGTTCACCTGCACCATTCAGGCTCCATGTTCCTCAACTTATAAATATCATCTCGTTAGAGACCAGTGATCCATGCCAATTTAAACTCTATGTGATCCTCTCCGTGTTTGAGAGACGATGAAATGTGTTTATATACTATCTATGAACATCCTTACTTGCCATTGCATAAGTCTGTCCCTGGAGTCTTTAAGCTATATGGTGTCATATACCGTGCCATCTGAGATAAAAGCATGACAACTGATACATTTATTGTAAAGACTCGGCTCTCTTATTGTTCTTTACTCTAATATCAAAAGACGAAAATCATTTTTTAATTTATTTTTTCTTGAATGAATACATTTGCTCATGAGAGTGTCCCATTAAAACTGATAATGGCAGTCATGTTAGATAATGGCAATCATGTCAGATAATGGCAATCATGTCAGATAATGGCAATATGTCAGATAATGGAAGTCATGTCAGATAATGGCAGTCATGTCAGATAATGGCAGTCATATCAGATAATGGCAGTCATGTCAGATAATGGCAATCATGTCAGATAATGGCAGTCATATCAGATAATGACAATCATGTCAGATAATGGCAGTCATGTCAGATAATGGCAGTCATGTCAGATAATGGCAGTCATATCAGATACTGGCAGTCATGTCAGATAATGGCAATCATGTCAGATAATGGCAGTCATATCAGATAATGACAATCATGTCAGATAATGGCAGTCATGTCAGATAATGGCAGTTATGTCAGATAATGGCAATCATATCGGATAATGGCAATCATGTCAGATAATGGCAGTCATGTCAGATAATGGCAATCGTGTCAGATAATGGCAGTCATGTCAGATCATGGCAGTCATGTCAGATAATGGAAGTCATGTCAGAAAATGGCAGTCATGTCAGATAATGTCATAAACCTTTTGAGCCGAGCAATATTCACATCTGTCACATTATTGTTCGCATCTTAACCCCTTACTAGAATTGAATCCCTCCATTTCCTTGTGTATTAACCACGCCCTGTCTTTTGTGGCATTCAACATCTCAATACGTTTTCTACACAGTTCCAATACGTTCCTTAATGGTATATCACCTCATAGTGAGGGCCTTAAGGATCCTGTAGCCGATACGCCTGAAGAAGGTAGATTCGCCCGTACACCCACCATGGAAGACTGGCAGGTCTCGGCGTGCTTCAGTCTTCCTACAGTCACCTGGTTGACACCTCCACTGAGGCAAATGCTACTCTGGAGGCAAACAGACAACTGCTGTCCATTGCGTTAGCGACAGTCTTCTGGTGTCTGGGGATATAGAGGGAAGACTTCAGCTGCAGACGGTGAATGCCTTAGTCTTCTGGTGTCTGGGGATATAGAGGGAAAACTTCAGCGGCAGACGGCGAATGCCTTAGTCTTCTGGTGTCTGGGGATATAGAGGGAAGACTTCAGCTGCAGACGGTGAATGCCTTAGTCTTCTGGTGTCTGGGGATATAGAGGGAAGACTTCAGCGGCAGACGGTGAATGCCTTTGTCTTCTGGTGTCTGGGGATAAAGAGGGAAGACTTCAGCTGCAGACGGTGAATGCCTTTGTCTTCTGATGTCTGGGGATATAGAGGGAAGACTTCAGCTGCAGACGGTGAATACCTTTGTCTTCTGATGTCTGGGGATATAGAGGGAAGACTTCAGCTGCAGACGGTGAATGCCTTTGTCTTCTGGTGTCTGGGGATATAGAGGGAAGACTTCAGCTGCAGACGGCGAATGCCTTAGTCTTCTGGTGTCTGGGGATATAGAGGGAAGACTTCAGCTGCAGACGGTGAATGCCTTAGTCTTCTGGTGTCTGGGGATATAGAGGGAAGACTTCAGCGGCAGACGGTGAATGCCTTTGTCTTCTGGTGTCTGGGGATAAAGAGGGAAGACTTCAGCTGCAGACGGTGAATGCCTTTGTCTTCTGATGTCTGGGGATATAGAGGGAAGACTTCAGCTGCAGACGGTGAATGCCTCAGTCTTCTGATGTCTGGGGATATAGAGGGAAGACTTCAGCTGTTCCAACTGCTCCCTACAGAAGGTTGATCACCAGCATGATATTTCATCTGGACTCTCGAGGAATCACTGCCAGACGGAATCAATAGCCGAGGCTTTGATTTCCTAGTGATTCGTCCTTATCGGCAGACCCCGTCATCATTCCGTGTCAGATAATGGCCGTCATGTCAGATAATGGCAGTCATGTCAGATAATGGCAGTCATGTCAGATAATAAAAGTCATGTCAGAAAATGGCAGTCATGTCAGATAATGGAAGTCATGTCAGATAATGGCAGTCATGTAGATAATGGCAATCGTGTCAGATAATGGCAATCATGTCAGATAATGGCAGTCATGTCAGATAATGGCAGTCATGTCAGATAATGGCAATCGTGTCAGATAATGTCATAAACCTTTTGAGCCGAGCAATATTCACATCTGTCACATTATTGTTCGCATCTGAAATTTTTGACATGATATAGATACTGTTAGACTTAAGCTGGAAAATGTATTAGTGAGGTTAGAACCTTCCTAATCACAAATAAAAAGAAATCATTTATGGGAAGAAAGAAATGCTGATTTATCTACAAAGAGGTATGGGAATAATGACTCAGAGAGTGTAGGTGATTCTGACGTCACACCCACTGAGCATGTGGTTGGTCTTCAGATTTGACTGACATCCACACTAGACTATGGTAATGACCTTCTTGTGGGCCTTCTTGCATCAAATATTAAAAACTGCAATATCTACAGAACTCTGCAATACATGCAGTGGGGAATTTGATCATATCTCTGAAAAAGGAGCTGTATTTACGCCCAGTCCATGGCTGAGTAAAGTTCAGAATCCTTCTTACCAGCTGGAAAGCTCTGACTGGTAAGGCCCCGCCTTACCTGCTTGATCTACTTACCATGAAATCCAAAAGCATAGCTCTTTAGAACTCTTGAATAGTAGATTAGACATTGTGATTACTAGAAATCAAATGAAAGCTACAGGGGATGGGACCTTCTGTGTCATGGTCCAAAAACTCTGGGTTGATCTAACTGGCGAGATGAGGACAATTTCCTTAGATGATTTCTTTAAGAAGCGCATCAGGACACATATTCCGGGGACATCGCAATAAGCGCTCTGAGCAGACATAGTCTGGTATCAGCGCTATATAAATTTTATTTTTATTATTATTGATATCAGCATCTGAGGCGTGCAGTCCCATAATTCCGTGTGGCTGACCCAACACGAGCGGTCACATTCATCACTCTAGTCGAGCTGTCAGACGTTTGTATCGGACCATTAAGCTGTCCTCAGTCAATGGAACCTGTCAGAAATCAATCAATCAAATCAATAATAGTGATCGTTGAGAATTGAGACGTTTTTGAAAATATAGTTTACTGTCAAATCATGCATACGCATGCATGCTCAATTTTTGATAGTCATTCAGGTTGTGGATTTATATAGCCTCATAAACAATAATTTTATGTTTTTGAATTGAGAATTAGATTTCAATTCAGAGACAAGACACGAAGTATTTTAGCCTGTGAGGCCATATTTTTCTGCTTCACATGGGGAAACAGTTCTGATCAACCTGATTCCACTAGATATTGTGCAACTCGCAGCTTTTTCATGGCAACATATGGCCATTCATAACTGTTGCATGCCATTATCTGGTCATTCTCAACTGTTGCATGCCATTATCTGGTCATTCTCAACTGTTACATGCCATTATCTGGTCATTCTCATCTGTTGCATGCCATTATCTGGTCATTCTGAACGGTTGCATGCCATTATCTGGTCATTCTGAACTGTTGCATGCCATTATCTGGTCATTCTGAACTGTTGCATGCCATTATCTGGTTATTCTCAACTGTTGCATGCCATTATCTGGTCATTCTCAACTGTTGCATGCCATTATCTGGTTATTTTGAACGGTTGCATGCCATAATCTGGTCATTCTCAACTGTTGCATGCAATTGTCTGGTTATTCTCAACTGTTGCATGCCATTATCTGGTTATTCTCAACTGTTTCATGCCATTATCTGGTTATTCTCAACTGTTGCATGCCATTATCTGGTTATTCACAATTGTTGCATGGTATTTTTTTGGCTATGCATACCTTATGAATGGCACATTTTGCGCATATAATTGCTTTAATCTTAGACTTATTCAATCAATATTTTGTTTTCATAATATTTCTTTCTGCATAAAGGTGAATCACTTGCAACATGTGTTGTTTTGTGCGTTTTAGGATATTTTCTTAAGTTAAATATTAGTTGTGTGACATTTAGTCATTTCCGTTTAATTGCATAAAAGACATGTGAAATCAAAGACCTGATATATCTCTTTTAGTGTGTGAGTTTCTTTCAGGTAAAAAGCACATCATGGGCCTAAAAATGATGGTTTCACTTTCTGAGACGGGTCTGTGGCAGGGGCTGTTTGGTGATATGAGATTATGACACATTAATGCGTTGAGCCCCAGCGAGCCATGTTATATCCGCCCCGTCCATTACCGGCTGGGCCGCGTTGCAACGGGTTAGAATCCTGGTGCTTTGGTTTGACTTTACCAATTTGCCTCAGCTCAATTCCAGTACATTTTTATAAAGAAGAATTATTTTTACAAAAAAAACATATGTTTATCCGAAGATCACTGTGTTTTTCATAGAATCTATCAATACTAATTTCTAGTAATTGATGTATAGTTGAAATGCCGATAAATATTAAAAAGCTAAATCGTATTTTTTCATTGGTTTCAATGCTGACTGGAAATCTGAGTGTTATTCCAGGTTCCAACTACCAACTTCCAACTTCCAGGTAGATTTCTCCTCATTAAAACTAAAAGGTAAAATGTGCCCTTTATTTTGGATTTCAAATGAGATCTTCTTGTTAAGAACTGAAATGTTAACATTAATATTGGCATCATGTATATTGAAAAGATAAAAAACTAACAATAGGTATTAAAAATACCAATTTTTGTTGTCAGCAACATCTGAATCTATATTATTTTGTGCACATTAGTCTGAGTTTTTTTTTATTAGTGCCAAGTTTGACACTCGTATAAAAGAAGTTTGATGCCAAATCAAATGTTATCACAATCCTGATGTAATGGAGTTTTGTTTATCAGAACACTTCTATTGATCCTCATTTTTATATAAACATATACGCAAATACGAAATAGCCACTTGAACTGGGTATTTTGTCTTTACAAGAATACTTACCACTCGTCTTAATCTATGAAGTGAAATATTCTGAGAAAGATTGTCATCAAAAAGGGATGGTGTAGGTGCAATATTCCTCATTGGAGCATTGAAGTAGGTGGACAAGCACTTTCTACTTGATAGTGATTACATACGCCAAGAGAGGGCGCTTGGAAAGCACTTACTCCATCCATAAGCATGAAGTTCAATAGACGAAAAGTGTCTGCACAACGTCTTTGTTAAAGGTAATCTTAATTGTGGACAAACTACCGCCATTATTGAGGATTTTGCACTTCTTGATCGCAGCATTGATATCCTATTACAGGCTTTGATATATGTTAAATGCAGTCATCATAATGTTGACAGTATCAGATAATTTCAATAACAGATCGGAAATAGACACACAGGCGCATGGATGCGACACATGGCTGACACCATTCTAGGTTTTGCTTTTTAAGAGAACAACTTAATATCAAAATACTCCATTGTATTATCCCAGGATACCTTCATAGCTCCATCATAGGTCCATCACAGGTCAATCATTGGTCCAGCATTGACCTATCATAGGTCCATCATTGGTCCATCATTATTCCATCATTGATCCATCGTTAATTTATCATTGGTCCATCATTGGGCCATCATTGGTCCATTATTGGGCCATCATTATTCCATCATAATTCCATCATAGGTCCATCATTGGTCCATCATAGGGCAATCATTGGTCCATCATTTACCAATCATTGGTCCATCATAGGTCAATCATTGGTCCATCATTTACCAATCATTGGTCCATCATAGGTCAATCATTGGTCCATCATTTACCAATCATTGGTCCATCATTGGTCCATCATTGGTCCATCATTGGTCCATCATTGGGCCATCATTGGGCCATCATTGGACCATCATTGGTCCATCATAGGTCAATCATTGGTCCATCATTTACCAATCATTGGTCCATCATAGGTCAATCATTGGTCCATCATTTACCAATCATTGGTCCATCATTGGTCCATCATTGGTCCATCATTGGTCCATCATTGGGCCATCATTGGGCCATCATTGGACCATCATTGGTCCATCATAGGTCAATCATTGGTCCATCATTGACCTATCATAGGTCCATCATTGGTCCATCATTGGTCCATCATTGGGTCATCATTATTCCATCATTGGTCCATCATTGGGCCATCATTATTCCATCATTGGTCCATCATTGGTCCATCATTTGTCCATCATAGGTCCATCATCGGTCCATCATTGGTCCATCATTGGTCCAGAATAGGTCCAGAATAGGTCCAGAATAGGTCCATTATTAGTCCATTACATATAAAGCTTGTGAGCATAACTAGATGTCTATCTCGGTGAGTTCTGGTCCAATGAGTTATTGAATTGCTTGTTCGTTTCACAATGTGCAGGTTTTTTCTCATGTTTAATCCAACAATGCTCCTTGCATCCACGGTAATATATCGGATTAAAAATGATATTCGTCTTGTGTATCTATTCGCCATATTCAATGTCATTTTTTAGATCTCCGTAAACCTTGCATCTGCTCATATGGTGTGTTCGAAAATTCACCTAAAAGCCTTGAATGGATATAATATGGAAGATCCAATGGTGGCCCACACAATGTCCAACCTTTCCTCGCCATGGTGCGGCACGTCCCTGCCTTATCAATGAGAACATTGCCTCTAAAGGCAGGACTTTTATCACCTTGCCCGCGTCCCTGCCTTACCAATGAGAACATTGCCTCTAAAGGCAGGACTTTTATCACCTTGCCCGCGTCCCTGCCTTATCAATGAGAACATTGCCTCTAAAGGCAGGACTTTTATCACCTTGCCCGCGTCCCTGCCTTATCAATGAGAACATTGGCCCTTTAGGCAGGACTTTCATCACCTTGCCCGCGTCCCTGCCTTATCAATGAGAACATTGGCTCTTAAGGCAGGACTTTTACCACCTTGCCCGCGTCCCTGCCTTATCAATGAGAACATTGGCTCTTAAGGCAGGACTTTTATCACCTTGCCCGCGTCCCTGCCTTATCAATGAGAACATTGCCTCTTAAGGCAGGACTTTTATCACCTTGCCCGCGTCCCTGCCTTATCAATGAGAACATTGGCTCTTAAGGCAGGACTTTTACCACCTTGCCCGCGTCCCTGCCTTATCAATGAGAACATTGGCTCTTAAGGCAGGACTTTTATCACCTTGCCCGCGTCCCTGCCTTATCAATGAGAACATTGCCTCTTAAGGCAGGACTTTTATCACCTTGCCCGCGTCCCTGCCTTATCAATGAGAACATTGGCTCTTAAGGCAGGACTTTTATCACCTTGCCCGCGTCCCTGCCTTATCAATGAGAACATTGCCTCTTAAGGCAGGACTTTTATCACCTTGCCCGCGTCCCTGCCTTATCAATGAGAACATTGGCTCTTAAGGCAGGACTTTTACCACCTTGCCCGCGTCCCTGCCTTATCAATGAGAACATTGGCTCTTAAGGCAGGACTTTTATCACCTTGCCCGCGTCCCTGCCTTATCAATGAGAACATTGGCTCTTAAGGCAGGACTTTTATCACCTTGCCAGCGTCCCTGCCTTATCAATGAGAACATTGGCTTTTATCACCTTGCCCGCGTCCCTTATAAAATCAGGAGGGCACAATTGCTAAAACATCATGCAATTATACGATGAATAATGTTTTTATTCAAATGTCACATTTTATTCGTCACAAAAATCATGCATTTGTAGATTCCTTTTCAGTGAAGCCAAAAGCTGATTCTGGAACATGTACCTTGGAGTATTTTACAGATGGTGTGATTGACAGATGGTGTGATTGACAGATGGTGTGACTGATAGATGGTGTGACTGATAGATGGTGTGACTGACAGATGGTGTGGTTGACAGATGATGTGATTGACAGATGGTGTGATTGACAGATGGTGTGATTGAGAGATGATATGATTGACAGATGGTGTGATTGACAGATGGTGTGATTGACAGATGGTGTGATTGACAGATGGTGTGATAGACAATGGTGTAATTGACAGATGGTGTGATTGAGAGATGATATGATTGACAGATGGTGTGATTGACAGATGGTGTGATTGAGAGATGATATGATTGACAGATGGTGTGATTGACAGATGGTGTGATTGAGAGATGATATGATTGACAGATGGTGTGATTGACAGATGGTGTGATTGACAGATGATGTGATTGACAGATGGTGTGATTGACAGATGGTGTGATTGACAGATGATGTGATTGACAGATGGTGTGATTGACAGATGGTGTGATTGACAGAATCTGATGCAATTAGTTTAATCTGAGACAGCATGGTTCTAAAGTTCTGCCATTCCTTCGGCTCGGGCTTGGCATGTCCAAACACAGAATCTTTTTGTGGGCGATAATGGGATGTGTTATTACTCTGATCCAGTTGACACTGCAGCAGTCTTATGTCAAGAAAGGCTTATGATAATTGGAGACTCTCCAAGAAAATGGTCTTATCCACAGCAGTTTTCTGTAGAACCGATGCCCACTTATTTACAAAACAGTCATACAATCTGATAAAAAGCTTTCCCAGACGAAACATATAGCGGGGAAGATGTGCAATATAGGCTAACGTATTGGCATAAGTTTGTGTAACAAAGATAATAAGGATATAGAGACATTTATATTTACAATCAATTAAGCATAATTTTTGTGTTTATTTGACAGTGCCCTCACGATCATTCTATACTGATATAAATATGAGAAAGGTGACAATTTTTTAAAGTAAAGATTGGGTCAAAGTCATTATAAAATCTCAAAATTAGAAATATTGACCGAACGAGACCCATTACAAAGTGATGATAAAGACTGTTATTCCAGGCAACCCTGGAGTATGACAAACCACTTGTTATTCATGTGTTGAATTGATTGATATGCATGATATGTGAATTGTCATAGGAAGGAGGGAAACAATGTCAATACATTCAGACGAGGATCAAGGGGATGATCTTTTTATTCATCTGTGTCTGATTTATTTCAGTTCAGTTTAAAGGTTCGATAGAGAACCTATGCACAAATTAAGCTTTAAGGTCGATTGAGTCTGCTTGCTATGGGGCAGTGGTTTGAGTTTGCTACATCGCATTCATAGTTTTCTCTAAAATTGACATGATGGTAACTTACATGTTTCAATAATCAAGATATATCTTAGCAGGTAGGAACTCGGCGCATGAATCAATAGTAATGGTTATAGTTCGTAGATACTATTCATTTTGATTTCACAATTTCCGCAAAGTTTGGAACAGTATTTTCAAATATTAATGCCAAGGTGATAAACATGCATTGATATGTGATGTAGAAACTGATCACCATTGATATGTGATATAGAAACTGATCACCATTGATATGTGATATAGAAACTGATCACCATTGATATGTGATATAGAAACTGATCACCATTGATATGTGATATAGAAACTGATCACCATTGATATGTGATATAGAAACTGATCACCATTGATATGTGATATAGAAACTGATCACCATTGATATGTGATATAGAAACTGATCACCATTGATATGTGATATAGAAACTGATCACCATTGATATGTGATATAGATACTGATCACCATTGATATGTGATATAGATAGTGATCACCATTGATATGTGATATAGATAGTGATCACCATTGATATGTGATATAGATAGTGATCACCATTGATATGTGATATAGAAACTGATCACCATTGATATGTGATATAGAAACTGATCACCATTGATATGTGATATAGATAGTGATCACCATTGATATGTGATATAGAAACTGATCACCATTGATATGTGATATGGATACTGATCATGTTAAGATGACTGTACTAAAAGTTTGTAGTAAATCACCAAACAGTGACATCCTATAACTTGGGTATAAATTAGTTAAAGTCTTTTTTTAAGAAATATGTTTTATTTTTATTAGGATTAAAAATGTAGATACCACAATAATCTGAGTGAAATCCCTTCACTGCCAATGACAGAACACACACAGGGCTATACTAAGTATGTGAGGGTTATCACGCGGACCTGACATATATAAAAGATATCAAAGACTCCCTGGGAGCACCATTCCGTCGTCTATGGGACTTAATAAAATTAGGCATAAAAACGGCGAAATGAACTGATGCAAGTGGCGTTGATGATAAAATAAAAGTATTAATCTTATCTTACAGTGCATTGTATATCTTTATGGACACGTAAAAGCAACAAACTCTAAAAAGTTCAGCAGTAACTGAGATATCCATGAAGATCAAAGGTTATAGAGAGGTATAGAGTGGGTGGGTGGGACAATAGTAAATCTGTATAGCGGGGAGTGACAGTAGTCTGCACTAGGTTATAGAGAGGTATAGAGTGGGTGGGGTGGGACAATAGTAAATCTGTATAGCGGGGAGTGACAGTAGTCTGCACTAGGTTATAGAGAGGTATAGAGTGGGTGGGGTGGGACAATAGTAAATCTGTATAGCGGGGAGTGACAGTAGTCTGCACTAGGTTATAGAGAGGTATAGAGTGGGTGGGGTGGGACAATAGTAAAGCTGTATAGCGGGGAGTGACAGTAGTCTGCACTAGGTTATAGAGAGGTATAGAGTGGGTGGGGTGGGACAATAGTAAAGCTGTATAGCGGGGAGTGGCAGTAGTCTGCACTAGGTTATAGAGAGGTATAGAGTGGGTGGGGTGGGACAATAGTAAAGCTGTATAGTGGGGAGTGACAGTAGTCTGCACTAGGTTATAGAGAGGTATAGAGTGGGTGGGGTGGGACAATAGTAAAGCTGTATAGCGGGGAGTGACAGTAGTTTGCACTAGGTTATAGAGAGGTGTAGAGTGGGTGGGGTGGGACAATAGTAAAGCTGTATAACGGGGAGTGGCAGTAGTCTGCACTAGGTTATAGAGAGGTATAGAGTGGGTGGGGTGGGACAATAGTAAAGCTGTATAGCGGGGAGTGACAGTAGTCTGCACTAGGTTATAGAGAGGTATAGAGTGGGTGGGGTGGGACAATAGTAAAGCTGTATAGCGGGGAGTGACAGTAGTCTGCACTAGGTTATAGAGAGGTATAGAGTGGGTGGGGTGGGACAATAGTAAAGCTGTATAACGGGGAGTGGCAGTAGTCTGCACTAGGTTATAGAGAGGTGTAAAGTGGGTGGGTGGGACAATAGTAAAGCTGTATAACGGGGAGTGGCAGTAGTCTGCACTAGGTTATAGAGAGGTGTAAAGTGGGTGGGGTGGGGCAATAGTAAAGCTGTATAACGGGGAGTGGCAGTAGTCTGCACTAGGTTATAGAGAGGTGTAAAGTGGGTGGGTGGGACAATAGTAAAGCTGTATAACGGGGAGTGGCAGTAGTCTGCACTAGGTTATAGAGAGGTATAGAGTGGGTGGGGTGGGACAATAGTAAAGCTGTATAGCGGGGAGTGGCAGTAGTCTGCACCAGGTTATAGAGAGGTGTAAAGTGGGTGGGGTGGGACAATAGTAAAGCTGTATAGCGGGGAGTGGCAGTAGTCTGCACTAGGTTATAGAGAGGTATAGAGTGGGTGGGGAGGGGCAATAGTAAAGCTGTATAGCGGGGAGTGGCAGTAGTCTGCACTAGGTTATAGAGAGGTATAGAGTGGGTGGGGAGGGGCAATAGTAAAGCTGTATAACGGGGAGTGACAGTAGTCTGCACTAGGTTATAGAGAGGTGTAGAGTGGGTGGGGTGGGACAATAGTAAAGCTGTATAACGGGGAGTGGCAGTAGTCTGCACTAGGTTATAGAGAGGTATAAAGTGGATGGGTGGGACAATAGTAAAGCTGTATAGCGGGGAGTGACAGTAGTCTGCACTAGGTTATAGAGAGGTATAGAGTGGGTGGGGTGGGGCAATAGTAAAGCTGTATAGCGGGGAGTGACAGTAGTCTGCACTAGGTTATAGAGAGGTATAGAGTGGGTGGGGTGGGACAATAGTAAAGCTGTATAGCGGGGAGTGACAGTAGTCTGCACTAGGTTATAGAGAGGTATAGAGTGGGTGGGGTGGGACAATAGTAAAGCTGTATAGCGGGGAGTGACAGTAGTCTGCACTAGGTTATAGAGAGGTATAGAGTGGGTGGGGAGGGGCAATAGTAAAGCTGTATAGTGGGGAGTGGCAGTAGTCTGCACTAGGTTATAGAGAGGTGTAGAGTGGGTGGGGTGGGGCAATAGTAAAGCTGTATAGCGGGGAGTGGCAGTAGTCTGCACCGTTCTGTCACTATAGTGGCTTATAAGTAGGACCTATTCAGCTGCATGGGTGAGACTGATATAGCCTACCTATATCACACTTCTACTATTGACCTACTTTGCCTTATCAATGCCCTATCAATGGTTAATTTAAAGACGGATCATTGGCCATTTGGTGACCAGGAGAACATCGGTAGACAAATATTATCCATCCATCCATCCATCCTTCCATCCATCCATCCATCCATCCATCCTTCCATCAGCTTGTAACTGTAGTATCAAGTTACAAAGACCTTTTGTGCACCACATAAACAGACATCTCATGCATGAAATTAATGTTTCTCATGATAAACTACGGCCTTTCATATCCAACTATGAGGCACTGGATAGAGTGAGGAATACTAGTAGGCGATTTTTTTTGTTCGTGCATTGTGGTGGAGACCTTGCCCATAGTAATATTATAAATTGTACCTTAAAATCACGATAAAAAGACTATTACGACGGAATTCTGACAGCTGATATCTTTTCAGAAAGTATAGCAAAATTTTACCAAAACTTGGGGAGCTGGGGAGTACAATTAGCGCCACTAGTGGTTAATACATAAACTAGAAGCTACCGACAATTCGCATGAACCCGACGCCACCAAGATCTCTTTGGTGTTAGGAAATCTAAATTAATGGACGACACTTGGGCAGTTGTTTGTCTATTTTACACATTCTTTTGAGGCTACTCTAGATCTATGACATTTGAGGAAGGTGAGGCAAGAAGAAGTTCCCACTCAGCGTGTATTGACCAACATTACCTCGTCCATCATGAGGCGAAATGAGATGATGTCAGTGCAAATACAGACTTGTCATATCTTGATCAGAGCTCAGGGTACAATCATTATCAACTTGTATGTGCAGTTGTTATGGAAGGGATTGAGTGATGAGATATCACGGCATTGGAGTGGGATGTGGGCGATAAAGGAGGTGTCACAGTCATGCCGCTCATTTTGTATTTTCATATAACGGGTTTAGTGTGAATGTAAAAGGTGAAATGCAGAAGTAGCTGTTGTGACCTTGAGATCTGATGAAGGATTCCTTACAATAATTATTCTCAGATTGGATTTCAGGAATCCTTTTCTGTGAGGTGATGTGAAGAGTCCATTAAACTTTCAAAATAGAAACTGACACATCCAATGGTGTTTTCCAGATTAACCCTGTTTCTGAAATTGTAAACAATAAGAAATTAAATAATGAGATATCATATATGACAATGGATGTACACGGTTAGATGGTTAAAAATAAAGAATAAAAAATAGATTTTAGTGGAAAATAATTGGCTAAATGCATTGTGTAACGTTTCAACATTTGAGCGGGTTTACTTAGGATATTTACTGAGGTGAGGGACATGGCTCAATTAGTAAGACCCTTGTATCTCATGGTAAAGGTCTGCGGTTCAAATCCCGTTTGGAACACGTATTTTGGACATGCTGTATGGTCTAGGAAGTTGGATATCTGAGTTATATCTCATTCCAGCCAGTGCTCAAAGCGTGATTATCAAATTGCGTACTGTGTGTTATCTTGCTTTTGTGATAATGCAAAAGAAAGATAACTGGTCATTCTTCGATAAGAGAAGGACATTAAGTCCCAGGGAAAGGTTTCTTTATTACCTTATATAGCCAAAACAGTGCTGAGAAGTTCATTAATACACATAAAAGGATATTAATTTACTAGATATAATCGGTTAATGATGTATGAATGAAATAAAAAATTCAGGTTATGACTTGATATAAGGGCATTCAACGGGGGCCGAATATAAATAGCGAGCATGTTCTATTAAATATTTCAACATCTCCTAATTCTAATGAATAGTACAGTGCATTGAACATGCAATGTAATCTCTGTGGTTTCAAAAAGTAAATGTAAATACATTTCCTCCTGACTTTATTACTAAGGTACGAGCTCACCAAAACTTTATAACTTAAGTTGTAGCTTATTATATGTTGATATCGATATGCGTAGATATGTGCAGATCGATATGGTTGGCCATGGGTAGAAATGGGTAGATAGAGTAGATATTGACAGATGTGGGTAGCTATTGAAAGATACTGATAGATGTGAGTAGATATTGATAGATATCGATCGATATTGACACATATTAATATTTGACATCTTTGGGCAGCTATGGGTAGATACGAAAAATCAGAACGATATGCACTTTCCTTTGCTAGATATCATTTAATTTTGATTTTGATCAGCAGTATAAAACCCTCATCTTTCTTAACATGTATTATACATTTCAATAAAGAAAATTGAGGAATTCTTAATTACATTAAATAAGCAAAACGGGTGATTAACGATCATATTTAATACTTTAGAAGATCTTTTTTGAACGGCACAGGCAAGTGCACATAAAGATGATCTGGGTGCATACTAGCAGACAAGAAGCAGGCACGCACCAGCTAGAGTAATTAGTGGAACACGTCCTACAGCATCACAGCCCCCAGCCATCTACTCAGCTAAATCTAAACACAATAAATAATTGCACTGGATTTCCCTCAGGACTGGTCAGGACTGGGAATAATAGTGCGCCACCAGACACCAAGGCTTGAACACACACCCAGCTGATCTGTCTACATGTTGATCATCAAATATCAGCTTATTATGAATGCAGTCTTTGTCATAGTTAAATCATTATGATAGTAACATGCGTTTAGGTTTTTTGAAATAGAATATTCATTCTGGGGGAGATTTTGACTGAAGGGATGAAATAACAGCATCCAAAATACAAATCCCGATTATACTGTTTGAATTTATCTATCACACTGTTTAAATGTATCTTGTGTTTAGATTTATCTATTACACTGTTTAAATTAATTTATTACAATGTTAACGTTTATCCAATGTGCTATCCTATTTGAGTCTTACTGTTAGTGTTAGATTTGATAGTAAGATTTTTAAAAATAAGAAAAATATGACATTAAATTATAATGTTTCAATTATTTGGAAACTAACACATTGTTTTCATTCATCTCTTTCATATGCTGAAAATCATCTTTTATCTTGAGATAGGTAAGTGAATACAATTCTTATCTTATCATTGATGCAATTGTAACTGTCCTGTAAATGCTAACAACAGCATTACTTCAAACGTCACAAACAGAATCGTCAATGTAATTGGTGCAAATAACTGTTTTCTTGTTCAAAATATCGGCTCAGTTTTAGCATTTCGATTATATTCCAATCAGTTTTAGTTTTATTTAACTTAGACTTGTTAAAAATATCGGGCCCCGGGGTATTTGAGAACATTTTAGAAATGATGAATTGATAAAAAATGATGATAATATTCTACAATAATGATAGCTTTATGAAACAATATATTTAGTCATTATCTACATATTCATTTTATTGGTTCTTAAAATGCCATGTTAAACTAATTAATATTAGTTGCTTTAGCCGATTATTGTTTTACATGTAATTTTATCTCTTACTGACAGATGTGAGATCAGCAAATAGAAATAATAGTAATTGGACTGAGATGAAAGTCAGCGAAGAGATGATAGAGAATAGAGACAGAAGTCAGAGAACTGAGACAAGAATCAGAGAATGTTAATGATAGTCAGAGAATGAATATAATGGTCAGAGAGTAGTGGCAACAATCAGGGAATAGACATAATATTTAGAGAATAGAGACAGGAATCA
The DNA here is from genome assembly GCA_949316495.1 of Amphiduros pacificus. Taxonomy (NCBI): domain Eukaryota; kingdom Metazoa; phylum Annelida; class Polychaeta; order Phyllodocida; family Hesionidae; genus Amphiduros; species Amphiduros pacificus. Next base: position 17,786,134 of record OX439011.1, on the reverse strand, counting down.
GAGAGTATTGACGACAGTCAGGGAATAGGAAGAATATTCAGAGAATAGTGGCAACAATCAGGGAATAGAAATAACAGTTAGAGAAAAGAGCCAATAGTCAGAGAATAGATACAATGGTCAGAGAATAGTGGCAATAAGCAAGGAATAGAGACAAGAATCGAGGAATATAGACAATAGTCAGGGAATAGATAGAATAGTCAAAAATAGTCAGAGAATAAAGCCAATAGCCAGGGAATAGTAAAGATAGTCAGAGAATAGACACAAAAGAATAATGACAATCAGGATATTGTGAATATAGTCATGATAGTGAGAATGGAGTCTATGCATATATATATATATATATATATATATATATATATATATATATATATATATATATATATATATATATATATATATATATATATATATATATATATATATATATATATATATATATATATATATATATATATATATATATAGAGTCTATGCATATATATATATATATATAGAGTCTATGCATATATATATATATATATATATATATATATATATATATATATATATATATATATATATATATATATATATATATATATATATATATATATATATATATATATATATGCAATTTCTATGGCGTTTAATCATGTTTTAAATGTCGGTAAAGGTGCGGCAAGCAATTAGCTGTATAGCAGCTCTATACAAAAAGAAAAATACTCACAAGAGAGTGGTGAGAATTGAATTTGATATTTCTATTGTATCATTCTCAGTTTAAGTCAGGCAAATAATTGTGTTTATTCAATATATTTGTTAGATTAATTTGTTTGATTACATGGGAAACAATATGTCTTTTTTGAATAGAGAATGAATGATCCCCTTCTCAGCCCTCTCAATTCATACTCTCTAGCCCGGGTCACCCCTAATATTAGCTCTGATAGATGTAGGTTTGGCGAGTGGAGACCGATAGTCTTGTTGGCACACCATTCCATCACACATGTCACAACTGGCTGTTATTTCGTCTCAGTCCCTAGAATATCCACAAAACAAGACCACGGGGCAAGCATTAAATCCCCGGATGATGAATTGTCTAGTCCAATGTAACAGGGAATATTTACCTCTATAGCTCTACATTGCACTGTACGAGCAGACATCCTCATGATGTGTGAATGAAAAGATAATAGTGATAATATCCATATTGCCTGAGATGTTAGATTATAATTTCCACATTGCCTGAAGGGTAGACAATAATGTCCACATTGCCTGAGGTGGTAGACAATAATGTCCACATTGCCTGAGGTGGTAGACAATAATGTCCACAATGCCTGAGGTTGTAGACAATAATGTCCACATTGCCTGATGTGGTAGACAATAATGTCCACATTGCCTGAAGTGGTAGACAATAATGTCCACATAACCTGAAGTGGTAGACAATAAAAACCACATTGCCTGAGGTGGTAGACAATAATGTCCACATTACCTGAGGTGGTAGACAATAATGTCCATATTGCCTGAGGTGGTAGACAATAAAGTCTATATTGCCTGATGTGGTAGACAATAAAGTCCATATTGCCTGAGGTGGTAGACAATAATGTCTATATTGCCTAAGGTGGTAGACAATAATGTCCACATTGCCTGAAGTGGTAGACAATAATGTCCACATTGCCTGAAGTGGTAGACAATAATGTCCACATTGCCTGAGGTGGTAGACAATAATGTCCACTTTGCCTGAAGTGGTAGACAATAATGTCCACATTGCCTGAGGTGGTAGACAATAATGTCCACATTGCCTGAAGTGGTAGACAATAATGTCCACATTGCCTGAAGTGGTAGACAATAATGTCCACATTGCCTGAAGTGGTAGACAATAATGTCCACATTGCCTGAGGTGGTAGACAATAATGTCCACATTGCCTGAGATTGTAGACAATAATGTCCACATTGCCTGAGGTGGTAGACAATAATGTCCACTTTGCCTGAAGTGGTAGACAATAATGTCCACTTTGCCTGAAGTGGTAGACAATAATGTCCACATTGCCTGAGGTGGTAGACAATAATGTCCACATTGCCTGAAGTGGTAGACAATAATGTCCAAGTTGCCTGAGATTGTAGACAATAATGTCCACATTGCCTGAGGTGGTAGACAATAATATCTATATTGCCTGAGGTGGTAGACAATAAAGTCCATATTGCCTGAAGTGGTAGACAATAATGTCCAAGTTGCCTGAGATTGTAGACAATAATGTCCATATTGCCTGAGGTGGTAGACAATAATGTCCATATTGCCTGAAGTGGTAAACAATAATATCTATATTGCCTGAGGTGGTAGATAATAAAGTCCACATTGCCTGAAGTGGTAGACAATAATGTTCAAGTTGCCTGAGATTGTAGACAATAATGTCTATATTGCCTGAGGTGGTAGACAATAATGTCCACATTGCCTGAGGTGGTAGACAATAATGTCCACATTGCCTGAGGTGGTAGACAATAATGTCCACATTGCCTGAGGTTGTAGACAATAATGTCCACATTGCCTGAGGTTGTAGACAATAATGTCCACATTGCCTGAGGTGGTAGACAATAATGTCCACATTGCCTGAGGTGGTAGACAATAAAGTCCACATTGCCTGAGGTGGTAGACAATAATGTCCACATTGCCTGAGGTGGTAGACAATAAAGTCCACATTGCCTGAGGTTGTAGACAATAATGTCCACATTGCCTGATGTGGTAGACAATAATATCTATATTGCCTGAGGTGGTAGACAATAATGTCCACATTGCCTGATGTGGTAAATGGCATTATTGCTTGCGATGAGAGACAACAATTAATATTGCCTGAAGTGGATAAGTGAATATTGTTTGAGGCGAGCTAAGATAGTGTCCATATTGTCTAAGGTGATATAAGATAGTGTTCATATTGCCTGAGGCGATATAAGATAGTGTTCATATTGTCTGAGGCGATATAAGATAGTGTTCATATTGCCTGAGGCGATATAAGATAGTGTTCATATTGCCTGAGGCGATATAAGATAGTGTTCACATTGCCTGAGGCGATATAAGATAGTGTTCATATTGCCTGAGGCGATATAAGATAGTGTTCATATTGCCTGAGGCGATATAAGGTTGTGTTCATATTGCCTGAGGCGATATAAGATAGTGTTCATATTGTCTAAGGCGATATAAGATAGTGTTCATATTGCCTGAGGCGATATAAGATAGTGTTCATATTGCCTGAGGCGATATAAGATATAGTGTTCATATTGCCTGAGGCGATATAAGATAGTGTTCATATTGTCTGAAGCGATATAAGATAGTGTTCAAATTGCCTGAAGTGGTTGACATGTAAACCCCAGGTGCAAGTATCAAGCTAGATATGACGGGAGAGGCTTGATAAACCTTTGGGTGTGGTTAATAGGTAAGAACGACACAATAAACGTGTCTCATATTAAAGTAAATCATTCCAATTTATAATGTCCAAGTAATTAGGCCAAATTAATCATATAACTCTCTGTATTGTACATGAATGGAAGCTGCATATTAAGAGTATTAAGATCATTACATAACTGCTAAAATGCTCATCAATGTGTTGATGCCAAATGCAGATCACATGAGTTTGTTTTGTTTGTTTTTTTGGGGTTTTACATGACTTTCAACATTATTTCAGTCATTTCGTGATGAGACCTAATTGTAGCAGATATAGTGCTGCCTCACTGAATTGTTATGTCGCAGGTCCTTGACATGACAACCGACCCGGTCACAGATTTACAAGGACAATGGGTTAACCCTTTAGGCATGGGCCTCAGCTCATATGGGAAATTGTATCATGAGTTCAATCCCGGGGTTCGAACCCACGACCTTTGGATCACCACAGAGGAACTGGTGCTAATAAGCTGGCGCTCTAACCAACTGCGCCATGGCCCGTGGCCCAGATCACATGAGAACAGAGAGTAATTGTATAAAGAAATAATATTTCAAGCTGATTGTATTTTATCTGATTAATCCTATGCAGTCATTGACCTGTTTATCACGAACCACGAAAACATCAAATGTTGTTTCAAGTCTTTCAAATTAGATCTATTGATTTACATATATTTACAAAATTTCTAACTGACATATTGAAAAGGTTTTATGAAATTCTGGGATATTGAGATTGTTTACATATTGTTATTGATTTTATAAATCGTATATCAAGTAAACACATTGTTATTTACTTTTTAGGGACTGAATGGCCAAAACGGTCAATGAGCCTCTAAGCTATTATTCATTCATTCATTATTCGTATGCGCGATTTGTTTTAATCATATATGGTCATGGGTAATGATGGGATAGACAGGAATAACAAATACTAAATCAGATGGGATTGTTTATAGCCATTGTAAGCAGTATTAAATCCTACTCTGTGTTGGAAGCTATTGATCTTACTGTTATAATTACCAACAATTTCTCATAATGTTGGGAGCCATATACTTAATTTTCAGTACGTTTTCATACCTATGTGTAGCCACTTATCTGACTGGTATGATGAACAGTAATTTCTCTTCCTTGTTGAATATCTGACTGGTATGATATTTCATTTACCTGTTGACTATCTGACTGGTATGATATTTCACTTACCTGTCGACTATCTGACTGGTATGATATTTCACTTACCTGTTAATTATCAGACTGGTGTGATATTGTTCTTACCTGTTCCCTTACTTGTTGAATATCTGACAGACATGCTATTTCACTTACTTCTCTTACCTGTTGATCAGCATTTGTTTAACTATTTTTATCAGCAACATTTTCCCATACATCTGACATATAGATCGGATATATATGAGCTCTTATTACAATAACAAGATGAAAGCAAAACTTTGCAAAGGGATCTGTTGCAATTTTATCGAATTTTAGAAAACACAACTTTTACATTGAACGCCTTGACCTACATTTTGGTAGAAGTATTTTATTTCCATATGAGATTATCGTAAAAACATTACCTGTCTTGAAGGGCATTGGTGAGGCATAATGATATATACACAGAGATGAAAAATATTGTCATACCATATTTTTTTCTCATCAAAATGGAAATTATGGTAAGCGAATGACTGTGGTAAAGCCTATTATTATATTTATATGTGTATCGGATATGCCAGGCCTTGCTGTCATCCTGCTGAATAAACAGAAACCTAAATATTTGTGCTATTGTTAAAAGATTGTCAGATGTAATTTGCTATTCCTTCTTTTTGCTTCTTAATCGCAATTATTCTTACTTTGTTACGACCCAAACTGGTTATTATGCGAAGACATCTGACAATATGTTGTTATCACAATCAGAACATTACTCAGTGATTGGAAGAACGACATTTCGTAGGTGATTGTAATGGACACAATAAACCACCTGACATCGCTCTGTTATCGTGAAAAGTAAACTGTTTAGTGATTTCAATAGAAAATGCTTGGTGATTGAAATCAGGAAATTGCCTTGTGATTGGAATAGGACATTGCTCATTAACTACAAGAAGGACATAATTTAATGAATGCAATAAGGAGATTGCTTAATGAACGCAATAAAAACATTTCTTTATTATTACAATAAGGACATGGTTTAATCACTGCAGTAAGTTTATGGTTTGATTATTACAATAAAGACATGATTTAATTATTATAATAAGGACATGGTTTAATTATTGAAGTAAGGACATAATTTAGTTATTGCAGTAAGGACATGGTTTAACTATTGCAGTAAGATTATGGTTTGATAATTGCAATGAGGACACGATTTAATTATTACAATAAGGATATGGTTAAATTATTGTGATAAGGCCATTGTTTAATTATTACAATAAGGACATGGTTTACTTATTGCAGCAAGGACATGGTTTAATTATTACAGCAAGGACATGGTTTAATTATTGCAGCAAGGGCATGGTTTAATTATTGCAATAAGGACATGGTTTAATTATTACAGCAAGGGCATGGTTTAATTATTGCAATAAGGGCATGGGTTAATTATTGCAATAAGGCCATTGTTTAATTATTGTAATAAGGATATGGTTTAATTATTGCAGCAAGGACATGGTTTAATTATTGCAGCAAGGGCATGGTTTAATTATTGCAATAAGGACATGGTTTAATTATTACAGCAAGGGCATGGTTTAATTATTGCAATAAGGGCATGGGTTAATTATTCCGATAAGGCCATTGTTTAATTATTGCAGTAAGGATATGGTTTAATTATTGCAGCAAGGACATGGTTTAATTATTACACCAAGGACATGGTTTAATTATTACACCAAGGACATTGTTTAATTATTGTAATAAGGGCATGGTTTAATTATTACAGCAAGGACATGGTTTAATTATTACAGCAAGGACATGGTTTAATTATTACAGCAAGGACATGGTTTAATTATTACAGCAAGGACATGGTTTAATTATTGTAATAAGGGCATGGTTTAATTATTACAGCAAGGACATGGTTTAATTATTGCAGCAAGGACATGGTTTAATTATTACAGCAAGGACATGGTTTAATTATTACAGCAAGGACATGGTTTAATTATTGCAATAAGGACATGGTTTAATTATTACAGCAAGGACATGGTTTTATTATTGTAATAAAGACATGGTTTAATTATTACAGCAAGGACATGGTTTAATTATTGCAATAAGGACATGGTTTAATTATTGCAATAAGGACATGGTTTAATTATTGCAATAAGGACATGGTTTAATTAATGCAATAAGGACATGGTTTAATTATTACAGCAAGGACATTGTTTAATTATTACAGCAAGGACATGGTTTAATTATTGCAATAAGGACATGGTTTAATTATTGCAATAAGGACATGGTTTAATTATTGCAAGGTGGGGATTCACATTGAAGTCTATTCTAATCTTGCTATAGCTGATTTCTCTAAAGGACATAGAATGCACCTCATGCACGTGCTCAAAATGGGCCACACAATATCCATGTCTGACCCTTTTGGTTACTTTCATGATTGGACTGAATACACGATTGGACTGAATACACGAATGGACTGAATGTGTGATTGGACAGAATGGATGATTGGACTGAATACATGATTGGACTGAATACATGATTGGACTGAATACATGATTGGACTGAATACATGATTGGACTGAATACATGATTGGACTGAATACATGATTGGACTGAATACATGATTAAACTGAATACATTATTAAACTGAATAGATTGCACTGAAAATATGAATGGACTGAATGTGTGATTGGACTGAATAGGTGATTAGACTGAAGAGATGATTTGACTGAATAGGTGATTAGACGGAAGAGATGATTGGACTGACTGAACAGATGATTGGACTGAATAGATGATTGGACTGAATAGATGAATGGTATCTACTGAAGCCTGGCCTGTGCTCAATATTGGACCCTGACACGTGGTAGGCGTGAGCCAATTAGCTTGCTTCACTCAACCCTTAATCTGCATTAAGATGTTCATAACTAAGCACAGTATGGTGCCTTGCTCGTATAGAATCATCTACTCAGCATACCCTCTGGTGCTTGTGCAATTACTTCTCCATTCAATCTTGAGGCTTCTTGTTTTCATTTGGTTCATCAGATACCGGGTGAACTTGACAAACATAATTTTAGAGTTCATATACTGGTAAATCGTGGTCAAGTCTGGGTCATGATGGCTTTTAATTCCACTTTATTTTAAGAGCACTGACGAGTCTCATAGATTAGTCTTTATCCTCGTGATTGCAATATCATTAACAATGTCACACTACAATTAATCAAAAATATAATTATATGATATGATAATTATATTTACTTACATTTCACTATTATGCTACTCACATTTCATAACTGAGTATTGTTCAAGTTTACGATAAAAAAACCCTATCCTTGATTACAAGTTTAATATATACACTTTTTAATATATACAGCTTTTGCAATCTATTTTCACTATCACATTTGGTTTGTTTCATATTGGTTGATATGTTGATCTAGAGACACTGACCTTGAGAAACCAGTGCCAAAGGGTTAACCCGTTGTCCTTGTAAAACTGCGACTGTCAAGGACCTGCGACATGACAATTCAGTGAGGCAGCACTATATCTACTATAAATAAGTCTCATCAAGAAATGACTGAAATAATGCTGAAAGTCATGTAACACCCCAATACACAAAAAAATGACCTTGAGGAAAGACCATTTGAATATATTTTTCTTATTCATCGTTGAAGGGATTGATTTATCTTAATCCTGGCAAGCGCCAAAATCAAGAATTATTTCTTTCATCAAGATGTATATACTAAGCCGACATGTGAGTCTACATAAACTGAGTTTAACATTAATTCCACATTATTTAATCCCACATGTATACTCCTACATCTTCAATGATTACAAAACCTATTACATTCTGCTATATGGCTTTAATTAGTAACTTGATATTTGGGTAATCTTTATAAAAGATTAATGGCCTGAAGAATGTGTAACACAATATTAGTTTCATTTACTGCAATAAGGTTAATTACTATAGTTTGTACACATATTTACACATTATGATCGATGTTTAAAGTCACGTTCATGTAACAATGTCAAAACAATGTCCCTCGTCACTCTTCGAAAAGAGTGGGGTATTGGGGCCCAATGGACGGCTAAAGAACTTTAATGTAAAGAAGTAGAACGCGACATTTTGTAATATTACATACGTTTCTACACCATTTCACTTTACGTTAATTGTCCTTAAGGGAATTAATCATCCGTCGACAGTCAGTTCAGGTGAAATATGGAGTAATTATGGTGTGGTGCGTTACAGCAGGTAATATTAATAGAGTGTCAATCTGCTGGCTGCACGCTGCACCCTGTCTGGCAGGCATGCGGTAGCGCCATCTATCAGCTCTCTCGGCCAGTGACACGTGCCTGCTTCCACTTGACGAGTTAACTGAGGTCTCTTCCATTATGAGATCTATAAGATGTATATTATGAGAAATAAAGAAAGGTATGTAACTGCTTGACTCTTAAGGTGCCATTTGTGGTCTTTGGCACAAGGTATCGGGGGAGGGGGGGAGTTGGGTTAATTTAATTCTCTAACAAAATGGTGTACTCAGCTGGTTACCAATCATTCTGACAGGATGCGGAAACATGCTACTCTACCTTGGTGATTGGACCATTCCTTTATTTGACTGTTCCCCTATTTGACTGTTCCCCTGTTTGACCGTTCCCCTGTTTGAAGGTTCCCCTATTTGACCGTTCCCCCATTTGACCGTTCACCCATTTGACCGTTCCCCTATTCGACCGTTTACCTTTTTCTCCACAACCTGTAAGACTGTTTTTCCCTTGAGTCAAAATACCTGGTATATAAAGAGGAAAGTCTCTGGTCGGGGTACTGGAGTTATATATTAAAATGTTAACTAGTATCATGAGGAGAACACTTGCTGTGATTAGTGTGGTCATTTTTACATATCTGAAAATAGTGGGCAGATCACCACACACACATCAGAGCATTGTTACTACATACATTTCTTCTCTCAAATTATGGTCTTATTTGACAATAAAATATATATTAGTATTTGATATGCTTTTGGAATATAGAAATTCTATTTCTTTACTGTCAATACTCATAAAAATTGAAATAACCGTGTAACCTGATTAAAGACCTAATCATGGAAGCATTGACAGGGTGATCGGTGAACACATGTACTTGGCTTATCTTGGACATCATAGCATGGACAAAATGAACCACAAGTGCAAGCCCTTGACAAACATGGACGCTTTGAACATGGGAGAGCTTACATCTGTACGGACGTTGTATGTTGCTCTGAGGGTGATATATGAAGAGATGGACTCTCCCAATGCTGAGATAGACTCTCCCAATGCTGAGATAGACTCTCCCAATGCTGAGATAGACTCTCCCAATGCTGAGATAGACTCTCCCAATGCTGAGATAGACTCTCCAAATGCTGAGATAGACTCTCCCAATGCTGAGATAGACTCTCCCAATGCTGAGATAGACTCTCCCAATGCTGAGATAGACTCTCCAAATGCTGAGATAGACTCTCCCAATGCTGAGATAGACTCTCCCAATGCTGAGATAGACTCTCCCAATGCTGAGATAGACTCTCCCAATGCTGAGATAGACTCTCCCAATGCTTTTTCAATATTTGTCATTATCTATCGGTCACTGCACTGGTTAACCTTGATGTAATGAGGGAGGCCACGTATTGTCAGATTTGTATACCTCAACCTCATGATTTTGTTTTCATTATTGCTTTTTAGTGATTATGGTTACCTAAAAAAACATAAAAAAATATGTTGCATTGTTTTTAATAAGTAAATATTTGCTATGAGATTGAAGACCATGATAATTTTTGTAAAATTTTACCTGCAAAATAGTCTATAGTATAAAAACTGAAATGTACATTGTTGGTCCAATATTCCACTATAGTCAGATTCCAGTCATCAATTTAAACTCTGCTGGGTAAAAAAATGACCTGAGTTCAATGTTCTTATGTGACCACCCAGTGGACAGGTTTATGACAGTTTGTGAGAGGTCCACTGGGAGAGTTCCCTTGCCCTTGTCCCTAGCCTTATAATTGTATCTCAGCAGTATCATCCTCAAGAAATTATTTCACAATATTTGTAAAGTTTTCTATTTTGGGTTATATAATCAAATCCAAATTTACTTTTTATTTACAAAGTGAGTAGATATTTTTTAAAGAATGATGAGAACAGAAGTATGATATAGACTTCTTACATAAAGTATGATTTAGACTTCTTACATAAAGTATGATATAGACTTATTACATAAAATATGATATAGACTTCTTACATAAAGTATGATATAGACTTATTACATAAAATATGATATAGACTTCTTACATAAAGTATGATATAGACTTATTACATAAAATATGATATAGACTTCTTACATAAAGTATGATATAGACTTCTTACATAAAGTATGATATAGACTTCTTACATAAAGTATGATATAGACTTCTTACATAAAGTATGATTTAGACTTCTTATATAAAGTATGATTTAGACTTCTTACATAAAATATGTTTTAGACTTCTTACATAAAATATGATTTAGACTTCTGACATAAAGTATGATTTAGACTTCTTACAAAAAGTATGATATATACTTCTTACAAAAAGTATGATATAGACTTCTTACATAAAAAATGAGATAGACTTCTTACATAAAGTATGATATAGACTTCTTACATAAAGTATGATTTAGACTTCTTACATAAAGTATGATATAGACTTCTTACATGAAGTATGATATAGACTTCTTACATAAAGTATGATTTAGACTTCTTACAAAATGTATGATTTAGACTTCTTACATAAAGTATGATGTAGACTTCTTACATAAAGTATGATTTAGACTTCTTACAAAATGTATGATTTAGACTTCTGACATAAAGTATGATTTAGACTTCTTACATAAAGTATGATATATACTTCTTACAAAAAGTATGATATAGACTTCTTACATAAAAAATGAGATAGACTTCTTACATAAAGTATGATATAGACTTCTTACATAAAGTATGATATAGACTTCTTACATAAAGTATGATATAGACTTCTTACATAAAGTATGATATAGACTTCTTACATTAAGTATGATTTAGACTTCTTATATAAAGTATGATTTAGACTTCTTACATAAAATATGATTTAGACTTCTTACATAAAATATGATTTAGACTTCTGACATAAAGTATGATTTAGACTTCTTACAAAAAGTATGATATATACTTCTTACAAAAAGTATGATATAGACTTCTTACATAAAAAATGAGATAGACTTCTTACATAAAGTATGATATAGACATCTTACATTAAGTATGATATAGACTTCTTACATAAAGTATGATTTAGACTTCTTATATAAAGTATGATTTAGACTTCTTACATAAAATATGATTTAGACTTCTTACATAAAATATGATTTAGACTTCTGACATAAAGTATGATTTAGACTTCTTACAAAAAGTATGATATATACTTCTTACAAAAAGTATGATATAGACTTCTTACATAAAAAATGAGATAGACTTCTTACATAAAGTATGATATAGACTTCTTACATAAAGTATGATTTAGACTTCTTACAAAATGTATGATTTAGACTTCTTACATAAAGTATGATATAGACTTCTTACATAAAGTATGATATAGACTTCTTACATAAAGTATGATATAGACTTCTTACATAAAGTATGATATAGACTTCTTACATAAAGTATGATTTAGACTTCTTACAAAATGTATGATTTAGACTTCTTACATAAAGTATGATGTAGACTTCTTACATAAAGTATGATTTAGACTTCTTACAAAATGTATGATTTAGACTTCTTACAATTATCTCAAGAAGAGAAATAGTCAAGTAATTTCAAGTAGGATGCAATTCAACAATGTTAAATGCCAATTGGAGAGTTTGATTTTGCAGCTAAATTTAGAATTATTGGCCAAAATTCTCTAAAAATATTTATGTCTAAGAAGGTATCACAATTAATGCAAATGTATCAAAGGAGACAGAATCTTCAATTCATGTCTCACATTTAAATCCAAGATGTCATTTTCTAGTTGTTTCTTTGTTGGTAGGGTTATGAGCTAAACATTACTTGTATGGAGCGGGACGCGCGTATCATACTATGTCCCAAAACACAGTTAGTCTTGAGTAATATCTTCACGTTGGTGTGGATTTTTCTGTTGAAGCCAAATGTAAAAGGTGCGGAAGGATGTTGGTTTTATTGGGAGCTAATATGTTGAAATAAACTCAATAAGTACACTCAAAAAAGAAATCAAAATGGCTGAATAGAGGTTGAGGATGTACTTGCATTCTCACAAGGGAAATAAATGCTATGACTATGTCTATGACAATACATCAACTATATTTCATTTTCTTTTAAGATATACACAAATGAATTTGTGATTTTATTATACATGGTCTTCTGAACGTTAGAACCTAATTCTTGTAGAGAGGTAGCATGGGAAATATACCAATTCTGATGATGTTTATACGTGATATAGACACCATCCATTTGAAGACAATTCAAAGAGAGTGTACTTAAATGTGATGAATGCCACTGCCACTGCTCCCTTTGATGTTGTATTCAACTGTCGCACTCAGTGCCACAGATCAAACAACCAAAACAACTGGACAACCTCTGCTTGAACGCAATGTGAAACCTCTCTATATTTGACCTTAAGAAAGAAAACATTTTCAAGGTCATTTATTTCATCTTTAAGTTGAATAGGTGTTGCACTCAGCACTATAAAAATTGACAGTGTTTTATATGCCAAACAGGTCTGTATTCCACTCAGCACTATAGATATTGACAGTGTTTTATACACCAGACAGTCCTGGGTTCCACTCAGCACTATAGATATTGACAGTGTTTTATACACCAGACAGTCCTGGGTTCCACTCAGCACTATAGATATTGACAGTGTTTTATACGCAAGTCAGTCCTGGGTTCCACTCAGCACTATAGATATTGACAGTGTTTTATACACCAGACAGTCCTGGGTTCCACTCAGCACTATAGATATTGACAGTGTTTTATATGCCAGTCAGTCCTGGGATCCACTCGGCACTATAGATATTGACAGTGTATTATATACCAAACAGTCCTGGGTTCCACTCAGCACTATAGATATTGACAGTGTTTTATATACCAAACAGTCCCGGGTTCCACTCACAGCACTATAGATATTGACAGTGTTTTATATACCAAACAGTCCTGCGTTCCACTCAGCACTATAGATATTGACAGTGTTTTATACGCAAGTCAGTCCTGGGTTCCACTCGGCACTATAGATATTGACAGTGTATTATACGCCAGTCAGTCCTAGATTCCACTCGGCACTATAGTTATTGACAGTGTTTTATACGCCAGTCAGTCCTGGGTTCCACTCGGCACTATAGTTATTGACAGTGTTTTATACGCCAGTCAGTCCTGGGTTCCACTCGGCACTATAGATATTGACAGTGTTTTATACGCCAGTCAGTCCTGGGTTCCACTCGGCACTATAGATATTGACAGTGTTTGTAAGATGTGGAGAGTTTTAAACATTAATTAAAGGATGTGTCTATGACAGTCCCGACGATACAGCTGTCATCTATAGGTGTACATTATACAGAAAAAATAACTAGGTCGAGGCCATTAAACAGCCCCACGTGATATATTACGAGAGTTTAAGAAACAATTTTCAGTCATATTAAACATGACTTATAAATGTCTCTGAATATTTGAATTACTATTATGGGGTTTTATTATACAAGGTTTGGCTCCCTGCTGAGTAAAGAGACTTTAAACAGAAAGTAAAATATTTGACTTGAAATAATATCGTGAGAATATCATTGCCAAGGACCGTACACTGTTTGAATGACAACCGCGTGACTCAGTTTATAGTATTGCATGTTCATGTTTTCTTGCTCCTTTCTGCCGAGTCAGCAATATTTCCTGATATCACAAAGGCCCATTTTGCTTTTTGTAAAATGCTGCCGATTCACTACTTTGATGTGCCTCATTTTGCTGCAATATGGTAAGCGTCATTCCGTTTCGTTTCATTATGAGAAGGATCAAGCTTTAAGTCTGATAGGCCATTGTTCATCGTCATGGTTACAAACATAAGAAGTATTTGGCCAGGTCTGGCGCTGAGCACATACGCTTGTTAACATTCTCTCAGCATAGGTCCGGGTCTTCACGTTAGCCCTTGTCTGTATTCTTTTAAGGTGAAATAGCACCGCCACTAACGACCCTAGCAGACGTTTTATGGTGAGTTGTAAAAAGACGGTAAAACATTTTTCACGATAATTGGTGAGAAAATATTTGTGATTTTAAGTTCGTTGACCAATTCGTCGTTTCTTCTGTATTTTGTCCAATAATAAATGCTGTTCAAGTAATGACTTCATTCATCAGAATCAAACACTCTTACATGTAAATACACAGACTTATTCCACTTGAGACAGAACAAATACAACAAGCAAGGTTGAAATTTGTCAGCTTGGCTTATTCTGCCTTCATTAATGAATGATACATAGAAGAGCAATATTATTATATGAGAGGGAATGTTTTGCTTTAGTCAAGACTTTAACAGAAACAACTTGCCTTATAAGCTGGTTTTAGGAGAGTTAAGATAAAATATTAAAAGGCGCCATTAAGATTAATAAAATCTACGTCTAAATAATTGAGGCAGTCATATGAGATGTTGTATTTACTCTACGAAGAGACCTGAGCTGGATCGTATCAATATCCACCTAAATTGTCCTTGAAATGACCTTTCATTGATGCATTACTGACATACATGTATCTTATGTTTGCGTTCATAAGTTGTTTACCATCAAAAGTCAATATTCTATGGTGCCTGATTTCTTGTTTCTAGCGATGAAATGATTTCTGCTCGATTGGGGTGTTGCATGGCTTGGCATTGTGCTGATTTTTTCAATAGTGAATTCAATCAGATTGTATATTGCTTGTCATATTCGTATCATCTTAGCTATATTTAAGTAGTAGAACCCAGGTTTCCATACTGACCACAATTACTGTGTAAATATTTCCATACCCAGAAATCAAACGTCATATTTTGTTGCCCAAAACGACCAGCTGACAAGTCATCTGTCCTTGACATTGAAGATGGAGAATCGATGACAGAATGACAAGATAACTGCGAGGCAGATGGGAATGATTGACACTTATCACTGCAATACCTGACACTGATTGCAAAGTCAATGGCCTCCGCCTGAAGAGTGGTCATCTGTCGTCTCCTCAAAAGTTCTCCTTTTGATATTTTGTCCTGTCTCCTTTTACAGTTCTCGTCTTGATATTTTGTGCTGTCTCCTTTTATAATTCTCTTCACGATATCTTGCACCGATATTCCTTTCACAACTTCCTTCAAAATGCTTCTCACAGTCTTTTCACAGTTCTCAGTTTTCACAGTGCCAAGCCAGATATGCATCTTTCTGCATATCCTCCACGATTTCGTCACATCCATCTTTGTGATATGCACACCAGTACTTTAAGATTATACATTCACAGTTACATTGCATAATGCATTCACGGTTAAATTTATCTATTTATTTATTATTATTATTATTATTATTATTATTATTATTATTATTATTATTATTTTATTTTTTTATTTTTTTCGCAAAGAGCATAAGAGCATCCATCACGTACATTTTTTCACATATCACGTATTTGGGTCAGTAGATATAACCTGTGCAATATATTATCTGGTATTATGTGATATTGAGTTGTTTTGAAATGTGGAGGTTAAACATGTTGTACTTCTATGCTCCATTGTCTATTCATGGCTCCTGTCTGTGTGTTACTCATTTTACAAAGAGACCAGGAAGTCTACTCTACTGTGTGGCCAGGAATATTGTCGCCACAATATCTTGGATAATCCGTGCCAAAAGTTCAATGTGTGACTCCTTTCAATATTTGAGATTCCATTCTTAAAATGAAAATAAAGGAAATATAGATATACGTTTATCTTAATTGTGTGCTCATTTGTGATATGTATTCCTAAAACTAAAATGTTATCTATATTGTTATCTCTTGAGATTCTAATCGAATGTTTTGAACAGTGTGTAGAGCGTGTCAGCGGATCTCGTGATAAATCGACTTCTATCAGAGGAAACTCATTTATATTTGTTCCTTTTATCAATAAAATGCTATTTATCGCGATAATGAAAAGATTCTACAGTGGATTTTAAACATATTAGTGATTGTTCTGAAAACTCATTAAGAGTATCTGTGTGTCACTTTGATGAGTGCCCTCTGGCGACAATGAGGAAGAGAGGGAAACATTAAGCTGATCTTAACATGTCAGGAAAGCGAATTTCCTCATTTTATGCACATATCGAGATGTCCTTTGTAATTATCAGTGGCTGTGGAAGAGTCTATTGCATGTTTTTTTATTGTTTTTCTTCAGATGATTTTTTAAGTTATTGTAAATCATGTATTGCGCATTTCAAAGCTCTTTTTAAACGGTCTTTTTATCGCAAACATATATGTCTCCAACAAAGTATGTCTTAGATTTGATCCTAAAGTAAAAGTAAATCAAATCAAAAGGATGGCTGTATTTGATTGACCTCCCAAGCAGATGACTTAAGCGCCTCCTAGCGGTGGTTTATATATCCTGGCGTCCATGTCTGGCTTTATATCCCGGCGGATCATTTCTCTGAAATGAGCAGTCGCGGCAAGAAGCCACACAAGGTGGCCACTGGGAAATAAATGTATAAAAACGTATATATCCAAAGGTGAAGAGCGTAGTATGACAGGGTCAAGGTCATGCGGGCAATGGCTTGTCTTGTCCAAGGTCAAGGATATGACCTTAACCCATATTTCATTCTGACAGGAAAATCTGCTAGTAAGCCTGAAAATAACCTAGTGATATATAGATTTTTTATCTGCTGTCTCCAAACATTTATATATCTGAAGAGGCATGAGGGGAACTTGCGATAAAAGTTTAAATTATGTTTCCAGCACTTTATCAGCTTAACATATTAGGTTATAGTGTACAATCACTTCCATTGTAATGATTTTCGATTTTTGTATCAAATACTTTCCCATTTGTCCACTAAAGGATTTTCTGAAATATCATAATCGTTAGAAGATAATATAATAGACATTCTTCAGGCAAGAAGTGTTTTTACCCATCAGCAAATGATGCCAGGATATTTGTTTATCCTGTGCGGGCCATGCGTCTGGCCATCTGAACATCTGTCATATTTAGCTCTCTTTGTGGATGTGATATGGGTTTGGCCATGAATTCTTCATCTGAATATTTCAAAATGGTTCACTTATCAGCGACGTTGATCAACACTGCAAGGACCACGTCCCGATCTCTCAAACATTCCGAATAAAATAAGTTGACAACAAATCAAAGTAGCACCCCCAAACTGGGACCATGGATGCGCCCAATTAATGTTGTAAAATGGTGCACTTTACAGTGACCTTAAACTATATTTTGAGGTCAGGTGCCCCGGAATACTGAATGTATTAAGTCGACCACAAATACAATAGCATTACCGAACTTAAACCATGGATGCATCTCATTAGTTTACAGTGACCTTGACCTTCATGTTCAGATCATGGGACCCGATCTTCTGGAAATTCTTTCATAAGCGATTGACACCATATAGATATGGCATGAGCAAACTTAAGTCATTAATGCATCTTATTAATGAAATCAAAGAAGGTAATTATTATTGATTTTGGCCTTCATTTATGTGAGGCCATTTGACCCAATCTCAGAATATTTTGTGAATGTGATGACTTAGTATAGGTCTACGTTCAAATACCGGTATTTAGTTCATAGAATAGTGAAATATCAGGATTTATCTAGATAAAAAACTGTTAAGATATGACATAAAATCTCTAATATCGGTATCTACTCCGTAGAATAGTGTAATTTCAGTATTTATGTAGAGAAAAAACTGTTAAGATATGACATAAAATGCTAGAAACAAAACCAAACATTAAATAAAGCTGACAATGCTTCAATAAAATAATGTCTGTGTCAATCGTGTGGTCAGCACTTGATTAAATGAGGGAAGAATATCTTTCAATGATACTAAAATATTTAGCTATGCAGAGTGTAGATTCTACAGAGAGGAGGAGAAAGCTATTAGTAGAGAAGATGTTGTACTTTCAGGGGAACAACTCTTTGTATTTTCCATTAGGCTCAGAATCTTTCCCATCTTTTATGGCTTTTGAAAAAATCTAATAACTATCACTCAGAACCTATTCCATCTTTTATGACTTTTTGAAAAAATCTGATACCTGTCACTCAGATGTGAAAGAGGTTGCTAATATCATGACAAAAACTAACCAATGAGAATTGGCATAATAGGTTGGGACCAAATAAAATGCCTTTTGATTGGTAAAATTATCGTCTGCTCAAGTCTGCTTTGGGAAAGGAATGATTATTTATAAAACAATGTGCATGTATGTCCAGAATATATTTTAAAAAGTATAAAAGACAATGATCAGCCTGGCTCTTGTGCCATTGACCAATGTTTTATATCCGGAAACAGAGAAATCAAGCATTATTATTTATATTATTCCCCTGAATAGTAAAAAGGTCCATCCCCTATATAACACTTCCTGAACGCTGATATTTTTTAATATAAAAGGATATGAAGAAGCCGAGTGTTTACTCACCGGAAGTGTGGCGCAGACGGTGACACTAGGGGGCGATGCTTAGTATGACAAGAGGCAGATTCCGATATGAAAACCTCATGATGGGATAGGATGCGTGCTGCACAATCCTTCAATTATATCCTACATTGTCCCATTTTTAAATGTCATATACAAATATTATTTTAGGCAACGATATATATTGTTTATTCGGGGAAAATACAATTTTTCTTTTTAGATAAAAGAATTTTATTTAACTTCAAATAAAATCCTAGTGAAATGGCTTTGAATTGGTTACCATGACTGATATTGACTATTTTATCGGTCTTATTTGTTTCATATATCTAAAAATAAAATGTGGCTATTTTGACAGCATGTTTTCTTTGAGTAACATCCTGATGTTTAATATCTTGCAATGATAGCAATGACAATACAATAAGTGATAATATTTAAATTATCACTGGAAAATGTGACATTTGTGGCTTTATAATATTTCACCATCACACGATGCATATTGACTCGACAGTGCTGTGCTTTGCTGAGTTGGCACATCGTCATGCTTTAAGTATCGCCGACAACAATTGAGAATGTGCTGGAATGAATAGAGCTGTGATGCTCGTGATGAATCCAGGGAGAAGAGACATCTATTAATGGAAATATGAGAGTTATTTAAAGAGAGGCAGCCACTTTGCCTTGACTGTTTACTGGCAGATTGTGCAAACTTTGGTAGACTCGTGCCAAGACCTTCAGCTTGACTCCAAATGACAGATGATTACGTGTAGACAAACTGTACCATCAAAAGTTAACATCCAGCGCATTCAAAAGTGGGCAAACATACCCTTTACATCCTGACACAAAGACCCTTTAAAAGTTGACAAACAGGCAGTCCAAAGACTGATATGCAGATCATTCAAAGTTTGACCTGTATACATACAAAGGGTCTTAACACACAGATGACTGTCCCTTTTGAATTTGCATTTTTACTTTATGCGCATGCAGATAACTATGATCTAATTTAATTTAATTAACGGTGAGAATGCCCTGCTCTCACTCATAGAATCAATACCCCGTGATATCACAGTCTGAATGCCCTGCTCCCGCTCATAGAATCAATGCCCTGTGATGTCACGGTCAGAATGCCCTGCTCCCGCTCATAGAATCAATGCCCTGTGATGTCACGGTCAGAATGCCCTGCTCCCGCTCATAGAATCAATGCCCTGTGATGTCACGGTCAGAATGCCCTGCTCCCGCTCATAGAATCAATGCCCTGTGATGTCACAGTCTGAATGCCCTGCTCCCGCTCATAGAATCAATGCCCTGAAATGCCACGGTCGAAATGCCCTGCTCCCGCTCATAGAATCAATGCCCTGTAATGCCACGGTCGAAATGCCCTGCTCCCGCTCATAGAATCAATGCCCTGTGATGTCACAGTCTGAATGCCCTGCTCCCGCTCATAGAATCAATGCCCTGTAATGCCACGGTCGAAATGCCCTGCTCCCACTCATAGAATTTCCATTTCAATTTGTAATATTTTCATATTGAGGGCCGTGTCCAGTTTAACACAAACAAATTGCGTTCAAACTGGCGTTTTGGACGCGTTGGATGAATAAAGTTATGAGTGACAATTAGTACCCCAGTAACATTTGCACCGATTTCAGTAAAGGTGTCCAGGCGATTTTTTTAAAAACTTTTTGACATAATCAGCAAATAGGCCAGGAAACCGCCAGGACACTGGGAGATTATTGTTCACAATTGGCTAATTTTAAGATGGGGTACAGCTTGGCAGGAACTTTGGGCTGCATCATAAAGGTTGCCGGCATTTCCAGGACCGAAAATTGATGTAAAGTGCATGGCAGGCTCCCGTCAGTGTCCTGCAGGCATTCAGTAAGATTATCTTTGGGCTTCCGGTGGCATCGTATGATAAAATTAGGTAGAGATTATCTTTTTAAGTGTTCATGGCAGGCTCCCGTCAGTGTCCTGCAGGCATTCAGTAAGATTATCTTTGGGCTTCCGGTGGCATCGTATGATAAAATTAGATAGAGATTATCTTTTTAAGTGTTCCAAAACGTCCTGGAGAGCTGTCGATGTTCAGACGGGTAACGTACTGCAATACGATTGCCTCAAACTCTACCGTGTGCAATCCTAAATTAGTCGCCCGATTGCTTTAAACTGTGCCGTGTGCAATCCTAAGTTAGCCACCCGATTGGTTTAAACTGTGCCGTGTGCAATCCTAAGTTAGCCGCCCGATTGCTTTAAACTGTGCCGTGTGCAATCCTAAGTTAGCCACCCGATTGCTTTAAACTGTGCCGTATGAAAACCTAGCCACTGGGTTTCTTCAAACTGTGCCGTATGCAATTCTAAGGTAGCCACTGCATTGCCTCAAACTGTGACGTATGCAATCATATAATAGCCACTGCATTGCCTCAAACTGTGACGTATGCAATCATATGGTAGCCACTGCATTGCCTCAAACTGTGACGTATGCAATTCTCAGGTAGCCACTGCATTGCCTCAAACTGTGACGTATGCAATCATATGGTAGCCACTGCATTGCCTCAAACTGTGACGTATGCAATCATATGGTAGCCACTGCATTGCCTCAAACTGTGACGTATGCAATTCTCAGGTAGCCACTGCATTGCCTCAAACTGTGACGTATGCAATCATATGGTAGCCACTGCATTGCCTCAAACTGTGACGTATGCAATCATATGGTAGCCACTGCATTGCCTCAAAATGTGACGTTTGCAATCATATGGTAGCCACTGCATTGCCTCAAACTGTGACGTATGCAGTCATATGGTAGCCACTGCATTGCCTCAAACTGTGACGTTTGCAATCATATGGTAGCCACTGCATTGCCTCAAACTGTGACGTATGCAATCATATGGTAGCCACTGCATTGCCTCAAACTGTGACGTATGCAATCATATGGTAGCCGCTGCATTGCCTCAAACTGTGACGTATGCAATCATATGGTAGCCGCTGCATTGCCTCAAACTGTGACATATGCAATCATTTGGTAGCCACTGCATTGCCTCAAACTGTGACGTATGCAATCATATGGTAGCCACTGCATTGCCTCAAACTGTGACGTATGCAATTCTCAGGTAGCCACTGCATTGCCTCAAACTGTGACGTTTGCAATCATATGGTAGCCGCTGCATTGCCTCAAACTGTGACGTATGTAGTCATATGGTAGCCACTGCATTGCCTAAACTGTGATGTATGCAATCATATGGTAGCCACTGCATTGCCTCAAACTGTGACGTATGCAATTCTCAGGTAGCCACTGCATTGCCTCAAACTGTGACGTATGCAGTCATATGGTACCACTGCATTGCCTCAAACTGTGACGTTTGCAATCATATGGTAGCCACTGCATTGCCTCAAACTGTGACGTATGCAATCATATGGTAGCCACTGCATTGCCTCAAACTGTGACGTATGCAATTCTCAGGTAGCCGCTGCATTGCCTCAAACTGTGACGTATGCAATCATATGGTAGCCACTGCATTGCCTCAAACTGTGACGTTTGCAATCATATGGTAGCCACTGCATTGCCTCAAACTGTGATGTATGCAATCATATGGTAGCCACTGCATTGCCTCAAATTGTGACGTATGCAATCATATGGTAGCCACTGCATTGCCTCAAACTGTGATGTATGCAGTCATATGGTAGCCACTGCATTGCCTCAAACTGTGACGTATGCAATCATATGGTAGCCACTGCATTGCCTCAAACTGTGACGTATGCAATCATATAGTAGCCACTGCATTGCCTCAAACTGTGACGTATGCAATCATATGGTAGCCACTGCATTGCCTCAATCTGTGAAGTATGCAGTCATATAGTAGCCACTGCATTGCCTCAAACTGTGACGTATGCAATCATATGGTAGCCACTGCATTGCCTCAAACTGTGACGTTTGCAATCATATGGTAGCCACTGCATTGCCTCAAACTGTGACGTATGCAATCATATGGTAGCCGCTGCATTGCCTCAAACTGTGACGTATGCAATCATATGGTACCACTGCATTGCCTCAAACTGTGACGTATGCAATTCTAAGGTAGTCACTGCATTGCCTCAAACTGTGACGTTTGCAATCATATGGTAGCCACTGCATTGCCTCAAACTGTGACGTATGCAATCATATGGTAGCCACTGCATTGCCTCAAACTGTGATGTATGCAATCATATGGTAGCCACTGCATTGCCTCAAACTGTGACGTATGCAATTATATGGTAGCCACTGCATTGCCTCAAACTGTGACGTATGCAATTATATGGTAGCCACTGCATTGCCTCAAACTGTGATGTATGCAGTCATATAGTAGCCACTGCATTGCCTCAAACTGTGACGTATGCAATCATATGGTAGCCACTGCATTGCCTCAAACTGTGACGTATGCAATTATATGGTAGCCACTGCATTGCCTCAAACTGTGATGTATGCAGTCATATAGTAGCCACTGCATTGCCTCAAACTGTGACGTATGCAATCATATGGTAGCCACTGCATTGCCTCAAACTGTGACGTATGCAATCATATAGTAGCCACTGCATTGCCTCAAACTGTGACGTATGCAATCATATGGTAGCCACTGCATTGCCTCAATCTGTGAAGTATGCAGTCATATAGTAGCCACTGCATTGCCTCAAACTGTGACGTATGCAATCATATGGTAGCCACTGCATTGCCTCAAACTGTGACGTTTGCAATCATATGGTAGCCACTGCATTGCCTCAAACTGTGACGTATGCAATCATATGGTAGCCGCTGCATTGCCTCAAACTGTGACGTATGCAATCATATGGTACCACTGCATTGCCTCAAACTGTGACGTATGCAATTCTAAGGTAGTCACTGCATTGCCTCAAACTGTGACGTATGCAATCATATGGTAGCCGCTGCATTGCCTCAAACTGTGACATATGCAATCATTTGGTAGCCACTGCATTGCCTCAAACTGTGACGTATGCAATCATATGGTAGCCACTGCATTGCCTCAAACTGTGACGTATGCAATTCTCAGGTAGCCACTGCATTGCCTCAAACTGTGACGTTTGCAATCATATGGTAGCCGCTGCATTGCCTCAAACTGTGACGTATGTAGTCATATGGTAGCCACTGCATTGCCTAAACTGTGATGTATGCAATCATATGGTAGCCACTGCATTGCCTCAAACTGTGACGTATGCAATTCTCAGGTAGCCACTGCATTGCCTCAAACTGTGACGTATGCAGTCATATGGTACCACTGCATTGCCTCAAACTGTGACGTTTGCAATCATATGGTAGCCACTGCATTGCCTCAAACTGTGACGTATGCAATCATATGGTAGCCACTGCATTGCCTCAAACTGTGACGTATGCAATTCTCAGGTAGCCGCTGCATTGCCTCAAACTGTGACGTATGCAATCATATGGTAGCCACTGCATTGCCTCAAACTGTGACGTTTGCAATCATATGGTAGCCACTGCATTGCCTCAAACTGTGATGTATGCAATCATATGGTAGCCACTGCATTGCCTCAAATTGTGACGTATGCAATCATATGGTAGCCACTGCATTGCCTCAAACTGTGATGTATGCAGTCATATAGTAGCCACTGCATTGCCTCAAACTGTGACGTATGCAATCATATGGTAGCCACTGCATTGCCTCAAACTGTGACGTATGCAATCATATAGTAGCCACTGCATTGCCTCAAACTGTGACGTATGCAATCATATGGTAGCCACTGCATTGCCTCAATCTGTGAAGTATGCAGTCATATAGTAGCCACTGCATTGCCTCAAACTGTGACGTATGCAATCATATGGTAGCCACTGCATTGCCTCAAACTGTGACGTTTGCAATCATATGGTAGCCACTGCATTGCCTCAAACTGTGACGTATGCAATCATATGGTAGCCGCTGCATTGCCTCAAACTGTGACGTATGCAATCATATGGTACCACTGCATTGCCTCAAACTGTGACGTATGCAATTCTAAGGTAGTCACTGCATTGCCTCAAACTGTGACGTTTGCAATCATATGGTAGCCACTGCATTGCCTCAAACTGTGACGTATGCAATCATATGGTAGCCACTGCATTGCCTCAAACTGTGATGTATGCAATCATATGGTAGCCACTGCATTGCCTCAAACTGTGACGTATGCAATTATATGGTAGCCACTGCATTGCCTCAAACTGTGACGTATGCAATTATATGGTAGCCACTGCATTGCCTCAAACTGTGATGTATGCAGTCATATAGTAGCCACTGCATTGCCTCAAACTGTGACGTATGCAATCATATGGTAGCCACTGCATTGCCTCAAACTGTGACGTATGCAATTATATGGTAGCCACTGCATTGCCTCAAACTGTGATGTATGCAGTCATATAGTAGCCACTGCATTGCCTCAAACTGTGACGTATGCAATCATATGGTAGCCACTGCATTGCCTCAAACTGTGACGTATGCAATCATATAGTAGCCACTGCATTGCCTCAAACTGTGACGTATGCAATCATATGGTAGCCACTGCATTGCCTCAATCTGTGAAGTATGCAGTCATATAGTAGCCACTGCATTGCCTCAAACTGTGACGTATGCAATCATATGGTAGCCACTGCATTGCCTCAAACTGTGACGTTTGCAATCATATGGTAGCCACTGCATTGCCTCAAACTGTGACGTATGCAATCATATGGTAGCCGCTGCATTGCCTCAAACTGTGACGTATGCAATCATATGGTACCACTGCATTGCCTCAAACTGTGACGTATGCAATTCTAAGGTAGTCACTGCATTGCCTCAAACTGTGACGTATGCAATCATATGGTAGCCGCTGCATTGCCTCAAACTGTGACATATGCAATCATTTGGTAGCCACTGCATTGCCTCAAACTGTGACGTATGCAATCATATGGTAGCCACTGCATTGCCTCAAACTGTGACGTATGCAATTCTCAGGTAGCCACTGCATTGCCTCAAACTGTGACGTTTGCAATCATATGGTAGCCGCTGCATTGCCTCAAACTGTGACGTATGTAGTCATATGGTAGCCACTGCATTGCCTAAACTGTGATGTATGCAATCATATGGTAGCCACTGCATTGCCTCAAACTGTGACGTATGCAATTCTCAGGTAGCCACTGCATTGCCTCAAACTGTGACGTATGCAGTCATATGGTACCACTGCATTGCCTCAAACTGTGACGTTTGCAATCATATGGTAGCCACTGCATTGCCTCAAACTGTGACGTATGCAATCATATGGTAGCCACTGCATTGCCTCAAACTGTGACGTATGCAATTCTCAGGTAGCCGCTGCATTGCCTCAAACTGTGACGTATGCAATCATATGGTAGCCACTGCATTGCCTCAAACTGTGACGTTTGCAATCATATGGTAGCCACTGCATTGCCTCAAACTGTGATGTATGCAATCATATGGTAGCCACTGCATTGCCTCAAATTGTGACGTATGCAATCATATGGTAGCCACTGCATTGCCTCAAACTGTGATGTATGCAGTCATATAGTAGCCACTGCATTGCCTCAAACTGTGACGTATGCAATCATATGGTAGCCACTGCATTGCCTCAAACTGTGACGTATGCAATCATATAGTAGCCACTGCATTGCCTCAAACTGTGACGTATGCAATCATATGGTAGCCACTGCATTGCCTCAATCTGTGAAGTATGCAGTCATATAGTAGCCACTGCATTGCCTCAAACTGTGACGTATGCAATCATATGGTAGCCACTGCATTGCCTCAAACTGTGACGTTTGCAATCATATGGTAGCCACTGCATTGCCTCAAACTGTGACGTATGCAATCATATGGTAGCCGCTGCATTGCCTCAAACTGTGACGTATGCAATCATATGGTACCACTGCATTGCCTCAAACTGTGACGTATGCAATTCTAAGGTAGTCACTGCATTGCCTCAAACTGTGACGTTTGCAATCATATGGTAGCCACTGCATTGCCTCAAACTGTGACGTATGCAATCATATGGTAGCCACTGCATTGCCTCAAACTGTGATGTATGCAATCATATGGTAGCCACTGCATTGCCTCAAACTGTGACGTATGCAATTATATGGTAGCCACTGCATTGCCTCAAACTGTGACATATGCAATCATATGGTAGCCACTGCATTGCCTCAAATTGTGACGTATGCAATCATATGGTAGCCACTGCATTGCCTCAAACTGTGACGTATGCAGTCATATGGTAGCCACTGCATTGCCTCAAACTGTGACGTATGCAATCATATGGTAGCCACTGCATTGCCTCAAACTGTGACGTATGCAGTCATATGGTAGCCACTGCATTGCCTCAAACTGTGACGTATGCAATCATATGGTAGCCACTGCATTGCCTCAAACTGTGACGTATGCAGTCATATGGTACCACTGCATTGCCTCAAACTGTGACGTATGCAATCATATGGTAGCCACTGCATTGCCTCAAACTGTGACGTATGCAATCATATGGTAGCCACTGCATTGCCTCAAACTGTACAGAATACCATCCTAAGTATAAGAGAGTCATTCTGTGACATCAAAATATGATAGTCCTACTGGCTTCCAACGATATCCTTCAATCCGATATCCTTCAGTGTTCAATTTCGATGTTGTGCGGTGCACTTGTATGATGTGACCAAACCGACGTTATTTCTCATCTATTGCTTATAAACCCCTCGGCTTACGGGACACCTGGAACTCGGCCGATTCTTACTTCCCGGCCGGCGCCCGGTGCAATTGTGACTGGGGTATTAGGGACACCTGGAAGTCGACCCATTCTTACTTCTTGGTCAGTACCCAGCGTAAATGTAACTGAGGTATTATAAAACAAAATATATTATCTTTTTATGAAAACATGTTGATTTGACAGTATCTTGTGTCATAATCAAATGTCAGAGATGTGCTCTATACGTCAGAGAAACAACCAGAACTGTA
Organism: Amphiduros pacificus; assembly: GCA_949316495.1. Taxonomy (NCBI): domain Eukaryota; kingdom Metazoa; phylum Annelida; class Polychaeta; order Phyllodocida; family Hesionidae; genus Amphiduros; species Amphiduros pacificus. Next base: position 17,758,026 of record OX439011.1, on the reverse strand, counting down.
GGGGCCTAGGTCCGGTTGCCAGCTGGGCTGGGGGGGGGGGGTTATTTTATTTATTTTCTTATGTACTCCGACAATGAACAGATACTGTCTGGTATCATCGGCATATAGATGTTTTATTATTGTTATTCAATGGTATACTCAGTATATAAGCATTCTATCACATTTTATAAATGAGTAGACTTAATTCAAGTAAACATCAATACATCAAGCAGTTTGCAATGGAAGTCACTGACATATCACCAATCCTTGTTTCTTTCTTTTTTTTAAAAAAAGCCACACGATATTAAAGAGTCTTTGGATGACATTTCAAGCAAAAGGTTGTAATACATTTAAGCTTGTTGATAAGTAAAAAAAATAATTATACAAAAAAAAACAAAGACAAAGACATCTTTTACGAAAACAAAGATAAGAAGTATCAAATATCTTTTAAATTTGTATACTGAATATCCCCTAGAATCATTAACCTGGGTTATTATCATCACAATAATAACACAGTTTGTAATTTAAAACTACATGTTATAACCCAGATAAACGTGTTATGTTACTTGGTGTCTTCAATTTTAGCGATGAATACGTGAAGCATTTATTTTAGAATTTGCATTGGTTTGAATTACAACTTTATATAATTACTATATAAAAGAAATAATTTGTATTGCTTTGAGTACAAATTGAAAATGGGTGCAATAATAATATCTTTATTCGCACATAAAACATGGCAATGTAATCTATTATTAAATAATATTTGTAATCTTTCATTTACTTGTGGATTGGACGTTATATATATATATATATATATATATATATATATAGCAAGCTATTTTTTCAAATTTGACTAAAACAAGTTTATATCATAAACTTGTTTGAGTCAAATTTGGCAGAATGTTTACAAAAAATATAGCTTGCTGTGAGAATTATTCTCACTCTATCTCACACTCTATTTTACTCTTAAACCCCCAAATGTGACATTAACAAGAACAGGTTGGGAGGTAATGCACTCGGGAAATGAATTAAATATGGTGAGCTATATGACCTTCAACAACTTGCTGAACCTGATTTGTAGATGTTTGTGGATTTAATAATGCATCTTATAGTATTACTTTGCTTTCTTAAGATGTGCTGGGAATTTTATGGAAATAAATAGCCAAACCCTGGATGGTTCAGGTGAAAGCTGATACCAGAAATATAAGAATGCTTGGAAACTTGAAGACAATGGCTTAAAGTGATATTAGGCTTCTTGAATATTCGAATTTAAATTCAAGCTGGGTTGTGTTTTCGAACCTAGCCTTGATTATTTTCAAAACACTTGGAATATGGAATATATTCCCTCTATTGCTTTGAAACACTGGAGCGAGGAACAGTATTGACGGATTAAAAGGGCGAGTATGGAATAGTCGCGAGTGCATGCACAGATATTGCGTTGGTGGTTTAATCATTTGTGATAGTGGTGTGCAAGCTATGAAAGCACCATAATACATGGTGGTTGAAAGTTGATTTTAAAAAATCTGTTTAGAACCTGTCAGGTAATGTTTATTTAGATGCAAATCTTGGACTCCCTCCATGATTATTTTCACAATCCTATTCTCGGTGTGAAGGTTTACGTGAAGTTTGCATGATTTCGTGAATGATACTTTGGAAGGGATCGTATTGTTTTGTATTGTAGTGTACTTTCTGTTCCACAGGAAGTTCCTGTTTTATGTCAACCGCGGAAACAGCTCAGGTTTATGTTGCCATTTCTGTTTACATAGCTGCTTGTCCACATGTGAAATAAAGATCCAAATAAGATGACATATAAAACACCTATATCATAAGACAAATATCAGAAGCATTATTATCAATAAATTCTGAAAGTAATTTGCAATTGACATGGTCTTTATCTAATCATCTGATATATAAAAAAAAATATCAGTATTTCATAACGTCGGTAGCATCTAAAGTATATTGACAAGAAAGATTTCTTTTTTAAAAACCACAATGTGCTGTGAATTTGGAGAGGTTTCCCCAAGAGAATGTGTTTTTGGCACACGTATATTTATCTGAATTGCATGATTTCGTTTTTGATTCTGTGATATATACTAAACAGTTGTGAGCCATGTGAGCCAAGAACATGTGAACATGTGCAGTGTCCTTCAGATTAAGGAGATCATATCATCAGAACCAACTCATGACATCTGTCTAAGGATGCCAAGTGCTCATTAGAATGCCAAGTGCTCATTAGAATGCCAAGTGTTCATTAGAATGCCAAGTGCTCATTAGAATGCCAAATGCTCATTAGAATGCTAAATGCTCAATAGAATGCCAAATGCTCATTTGAATGCCAAGTGCGCATTTGGATGCCAACTACTCATTAGGATGCCAAGTGCTCATTAGAATGCCAAGTGCTCATTAGAATGCCAAGTGCTCATTAGAATGCCAAATGCTCATTAGAATGCCAAATGCTCATTAGAATGCTAAATGCTCATTAGAATGCCAAATGCTCATTAGAATGACATATGCTCATTAGAATGCTAAATGCTCATTAGAATGCCAAATGCTCATTAGAATGACATATGCTCATTAGAATGCCAAATGCTCATTAGAATGACATATGCTCATTAGAATGCCAAACGCTCATTAGAATGCCAAATGCTCATTAGAATGTCAAATGCTCATTAGAATGTCAAATGCTCATTAGAATGCCAAACGCTCATTAGAATGCCAAATGCTCATTAGAATGTCAAACGCTCATTAGAATGCCAAGTGCTCATTAGAATGCCAAACGCTCATTAGAATGCCAAATGCTCATTAGAATGTCAAATGCTCATTAGAATGTCAAATGCTCATTAGAATGTCAAATGCTCATTAGAATGCCAAGTGCTCATTAGAATGCCAAATGCTCATTAGAATGCCAAATGCTCATTAGAATGCTAAATGCTCATTAGAATGCCAAATGCTCATTAGAATGACATATGCTCATTAGAATGCTAAATGCTCATTAGAATGCCAAACGCTCATTAGAATGCCAAATGCTCATTAGAAAGCTAAATGCTCATTAGAATGCCAAATGCTCATTAGAATGCCAAGTGCTCATTTGGATGCCAAGTGCTCATTAGAATGCCAAATGCTCATTAGAATGACATATGCTCATTAGAATGCCAAATGCTCATTAGAATGACATATGCTCATTAGAATGCCAAACGCTCATTAGAATGCCAAATGCTCATTAGAATGTCAAATGCTCATTAGAATGTCAAATGCTCATTAGAATGCTAAACGCTCATTAGAATGCCAAATGCTCATTAGAATGTCAAACGCTCATTAGAATGCCAAGTGCTCATTAGAATGCCAAACGCTCATTAGAATGCCAAATGCTCATTAGAATGTCAAATGCTCATTAGAATGTCAAATGCTCATTAGAATGTCAAATGCTCATTAGAATGCCAAGTGCTCATTAGAATGCCAAATGCTCATTAGAATGCCAAATGCTCATTAGAATGCTAAATGCTCATTAGAATGCCAAATGCTCATTAGAATGACATATGCTCATTAGAATGCTAAATGCTCATTAGAATGCCAAACGCTCATTAGAATGCCAAATGCTCATTAGAATGTCAAATGCTCATTAGAATGCCAAATGTTCATTAGAATGCCAAATGCTCATTAGAATGCCAAATGCTCATTAGAATGCCAAATGCTCATTAGAATGCCAAATGCTCATTTGGATGCCAAGTGCTCATTAGAATGCCAAGTGCTCATTAGAATGCTAAATGCTCATTAGAATGCCAAATGCTCATTAGAATGCCAAATGCTCATTAGAATGCCAAATGCTCATTAGAATGCCAAATGCTCATCATTGTGATCAGAATGCAGAATGCTCAAGTAAGAAGTCGAGTCGTGATGGATTAAAAAGTTGAATAGGGATAGCCGCAAAAGCATTCACACCTATTTTATAACTTTCAAACTAATTTGTGACACATGGAGCTGTCATGATATCACAGAGATTACAGGCAATGCTATCAAGATTTGGGATATGTGTAAGTGATGTGTGATCATAAAACTGTCCCTAAAATCAACCAAAATACACCTGCCATGATTATTGTGTTTCACTGAAAGTGCCAAATACTATGTGCAGTATTCAAGAGACCAATGTTTTGTTCCACAAATGTGTTAGGACTGATAGACAAACAGCAATGGATATACAGGCCTCTGTGAGCCAAATCATGTCTTTGTCCCAATATGAAGGTGTCCAATTGTATGCACAACTTTACTGAGAAGGTGTTTGCACTAAATCACGAGCCAGCAAAATGAACATGTATTCACAAAGTGTTCAATAGATAATTTAGGTTTAAGCTGAAGACTCATCTCATTTCGCATAACACAAAAATATATGTAATGGTAGTATGAGGGTGATTACATTTGATAAGAAAATGTAGGGTATGAACATTTCTATTAGGTACAGAAAATGTGCTTGAAAATCTTATTTCCTTAAAGCTTCAATGCTGACATGGTAGATATATGTAATGGAGGCACAGCAGAGCAGACTAAGGATAATCCCACAGTATACCTCAGAATGGCACATAAAATCTTCAATGATACCTGACAATGTTAATGGCATAATGCTTTGATATCAGATGCAGCTGATACATCCTTTGCAGAAACCCCAGAAGATAGTTGATTTGATAATCATGTTTATTTTGTCAAAGGCTCACAGTTGGCCAGGCAGACTAATCCTATACTAATGAGTGAGAGACCTGGCCTCATGAATGATGCTCAAGATGTGTGTGTATGTGTGTGTATGGGTGTGTATGTGTGTGTTATGTGTGTGTATGTGTGTGTATGTGTGTGTGTATGGGTGTGTATGTGTGTGTATGTGTGTATGGGTGTGTATGTGTGTTTATGGGTGTGTATGGGTGTGTATGTGTGTGTATGTGTGTGTATGGGTGTGTATGTGTGTTTATGGGTGTGTATGGGTGTGTATGTGTGTATGTGTGTGTATGTGTGTGTTATGTGTGTATATGGGTGTGTATGTGTGTATGTGTGTGTATGTGTGTGTATGGGTGTGTATATGTGTGTTATGTGTGTGTTATGTGTGTATGTGTGTGTATTTGTGTGTATATATGTGTGTATGTGTGTAAGTGTGTGTGTGTATGTGTGTATGTGTGTGTATGTGTCTATATGTGTATATGTATGTATGTGTATGTGTGTTTGTGCATAGAACACATTCCTCTATTCTACACAATTAATACTAAATGTGAAATGTCTTGGTGAAGTATTTAGAAGTATTTTAACATCCACAATGCACGTATTGCATGCAATCCTCCAATGTATTTGAGAACCTAACGAGGCCCTTCAACTCATCATGGGAAAACGGGGCTAAGTATCTGAAACAGTAACAACCAGATTAGAGCATTTGCTACACATGAACTTTGACCCTTATTTCCGGTTGGGGATCAACAACATGGGCATTTTACAGAGCGCAGAACTTTGTAAGGACTCTGCCATCTAATTAGCTAATATTCCCAAGTAACTTGCTAATTACTCCCTGAGCATGATTAAAAGGTGCTGTATCCAATAAGGCTTTATGCAGTCTTCATGGCTAGTCCTGTGAATGACATAGGCGCAATCGATTGATCATTAGCTGTGATGGAAGATGACCTTTGCTGAGAGTTTATCCCAGTATCTTCAGACCATACTTTGTTATTGTGGGAAATACCACACATTAAGTTTCTTTAAATAAACATCTGCACACCATTTTAAGAACAGAAACATTTTGCGGGCAATAAAAAGGCGGATATTTCATGGCATCCGTCTCAGAATTAGTGATTCGCCGCCGCTGCTTTTTTTTTTGCCCTCCATTTTGGTAGACTTAGATGAAGTATGATTGCCAAAGGGTGAAAGTTGCTTCACTTCGAAACGCAAGGAAAACAGCTTATTTTCTCTGAGAAGGAGGGAGGCAACAGGTGATGGCGTTGTCTGATTGGATGAAAATCAGTCATGAAGAGTCTTGGTACAGCAGTCACGGAGTAACTTGGGAGAAGAATCTGACAGGCCAAGCCGATGCACGACATTAGGAAGACATTCCAAAATATAAAAAGGGGGACATACAATACAGAGGAAATATATCTATCAAGGTTGTTATCGCGACAATATATATCCTACCATATTTAACATACCTGGAAAATGACATATGAAGCATCCATGAATAGATAATGAAGTGTGTATCTGAACACTGTGATGACCAGTGCAGAGCTGCCATTGGGACAACATAGCGTGATAAATGCGGCTATGTCAGGGGAGACGATGACCTCCTAAGTGGCTTCCTGATGTCAGCTCCGGGTATAAATACCTGTATCCCGCACCTAACATATGCCATTCACCGAGCCTATCAAACGTCAACCTGCAAGCCAATATTTTCTTTGATGTGATGAATGTTCAACTGAGGTTCACTCACCAACATATATTGTGGTTATACTGTTGCTCTGATGAGATTAGATATCTGCGTTATGTAACAGATATTGCTCACATGATATCAGTTATTTTAGTAAGGTAACGAGTATTGCTCAAATAACTGTCTTATATACAATGTATCAGTACAGTTAAAACAACAGAGGAGTGAAGGGTGCCATCTGTATTCTGGAAGTGTCATATTGACAGGCAGTTATCTGTATTTACCAGCAGTTCTCTCTAATTCTCCCCAATCACTGATCTATTCTAATGTGCAGTTCTATATACAGCAGTTCCCTCCAGTTCTCTATAACTCACCATCACTGATCTATACTAATGTGCAGTTCTCTATACAGCAGTTCCCTCTAGTTCTCCATAACTCACCATCACTGATCTATACTAATGTGCAGTTCTATATTCAGCAGTTCCCTCCAGTTCTCTATAACTCACCATCACTGATCTATACTAATGTGCAGTTTCCTATACAGCAGTTCCCTCTAGTTCTCTATAACTCACAATCACTGATCTATTCTAATGTGCAGTTCTCTGTAAAGCAGTTCCCTCTAGTTCTATATAACTCACCATCATTGATCTATACTAATGTGCAGTTCTCTATACAGCAGTTCCCTATAGTTCTCTATAACTCGCCATCATTGATCTATACTAATGTGCAGTTCTCTGTACAGCAAGTCCCTCCAGTTCTCTATAACTCACCTTCACCGATCTCGTAATGTGTGCAGTTCTCTATACCTTCGTGCACGTATTTTACTTGCAGTTTTCTGGGCAGATCTCTGCCCTTTCCTGCATCTCTTCCTACTCTGGGGCTAGACTGCATTGTTTGTGCTCGCAGTCCGCTCAACTCACCAGCAGATACTTTACTCACCAGCAGATACTTTACTTACCAGCAGAAACTTTACTTACCAGCAGAAACTTTACTTACCAGCAGAAACTTTACTCACCAGTAGATACTTTACTCACCAGCAGATACTTTACTCACCAGCAGATACTTTACTCACCAGCAGATACTTTACTCACCAGCAGATACTTTACTCACCAGCAGATAATTTACTCACCAGCAGATACTTTACTCACCAGCGGATACTTTACTCACCAGCAGATACTTTACTCACCAGCAGATACTTTACTCACCAGCAGATACTTTACTCACCATCAGATACTTTACTCACCAGCAGATACTTTAATCACCAGCAAATACTTTACTTACCAGCAGATACTTTACTCACCAGCAGATACTTTACTCACCAGTAGATACTTTACTCACCAGCAGATACTTTACTCGCCAGTAGATACTTTACTCAACAGCAGATACTTTACTCACCAGCAGATACTTTACTCACCAGCAGATATTTTACTCACTAGCAGATACTGTACTCACCAGAATATACTTCACTCACCAGCAGATACTTTACTCACCAGCAGATATTTTTCTCACCAGCAGATATTTTACTCACCAGCAGATACTTTACTCACCAGCGGATACTTTACTCACCAGCAGATACTTTACTCACCAGCAGATACTTTACTCACCAGCAGATACTGCCAGATCTTTTTATTTGCCGGCATTTCTGTGTATTCGCTAGCAGTTCTATGTATTTGCTGGCAGTTCTGTGTAATCACTGGCAGTTCTGTGTAATCACTGGCGGTTCTGTGTTTTCACCGGCAAGTTTCTGTATTTACTGGCTGTTCTACGCATTCACGGGCAGTTTTATGTTTACTGGCAGTTCTATGGATACATTGGCAGTTGTGTGAATTCACTGGCAGTTCTGAGTAATCATTGGCAGTTCTACATAAACCTACTCACTGGCAGTTCTGTTCTACATTGGCAGTTCTCCATTCGTACTGGCAGTTTTTATATTGAGTAGCAGTGTTCTGCGCTTGTCAACAGTTATTTTACTAGCAATTCCTTGTCCTTTAAAAGTATCATATTTACACAAATAATTACAAGAAAAAAATCCTCTAATCATTTCATGAATATGCATTTTAAGTCCATTGCATCGTGCACCAAGACGGCCTAGATTAGCCGTGCTTTACGTCAAATGCCTAAATTGGTAAGATCCATTTACTTGTTTTCAATTTAGAAATGTAAGATGTAGGAATGCCTGAGATTCAGCCCCCCTTCTCGGGTCAAGCCTGTATGGACCCTCACAGCATGAACAGGTTCATAAGGGATGGAAACAGTCAAGATAAAGGACTGACTATTTGAAACCATACAATGTGTAACATGAGTTTTCCTACATGGAAACAATACCATTTTGAGTCATACGACCTTGATCATTTTCAAATATGTTTTTTTTTAATTTCTCATTATAAAAAATATTTTTTTATAGAAATACAGAAAATCAGGTAACTATCCACACCTATTTTAGTCAAAGATTAATCTGTATGAGTTGCAAACTTCTTAGAGCAGTTATAATAGAAGATAAGCTTAAATGGGAACAACATTGGGTGAAGGCTGTGGGCTATTAATTTATAATGAGTCACATATTCTTCCGAATCTCCTGGGCTGAGGTAGACATGTTATGAGTTAAATAATGCTGCTAGAATATTCACATTCGCCGGCACATCCGGGGAATTATCTCAGCAAATGGCATAATTTTCTAATCCAACAAAACACAGTGTGTGAGCGAGACCAGGCGTATCCAGGATTTAACACAAGGAAGGGGGGGGGGGGGCAGGGTCATCCTTCACTGTCTTTTAATTCAATCGGGGTGTATTTGTTTGGTTTAAGTACCCCCCCTCTCACCCCATTCATTTTTATGTGTAAGCTGGCTCCTGTCTCACACACTCCCGCATACCCTCTCCCCACATACCCTTCTTCCCCCCCCGCCCCCGATCCGCCATTGGGTACAGAACTCATCGCATCACCCACTGGAGTTGATAATTAAATCTGCGACACTCTGGTCGTCTATCATTATATCTAGTTTCCACTTTATATGCCTGGCTTTAGTTTTACTTAAATAAACTAATTGAATAATAGAACTAGGTTTTAATTAAATCCATGGCCAGTGCCGAGTGCATACCCTGTCATTGCCACTCAGAGGACAGTGGCGTGTATCATTATGTTTCTTGGAGGCTTACATTAAAAATGAAAACCTGCTATATGTCAGATGCAATCATTGAAATCATTCCAGTGAAATATGGGTTACTTTATAGGATTTTGTTCATATAAATTCATGTCTTTAATGTTTTCATGAATATAAATCTAAGAATTAGAGTGAAATAGTTTGAAAATCTATGTACTTTCCTAAAAAAAATAAATGATGCATAATTAATATCCTCATTTTATCGGTATCCAATCCAGACTGCGCATGACGTCTGTTAGTTGACTTCTTGTTGTAGAATATCAGCATGATTACATGTGCTTGTTTACTCAGGTTTGGGCATTCTTAATCATGCATGTCAAACTGAGAATAAAAAGTTGTAAATCCTTGTTTTTTTGTCATGATTACCATTGTTCTTGCTGAGTGCCTTATACTGATCATGGCTACCATGGTGTCATTGTATTATTATAAGGTTTGGTTATAAATGGTCACTACTCTGACAGGTTATTTTATGTGCGATGCATACCAATGATATCTGTCTGTGTTTTGTGATTCACACATCTATAGTAAAGACTCTTCTGATTGAGAAAGTAATCACAATAAACCGGGTCTCCATGACAACAATAATCACCTTTGACCCGGTTTGGTCTGATCGGTCATCAAATCAAGACAGAGGTCACCATAGCAACTCCATCGCAGAAGCTGTCAACGCAGTGTATTGTGGGTCGCTGTACAACAATGCATTATGGGTAGTCATTGCGACTTCCTGTCATGCGAAAATGGCGGGAAATGGACAGATAGATTGGAGTGGAAGCTACAATTGGTCATAAAAGTAGCCAGGATAGCAAGGATAACAAGGATGAAATCTGTACCTGGAATCAAATAACCATAAAATCCTGACTTTATTTCCATATTGAATAGGTTTCCTTTGGTACATAAAAGCTTAGTGGAAGTAGCAACATCTGGACTATTGATGTAAATGTTTCAGAGCATATTAGAGAGTGTGTAGATGGTTGACAATGGCAGGACTAGCATAAATGTCCAGGACCTGTCAAGCTCTGTCATTGGCAAATATGAGTGGCAATTTGCCCAGACTAAATCCCCAAATTCTCCTCCATTGCTGGTAGAGATTGTGAAATTATCCTCATATTACCTGACAATCTTTATGTCATATTGGCATATGAGGGATACAATGGCACTATATCAATTTCCTTTTATCTTAATGTGAAACCGAATCCTACCTCAGAACTATAGCAGATATCAGACAAGGCACTAGAATTTGGCAGAAACAAGCACCGAAACTCTTAACTCACAAAGAATGGTTATTTGTGTCAGAAACTTTTATGGTTCTAAGCATGATTTAAACTAAATCAATGAGTTGGCCTCACAAAGCGAGCTGGCCTCTCTATTTTGTATTATCATGGCAACATATGAGAGAGCCTTTGAGGCCAAATTGTGCAAACTAGATGGGATTGAGAAACAATATAAAAAATAGTCTCAATCATATCAACCTGATGTATGACCTCCATGGTGGGAGTGGGACCTCGAGGCCCTCACAAGAGGCTGTCATTGTGCCAAGTAACGATTTGAAATAACTGATTTATATCTGTACTATAGATCTGAAACAAACAGGTAGTACTTTGATATTGATTAGATAATAAACCAGAACGATTTGTCATAGATATGTTAACATTAATCCTATTAAAAAAACAAAACTAGGAGCAATATCTTAACATCATTAAGCATTAACAATGCTACGTTAAAAACATATTCTTCTATTTTATTCTATTTTTTTAAGGGAACAGTTGAAATCAAATGTAATGATAACTTTGGTGCAATGTCCGCTCATGAAGTAAATTAATCTGCTATTAAGATTATGTGTTTTGAGAAACAAGAACCTTGGATTGAACGAAATTATATTATATCGTGTCACATTGTTAACTTCCAGCCATACCTCTCATTTATACTGGAGGTAATCATATTATCTTTTGGTTATAAAGATATAATTTGTGTTTATGTAAAACATTCTTCTTAAACAGAACGAATGTCAAGTTCATTGCCCTGAAATCATAACTATCCATGTTCAAAGGTATGTTAAGTAAAGATATAAATTTAAAAGGGTGGCTTGTGTAATCAAGTCTGTTGGATGATGCAAAAGAATTATCCCTAGTCATTCTTCGAAAAGAAGATGGCATTGGGTTAATGTGACAGGTACTTTATCTGATCGACGCAGCTTAACTTAACTGAAAGGATCTCTAGTAGGAATAATAAAAAATTATTGAATATCACTTCCATTTCGATAATATAGACCCCTTGTGCTGACATATTCCTGCCATAATCATGTGTTAATGTAGCGTAAAACACATTCACTTTCGGACGATTCATTTTTCTTTAACATGATTTTACCATAAACTCACATGACGGGAAGTGCCATTACCTTGTCTCAGAAAATAAAGAGGAACAGTTCAGAATGATCTTAGAATAAAATATGTTTATCTCATCATTTTTCAAATATAAATTTTGCAATATGTTTTGCGATGCTAGATCAAATTCAGTTATGAACTCAGACAATTTCCCGTGGATTTTTCGTGAATTGTATAATTTTCTGGGCTATACATGACTTCATTGTTTTGGCCTCCGAGACTTTATATGTACATGACTTCATTATTTTGGCCGCCGAGACTTTATATGTACATGACTTCATTATTTTGGCCGCCGAGACTTTACATGTCCATGAGTTCAGTGGTTGGCCGCCGAGACTTTATATGTACATGACTTCATTATTTTGGCCGCCGAGACTTTACATGTCCATGAGTTCAGTGGTTGGCCCCCGAGACTTTATATGTCCATGAGTTCAGTGGTTGGCCCCCGAGACTTTATATGTCCATGAGTTCAGTGGTTTGGCCGCCGAGACTTTATATGTCCATGAGTTCAGTGGTTTGGCCCCGAGACTTTATATGTCCATGAGTTCAGTGGTTTGGCCGCTGAGACTTTACATGTACGCGAGTTCAGTGGTTGGCCGCCGAGACTTTATATGTACGCGAGTTCAGTGGTTTGGCCCCCGAGACTTTATATGTCCATGACTTCAGTGGTTGGCAGCGGAGACTTTATATGTCCATGAGTTCAGTGGTTGGCAGCGGAGACTTTATATGTCCATGACTTCAGTGGTTGGCAGCGGAGACTTTATATGTACGCGAGTTCAGTAGTTTGGCCCCCGAGACTTTATATGTCCATGACTTCAGTGGTTGGCCGCCGAGACTTTATATGCACGCGAGTTCAGTGGTTAGCCCCCGAGACTTTATATGTCCATGACTTCAGTGGTTGGCCGCAGAGACTTTATATGTCCATGACTTCAGTGGTTGGCCGCAGAGACTTTATATGTCCATGACTTCAGTGGTTGGCCGCGGAGACTTTATATGTCCATGACTTCAGTGGTTTGGCCGCGGAGACTTTATATGTCCATGACTTCAGTGGTTTGGCCGCTGGCAGGACCTGTTGCAATGTGCAGCATGGCAGAAACCGGAAGTCACGGCTTGCCTCTCATACCAAAGCTACACTGAACACATTAGCTCGACATCTGTTAGCGGAGGCAAATCCATTTCCATCCATTTTTGCCCATAAAATAGAATAATGTTCCATCAGGCATCTTCCTGCAATGGATATCTTGAGTGCTCTGATGAGTTTTAAATTATTACCTTTCAGAGTGTTTTATTACAGTATAAATGATATGTAGATTTACGTGAACCTCTTGGATTCTGACTCGAGAGCGGGAGCCAAAATCTGCTGTCAAAGGTGTAAATATATATATATATATATATATATATATATATATATATATATATATATATATATATATATATATATATATATATATATATATATATATATATATACAACAGAAATGACTTGTACTTGTTAAAGGTTTGATGGCATTTTGGCAGGACACAAAACTTACACTTCAGACGCACATCAAATTAGTTGTTGTTAAAAGAAAAAGCACCTGAAATAGACTTACCATTTCCAGCAGTGTACTGTGTTACCCCTGACTAGTAGGTATGGATAGCCATATCTCATGTTGTTGGTGGACAAGGGAGACATGCCATATCATACAGTACCTATGGGAAGCCAATGAAATGTAGGTCTGGATAAATGCGTCATTTGATAACTAGATATACACCTCATCAGGGGTTTCATTTCACTTTCAAAAAGATTTGTCATATCCTAGGTCATAAATGTGTACTATATTAACTTTTTAATGGATACGTGAATGACAAATTGCTTGATAATCAGTAACCAATGGGTAATTAAATTATGCTTCTGCTTAATTATATTGCAAAATGATTGTCATGTTCAGCATCCTGCTTCAGCGAAAAGAATTTGTTTCGAAAAAAATAACAAATTAATCATATCAAATCGTATCAAAATAGACCATATATTTACTGGGCCCTTTTTCCCCTGCTTCGTCCCTTTGCACTGCTCTGATTAAGAAAAACTCCTAATCTTGTTAAGTTGAGCCTGCGATGGGTCAAGCTATGCTAATTCATCTCCAGATCCCAAAGTGTGAAGTCTGGCTGAGTGCCGAACTGGAGTGCAGGATCAAAGGCAAGGAGCGGCTGCAAATTGCTAGGTATATGAAGCAAGATTGCTCAGCCTGCTTATGAGTACAGCCTTATCTGTAGTGATCACAGAGACTCAAGTGAGCTCAGCTTATCTATACTCGCTATTTACCCACAAAAGCAGATATAATTGTGCAATGCCAACAGAGAGGTTGGTTTGGTACAGCTTAATGTCTCACCCTTGTAACGCTCAAATTGGAACATAATTTGACGCTTAACAACCTCTGCAACAGTAACACAAACAAATGGTCTGTTTATGGGCAACAGAAGCCTTTCTATATCGAGGTCAAACTTGTATTTTTTCAAATCATAACCAGGCAGCATTGTTACATTGAGCATACCCGACTTTGCAGATGCAGTACTGAATCAGTGGTGAGGAATGTTGAATAGGGCTCAGTCACGAATGCATGCACATGTATTGCGTTAGCCGCACAATCATTTTAATAGTAGCAGCCAATCTGTGAGAGCGCTGAACACATTGGGGTTGGTGATTGGTCGAGATATTTCTCAAAATCGTTAAAGGTCCTGACTTATTATGAAGCGACTTTCGCAGTTTAAGACCATAAATATCGAAAAAAACAAAACAAAGATAGCGCTTGATTACTCCAGATTAATTAGCAATTTAATACTGAGATATATTACAAGTGTAGAATGCACTAATGTGAGGTTGTATACATTTGATATGAATGGAATTGTGATAAATTTGTGTAACATCACATTTAAAGAGGAATCAAGCTATAAATATAATACAATTAAATTGGTTCTGAATAGGGCATACAATGGCTATCCGCTGAGAAAATCACCATTCTACTGAACTTAATAATTTCCACACATTTAACTGATGAAAACAATATTTTAATTAATTAATTTTAATTAATTTTTTAAGACAAATTTTTCAATCACCCAAATCAGTCAATAGAGGGCATTTTGTAATGTAGAAAATCTAAACAAAACGAACATTTACAAATATCAATAATCTCATGATACTTATGCACGGCTGTGAATAATCCACCTACTTCTAGGCCATGGACCGTGGCGCAGTTGATAAGAGCTCCAACTTATTAGCACCAGTTCCTCTGTGGTGATCCAAAGGTCGTGGGTCCAATCCCTGGCCATGCCGAGATTGAACTCATTGAACACAATTTCCCATATGAGACCCGTACCTAAAGGGTTAACCCATTGTCCTTGTAAATCTGTGACCAGGTGGGTTGTCATGTCAAGGATCTGCAACATGACAATTCATTGAGGCAGCACTATATCTGTTACAAGTAGGTCTCATCACAAAATGACTGAGATGATGTTGAAAGTGATGTAAAACCCCAAACAAAGAAACAAACAAACAAAATAGAGATAAAATAACCATTAACGAGAAACAGAGGGCACATTACAAACTATAGTGCTTATATATAAACTTCTCTTCTGGGTACATCTGGTATGAGTGATGTATATCCATAATTAATAGTAAGAAATGATAACAAAATTATAAAAAAATACTCTTAAAATAAATAACTCTCTCTGGCAAGACCTGCATGGTTTTGTTATTATCGATATCATATTTTCGTGATATTCTTCATTTGCTCGCTCGTTATGAAGGACTTATCTTTTTCCACTGTAACAAGCGGGTCAACATCATAATATGTGATGGCATGAGCGGCCCATTTGCTCATCCTATCAGGTGGCAGGTATTAAACCCGAGTTGTTGATATAAGCGGCCTTGCTAGAACCCGACATCTTGTAAATGAGCAGAGCATAGAAGTGATGTGGCATATTCTGCCAGGCTTAGGGTGCCGACTCAGGTGAACGGAATAACTATCATTTGCTAAATGAGCTAGAAATTAGGAAAGGGCTTGGCCAGAAAAACGATATTATGGCTATGACTAATCATACCTTTACCATTCTATTAATAAAGTATATTTTTGATAATAAGGCAATTATGGACGCATTCGCATCCTATGTGGTTACACAGTACTCTGTATTAGTATATTAGTCATGTTTACTGCATGTCATGTGCAATATTACAAACCGGAACTGCACTGGGAATTCTGGGTGTAATCTTGCGAAGGTTTTAATCCCGTTCACAGCGTGATGAGTAGCGGAGAAACACTATCCTTCCTCCTACATCCATTTTGATCATATCTTTGCAGTATCTGCTAAACGAATTACATGAGCAGCATTCTTGATGAGATATTTGACGCCTCTGGTATCACACCCTGAAGGCGGGGCTAAATTTAGAACCAGAAGTTCCGCTGCTCACGGAATCACCCTGCTCTCTTCACCCCATTCCTATAAATAGCCACTATCAGCTATAAATAGCATGAATGGATCTATTTTGAGACCGCATAGGAAGGCTTTCACACTGCTTTATGAAATTACATTGTATTGATCGTCAGGTCCCTCCGGGCAGTTTTCCAATAGCAAGTAGATCACGCGGGAGACGCCAATCCCGGGATGCCCCCCCCCCCCCCCCCTCGCCAGCCCCCCCCCCCCCCCCCGCGCCAGTGTCACCATGGTGACAGACAAGTGCATGCAAAATAACACGGAAAGTTTACTATCAGTTCGAACACCGACGTGAACGTTGCCTATTTCGCGGTTGGTGTAACAATTCATTTTTTATTGTATACCACTTTCAAAGATATAAATTGCATGTAGTTCAAAACCTCAAGATTGTACTATTTCGTATTTTTTTGTAACACGGATGGTTCCTTTTTGACAAGCATTGCCTGTCAAAAATAGGAACTATCTGTGTTATTCTGTGATCGGCAATGCTTGTCAAAAATAGGAACTATCTGTGTTATTCTGTGATCGGTATGATCATGGGAAATGCGTATTCATTTCCTGTGGTTTGTGATTCGGTTTTTTTCTGTGGTCATTATTGTTCAAGCAACTTACGCCACTGTGGAGTGTTCGTCGTGTGCATGCAATAGCTTCTTATATGCGCATGCGCCCACACCCGCGTATGAATATGTTAACAAATATAAAGAAATGCGTGATGACAAAAAGTTAAAGGTGACAACATCGTCGTCGCCAATCGGTGTGCAAAATTATCAATTAATATTGCCTTCGAATTGATAGAGAATGGAATTCTGAGTAAATTAGTTCAAATTAATGAACAAAGATAATTTCAACTCCCCTATCAGTTTGCAATAATTGCTTCAATTTTTATTTATTTCTTTTTTTTTGTTTTGTTTATTGTGATTTTTGTTTTGTTTGTATTTTTTTTCCATCCGTGTTACATGTGGAGCACCACGTTTTCTTGTTTAGCATTTTTTTAGCCGATTTATGTCCTAACATATGCCCATTAATTGTCAAGGAAGAAACAAATTAATGTGCACCAATCAGTGCACACGGACACTAGCTTTGTGTTGCATTTGATATCTATTCAAACAAAGCTGTAGTGAGGTCATTATAGGATATTGGAAACACGGACATGTGATCAAAGATGTTGTCATTGTTTGTATCAAGTCTGTATCAAGGTGTTTGCAAGGTGCGTGTTCACATGAATGATATGCAGACATATATATATATATACACAGCGACAGAGTTATTTCTATCTGTGAGACCCAGAGCTGTCTATGCACTGAGCCTAACACCGTGCTAAGTAATGGCACCAATATGGAGGTTGTGTTTATCGTTATTAAGTTGGCATTATCCTTGTATGTATTCACTTCTTGGAGAAGTAGAAACAGGGTAATACTGATAATGGAGGAATACTGATAATGGAGGAATACTGATAATGGAGGAATACTGATAATGGAGGAATACTGATAATGGAGGAATACTGATAATGGAGGAATACTGATAATGGAGGAATACTGATAATGGAGGAATACTGATAATGGAGGAATACTGATAATGGAGGAATACTGATAATGGAGGAATACTGATAATGGAGGAATACTGATACACCCTGCCATATCAATACTAAAATTAATTTGGTGAGGTTTTCTGGTAACCATATCGTTTTTTTAATGACTAGATTTTCGCGCACTTCCGTTTTCCGATAAGTTCTCTCCTCTGTACCATGTGCACCCTGAGATTACATAATACTTGAGATTGATCATACTGATGGAAAAATATGATTTTATTCAGGAAGATTTTGCAAAGATTACATGTAGATAATTATGTTATCAGAATAGACACGGTGGTATAGAGAATGAATAATGTATGAGATATCTTATGATATGACATGTGCAGAATAGATATGGTACATGGTGTAAAGATATACTAAAGCAGTTTGTGTATTTCTTTTCAGATAGCAACTTTGTGTTGGGTAATGCGCAGGCAAGCGGTCATCCCATCGTGTACTGCTCAGATGGCTTCTGTGAGCTCACGGGATTCGCCAGGGCTCACGTCATGTCCAAGAGCTGTGCATGTAAGTTCCTCTATGGAACCGACACATCGGAAGACGAGAAGCAGAAGATAGACCAGTCCCTGGAAACCCAAACAGAACTCAAAACAGAAGTGCTATTCTATCGCAAGAATGGCGACAAACGTAAGCAATTGAGTTATATGTTTTAATGTTTTACATGCCCGCCCTAAGGATGGTTTATGTCTCCACGCTTGTATTTTCATACCTTGGATACAGGTATCACAAATTAATTTGACACTGAGAGGCACTGTCTGTAAAGATCTGAAAACTGTTGCAAAGTGTGCCCTCACAGATCAAAAAAAGTCAAATGTCATTTCAAACGGGAGGGTATAACCAAGGTTTTTGTCAAGGGATTTTTTGATAAATTGATGGTTGCCATGGTAACTCAAATTTACCACCTTTAATTCAGGGATCCCCTTTTTAACAAAAAAAAAACACATTTGAAAAATAGAAATCCCTAAAATCTGCAATATTTGCATCAAAATATTTCTTTATGAAATGCCAAGTTACCTTGTTTTTCACATTTTGGCTCTTGTTCCGAATTTGGCCATCAGTGGAACTGACCATCAATAGCTCAAATATTTAGCCCCTGGAAATATTTCTTATATCTATATAGATATTCATATTTATCTCTTCTCCATTATCCAAACTCAATTAGATATTGATTAGAAATTGTTTATCTGAAAAGAATATTAGAAATAAATCAAAGGATACAGTGATAGATATGAAATAGTTTACTTCTAATATCTTTTTGGAAATATTCTTCATTTATCTCCCAATCAGATCTTCATTTATCTTCATTTATCTCCCAATCAAGATTTATCTCCTTATACGATTTTGGAGGTTTAGGAAGAAAAAGTGTGTTTTCCCATCATGCATCATTTTTGGACGACGAGGCATCAGTTTAAACCTAAACTATTACCGTTGAAGGCAGAAGTTGAAACCAAGAGACACACGCAGTTAGTAGGGGGGGGGGGGGGGGGGGGGCGATATTATGTGGCTGGTGTTGCTATTATTGTGTGACATAGTAGACCTCTAACCAAGATATACATGGGGGAAAGAGGTCCTCTCTCTTGTGAATGGTTGCTTATCAATATAACCAATATAACCACAATACATCCAATATAACCAATACATCTAATATAACCAATACATCCAATATAAACAATACATCCGATATAACCAATACATCCAATATAACCAATACATCCAATATAACCAATACATCTTATATAACCAATACATCCAATAAAAACAATACATCCGATATAACCAATACATCTGATATAACCAATACATAAAAAACCAATACATCCAATTTAACCAATACATCCAATATAACCAATACATCCAATATAACCAATACATCTTATATAACCAATACATCCAATATAAACAATACATCCGATATAACCAATACATCTGATATAACCAATACATAAAAAACCAATACATCCAATTTAACCAATACATCCAATATAACCAATACATCAAATATAACCAATACATCAAATATAAACAATACATCCAATATAACCAATACATCAAATATAACCAAAACATCAAATATAAACAATACATAAAATACCCAATACATCCAATATAACCAATACATAAAAAACCAATACATCCAATATAACCAAAACATCCAATATAACCAATACATCCGATATAACCAATACATCCGATATAACCAATACATCCGATATAACCAATACATCCAATATACCCAATACATAAAAATCAATACATCCAATATAACCAATACATCCAATATACCCAATACATCCAATATAACCAATACATCCGATATAACCAATACATCCGATATAACCAATACATCCAATATAACCAATACATCCAATATAACCAAAACATCCAATATAACCAATACATCAAATATAAACAATACATCCAATATAACCAATACATAAAAAACCAATACATCCAATATAACCAATACATAAAAACCAATACATAAAAAACCAATACATCCAATATAACCAATACATCCAATATAAACAATACATCCGATATAACCAATACATAAAAAACCAATACATCTAATATAACCAATACATCCAATAAAACCTATACATCCGATATAACCAATACATCCAATATAACTAATACACCAAAAATAACCAATACATCTAATATAACCAATACATCCAATAAAACCAATACATCCGATATAACCAATACATTTAATATAAGCAATACATCCAATATAACCAATACATCCAATATAACCAATACATCCAATATAACCAATATAGCCAAGACATAAACATAACCAACACATCCAATGTTTTCTTTGGATGAAATAGCACTTTTCTGTGTAAACCTATAGGTTTGAGGGTCGTAGAAAAATGCATTTTGCATGCTTTAAATTTTTTCCTAACGGTATAAAATATTGAAACTAAGTTTCCCAATTAAAACACGAGTAAAAAACATCATATTATGCACGTTTTTAATTTTTTTTTTCGTTTAATTAAATCAAAATATATATGTAAAACATATATATGGATATGTGATAAATAGATATGATTGTAATTAAAAACTGATATCATTACTTCTGTGTAAATTATGCCATTTCTTATATACATATATATCTGACTAATCTATTTAACTAAACACCACTTATAAACGCATTAATTACGATTCCGAAAATAAAATGGAAATATCTACTGTATACTAAGGACATTTGACGATCATGACATTGTTATTTGAGAAATAATGTAGCCAAGGGTAAGGGGATATAGATACATAGAAATAATGTAGCCAAGGGTAAGGGGATATAGATACATATAATTAATGTAGCCAAGGGTAAGGGGATATAGATACATAGAAATAATGTGGCGAAGGGTAAGGGGATATAGATACATAGAAATAATGTAGCCAAGGGTAAAGGGGTATAGATACATAGAAATAATGTAGCCAACGGTAAAGGGGATATAGATACATATAATTAATGTAGCCAAGGGTAAAGGGGTATAGATACATAGAAATAATGTGACCAAGGATAAGGGGATATAGATACATAGAAATAATGTAGCCAAGGGTAAGGGGATATAGATACATAGAAATAATGTAGCCAAGGGTAAGGGGATATAAATACATAGAAATAATGTAGCCAAGGGTAAGGGGATATAGATACATAGAAATAATGTAGCCAAGGGTAAATGGGTATAGATACATAGAAATAATGTGACTAAGGATAAGGGGATATAGATACATATAATTAATGTAGCCAAGGGTAAGGGGATATAAATACATAGAAATAATGTAGCCAAGGGTAAGGGGATATAGATACATAGAAATAATGTAGCCAAGGGTAAATGGGTATAGATACATAGAAATAATGTGACCAAGGATAAGGGGATATAGATACATAGAAATAATGTAGCCAAGGGTAAGGGGATATAAATACATAGAAATAATGTAGCCAAGGGTAAAGGGGTATAGATACATAGAAATAATGTAGCCAAGGGTAAGGGGATATAGATACATAGAAAAAATGTAGCCAAGGGTAAGGGGATATAGATACATAGAAATAATGTAGCCAAGGGTAAAGGGGTATAGATACATAGAAATAATGTAGCCAAGGGTAAGGGGATATAGATACATAGAAATAATGTAGCCAAGGGTAAGGGGATATAGATACATATAATTAATGTAGCCAAGGGTAAGGGGATATAGATACATAGAAATAATGTAGCCAAGGGTAAGGGGATATAGATACATAGAAATAATGTAGCCAAGGGTAAAGGGGTATAGATACATAGAAATAATGTGACCAAGGGTAAGGGGATATAGATACATATAATTAATGTAGCCAAGGGTAAGGGGATATAGATACATAGAAATAATGTGGCGAAGGGTAAGGGGATATAGATACATAGAAATAATGTAGCCAAGGGTAAAGGGGTATAGATACATAGAAATAATGTAGCCAACGGTAAAGGGGATATAGATACATATAATTAATGTAGCCAAGGGTAAAGGGGTATAGATACATAGAAATAATGTGACCAAGGATAAGGGGATATAGATACATAGAAATAATGTAGCCAAGGGTAAGGGGATATAGATACATAGAAATAATGTAGCCAAGGGTAAGGGGATATAGATACATAGAAATAATGTAGCCAAGGGTAAAGGGGTATAGATACATAGAAATAATGTAGCCAAGGGTAAGGGGATATAGATACATAGAAATAATGTAGCCAAGGGTAAAGGGGTATAGATACATAGAAATAATGTAGCCAAGGGTAAGGGGATATAGATACATAGAAATAATGTAGCCAAGGGTAAAGGGGTATAGATACATAGAAATAATGTAGCCAAGGGTAAGGGGATATAGATACATAGAAATAATGTAGCCAAGGGTAAAGGGATATAGATACATAGAAATAATGTGGCGAAGGGTAAGGGGATATAGATACATAGAAATAATGTGACCAAGGGTAAGGGGATATAGATACATATAATTAATGTAGCCAAGGGTAAGGGGATATAGATACATAGAAATAATGTGGCGAAGGGTAAGGGGATATAGATACATAGAAATAATGTAGCCAAGGGTAAGGGGATATAGATACATAGAAATAATGTAGCCAAGGGTAAGGGGATATAGATACATATAATTAATGTAGCCAAGGGTAAGGGGATATAGATACATAGAAATAATGTGGCGAAGGGTAAGGGGATATAGATACATAGAAATAATGTAGCCAAGGGTAAAGGGGTATAGATACATAGAAATAATGTAGCCAACGGTAAAGGGGATATAGATACATATAATTAATGTAGCCAAGGGTAAAGGGGTATAGATACATAGAAATAATGTGACCAAGGATAAGGGGATATAGATACATAGAAATAATGTGACCAAGGATAAGGGGATATAAATACATAGAAATAATGTAGCCAAGGGTAAGGGGATATAGATACATAGAAATAATGTAGCCAAGGGTAAAGGGGATATAAATACATAGAAATAATGTAGCCAAGGGTAAGGGGATATAGATACATAGAAATAATGTAGCCAAGGGTAAAGGGGATATAAATACATAGAAATAATGTAGCCAAGGGTAAGGGGATATAGATACATAGAAATAATGTAGTCAAGGGTAAGGGGATATAAATACATAGAAATAATGTAGCCAAGGGTAAGGGGATATAGATACATAGAAATAGTGTAGCCAAGGGTAAGGGGATATAGATACATATAATTTATGTGACCAAGGGTAAAGGGGATATAGATACATAGAAATAATGTAGCCAAGGGTAAGGGGATATAGATACATAGAAATAATGTAGCCAAGGGTAAGGGGATATAGATACATAGAAATAATGTAGCCAAGGGTAAGGGGATATAGATACATAGATATAATGTAGCCAAGGGTAAGGGGATATAGATATATAGAAATAATGTAGCCAAGGGTAAGGGGATATAGATACATAGAACTAATGTGACCAAGGATAAGGGGATATAGATACATATAATTAATGTAGCCAAGGGTAAGGGGATATAAATACATAGAAATAATGTAGCCAAGGGTAAGGGGATATAAATACATAGAAATGATGTGACCAAGGATAAGGGGATATAAATACATAGAAATGATGTGACCAAGGATAAGGGGATATAGATACATATAATTAATGTAGCCGAGGGTAAGGGGATATAAATACATAGAAATAATGTAGCCAAGGGTAAAGGGATATAGATACATAGAAATAATGTGGCCAAGGATAAGGGGATATAGATACATATAATTAATGTAGCCAAGGGTAAGGGGATATAGATACATAGAAATAATGTAGCCAAGGGTAAGGGGATATAGATACATAGAAATAATGTAGCCAAGGGTAAGGGGATATAGATACATAGAAATAATGTAGCCAAGGGTAAAGGGGTATAGAAACATAGAAATAATGTAGCCAAGGATAAGGGGATATAGATACATATAATTAATGTAGCCAAGGGTAAGGGGATATAGATACATAGAAATAATGTAGCCAAGGGTAAAGGGGTATAGATACATAGAAATAATGTAGCCAAGGGTAAGGGGATATAGATACATAGAAATAATGTAGCCAAGGGTAAAGGGGTATAGATACATAGAAATAATGTAGCCAAGGGTAAGGGGATATAGATACATAGAAATAATGTAGCCAAGGGTAAGGGGATATAGATACATAGAAATAATGTAGCCAAGGGTAAGGGGATATAGATACATAGAAATAATGTAGCCAAGGGTAAAGGGGTATAGATACATAGAAATAATGTAGCCAAGGGTAAGGGGATATAGATACATATAATTTATGTGACCAAGGGTAAGGGGATATATATACATAGAAATAATGTAGCCAAGGATAAGGGGATATAGATACATAGAAATAATGTAGCCAAGGGTAAGGGGATATAGATACATAGAAATAATGTAGCCAAGGGTAAGGGGATATAAATACATAGAAATAATGTAGCCAAGGGTAAGGGGATATAGATACATAGAAATAATGTGGCCAAGGATAAGGTGATATAGATACATATAATTTATGTGACCAAGGGTAAGGGGATATAGATACATATAATTCATGTGACCAAGGGTAAGGGGATATAGATACATAGAAATAATGTAGCCAAGGGTAAGGGGATATAGATACATATAATTTATGTGACCAAGGGTAAGGGGATATAGATACATAGAAATAATGTAGCCAAGGGTAAGGGGATATAAATACATGGAAATAGTGTAGCCAAGGGTAAGGGGATATAAATACATATAATTTATGTGACCAAGGGTAAGGGGATATAGATACATAGAAATAATGTAGCCAAGGGTAAGGGGATATAGATACATAGAAATAATGTAGCCAAGGGTAAGGGGATATAGATACATAGAAATAATGTAGCCAAGGGTAAAGGGGTATAGATACATAGAAATAATGTAGCCAAGGGTAAGGGGATATAGATACATAGAAATAATGTAGCCAAGAGTAAGGGGATATAGATACATAGAAATAATGTAGCCAAGGGTAAAGGGGTATAGATACATAGAAATAATGTAGCCAAGGGTAAGGGGATATAGATACATAGAAATAATGTGACCAAGGATAAGGAGATATAGATACATAGAAATAATGTAGCCAAGGGTAAGGGGATATAGATACATAGAAATAATGTAGCCAACGGTAAAGGGGATATAGATACATAGAAATAATGTAGCCAAGGGTAAGGGGATATCGATACATAGAAATAATGTAGCCAAGGGTAAGGGGATATAGAAACATAGAAATAATGTAGCCAAGGGTAAGGGGATATAGATACATAGAAATAATGTAGCCAAGGGTAAGGGGATATAGATACATAGAAATAATGTAGCCAAGGGTAAGGGGATATAGATACATAGAAATAATGTAGCCAACGGTAAAGGGGATATAGATACATAGAAATAATGTAGCCAAGGGTAAGGGGATATAGATACATAGAAATAATGTAGCCAAGGGTAAGGGGATATAAATACATAGAAATAATGTAGCCAAGGGTAAGGGGATATAAATACATATAATTAATGTAGCCAAGGGTAAGGGGATATAGATACATAGAAATAATGTAGCCAAGGATAAGGGGATATAGATACATAGAAATAATGTAGCCAAGGGTAAGGGGGTATAGATACATAGAAATAATGTAGCCAAGGGTAAGGGGATATAGATACATAGAAATAATGTAGCCAAGGGTAAAGGGGTATAGATACATAGAAATAATGTAGCCAAGGGTAAGGGGATATAGATACATAGAAATAATGTAGCCAAGGGTAAGGGGATATAGATACATAGAAATAATGTAGCCAAGGGTAAGGGGATATAGATACATAGAAATAATGTGACCAAGGATAAGGAGATATAGATACATAGAAATAATGTAGCCAAGGGTAAGGGGATATAGATAAATATAATTAATGTGGTCAAGGGTAAGGGGATATAGATACATTGAAATGATGTGATTAAGGGTAAGGGCATATAGATACATAGAAATAATGTGGCCAAGGGTAAGGGGAAATAGATTCATAGAAATAACCTGTTGTACGTGCACGTGTGTTACGGTTTTACGGCCGAATACTCATTATTCAGTGATTTTATCTTGGCTGAAACGCTTAAAACAATGAGAGGACTGTTCTTTAAATGTTCTTAAAAAGATCTGTCAAAATGTGAAAATGTTATGTTTAATATTTTGGCATTAAGTAATTATATGAATTTAAACATCAATTTCAATTATGCTATTGTTCAATTATTTATGTCAATTCAATGCATGAAGTGAGATGAATGCTTTTGTTGAGAAGAGAATAATTACAAGGCTCATAATAAGGGTTGGATCCAATCAACTTGGGGTGGAACCAATCAGCGAGTAGGGGACTGGTTTGGGGTGGGACCAACATGTGGTGGAACCAATCATTGGATAGAGGACTGGGATGGGATGGTGCCAACATGAGGTGGAACCAATCAGCGAATAGAGGACTGAGATGGGGATGGTGCCAACATGAGGTGGAACCAATCAGCGAATAGAGGACTGGGATGGGATGGTGCCAACATGAGGTGGAACCAATCAGCAAATAGAGGACTGAGATGGGGATGGTGGACAGAATGATATTTGAACAGAATGGAATGTGAACAGAATGTGAACAGAATAAACTGGGAACAAAATGGAACAGAAAATAAAGTATTATATGTTATATTATATATGCCTTATAACTATTTCTTTTGGTTGAATATCGATATGTCAAATATTGTGAACATTTTCTTCGTGAAATAAATAATTTCCATAACATTTTCACATGGCTGCATATGATGAGGCCTTTAACACACTCAAGATGATGAGGACAAAGTCACCTCTGAGGTCTTTCCATATGATTATAGGAAGTCATAAAGATAGCTCATTGTAATGTGCGCCTTTTCATAAACAAAACTTAAAATGCACTAAAAATGCAATGACTAACTTTCTACATCGGGTTCTATCTAATGGTTGCTCCGGGGAGATGTGGTTGCTATGGAAATAGTCATTTTCCCACGCATCAGAGTTAATCCGCTCCATGTCCTGCTGCATGAAGGGGGAGGGATCATGTATGCTGGTCCCGTGCGTGTGATGTCTTTTTGTTATTCCTTGCAATTAGTTATTTACATCTACCCCTTTATTTCCATGGTTCTAACAAAATATATTGGTTTTGTATTTCCGAAGTTAACACAGGAGCAAAAAGTATGTTTCAGTAGTAAGATGTCTACCCATCCCCCTGTGGGTTAGTGGTGAGATATCTACCCATCCCCCTGGAGGTTAGTGGTGAGATATCTACCCATCCCCCTGGAGGTTAGTGGTGAGATATCTACCCATCCCCCTGGAGGTTAGTGGTGAGATATCTACCCATCCCCCTGGAGGTTAGTGGTGAGATATCTACCCATCCTCCTGGAGGTCAGTAGTGAGATATCTACCTACCCTCCTGGAGGTCAGTAGTAAGATATCTACCTACCCTCCTGGAGGTCAGTAGTAAGATATCTACCTACCCTCCTGGAGGTCAGTAGTAAGATGTCAGCACAGGTTCTGCAGTGAGGAAGGGAATTTTATGTCTTTCTGTCTGTCCGTGGTATTAAAATGACTGACACCTGGAACATCAGGTGTCTCATTATTGTAATCTGAATAAAGCTATAGTTTGATGCCTTTTGAAAAGGGAAGGTGGTGGTGACTGAGTGGCTGCCAAATTGGATTTAAGATAACAACTCTGAAGAATACAAGGAACTTCCCTGATCAGCATATAATACATCTTCCAAAAGAAAGGTCTTGTTAATTGTTTTGTTCTATCGATCTATTTCACTGAAACTACTGGGGGGATTTCTTGGTTATTCAAATGTAAGATGTTGGGTGCATCACTTTTACCACATTGTCTGTTTTTGACCAGCAAAGCATGGAAGATATTTCAAATGATAAGAAGGTTTTTCTCTTATTCTTCAAAAGGAGATGGACATTCAGCCATCTTTTATCATGCCTAATAAAACCAGGATTGGGTTGAAAAGGCTGTTAATACATAAAAGTCTGATAAGTGAGTTTGGTCGGACTTGGTAGATCAGGTGAGTAGGTGATAATTGTTAAAACTTGCCCACTTGGAACAGCACTTAAGAAATTAACTTGAAATTACAAAATATCTCTTGCATGATTTGTTTACATGTTTTTTGCTTTTTGTTGACAGCTGGTTGAGAAATACTAGGTTATATTGGTACAATTGGCACAAATGTCACGTAGATAATTAGGCATATTTCAACAATGTATGGCGAGAGTGCCCAGAGACTTTGCCTCACTTTTCCAAAGTAGCTTTGAAGGAGAGATAGTAGCTTTGGAGATAAAATGATAATCACATGAAAAAAGATAGAAAAAACCACATAAGGGACATAAAAAAACAACCACATCAGAAGAGACAAAAACAACCACATAAGAGGAGATTAACTCGCATTTTATGTGTGTGTCTAACTCTGTTTGTTTCATATGAAGATAACGTTGATTTGTTGCCAGAGGTATTTCAACATTGCGTCTCCCATGAGCCTATTCTCAGCCCCTTCCAACAACATTATAGGTCCCCTATATCAACAATGATTGCCCTTTTTATGAGCAGACGGGATCTATCTCTCTTGCCAGAAACATAGCCTTGGGCTTGTCTTTTCTTACTCCTTGTATGTCATGCCTGATTCGGGTTTATCCAGGCCCTGCCTCAGATTCTATTCTCAGCCACACAACACATCCCATTCAGGCCAAACTGTGCAATAACAGTCGGGCATCTTGAGGGAACCTTCAAAATACGTTACCTTTATCAAGATTAAGTTCTTACAATATTTTGGCAATTTGTGTGAAGGAATGGTCATTCAGTTTTTTGTGACGAGGGGGAACTGGCCGTGGCAAAGTTGGTTAGAGATCAAGCTCATTAACACATGTGCTTCTACTATATCTGCCACCCTATCTGTCACTATATCTGCCACCCTATCTGTCACTATATCTGCCACCCTATCTGTCACTATATCTGCCACCCTATCTGTCACTTTATCTGCGACCCTATCTGTCACTATATCTGCCACTACATCTGCCATTACATCTGCCACTACGTATAAATCTGCCACTACATATGTCACTACATATGTCACTTCATCTGCCACAACATCTACCACTACATCTGCCATTATAACTGTCAATATATCTGCCACTGTAACTGCGCTTAGTTAGCTTTATAAAAATGACTTTAAAGCACAAACAAATTTTGACTCTTTTCTTTTAACATGATTAAGTGAGTCTTTTCTGCCGTCGTCATTCATAACTTTCCTTCTACCTTAAAACCTCAGCATAAGCCTGTACCCTTATAACATGATACATATAGGTTTTAGTTAATTCCTCCGAGAAATAAAACACAAAGAATAGATTGACTTATTTCCTGAAAGTGGACGAGGCAGTCACGTGATATCTGGACAGCAAGTGGAGACCTCCCCAGGAAGCTTTCTCGCATGCCTGGCATCTTCCTTATAAAACCTGGGGGATATTGCCAGTACAGTCGTGTCCCCCATCTCGTCCTTGTCAGGCATTTAACTAGTCCCAGAGGTGTGGTGCCAGTCACTTTACAAGGAAGTTGACCCCACGTGTGCTGTTGGAATATGCACCCAAATTGCCAAGACCAGTAGAGCCTCGTTCTGGGCCAGATTGTGAGAAATCCCCCTCCGTACTTGCCCTTTTATAAACCCTGATATTTCCGAGAAATGATTATTGACTTTAGGTATATTGAGATAGTAATAAAACCCAATTAATAGAAAATAGATATTTAAAAAGTGGTGAAATATAGTTTTATTTCTACTTCTCATTCGAATTCCCCTCAGATCTGCTGTTTGTGATGGAAAACTGAAATAGGAATTGAACCTGTTAACATTGTTATTTGTTATGGCCACGTTGATAAATTAGAGAATTCATACAGATTTATAGATTGTTGTATTTTGGTTTTGCAAACTCACCTTGTCATCAATATTCACCTACAAAGGACAAATAGGCCACCCACAAAGGACAAATAGACCACATACAGAGGACAAATAGACCACATACAGAGGACAAATAGACCACATACTGAGGATAAATAGACCACATACAGAGGACAAATAGACCACATACAAAGGACAAATATACCACATACAAAGGACAAATAGACCACATACAAGGGACAAATAGACCACATACAAAGGACAAATAGACCACATACAAGGGACAAATAGACCACATACTGAGGATAAATAGACCACATACAGAGGACAAATAGACCACATACAAAGGACAAATAGACCACATACAAGGGACAAATAGACCACATACAAGGGACAAATAGACCACGTACAGAGGACAAATAGACCACATACAGAGGACAAATAGACCACATACTGA
Organism: Amphiduros pacificus; assembly: GCA_949316495.1. Lineage (NCBI taxonomy): Eukaryota > Metazoa > Annelida > Polychaeta > Phyllodocida > Hesionidae > Amphiduros > Amphiduros pacificus. Next base: position 17,727,096 of record OX439011.1, on the reverse strand, counting down.
GGATAAATAGACCACATACAGAGGACAAATAGACCACATACAAAGGACAAATATACCACATACAAAGGACAAATAGACCACATACAAGGGACAAATAGACCACATACAAAGGACAAATAGACCACATACAAGGGACAAATAGACCACATACTGAGGATAAATAGGCCACGTACAGAGGACAAATAGACCACATACAAGGGACAAATAGACCACATACAAGGGACAAAAAGACCACATACAAGGGACAAATAGACCACATACAAGGGACAAATAGACCACATACAGAGGACAAAAGGCCACGTACAGAGGACAAATAGGCACATACAAATGTTAGATAGGCCACATACTGAGGACAAATAGACCACATACAAGGGACAAATAGGCCACATACAAAGGACAAATAGACCACATACAAGGGACAAATAGACCACATACAAAGGACAAATAGACCACATACAAGGGACAAATAGACCACATACTGAGGATAAATAGACCACATACAGAGGACAAATAGACCACATACAAAGGACAAATAGACCACATACAAGGGACAAATAGACCACATACAAGGGATAAATAGACCACATACAAAGGATAAAAAGACCACATACAAGGGACAAATATACCACATACAGAGGACAAATAGGCCACATACAAAGGACAAAAAGGCCACATACAAAGGACAAATAGGCCACATACAAGGGACAAATAGACCACATACAAGGGACAAATAGACCACATACAAGGGATAAATAGACCACATACAAGGGACAAATAGACCACATACAAAGGATAAATAGGCCACGTACAGAGGACAAATAGACCACATACAAAGGACAAATAGGCCACATTAGTGACCTTCAAAGTGCAAATAAACGCTGATATTTCTCAGGATGAATGATATTGGGCACATCCTTGTATAGATTCTGTTACGACAGTTTAGGTTGATGAATTATGATAGTCTCCTACAGTACAATGGTTATTTGGTTAAGCAAAATTTATTGACAAAATAACTGTGAAATATACCAAGTGAGCCAATATTTCATTTGGAAAAACAGTTGAACAACTATCTTCAAATCACATGGATATATCTCATCTCCCCATGAGTAAATTGATTCTTCACAGATCGACCATATATCCTTCAGGGGATAAGAGTCCATTTAGAAAAAAATTAAAACAATTTTGCTGAGACCTCTTGTCATGTCATACACATTAATGGGATTATTGAGTCATGCAGATTATATTAGATTAATGGACCATATACGCCAGACAGACTATATACAACCAGGCAGACTATATACATCATGTAGACTACATACATCAGGCAGACTGTATACACCAGGCAGACTATGTACACCAGGCAGACTATATACATCAGGCAGACTATGTACACCATGTAGACTATATACATCAAGCAGACTATATACACCAGGCAGACTATATACTCCAGGCAGACTATGTACACCATGTAGACTATATACACCAGGCAGACTGTATACACCAGGCAAACTATACACCATGCAAACTATACACCATGTAGACTATATACTCCAGGCAGACCATATAACCAGGCAGACTATATACTCCAGGCAGACCATATAACCAGGCAGACTGTAAACACCAACCACATCCTCTTAAATATAAACCTGTTTATATTACATGACACAAGATAAATCATGCAAATATGTTTATCTGATTTTCATTCATTTCATTTATTCCATTTATCATTTGCGTGATCATAGACGATCACGCATTGCGAGATCAGGTCATTCATGTATGTCTGTATTTCATTTACTATTTGATTCATTTGCATGATCAATGATCAGTCATTTATTTTCATTTGCAATCCATTTATTATTTACATTATAACAGTTTATTTGCTTGTTTGTTTGGGGTTAATATGGGTTCTTTTTCTACATCTTAATGGCTATTTGCATGATCTTGATACCTTATGCATGCCAATTTATCATTATCCCGCACAATCAAAGATTAGTCACGTATTCATAATTGTCATTCATTATTTACATTTCCAAATATATAGATACATACCCTTTATTACGAACAATGATGTGTCAAGTGAAAGAGGTAGATTATTTTTTTAGTTCAAAAAACTTTCAAAGAAAGATACAAAAGTCACCGGATATGAGAGTGAATCTAAAAGAAGCCACGAATGGGGCGTGTCTTGGCCAACTTTCCCTGAGCCGGATAGAGTAGACTTAGGAAGTAATTGGACAACATGGCGACGAGAGTAGACAATTTATTAAACTCATGCCCAGCTTGACCTTTGACATGACCTACACATTACCTTTCCCAACCTCTCCATTCTATTGTTGTGTGGTAAAGGTCAAGAAGGTCATTAGTATGTGCCCATCCGGAAATGGCGCACTTGGTACATTTCATGGCGGCAGCCAAACACACACAGGTGTGTAAATACGACTTTTAGTGGACAGTTTTCAGTACCTGTTGGAGGCTAATGATACACCCAACCGGAAGCGCGCCATCCATACGCTGAATAGGCGGACAATGAATGCGACACTCTGCTAAAAACATCCGTGCAAAAAAGTAGTCCTCTTGAAAAAAGTTTCTTCACAAATCATCCGCTTCTATGAACTATTTTTAGTATATTGATGTATATTTTTATACATATATCCAGAAAATAGTTTCTTTATATTTTGTTACTTTATAGTTACATTTACAAATATTTGTCAAATATGTTCTGCTTTTATTTGGAAAAGACTTTATAGTCCGCTTTTATATTTTAGTCAAGTTCATGTCAGAACAGAATAAACATTTTCTTGATAAATCCTTTGGTATTTTAATATTCGTTTTAAAAAGATAATAATTTAAACATTTACACGCAATGCAAGAAATAAGCGATTTTTCACATTAAAAAAAGAAAGAAATAAGCGATTTTTCAGTTAAAATAAAATTATTAAAACAACATTAGTAATTTAATAATAGAATTTAATTGAATAAGATATATGATTTATCGTTGACTTAACTATGTAAAAAAAATCCAAGCAGAAGGAAAAGAGACACATCTTAAACAGTGATCGTGTCTTTTCATATATTTACCTTTGGTCTCTGGGTGCATAATGTTTTGGAAAAAAAAAAAAAAACCTCTTTGGGAATCCTGAAGGCCTCAAGCCATTGGAATACCAGATAAAGTGAGTCACATGATTACAAACATCAGTGATATGTGACAAGTGGCAGTCAAGTAGCCAAGTGGCAGTCAAGTAGCCAAGCGGCAGCCAAGGTACAGACGGCATTACATAGGAAGGATGAGTGGGGTGAGGGATGTTCTACCAAGTCACGGCTGTACATCTGGGGTGCTTGTAGTTACAGTCATCTATTCAGGTGCAGAGTTTATTACACAGGAAGGGCGAGTGTTCTTGGTATGAGGGGCGGGGATGGGTTATCAAGCATTGGCACTGTATATCTGGGAACCTTTGCTGATTTACACCATTCAAGCTAGGATTATCACAGAGCCTCTCAGAGGCACTCAAGGATGGGAAATGACCTGTGAGCGATACCTCTGAGAAATACTGCATGACATCGGTCCCCCACACCTCAATGCAACAGTCCATTCCAAAATAAGAGTTTCGGAAATCCCTATTAAGCTGTATTTATTTTATATTTGACAGGATTAAGATGATGATTTGTATATTTTCATTATGTGTGTTATGAATATCTTCATCAAACATCCATATAACGTCTATTATTTCAAACAATGGCAGCACCGTCAAGAAGACAGCAACATGGTTTCTTCCACCAGAGGACACCCAGTCCTTAGCAAAAAACCGTACTTGTAGGATCACTTATAAATAGAAAGTGGTAAAACATATCTTAATCTGATAACAAATACACATCATCACTCCTGTCATTTCGTTTTGGCAGTTGTATTACATTTTAACTCCAAGGGTCGGTTTGAAAGCATAGGATTTTTTTCAATATTCTTCTTATTGAAATTCATCTATTGTGAAATGGACATATGTTGCAATGTGTCTATTTATTATAATCATATGCTTCATAGATCTATGTGATTAAATTTTTTTCCATTAAAATTCATTGAGAATTCATTATCTCTTCTCATAATTCATTTCAATTCACACATAAATCTTTCGAGATTCACTGTCACTGGATAAAATACTGAAGTTCAAATACAAAGTTCACCAAATGGTGATAAAATATGACCTTAAATGTTCAAAATATTCAACTTTAAGGTATGTCAAAACAAAGTAACCTGTTAAAAAGCTTCAACGATAGCCACAACCTTCAACTCAATTTTTGTTTGTCTTTAAAAGTGAAAGTTAATTTCAAGTTGTATCGTTAGATGGAGAAAATTACAATATCAAAGAGGTTTAAGTTGAAGTTAGAATATATGATATAAAATATATTTTCGGGACAAATATAATGTTTTGGGCACAATGGTAACATGGGCACTTGTTTATTGAATAGGTTCCTGTTTGTGAGGTTTGACAAATTTATTTTCTCTGTTTATTTTTACAGGAAATCCTTTCTGGTGCCTCCTGGATATTGTACCAATCAAAAATGAGAACGGCGCTGTAGTGCTATTCCTAGCATCACACAAGGACATCACAAAGGACAAAGCCTCCAACTTTGATTCTTTTGAAAACCAAATAAACGGTGAGTATTTATAAATATCTATATTTGTAGCAAAGTTCTGTATCAATGAAAATAATAAGATAAGAACTTTGTAACGACTTAGATGACGTCACAATTATGTGGTATTCAGCATTCACTGACAGTCACTAATAGTGAAAAGATCACGCTTAATGATGAAATTAAATAAATCATGGACAAGAAGCACATCATGTCTATGAAGATACACTAAACTATTATTTGTGAGCATTTCACAATAAGAGTTATTGTTTCACAATAAAGCCAATACAAAAATAAACATCTCTCACTGTATATATGTCACAAAAGGCTCATATTATTAAGTGAAATTAACTTTCTATATACAATCTTAACTCAAAGTACAATAACTCTATTGTACTCATTTTGGACAATTATAGATTAAGCGAAATAAGATAGCATAAAACTTTCACTTTCTCGGCCTAGTGAGACTACCTTTGACTGGCCTATAGAGTTCACAAGTCACTCTGCATTCCCAGCAGTTTTTTTGTGCCTGAAAATGAGTATATTTTCACAGTATTACTTGGACCGCTGCAAATGCCAGTGATGGCGACGAGTAAGTAGAATGCTTGCTGTGTTCATGCACGCCTTTCTACTTACACCTCTACATGCACTCCTCTCTCCATTCAAACATAACTGGCTTCTCAATGAGAATAATACATTTTGCACACATTTATCATATTTGAATTTATTTTTTCAAATCAAGCTTTATTCATAACAAAAATCAAGCTTTTATTCGTATACAAAAAGGTGTACAGTAACATTGCAAGTTTTCTGATTTTGTATCATTTCTTTCAACACAATATTTTGGACCATAATTTCAAAAGAATTTAGAGAGACACAACCAGTTTTTTTTTTACCAAAAATGATGTTAATTTACTTTTGTTTCGGAAAACCAAACATGAATTTGGACACAGCAAAATTATAAACATTGAAGCGACCAGTTATATTTGAATAGAAATGTTTTGATGTGTGATGTGAATGAAATGGCACAATATGTTTTTGAAAAAAAAATATTTTTCTGATATTTTTTATTATTAGACCAAAGTTGTTTGGGATTGTCTTAATGTTATTTAAGTTGTTTGACTTTAAATTGTCTTTATCTGTATGCATTTCCAGAGTTCAAAGTCAGAACTCTATTTCTTATTACAAGTTTAAACAAACATTGTTCAAATTGTACTCCTGGCGTGCATCTATTTTGTTGTTCAAGCATACCAGATGATGGACTTAACATTATTGGAAACATAAACAAATTAGATATTAACACATACTGCATTAAAAATAATTGATTACAGTTTCTGAGGGTTTGAATAATAATACTAAAGCAACAATTCAAATTGTACTTAATTTTCTCAAAATATGTAAATGAACGAAAACAATCTGACCCATTCTAAACACAATCATACTTGCATATTCAAAATTGTGATTTGTTTATCAACAATTTTGAGACAGGAAAACAAAGTGTATCATTCATATCATCGAGTAAAGCTAAATGTTGTCCATATATGCACAGTAGACAGCACTTTAAATAGATTATTTAAGATACATGTAGTAGAATATGCAAAATGTGAATATATCTTGTCACCGTTTTGATATTTCTTTGAGATGTGATTGTCGAAGTACTTATTAAGTAATAGTTCGAAAGAAAAATGTCAATTTAGTAACCAAGCCTTTGGGTTATTATTATATGAACAGTAAATTTTAAAGAGTATAAAAGTCTGAAAATCTGTTTTTTTTCTTCTCCGTTGTATCTCGTGTATAGATTTCATCTGGTATAAATGACGTCCGCTGTAATAATTCAATATTTTGGTGACTTTAGGTCGATATATAACTGTGCTCAACAACATTGGAAAAATAACCAAACAATCAAATTCACTATGTTTCTCTTTTGGACACGTCTATGAAATCAAATACACCGATGGGGTTGATTTCGTTCCCAGTTTGATCAAGGATCTCAGTTATGTTCAATAGTTGTCTTCTTCTCAAAGGCCACTCATTCAAACAAATGAAAATTCAGCTTGAAAAATATTTACTGTCATTTTTCAAATATTCTCTAGATAATAGTTGTGTTTCACCATAACTTAACTACATATCGCCATTTTGAAACATAGCATTTTCTGAAGCGTTTTTTTAACTTCTGTATTTTTTTGGTAAAATGAATGTTTATTTCTATAGAAATACATATTGAAAACATATTATAAAAAAATAGATTATTATGTGCAAAGGCGATATATTTAAATTATGACAATATATCAAGGTAAACCTTGCTCAAAATAAAATATGATGTCTTTGTGATTGCACCGGGATTGTAGACTTTGGCTTCATTAGCACAGGACCGTTGATCGTTCAGCCTTATGTAAGGCCTATAGCTTCTTCCATAAATTAATGAACATCTTTACAGACATTTGTATCGGGAATATTGGTTTCATTAAAAAAATACAATTGCTATCTTCATTTTATCATTTGTTATTTTGCAAATTTAGGTCAGAATTAAAGTGTAGAGTAAAACAAATTCTGGTCACAACCTCCCTGCTGAGGTAATGAACATACAACTTACAATCAAACTTGTTTTAAAGTTTCAGCTTTGATATATTTTTTTAGATATGTATAGCATAGTTTCTGCAGTGAGGGGGAAAATTTCTGTATGTCTGTCAACTTTACTTTACTCGGAGATCTATCTATTCTCCATAAGGCTCAGAATTGCATTCAATTTTTAAAATGATTATTGCACAATTGTAAGAGTTATCACTGAGTTGTCATGGAGGCTTTCATTTTGAATACAATGACAAATTGTAGCCAATGAGAATCGAGATAATAAAGTCAATAATTAACATGCATTTTGAATGGCCATCTGTTCAAGTTTGCCATGGAAAAGGGTTTAAACAATCATTCATGAAGCAATTTGCAAGCAATTCAAGATCATGTTCACAAACATGACAACAAGCAATGTTCAGCCTAGCTTACAGACCACAGACCTATGTTTAACCAAGACATATCACATTTTATTTTTTTTGCAGATTTGCGAGGAGATGTTCATTCAAATCGTTTATCAGTTCCAGATACAGACAGTCCAACAGATTCTCCTCCGGAATCGCCGCTAGAGGGCATGCCGGACAACTTCAACCGATATGCACGCCGCCGGAGCCGGGCAGTTCTATATACTCTCTCAGGAACTTATGATAAACAGAAAAACTCTAAAAGCAAACTTCAGTTGAATAAGGTATTCAAGCTAAACAGATTGAATGTTGAGGCATTCTTTTTTAATATATTTAGAAAAATGATCTCTTTATTTGACCCAGTTAGTGTTTAATCAAAGCATGCTTGAATAGTAAAATATTGTTATGTAAATGTGGTAGACCGGAAATGACTAGGAGAACCCTGCATGCCACAACCAATTCTGAATATGATGTGGTTATTTAGAGAACCCTGCATGACAGGTCCACTTCCTGAATCTGATGTGGCAAAAGATAAGAATTATGGCTTTGCTGCCAGATTGCATGGCATCATAGTACTGGAAATTGGAGCTTTTTCTTACATAAAAAACTTAGCATTGTAGCCAATAGTGAAGGTTCTCAATCTTCAATCGAGATAGAACTGACACAATCAAATCTTCTTTTATAATTATTAAGACTGTAAACAATAAGCTATTTCCCATTTCAAATTTAGGTACTGTGTAAGACCCTCCTACCAAGAACTTTCAATCTATTCCCTTCAGAAGATTTCCGGCAAATAGTTTATTTGTATCCAGATTTTTTTTATTCAAAGAAACATATTTATTTTGATGTAGAAGCATCGCAGGAGGAGAAGAAAAAAGAAACATAGGGTGAAACATGTAAACTCAAATCCTCAAAGTTCCCAAGATGAAGAGGAGGTATCCCAATCTGAATTTTTCTTTTGGCAATATTGATATTTTGCTAAAATATCTACTAAGATATTTCACAGCATTAAGCAGTTCGCACTTCTATTTGATTCACACTGAGATCACATATTCCATAAGCTTTTCTCACCAAGAACACATGAGACATTCACAGACGTATTGTTATGTTAGATTCACCACATGGTTCGTGAGTTGTTCTAAAAGTTCCAAAGTAGGGCAGTATATGTAGGGAACTTCTTAACTTACCCACAGATGTGCATGTTGTATTTTTTTACATTTATTGTTATGAATGTGTCATATTGTCCTTTTGTATTTCCCTAAATTGAATATTTGAGAAATTTGTCACGATTCTTTTGATGCATAGGCAAGTATATACATCGGATAATATTGACATTTACATGGATATTTTTATGCTGATAATCCACACATTGAGAAGTAAATGAGACAACGCAATTATTTGGAAGTGTTATAAACTCTCATAGTATTTTTTTATTTATTTTTCAATCTGTCGTTATTTTCATTTCTATCAGAAATCACAACTTATAGAACAGAAAATCCTCCCTTATTCTTGTTTGAACCTTGGAGTATGATGAATAGAGTTGTATGAAACAATAGATGGACAGGTAATAGCAGTTACCGTAACCCTTGCATGTCCTTCAAGTTGATATGTACAAAGAAGAGTTTCATAAATTACACTCTATAAAATTTGTCTCTAAAGTACACCTCGAATCTCGTGACGTTGCAATTCTATTCGTTATACTCCAAGTATGTACAAGATCTAAACAGACCTACCCATATCTCATGATGTTATTCTTTTATACTTTATTGATGTTATAGCCTACAATGAAGAAAATCCCTAGGACCAAGCCGTCATATTTGTTTAAATCCCTCTTTCTGTTGCAAAGTGCCCCATAACGTGTAATAGAAGTTCATTAAAGCATCCTATCATATCCTTAATAATTCTCACCATATCATATCATTCTTAGTATGCCTCTTTGTATAGTTATTCTGTGATCATTGTAACAGCCTTTACCCCCCCCCCTCCCTCCCCCACATGGCTACATCCTGGGACATTAGCCCCTCACGTAACAGCCTCTACCCCTCAACCCCCCACAGATCCACTGCTCATTTTAACAACAGTTCCTTATTCTTTTCTTTATGCATAGTACCAGTCTCGTCGTTTAGATGCACTGCCCCAGTGAGGGGAGTTTGTTTAAATCATTTTTCTCATTGTTTTTTTAATTATTAATTTCAATGTATTTTGTTAATTTCACTTATGAAATTATGACTTATTTCACATGACTGCATGATACATGAGAGGCGTGTACTGTAGAAGCCTTCTGCATGCCATATTAGAGGATCACAGCATCAGAGTGTGAACTTGCTGTGAATTGGAGTGAAATAGGTTTAATGGCATCTGATTTCTTGTATCTTGTTAGATATTTTGAATTGAAAATAGAATATTCAATATATTTCAAAAGAAGAAAACATGATTAAGAAATATCATAGTTGTTTGTAGGAGGGTCAATAACAAACATCTTGTTAATTATCATAAAGATAAACTTTGTCATGACATTATTTTCTTTCATATTGGCAACATTTGTATTTTGGTTTCTTTGCATGCATTATAACATCCAAATAATCATTTTCTGTGATTTTTTTGTGATATTAAATGCGAAGTGAACCCTACATGATGCAACATATGATAAAATAATTCAATATTTCTTAAAAATTATTTTTCAGATAAAAAACTTTTCGGGGAACAACGCGCTTCCAGAATACAAGGTGCAAGAAATCAAACGATCTCGCTTCATACTGTTGCATTATGGGATATTCAAGATCGGCTGGGATTGGCTTATCCTGCTCTGTACATTTTATATTGCAATTATTGTTCCTTACAACGCTGCATTTGTCAAACCAACAGAAAACAATGAAAGAGCATCCATTGTTAGCGATGTCATCGTAGAGATGCTCTTCATCATAGGTGAGTATATATATATATATATATATATATATATATATATATATATATATATATATATATATATATATATATATATATATATATATATATATATATATATATATATATATATTTATAAATATATATATATATATGATTAATGATGAATATTTGAATATTTGACTCTCAGTTCTGGGATTAACTGTATATCATATTCGAGATATTATTGGTGTAGTTTGGGAACTCTTTTGTAAGCTGTTTAAAAAAATGATATAAATCCATATAATTATGACATTACTGGTCGCCATCAGCAAGGAGTAATCGCACTCTCTTTCCACTACCAGATATCATATTGAATTTCCGCACCACGTACGTAAGTAAAGGAGGCCAGGTCATATATGAACCCAAGCTGGTGGCCATTAACTACATCCGGGGCTGGTTCCTTCTTGACCTCCTCGCCGCCATTCCATTTGACCTACTCTATGCTTTCCAGGTCAACACGGTAAGTTGAAGGTCACATTATATAAACCAATATTAAATGTAAATCACAATGCTCTTATACTCATACAATCTTATTATCGGATATATTGATGACTATGTACTTCTTGTGAATCATTGTGTTGACGAGTGTATTGTTAAAGCTTATAATGATAAATATTACATTGATGAGAAATAAAATGATAACAGTTAATATGATGATGAATAAATTTGTACTGATTATGACTAATTATGAGTGGATTGAGAAGGACTTTGTTGAGAAGGAATATACGACAAGCAACATTGTATTTCATGTTGTTATAGGTAATAGATTAATTATGATAAGATTGAGAAGGAATTTGTTGAGAAGGAATTTGTTGATAAAGACTTTGTTGGGAAGGAATTTCTTGAGAGGGAATTTGTTTGGAAGGAATTTCTTGAGAGGGAATTTGTTTGGAAGGAATTTCTTGAGAGGGAATTTGTTGAGAAGAAATCTGTTGAGAAGGAATATCGTCCAATATACAACTAGCAACTTTTACTTGATGTTGTTTTAGGGAACACTTATACACCTGTTAAAAGTGGCACGCCTGTTGAGACTGGCGAGGTTGATGCAGAAGTTAGACCGCTACTCTCAGTACAGCTTTGTTGTGCTCACCCTGCTCATGGCCATGTTCACCGTGCTCGCTCACTGGCTCGCCTGCATATGGTATTATATAGGCAAAGAAGAACTGGAAAGAAATCCCGCCAACTGGACTGTCGGTATGTGTGTTATTATACCGAAAAATATTTTTTTTAAAGATTTTTTTCAAGTTTTATATCATGATTCTGATAGAAATACGATGTTTAAATACGTTTCAATCGAATCACTGAATGTTTCAAGTACTTATACCAACTGTGTTGGGGGCGGGTCATAAGACATCTAGGGGGGGTATGGTTTTTTGGTTGGTCTGAGATATTTTTTTGTGTGCATCATTGAGCTAAGATTTGTTTTCTTTTATAACTGGGCTAGGATAATTTTCACTGATGCCAAGATATTTTTTTATTGCCACATGAGGCTAAAATATTTTTTATGGCAATCATGAGCTAGGATATTTTTAAAAAAATACCCCCCCCCCCACCCCTAGATGTCTAATGACCCGCCCCTTACTATTGAGATGGATGGACGTAGTATTAACACTCGTATTTTCCATTTTATCGTGGTAAATAAGCTTATATGATATTTTCAGGTTGGCTTTATCAGTTATCAGAAAGGTTAGATCGCCCAGTTCACAAGTATAACAACTCCACTGTAAACATCCCGTCTTCAGGAAGTGCCTACATCAGCGCCCTCTACTTCACGTGCACAAGTCTCACGAGTGTGGGATTTGGAAATGTGTCTGCTAACACCAATGCTGAAAAAATATTCTCAATAATAGCCATGTTGATTGGGGGTAAGAAGCTTGAACAAATGCATATTAAAATGGGAAACAATGAAATACTCAATGTGTATTCATGAAACATTAATATTCATGTATATATGTATGGTTAGAGTAAATCCTTATCTTCAGATTATAGAGTTTTAAAACAAACAGTTATAAGTTAAGGGTATTTATGGGTGTTGGTAGTGAGTGCCCCCTAGTGGCAAAGGAGTAAATTACCAAAATACTGTACTTTATGGGAATTGGTACATTTACGGTGTAAAAATACATTCCCTATCAAATTAAAAGCATATATGAGATGAATCAATATTTAAATACCTCAATATTTCAACTATAAGGTGTTATTTCAAGTATATTTCTTTCAAAATAGTATTTTGTCCTAATTTTCCTTGATGATAGTTTTCATGAGAAATGAAGAAGACGAGCAAATAAGTTCTGCAGATTACACAACAGAAGTAGGCTTGTTTTTAGCTGTGTTTATTTTATTTCATTGGGAAGAAAATTACCTGTGATCCTAGTGAAACAGATTTTCTCATTTTGATTTGTGTAATTTGGAAATAAAAAGGAAGTTTGGCAATCAGATATGTGAAGGGAGGTGAAAAAATTCATATTTTTAAAATGATCAAGTGTGTACTTTACCTCTATTATTCTCTTAATGTATTTGAAAAATAGAAAATCTGTTTCACTAGGATCACAGTAAATATTGATAAGATCAATTTTACAAAGTTGTTTGGAAATCCACTTTATTATGGTCCCACAATCTGCAGAACTTTTTTCCTTTAACATTTTGACATGACAAAATAAATTTTGGAGCAGTGACATATTACTACGCCACTTGAAGCAGTTAAAAAGATATGAAGCTTTCAATATAATCAAAGAAATTCCATTGTCATTTTCAAATAATAACTCAATAATTTTATTACAAAAATGAATACCATAAAATGTCATTTCATGATTTGAAAGTTTTAATGAAAAGGGAACTCTTTTTGACAGTTGAACATTTTTCCCGTACTTTTTTGAAAACGTTCCATTTTGGCGTAAAAAGAAAGTAGTTCCCTCAGAAAATCTGCCACCAGAGGACACTCACTACCAACACCCATAAATACCCTTAATGAAAGTATTCCTGAAAATAAAATATATATATATATATATATATATATATATATATATATATATATATATATATATATATATATATATATAATGTGGGAAGAACAGTAAATATATAAACTGTCAATGATAATGTTGGTGTTTTCAGCTCTCATGCACGCCCTGGTGTTTGGTAACGTGACCGCCATCATTCAGCGCATGTACTCGCGGCGCGCCATCTATCAGGCCAAGACACGTGACCTTAAAGACTTCTTCCGATCACATCACATACCAAAGCCGTTGAAGACCCGGATGCAGGAATATTTCCAAACCATGTGGTCACTGAATAGCGGGATTGACGTCACTGAGGTCAGTAATGAATTATATATTAAATTTGAGAAACGTTTTTCCTATTTCCTATCAAAATAGACATTTGGATAAATTGTTGTAAATATAACATAAAGAAAGAGGAATGACAATACGACAGACAAGTAATACTGGGGTTTGGAGGGTTTACAGTAAATTTACAAAACTATACTTTGTATAAATTATTTTAATAACTTATTTTTAATAACTTTCAAAATAACCAAACATTCAATTGTCTGGTCCCTGGCCAATGTTTACTGTATTCTAGCGTATCTTTAATGTAACCTAACCTATGGTTGCCGCAACCTTGCTATGCTTACTGTAACCTAGTTTACTGTAACCCAGCCTATGTTTACTGTATGCACGCATATGTCTACTGTAATTGGGCCTATGTTTACTGTAATTGAGCCTATGTTTACTGTAATTGGGCCTATGATTACTATAATTGAGCTTATGTTTACTGTAATTGAGCCTTTGTTTACTGTAACCCAGCCTATGTTTACTGTAATTGGGCCTATGTTTACTGTAACTATACATATGTTTACTGTAACCCAGCCTATGTTTACTGTAACCCAGCCTATGTTTACTGTAATTGGGCCTATGTTTACTGTAATTGGGCCTATGTTTACTGTAATTGGGCCTATGTTTACTGTAACTATGCATATGTTTACTGTAACTAGGCCTACGTTTACTGTAATTGAGCCTATGTTTACTGTAATTGGGCCCAAGTTTACTGTAACTAGGCCTATGTTAACTGTAACTGGTCCTATGTTTACTGTAACTGGTCCTATGTTCACTGTAAGTGGGCTTGAGTTTACTGTAATTGGGCCAAGGTTTACTGTATCCAGACTTATTTTCTCTGGTTCAGGTGATGCACGACTTCCCCGAGGAGCTACAAGGAGATATAGCTATGCATCTCCACAAGGAGATCCTGGCTATACCCATACTGGAGGATGCCAGCCACGGATGTGTCAAGTCCCTGGCAATGCAGATTAAGTCCATGTTCTGTGCCCCCGGCGAGTACCTGCTCCATAAGGGTGACGCCATCCACTACATCTACTTCGTGTGCAACGGATCCATGGAGGTCCTCAAGGATGGCATGGTCGTCGCCATATTAGGTAACCACAGAATCACACCCATTCACAATAAAAAAAACAACTAAATATGTTATATCCAAAATTTCATTTAATGGAAAAAAAACATTTTCTCAAGATAAATCAGGCTCATCTTCAATCTCCATTCAATACAAGGCGTCCACTCAGTTAAATATAATATTAGATAGTCTATAAATATTAACATTAGTTTAAACTTGGAGTAATTATGTATGGTTACTCCAAGGTTTAAACATCAGTGTCAGGCTGGTAACCCAATTGGATCTCACCAAATGTGATTTTTTTTCTCTCATACAGAAAAAAAAACACGTCATGAATAATTAAAATGTCTTCAGCTTTGAGTTTAACAACTGTACCGACATAATGTGGTATATGTTTACCTGCAGGTAAAGGTGACCTTTTTGGGACGGATCTTGGCTTTGAGCGGGATAAGATTGTCAAGTCGAGCTGTGACGTTAAGAGCCTGACGTACTGTGACCTGCAGTGCGTGCTGCTTAAGGGGCTGCTGGAAACTCTCGCCATGTACCCCGAATTCTCGGAGAAGTTCTCGCAGGATATCCAGAATGACCTGACCTATAACATGCGAGAGGGATACGAGGAGGCAGAGGTACAATATTAATGAGCATTATTTATCATTCACAAAGATTGAACACTTTAAACAGTTGTTGAGTTTGAGCTAGCCACTATATACTTTAGAATAAAAGTCATAATAAAATTAAAAGAAAAACTAGTGTCATTTTGCATGGTTTGGGTTGAGTTAAGGATGAAAACAAGTAAAGAAAACACACACACACATACATATACACACACACATACATATATATATATATATATATATATATATATATATATATAATGTGTGTGTGTGTGTGTGAGTGTGTGTGTATGATATTATGTGTTAAATAAAAACACCTCTCTGTATCAAAATGTAACAAGAAATAATAATAGAAACACGTATGACTTTATGGAGGAAATAACTGAGTTGTTATCTATGTAACTAGGAGAGTGAGATGAACGGGGGATTGTCCATGACCCTTCCCTCAATATCCGAGGATGATGAGGAGGATTTAGAGGAGGAGGAGGAGGAGGAGAGTAAAACGGAACCGGAAAAGATCCCCCTTCACTCCCCTGTACCCCCATTATCGCCCCCTGTGTCTGAAGCTAACCTCAGGAGTACCCTGGCCAGAGATCCTTCTATCTTACCAGACAGCCTATCAAGGTAGGAACAATATCTTCACTCACTTCTCACAATCTCCCCTCTGTATCTTCATTTAAAAAATGCTAATATTTGTAAATAAATAGTTTAATCATCACATCGTATTATCATTTGCTCACTACAAGATAATTTTACAATAGAATATAATATGAATTATAATCATAAATATATAGCCGAAGAATTGATGCGCAATTCACTAGGTAAGACTGGGGAATGATTTACAAGATTGTTTGTTTCAAGATCAAATATCACCCTTGTTCTCATATTCATTGTTTTATACATTATTTCATTATTTTGGAATCTGTTTTCTCATTTTCATTTTAGTTTTCTTTATATTTTTATTTTATTTTTATATACTTTAGGTAATTTTTCAAGTGCTTCACTTATGTTCAGCTAAGCTATTTTTGCTGTGTCGTAGAGCTGCAGCTTGCTTTATCACTCGTATCTAATCTCATATTTGTATTATTATTTATATTCTTTATTTTTTCTTATAATATAAAAATTCCCTGGATAATGGGACCTCTGTTTCTTAACCCCTAGGAATGGAAAATATTGCCGTCTAACTTAATGTCCAAAATATACATGTGCATTTCTCAATAAAAATATCCATGTGTGTTGCTTTGATAAATCCTTGGTTATTGAAAAAAGAAAACTGATTGTTCACAAAGTTGTTACATTATTGACAGTTTTTGAAAATCTTTACAATTTATGAATCTGAAAGATGGGAAAAGTAAAAAAGAGAAGTAATTATGATTGTGAATTATATTCTGGATTAAAGAGAAAATGATTTCATCCATCTCAAAATGTCGGCTTTCTCTGTGATAACGCAATTATAGTTAAATGCATATGATTTCCTATTTTGCTTGTAAATGTGAATTTGTATTCCTAAATACTGTAACATGGATGGGACGTCATTTCAAAGTAGTGTCTCCCAGAACATCAATTTAATGTCTTTTTAGTTTTGTTTTTTCCCCTAGGGTAGGGGTATTTTATTACTGTATATAATTTTACTGTGTAGTTTATTTAACACCTGCTATTTGCTTTCACATGGTGTATCAAAATTACCATTCACATGTCAGTGATCAGCTGCTGTTTTGTTTTTATTCTGGCAGTGCCAGTATATTTCTCCAAAGTGTGCGCAAGTTTAAACTTGGGAGTGAACGCTTAAGATCCCGGCTGAATCGCCCGCCCGTTGCCACCAGGTAGCACCACGAGTGGTGATGTTTGAAATCCGATTTTAACACTCGCATTTTGATACACTTATCACCTTGCTTCTTACTGTGGCATTATTTTCCACTACACTTTTAATTAAAAAGCTGTCCAGTCATAATTCAATAAGTCATAAATTCCAAGAAATACCTCAATATTTTTGTAATATACAGAGAGTTGGTAAAGAATTAGTCGGGGAGCCAGAGTACTCGCCGCCAACCTATTCTTCACAACCGTTATGTTCTAAATTAAAGTTCTAGAAAAGTCCTGTAAAAAATAGTCCTCTTCCTTGTTTTCTGGGTTAAAACCAAAACCAAGTCTTACTGCGTTAAGTTACATTTTTGGGGGAAGAGAAAAGAATCTCTTTAAAACGTATCACTTTTTCTTTTTTACAACTGTTCATTGATTATCAGTTTGAATCATGATAATTTGATGAAGTCCTTTAAATCTTTTTATTGAAAGTTTAAGGTAAGTTTAAGAGGAGAACCAATTTTTCTTGAGAATTTGTCTAGAACTTTAATTTGGGACATATTTGTGAAAAATAGGATGGCGGTGAGTCATAAGGAGGTAGTGCACGGTGCGACCCTCTGGCTCCCGGACTAAATGTTTTGTCTTGCACACAAGCAATAGCAAAACTGACAGTTAAAACAACTGTAATTCAGGAAAAGTATTTAGAATGTGTCTGAATTGACCACCTGGAAAGCATCCTGGTTAGAGCAATTCTGACTGGACATCACTCTATATTTATATAACATGTAGAACTGTTCAGAGAATATATACATGTACATGACAAATATCTCTGATATATAGCATGGCTACCGAGTATGTTTCTTATTGTGTGTTATCTGTGGATAAAAAGGTCATAAATTTTACTAATGCTTCTTTATAAGATACAGAAATTTCATTCAGTAAAACGTTTATGATATTAAATTGGTTATTTCTAAATATAACGATCTATATAAGATACATTTTTTGCATTTATATATATATTTATATAAAAAGGTAGAAATATCGAATGTTGTCAAATTTCTAAACTATGTAATCATATCTCTTATTTTCAAAATATGTTCTGTAAATTATGATTTCTGGGTATTTTTGCATGTGCTTTTGCCTCTATACTCTTCTAAAACATAATCACAATGCAGAAATACCATAACTTATATTGACTTAGCATGGCATAATTATGCAAGCAAACCAGACATTTCTATGAAAAACTTTAAAAAAATATAGTTTATACTCTTTATTTTGTTCGCAAGTTACCAGTTCCTTTTGCAAAATAAAATAAGTCTCGTCAACAGATAAAAGTTATGCATTCCAAAATTTCTTAAACAAAAATCTTAAATAAGACACTTATTGTGTACACATAAGAAAAAACAAAATAAGAAATATGTGCCACTAAATTATAGGATATTCTATAACTCTAACTTCTATAACGGTCTATTCAACCATAACGTTTTTTGATATTATATATATATATATGTAAGGCCGTCAGAATGATTCCCGATAGTTTGTTTTGCTCACTCCGTGTTAAGCACCTGAGAGATTTTTCATGCAATATTTGATTAACTTGCAATCATCGTATTTTAGAGCTTTCACGGCTTGGCTACTGCTGACACATATTATATTGACGCTAACACAATATGCGCGAATGCTTTCGCCGTCTTGCTCGATTCAATTTTACAATTCCCCACGACTTTTCCAATTATCCACCTGCAACATTTGCCCCAAATAAATGGTGACTTCTACTCATGGGGGTTTCTGGGAATGCATATCATTGGTGCATCGATTATTCTATTAATTTCTAAATGATAAATATTTTGTTAACATAATATCTAACGATAAATAGCAATGTATCATCCAAATTAAAACAATGTAAAGTTTGAAATATGATAATTTTTTTTCAGAGTGTTACTGCTTTTCTTACAATAGAATAACTGTTAAAATATAATTCGCAAAAGCATATCATTTATTTAATTCATACGCACTAATGCACTAATGTACAACTATTTAACTTATAACAATAAGGAAGATAGTTTTCACTTGCCCTAATCACATTTATGCCACTCACTTTAAATTTTTCTAATAATTTGTATTAACTTTTTCAGTCAGCCATATCTTAGCAAAATTAAATTAGTAATGTTTAAGAAATCTAATATAGAATATGTTGGCTTTATGTCGCCAAATTTATAATCCATAAATAAAGTTCAGCACCACCATATATATATATATTCGAAAGTTAGTTAAATAAGAAAAAAAAAACATGCCAGACAGTTAAAAAAGAAAGGAAACATTATTTGATTTCGGGCTTTCCCTCACATTCGCTTCTGCCTTTTATGCTGACATTTGTACAAAACCATAAATAAATGTATGTTTTCTAGCAGATGCAAGCATAGCTCAAAGCAAGCACATCCCAGCCTGCGTAGAAGCTTTTTATTATTAGTTTACTCTTCAAACAGTAATTTACAATAGTTAAAATTTTATTATCTAAATAACCAAAAGCACAATTTGAATCACTAAAACAATAATAGCATGTGAGATGTTTCACTTTTGCACCACTTTCATTATTTTCAGTATCCACTTTCCAGAAAGTTCAAATAATAATGATGATTTTTCTTCACGTCGGCGACGCAGCTTTGAACTTAAACGAGGCAATCATACACGAGGTCGGAGGTCATACCTCAGTAACCTTGACCCTTCCCTCCGCACCTGCCAGACCGCTCCCCAGCTCAGCCCAGGTATCTCGCATATATTACATAACGTGCAATTTGAATAGAGACATTGTAGGTCATACAAGGGTCACAGGCCAAATGCATGCAATTTTCCCCCACTCACAGTAATTCTCAAACCTCCGTGTCTGACCTACAAAATTATATCAAAAGCTAGTTGTACTTCGGGTACCACTCAAATCCAAAATTCAGGATCTGGCTCCCTCACTATTTCTGCTTTCCACAGTGTTTAGTTGTGATAAAAAGCATGGCATTGAACAAAACAAAAAGCATGAATATGAAGCTCCCGGTTGAATGTGATGCAAATTTGTCGTCAAGTTAATGTCTTATATTTCACAGATCCAAATAAACTCCCTAATTTATGTCTCAATATTGGTTAGTTGGTGATATTTTATTTTTATCACATTGTGTCAGGCAGTTTATGAAGAGAAATAATCTACAAAGTTTTGGCAGTCCTCCATCATGATGTCACTTCCGGTTGACAAAGTAGAATGACACACATATAATAATAATGAGCTGTGATTGGTCATATTCTGGTGTTGGCCATGTGCTTTTGTTTACAAATTCCTCTCTATCAATCACTGCAGATTATGATGTCATAAGAGGAAATGACAAATTAATGGCTGACATTGTTTTCTAAAATCTTGGTATTTCATTACAAAAAAGCGGAAATATCAATGTATAGTGCCAAGTCTCTGTGACAGAAGGTGGCGGGATACAGTGTAAATACTTCTAAAGCAAACAGAGACAGGTTGAATGGCAGTGTGGATATTATGAATATTCCTGCCTGAACCATCAAAGGCTCACATAAGTCTCCAAACCTGTTCAGTAGCTTCTCTCTGTCCATAGTCACAATGTAAATTGATATACTTGTACTAGGAAATAATGACCTGGAATTTAAACATGCATTTGGCCTGTACAAGGGTTTAGTCTCATTCACTCAGTAAATCTTTTGAAATTGTTCATTTATGTTATGAATTTTTTTTTCTGTTTTGATATGATGTTAAACATGTGTCCTAAGTGGCGTTCAAAGACATTGTATTTAATAGATACGTATAACCTAAATACTGAAGCATTTGGTTACTATTTTAGCTACGAGTAAGCGACACAGCGAGGTTGAGCAGGTGACCTTGAGGCCCGTGGATGTACGCGGGGAACTGGAGCAGACACGTGCTGTCATCGACAGACTAGACAATCAGGTATCTTCACTCACAAAGGATGTTTCTTCATTGAGCGCTAATGTGAAATTAATCTTGCAACTCTTGCAATCACTGCCTAATAGTCCGGTCGGGTCGCCATCTTTGATATCTCCGGCCTCCTCACCCGGAGACCAGCATTTCTCATTTACAAGTGGGGTAGGTCCCCAGTGCAGAGACAAGGCTCACCGGGATTCCATATCGAGCGCCCCGGGGTCCTCGCTGGTGGGAATCCTAAAAAGTGACAGGACATCTCCTTCAGGGAATAATAGAGTTGACTTTGCTCATCTGCAGACGACTAGCGGGAGTCTGGACCTGTTAAAGGATTCTGCTCAGAAGAGTTCAATATGTGATAGACAAATGGAGAGAGGTCCGCTAGAGGGCGGTCTCCCTTACACCGCATCTGCTCCAGCAGAATATCAGGATAAAGACATTAAGATGACACAAGGAAAAAAATCTTCTCCAAATTATAAGACATCGCAGAAGCAGTCACCTGACAGGAATGCTGCTACAGAAATACAAAGTGTCTCAACTCAAAAAGGCTCATCAGACGACAGTGGGACGGACAGTCCTAAGAGTCTGCGCGCGCGTATGGTCGCCTCCACGTCTTTACCATTCACACTAGCTCAACCGGAAGTGAGAGGAAATGCTAAGACGCTTCCGCTGAGCGATATAGGGGAACCCCCGTCCAGTAGGTCACCCCAGGACTGCTCCTTAGGAGAGGATGAAAGCAGAGTTCCCTTTCTTTCAACCGACATCTAAAACTGTTCTTTGAGTTGGTATATATGTATCTATATTATTTGTTAAGCTGTGCTGACTGTGTCATTAAAGCTTTGCAAGTAAGAAGGAAATTTATCTGTCATTTTGTCTGTCCGTCAACATCTATTTTACCATGAAGGTAAAAAAATACTTAATGATTTAATCTCAGTTTGAGATTGTTTGGAACAATGCACAGTTAGTTTTACCACATTGACAAAAAGCTGGGCCGATACCTGAACAAATCATTTATGAAGCAATTAACAAATATTACAAAAAACAGTGGTCAGCAAATTCAACTTTTTTTATTATTTTTATTGACATGAAATGATTTATTTCAGCATATCTTCCACGTATTGCACATTCATATATTTTTTAATGCCAGTAACTATCACTTCCTTTTTCAAAATTGATCTTGAGTGAGTTTAAGTTTCACCTTTATTCGGTATCAGAGTGAATTAGTCAATGTTATATTATGTTGGTTCATAAATAAATGCACAAGGAGCGGATGATTTGTCCTGAACAATTGATGAAATATGTAGTGTAAAATGCAAATATCTAAAATCGAGTTCAAACTTGCAGCTCGTATCAGCAGAGATGTGACCATATCTAACTTGAACCCTTGACAATTTTTGATGTGATGGCTTGTCAAGCTATTTTTCTGTGATTATAATCAATACATTCTAGTCATCTTTATTTAGCCATTTTTATTACATTGTAAAATACAAGTCAAATAGTGTGTGTCGCGCCTGTATGCAAACATATATTAATTTATTAAATGTGTACATGACTTCATCGATTTGAATATTTTGTCAATTTTAATACCAAACATATATTATATATTTTATTGATCATAAATATAAATATATATAAATATACAATTAATATAAAAAAAATATATATGTATCTGTATACATGTATACATATAAATGTATCTGGAGTTTATGATGTTTCTAAAAGGTATATTCAGACTGGATATAGAGTAAACGAATGGCCCGCAGTCGAGTCCACAAGAGTTACTTTTGATCTACTTATATATTTATTTGCAATGTAATAAAATCTTGTTTTTTAATATCATGACGCGAGGCCAAAATTCCCATTGTTACTTTGCCAAATGTACAATGTTTTTGGCAGATCAATAAAAGAGATTTTATGTGTTTTGCAAAATATGATTTGATTGCAATTAAAATGAAACTAAATATTTTTAACTGAACAATTGACAGTGAACTTGAAATATAAACTATTAATGGGAAATGTTAATAAGTTTGTAATTTTTGAGAAATTAGTTGTCTATTATTCTAATATTTTCTATTTGAAAACAAATGGTCTTGGCGAATATATATATATTAAATATGGATTCCACTCTTTCAATTTAGGATCCAATAATTGAAGTAAAACAGGTTAGAAATATAAAACAGATTAAAAATCAAACGATAATTAATGAGTGTTTTCCAACAATTTTTAAAATTAAAGTTTTTGTTGAATATGAAGAAAAGACAGATTTTAATCTTGCAGACTTTTTTTTAATTAGATATATGATTATCAATACAATATATTTTATATTTTATATTTTATGTGCCAGTCTTGTTGACACCACATAAATATATTATGAATGTTTAATGACTGGTATTTCGTGCACATTCATCTGAAAATTGAGAATCCCTTGCTTGAATCTGTATTGTACATGAATATGTCTGACAAAACATAACCAAATTATTCTGGCACCAGTCAATAAAATCAACCAGGTTTACACATTGCAAGTAGCGCACCAACCATTTGCTCTTTCATTTTCACCCCTGAGAAATTATTTCAAATATTTTCTCATAGAAAAAGCTATCTTGGTGTTAGTTAAGTTAGATTCCAAGCAACTTTGACATGAAAAAAAAATATAATATTATTATATCATTTATATAACTTGAAATCTCTTTTGAAAAGTTATACATTTATATCAAAGCCTGTACAAAGATAATCATTACAATAAATCGGTAATTAGAATCAGATTTCCCCTCCTTTCAGCTTAGCTACCTCCTTTCAGCTTAGCTACCCCAATTCAGCTCAGCTACCTCCTTTCACTTGGCTACCTCCTTTCAGCTTAGCTATCCCCTTTCACTAAGCTACCTCCTATCAGCCTAGCTACCCTCTTTCAGCTCAGCTACCTCCTTTCAGCTTAGCTACCTCCTTTCAGCTCAGCTACCTCCTTTCAGCTTAGCTACATCTTTTCAGCCTAGCTACCTCCTTTTAGCTTAGCTACCTCGTTTCGGCTTAGCTACCTCCTTTAAACTCAGCTACGTCCTTTCAACTCAGCTACCTCCTTTCAGCTTAGCTATCTCCTTTCACTAAGCTACCTCCTATCAGCCTAGCTACCCTCTTACAGCTTAGCTACCTACTTTCAGCTTAGCTACCTCCTTACAGCTTAGCTACCTCCTTTCAGCTTAGCTACCTCCTTTCAGCTCAGCTACCTACTTTCAGCTTAGCTACCTCCTTTCACTTAGCTACCTCCTTTCACTTAGCTAAATCCTCTCAGCTTAGCTACCTCCTTTCACTTAGCTAAATCCTTTCAGCTTAGCTACCCCCTTACAGGTTAGCTAACTCCTTTTAGCTTAGCTACCTCCTATCAGCCTAGCTACCCCCTTACAGCTTAGTTACCCCCTTACAGCTTAGCTACCCCCTTACAGCTTAGCTACCCCCTTACAGCATAGGTACCTACTTCCAGCTTAGCTAACTCCTTTCAGCTTAGCTACCTCCTATCAGCCTAGCTACCCCTTTACAGCTTAGCTACCCCCTTACAGCTTAGCTACCCCCTTTCAGCTTAGCTACCTTCTTTCAGCTTAGCTACCTCCTTTCAGCTTAGCTACCTCCTTTCAGCTTAGCTACCTCCTTTCAGCTTAGCTACCTCCTTTCAGCTTAGCTACCTCCTTTCAGCTTAGCTACCTCCTTTCAGCTTAGCTACCTCCTTTCAGCTTAGCTACCTCCTTTTACTTAGCTACCTCCATCACTACCTAGTTTGCGGTCAATAGAATAGTGCAATAGAGCTGAGCTCTAATCAACATTCTAATCCCCAGAAATGCTTCGTACTCCATAATCAGGTATATTTTCCTATGGAAAAGTCCGCCACGAGCATGTTCATTGTTGTACTCTAACATCTGTTATCGCGATGCCTTTTTATTGTGAATATTTAATTTAAAAAATAAGAATTTAGTTTTTCCAACTAATGAAGGTGTTAATTTAAATGCCTTTTTTGTGAACTTGGCAAGATTGTCATTTACCTCTTTTTTCAACCTGAAGGTTTAGAAAACATTAAGCCTTTTTTCTACAAAGCAAATGTATAAAACATGATTTGACTAGGGCATATATTTAAATAAATGTTATGTCTGAATCTAAAATAAGAAATTGTCGTTTTTTCTATTTAATGTTAAAATATATATTTTGTACCAAAATATAAGTCATAAGTGGGAGAAATGGTAAATATCAATAAATATCAATACGCTTAAAGCTTTCATAAAATCCCAAAGATGAGTGATTTGACAAAGCCTTGAGGAATGTGCAAATGATATGTTGTCATGGTACTGTCATTAAAACCAACAAAGACCACCTCCCAGGTATTATAGTCTATGTTGGTAGTACCTTGGTGGTATTTGCTTGTGACCTTGACCTCCGCACTGTTGTGGTCTGTAAGGGTGTCAGGTCTGTACCTACAGACAGATACCTACAGACAATAGACATTTATATGCTAATTCACTGTTGTTTCAGTGTCTGAAAATGCCCCCATTTGTAAGAGCTGAGGGCGTTTGCACTAGATCACTGGTCAGCTAATCAAAGTTTGTTGATAAAGTGTTCAGTGATGATTTGGATTTCTGCGGTGGGCTCGTCTACTTTCAAATAGCAGAAAAACTTTAAAAGTTTAATATAATGGGTAATTACATTAGATTACAAGGGGTTTGAGTATTATGGAAAGAAAAAAAGTGCTTGAAAATCTGACATCTCATGAAAGCTTTTAGTATTTCTTTTAGTATCAGATTGGCATGTAATTCATTGGTTCATCCATGTTGACACGTCCATAGAATAACAATAGATGAACAATGCTATTTCACATTGATTGAATATTTCTTTTTTATAAAAGAGGTTTTGAAATATGAGATTGGATTCTTCTCAATGTTGAGTACACTCAATACACCAATGCAGATCATGCAATACCTATGCGTCTACAAGTAAATGTTTATTTCGAATCCACATAGTAATGTTCTAAATATATAAATATGTATTAAAAAATATTTGCTGAGGATAACCTCACACAGATACATGTCAGATTATTGGTATAAAATTGAATTGATTGTTTAATGTAATTAATAAGAATTAAACTTATGCAAAAAGAACACATCCAGTCGAAACAAGAAAGGCATGCCTTCATCTAAATTGATATGGCATGAACTAAGTTCATAAGGTTAAAAATAACTTACAGTATATAAAACACGATTTTGCAGTTATTGTGAAGAAAGATATGTATGTATTTTCAATAAAATTTACAATAGGAGAAGATTTTATGTACAAAATTTGCTAATTTATTGTTAATTGATTATTTTTATTTCAGAAGTTGATTTTTACATATTTCATTTTTTTACTGCTAATTGATTACCCCTAAAAACCCAACAAACTGTCCTGTTACAAAAAAAGCTGTCCTTTAAATCCAAAGACATCGGCATGCGCAAATTGGACATGAAATCCACTGTGTCTGGGAACACCACCCAACACCAATCGAATTTCAGGACTCAAGAAGAGCCGACTCAGGTGGAACTCGCTTCCTGACAACAGGTTTTCAAAAAGCCATGTCCGAAGCTTATTAACATCGAATAGTATTGCTTTTAAACCAAATAAGACTTTATAAGCAATTTCTCGTCTAGACAATGTCTAATGGCTGCCAAGTATGCGATTTACGTCAAATCAGTAAATATTAACACTGGTGGGTGAACCAGTAAATATTTACATTGGTGGGTGAACCAGTAAATATTTACATTGGTGGGTGAACCAGTAAATATTTACATTGGTGGGTGAACCAGTAAATATTTACATTGGTGGGTGAACCAGTAAATATTTACATTGGTGGGTGAACCAGTAAATATTTACATTGGTGGGTGAACAATAAAGTCTAACTTAAAATTCTAACAAAAGAATTACATGACTTCTGATCTCCAAATAAACAATGATCCATTGTAAAAATCTTTTTTTTTTCAGAAAAAAGTATTTCGAAATATCTCATGCAAAATATGCATTTTTACGCAAAATCAGTCAATTTTGGGAAGGGTGAGCAACCCCTAAATTTAATTTTTTTAAATCTGAAAAAAAAAACGCATGAGATTTTACATCTAAAGGAACACTATTTTACTTAAAGTGGTCAACTTTTAAAAAAATCCACCCTAACCTTTACGTGTTGAGTGGTACCTATGTTGATGCAGTCATCTATAATATCATAATTTATTGATTCGCATAATACGGAGTGCATGTCATTGAAAAATCGTTTCACGCTATTTATTCAACTGTTTTACAAACAATAGCATACGAGACCTAAAATAAGACTCATTTAGTTTTTAAATCAAGTTGACTTCCCAGGTAACGCACTATGTACAAACAACATTGTGAGCATGTAGAAATAAGGTTTAGTTCCCTTTTTATGTTTTTCAACATGCTGAGCGCGTAGAAGGATAATGCTCTAGTCCAACCTGATAACAACGTTGTCCTTCCTCGTGCTCACAATGTTTTCAGCACATTGTATTGCAATGTTTTGCAACAACATGCTAGCAACGTGGTGAGCAAGTAGAAGGAAACCTTGTGGTGGTTAGATTGGCATGGCGACCTGTAAAAATTTAGTTGTTAGGTAATACAGAGAATTTAATAGCAAAGACATAGTGTTCTGAATGAACAAAATGATACAAAAAAATAAAAGAACATGTCTTTTGTTGTGATATATGTTTTTTTGTTATAATTGTTATTATAAACTGCAATATAGATTCATATAATTTCAGACAATATCTACAAATCAGCATAACATGCCAATTGATATGCTAGAAGAGACTCTAGAAGGAACAGTCCCTATTGAGTAATTAGATTTGGCGGAAGTTCGCTGAATTTGTTCACAAATATGTACCAAAACGTGCTAGAAACAATCTGAACACATGCTTACAAAATGTTATCCCAACATGCTCAGAACATTATCTGGTGTCTACAAATCTACTTCCTCACATTTTCTCACAAGGTGCTGAGCACGTGCCCACAACATGTTGAGCACATGTCACGATGTTGTAACACAACATGCTGACAACATTATCTGGTGTTTACAGATCTACGTCCATACAACGTCAGGTTACAACGTGCTAAGCACCAAAGCACAACGTGCTCAAAATGTAGAAATAAACGTAAAAGTGTTACCTGGGTTGAAAATGACGCTTTATCTTGAAGACGCAAGAGTATGGTCCGTATATTAATCACAATAAAATCATTCATTGACAAAGATTGTACTTTATTTAATAGCTCAGGTATAATATACAATTAAGATATATATTATTTGTTAAGCCCTACAGAGGTTTTGATGCATATTATGACCACTTACTGCAGCTCTGGTTTAGTGCATGCGCAGTGTGGCTACCAGTATCACATATGGTCATAATACGTGCGAATGCACTCGCCAGCATGACCTGTTCATTTTTTAAATTTCCCTCTAGTACAATGACTGCTAAAAAGCTCTCTTCAGGGAATAACATGCCATGAATTGTAACATGAATTTATACAAATACAGATATACATATAGATGTATTAATTTAACATATGAAATATCTAATTAATATAATGAAATATTTGTTGATGTCGATGCAAAGCAGCACAAAAGACCAAGTTATCTACCCCATTAATCATATTCTATATCACAGCACAGGAATACTGTTCTGAGAATATCAAAAATCACATGATATCCCAGCATATACGTGCGTATAACATGATAACGGGCAGCCTATACGTCTGTCTAAAGTATGCCGAGTCCATTGATGGGTGATGTCAAGTATATATCTAAGCGTGTGGAATATTTGCCATGAAATCAACAGATTATCTCGCATTATTTGCCATGAAATCAACAGATTATCTCACATTATTTGCCATGAAATCAACAGATTATCTCACATTATTTGCCATGAAATCAACAGAATATTTCGCATTATTTGCCATGAAATCAACAGAATATTTCGCATTATTTGCCATGAAATCAACAGAATATTTCGCATTATTTGCCATGAAATCAACAGAATATTTCGCATTATTTGCCATGAAATCAACAGAATATTTCGCATTATTTGCCATGAAATCAACAGATTAGCTCACATTATTTGCCATGAAATCAACAGAATATTTCGCATTATTTGCCATGAAATCAACAGATTATCTCGCATTATTTGCCATGAAATCAACAGAATATTTCGCATTATTTGCCATGAAATCAACAGAATATTTCGCATTATTTGCCATTATATCAACTGACATTGTTTGCCATTACATTAATGCTATTAAATTAACAGAATATTTTGTAATATTTGCCATTAAATCATCTTGTTTTTAGATCCATTATGGCAATGTTTTAAAGAGTATAATTAGGTTAATTACAATAAAGCATTTTTTATATTCAAATAACCGCTTAGAATCATTCTGCACAAATAAAATACAGATAATACTTAAATATCAAGCCAACAGATAAAATATTTCATCTTAGGTTTTGTTTAGGATTTGGTTACTAATTTCCAGGGGAAACAAGAAAAATATCTAAGTTATATTTTGTTGTTGATGTTGCTTGGCTCATGCTTGGAGGTTAGGGTTGTCCACTCCTTTTGTCTTTTCTGCCCTACGTGTCTGTTTGTGATGATGGGAGCTGATGCAGTAGAAGAGGCAGCATCCTGTCACCAGCAGCAGCAGCACAGCCATGATGATGATGATAATCAACAGAACCACACTCTTAGCACAATACCTAGATGGCGCCACCACCTGATCTCTGCCAACCATCACCGCTTGGTTTGGACGACGATGATAAATATTTCTTTCTGTAAGTAAGAAGACATTTTTAGCTTGGGGTTCACAGGCAACTTTACAGATTTGGGTATGGTTATATGATGTGTGGTCATGAAACTGAGAAACTTAAATCAATAGCTATAGAAATACGCCTGCCATGGTTATTGTGTTTTGTAGAAAATGCCTCGTACTATGTGGTCATATGAGTACAATCATGTGACCAATGTTGTAGTGATCATGTGACCAATTTTGTAGTCTGTCAGGGTGTTCCAATAAACAAATGCCAATGGTCAAAAAGGGCTCTGTAAGCCTAATCACTCCTTAAAGGTGCTCCATTGTTAGAAAACCTTTACTAAATAGCTGTTTGCATGGTTCACTGGTCAGCAAAGCAAAGTTCGTTGACAAAGTGTGTCGAATGGATGATTCAGATTTTGGCAAAAGACTCACCTATTATCAAATGGGGTAATATGATGGGTAATATTAGGGTTAATATGATGTGTAATATTATTTGTTCACAAATAGCAGGAGAAAATGCTTGAAATTCTAGTTTTATGAAAGTTTTGACAGACCATCAGAAGAGATTTGAGCATGATTGGTGCCTGAATACTGGTTTAATACAAACTCGACTTAGATTCGTTCTCAAAGCTTATTTTCTAACTTATGTAAAATAATACAGACAGAAAATCATTAATTCAGACTTTCTGTAACGAAAAGGGACGTTTCATCAATCTGCATTTGATTACCCACAAACCAACATTGAACTCATACAATTTCATACATGAGCTGAGGCCCGTGCCTAAAGGGTTAATCTGTTGTCCTTGTAAATCTGTGACCGGGTGGATTGTCATGTCAAGGACCTGCTACATGACAATTCAGTGAGCCATATCTACAATTAGGTCTCATCAAATAATGTTGAAAGTGATGTACATGTTATACAGTTACCAGCAACATTTTCTGTAAATTAACAATGTACTACTCCAACTATTTACAGTGCAATGCAATGCACTTCATGTCCTACAGAATGGTTTGGAACATATTTTCCTGTGCAGATCTGGACGACGAGTTGCCACATATTTACCATTTTGGTGAGTTTGGTGATCTAGCCCAGGCCAATGGACATAAAGTCTCGTGTCAAACTCTCGGTATTCCTCTCCATCAAGCTGAGATTCTCGCACCTCCATCGCCTCCAAGTCCCTCTTCTTCCTGCCGAGTCCCGCGCCTCCAACAGAGGTCGCTACTGCCTCACAATCCTTGGGGAAAAAAGCAATATTTATCTCTTATGATGAAGTGTTCGGAGACATAATCCACACTTTGAATATTATGTATATAATTACATGTTTGCACATCTACTACGACACCATTAAATAAAAATATAGTTTGTGAGAAAGTTATTTCATTAAACATTAATGGTGGCGCCAATCATAAAAAATGTGTCTAATAACTATAATATATAAAAATAACTGTCCTCAGAAATTAAAAACAAACAATTGTTTAACTCTATGACATTATTCGATATTAAGTGGGTTTTTACCAGAGTTCTGCCACGCCCATATAAAGAGGCAATATATTTATGTTGATCACAGTCATTGACTGTTTCCGATATAGATTTAGATTTCAGATTAGAGATAAATAAATGGATATCACTGAATATTTATCAACCCACCGTTGCGTTACAGTTGTATAGATCCTTACAAAGTTTAACTTTATTCTTCATTTGAATTTCAGCTCCATAAAAAAACTTGAAGGCGTTCATGGAGATGGTGATCTTATCGGTATTGGAACCTTCCATCTCAGACACCACAGACTCCGCCTCCTTTGTTACACACCTTAAACATACAGACGTCTCCACAATGACGATTTTATGCTCACTGTTTCTGTATACTGTGAGGTTCTTTGATGTATGAGTCATGATATGAAGTGCAAACAAAAAAAAAGGTTGAAAACCAATGTCAACTGCTTGTCCTTAAAAGGTTTATTTTGTTTTGTAAAAATTAAATCAAATAAAAATAAACAAACTTGGCCATGATATTTACCCATCCCTGACGAATGGCACATCCTGGTAGAACTCATCGTCTTCTTCCAGTCCATTGAACACAGTCAAATCTTCCAACTTGAAACTGTTATATACTGAAATGATCATTTGGAATATAAATTAGTACTCGTGGCGCCATCTGTTTAAACAATAGAACGGGGTTTTACCGAATTCACACAAAATCCTCAAGAATAAGATAGTGAATGGCCTGGTTGACCTGCCATTTCTTGTCTTTAACCCTTTGGAATATATTATGTTCCAGTACTGAATGTCCATATCCCATTTATCACAAGGAAAGAGTATTCCCCGCATCTCATTCCGGAAACCTACATTCTTGTCAAGCTGGACTATGCAGTCCAAATCTATATTAGGACTATCAAGGACCGCTCGTTGTGCAGCGGGCGAATATTGTCACTATTTTGAAGGGGATTGCTCTGATTGATTGACATAAATATAGAACAGGGAAACCCTAAACAACAACCCATATTTGAAGTGACGTATGACCGGAATTCTGGGCATGGCATACGGGCACCTGCGAGGTGGATTACTGTCCATATATGGACATGTTATTAGTGTCTATTGTCAAGCCCACGTGATATCAACAGATAAGCACCTATTGCCACCCTCCATTATAGGATTTGTCTCTGTCCCTGCCGTCAATGGTGAAAAACGGCATCAAGATTGGACGCAAGTCATGACTATCTATCAAAATCAGGATTAATGAAATATTACATGAATATTCAGAACAAATTCTGACTTTTGAGGGTTGTACTGAATAGATAGCGTGATAATGATAAATTGATCAAATCCGTTGGATGATATTTTGGTTGGCAAGACGGGTATCTATGACCCGGGAAATTCCAAATTGCAAATGATATTGAATACAGGGAAAAGACACTATTAGGATAAATAGGAGACATAATATGTCGTTAAACCAGATTCCTGCCACTATAATGTAATCAAAGAGGAAGGATGTGTTAATCTATATCTCACACTCCCCGCCTTCCAGCTCGTAGAGGGAGATTCAAAATTGCAAATGAGATTAAATACAGGACAATGACAATCCACTATATGAATAAATGAGGACATGATATGTCGTAAAATCAGATTCCTGTAATCAAAGAGGAAGGAAGTGTTAATCTTATATCTCACACTCCCCGCCTTCCAGCTCGTAGATGAAGAAGAGGAGGGCGCCGAGGTCGACCACGGCTTCTGGAGTAAGCACCTCCCGAGCCTCGTTCTCGACCGTGACCTTGATAGGAACCAGATTCTCCACCAGAGCTTCCTTCTCAATATTCTTGGTTCTGGAATATAAGAGGACAAAATTATCATAATAGTCATAGACGGCATTGCACAGGAGAATTGACAGAATCCAAACGCTTATGATGTGAATCAGCTATATTCTACAATATCTAGTTATTCTACTACATGTATTATGAATTATATTTTATATGAAGAACGGGGAATACGTAAAATCAATTAATGCGATTAAATGTTGAAATAATAAGCAATGAAAAACATATATATGTCAGAAAATAAAATGAAAAAAATGTCATGCAAATAAAATAAAATGATAGATCAATATAAAGCGAGGGTAAAATTGGTCAATTCGTTTAAGGTAAAATGACGTAGATCAGTTAGAGCAAGAATAAGATGACGTAGGTGGGTAGAACTGAGTATATCTGAGTCACTATTTCTGTGCACTTAGAGAAGACAAATACATTTTACAAACTGGGTCCATAGAGCGATAATTACCAATCACAATATCGTATTGTTAAGATATTGTTTGAAAATGTGTGGTTATGTGGTGAAATGTGTGGTTATAATGTTATCAATCAAATAAAATGTAAGCCTCAACCTCCTCTAAAAATATTGAATCAAAAATTGATGTAAAATATTTAAGTTAAGTTGTGATTTTAAAATATATCAAATAGTAAAGGAAATAATGAGAAATGTACAAATAAGCAACGAGGCCTACAGTTGTGAAATCCTCTCCCTTGATGAATATTTATGGATTTATCACCGGGAATAAGAAATATATCATCAATAAGACAAACTTAGTTTGAGTTGGAAAACAATAGGTAGTTACGTTTCAGGGAATAAATATTAAATACATTTCAAAGCGAGAAATGTGTTTTATTCTATAATGTATGACGTGCAAAGTAGTAAATTCCTTCTTAATCTACTCAAGGAACTATTTGAGTCAAAACATCTTGAACGTTCTACAAAATAAGTAATCCTGGTTTATACCGGGCTCTGCAAGAATCGGCCAGAACTGACTGAATGGATGAGCTCCAGGAGACTACACCAAGTACAAGCTTGACTAAGTACACGATAACCGCAATGTAAAGAGTCGCAGAGGTAGTCAGTGACTCTACCTGGCCACGCAGAGTAGTACAAGGCAATACTGGCAGAGGTAGTAAGTGACTCTACCTCGCCACGCAGAGTAGTACAAGGCAATACTGGCAGAGGTAGTATGAGACTCTACCTCGCCACGCAGAGTAGTACAAGGCAATACTGGCAGAGATATGTGGCTCTACCTCGCCACGCAGAGCAGTACAAGGCAATACTGGCAGAGGTAGTATGTGACTCTACCTCGCCACGCAGAGTAGTACAAGGCAATACTGGCAGAGGTAGTAAATGACTCTACCTCCTCATGCAGAGTAGTACAAGGCAATACTGGCAGAGGTAGTATGTGACTCTACCTCACCATGCTGAGCAGTACAATGCAATACTGGCAGAGGTAGTAAGCGACTCTACCTCGCCACGCAGAGTAGTACAAGGCAATACTGGCAGAGGTAGTAAGCGACTCTACCTTGCCACGCAGAGTAGTACAATGCAATACTGGCAGAGGTAGTAAGCGACTCTACCTCGCCACGCAGAGTAGTACAAGGCAATACTGGCAGAGGTAGTAAGCGACTCTACCTTGCCACGCAGAGTAGTACAATGCAATACTGGCAGAGGTAGTAAGCGACTCTACCTCGCCACGCAGAGTAGTACAAGGCAATACTGGCAGAGGTAGTAAGCGACTCTACCTTGCCACGCAGAGCAGTACAAAGCAATACTGGCAGAGCTAGTAAGTGACTCTACCTTGCCACGCAGAGTAGTACAATGCAATACTGGCAGAGATATGTGGCTCTACCTCGCCACGCAGAGCAGTACATGGCAATACTGGCAGAGGTAGTTAGTGTCTCTACCTCGCCACGCAGAGTAGTACAAGGCAATACTGGCAGAGGTAGTTAGTGACTCTACCTCGCCACGCAGAGCAGTACAAGGCAATACTGGCAGAGGTAGTATGAGACTCTACCTCACCACGCAGAGTAGTACAAGGCAATACTGGCAGAGGTAGTAAGTGACTCTACCTCGCCATGCAGAGTAGTACAAGGCAATACTGGCAGAGGTAGTTAGTGACTCTACCTCGCCACGCAGAGCAGTACAAGGCAATACTGGCAGAGGTAGTATGAGACTCTACCTCACCACGCAGAGTAGTACAAGGCAATACTGGCAGAGGTAGTCAGTGACTCTACCTCGCCACGCAGAGTAGTACAAGGCAATACTGGCAGAGGTAGTTAGTGACTCTACCTCGCCACGCAGAGTAGTACAAGGCAATACTGGCAGAGGTAGTTAGTGACTCTACCTTGCCACGCAGAGCAGTACAAGGCAATACTGGCAGAGGTAGTATGAGACTCTACCTCACCACGCAGAGTAGTACAAGGCAATACTGGAAGAGGTAGTATGTGACTCTACCTCGCCACGCAGAGTAGTACAAGGCAATACTGGCAGAGGTAGTATGTGACTCTACCTCGCCACGCAGAGTAGTACAAGGCAATACTGGCAGAGGTAGTTAGTGACTCTACCTCGCCACGCAGAGTAGTACAAGGCAATACTGACAGAGGTAGTAAGTGACTCTACCTCACCACGCAGAGTAGTACAAGGCAATACTGGCAGAGGTAGTACGTGACTCTACCTCACCATGCAGAGTAGTACAAGGCAATACTGGCAGAGGTAGTAAGTGACTCTACCTCGCCACGCAGAGTAGTACAAGGCAATACTGACAGAGGTAGTATGAGACTCTACCTTGCCATGCAGAGTAGTACAAGGCAATACTGGCAGAGGTAGTATGAGACTCTACCTCGCCACGCAGAGTAGTACAAGGCAATACTGGCAGAGGTAGTATGTGACTCTACCTCACCACGCAGAGCAGTACAAGGCAATACTGGCAGAGGTAGTCAGTGACTCTACCTCGCCATGCAGAGTAGTACAAGGCAATACTGGCAGAGGTAGTAAGTGACTCTACCTCGCCATGCAGAGTAGTACAAGGCAATACTGGCAGAGGTAGTAAGTAACTCTATCTCGCCACGCAGAGTAGTACAAGGCAATACTGGCAGAGGTAGTATGTGACTCTACCTCACCACGCAGAGCAGTACAAGGCAATACTGGCAGAGGTAGTCAGTGACTCTACCTCGCCACGCAGAGTAGTACAAGGCAATACTGGCAGAGGTGGTAAGTGACTCTACCTCGCCACGCAGAGTAGTACAAGGCAATACTGACAGAGGTAGTAAGTGACTCATGCAGAGAACCAAAATGAGCTATTTTAGTGCTTGCTTATTTATAAGAGGTGTTAAATATGGAAACCGATAGGTGTCACGTTGGTATGACCCCTGGTCACGTTGGGTATGCGGGTCCACCGCGGGGTATGGTGGTGGCCATGACAACCGACTGATCACGTGAGGACGCAAGGTTTGGCGGGCAATTCATACCTCAATCATTCTGTTGCTGACCACCACGATCACCCGCCATCCCACCCAGTTTTAATAGGGTTCCTAATATTAGGTACATGCCCATAATGGGGCAAGGGGGATTAGCATGTATTGCAACCCTTTAAGTGTATTAATTATAGATTGATATTTGTAAGATGTGTGTAACTATATGTACTATGTGTTAATTAGAAGGTTAATATATGTGTATGTTCAGTTTACCTAATTATAGTACCATAGTTACTCGCCAGGTGGCGCGGCGACAGACGTTAATGGTCGCATGTACATTAGGTAAACTTGGGTTGAGGGATCAGATTTATAGATAATAAATCAATTGTGTGCAAAATTAATTCTTTGGTTTCCTTTTATTTAACGAATATATATGAGAAAATATGAGAACTCACTCAAGCTTGCCCTTATCCTCCTCAACAATGTTGGAATCAAAACCAATTGCGCTTCCACTTGGCGGAATAATACATTCAAATGGATGGGTCTCATCGTGGTTGGTGAGGATTATAGGACTGTACTGTATCGTGGCTTGAAAGGTCATCCTTGTCTGGCCCTCAATCTGGAGAATAGCAGAGAAACAGTAGAAATCAGTCATCCAAAACTGGTATCAGAGGCCGGCAGCTACTGTCTGGCAAGATTCCCCTTCACTTATGAATAATTGTTATTTAAATAAACATTAAACCATATGATTAAAAATTAAAATGGGAAGATGAAAATATGAAAAATTGCATGTCAAAATTCCCGAGAGTGATGTATTTAAGCATCTGAAGTCACATGAGTTCTATTATTTGACCCCTGCCAGAATGGATATGAAATATTATAAATATTTGAATTCAAGTTAGGAGCCAAATAATGCTGTGTATTCTTACTGTTTCATTTAATGCTTCTCCACAATCAGTAAAGAGAATCTTCTTTGTAAATACATCATCTACTAAGTCAAATATACAGTTTGGATCTCTCTCTTGTTCCGGGACGTATATCTTGCCTCGAAATTCTCCTTTCCCAACGCTCGGCTTGATAGTAATAGTGATAGAGTCGTGGGCACAGGTATGCGAAACTGGTACATAAAGAAATCATCCATATTTAATGTTATTTTTAAAAACATTCTGATTACCATTTCCCATTATTCACTCCTTTAAAACGTTACTATCATTTAATTTCTAAATATGCAAGTAGATTCAACGATCTTTAACAAAATCAATTATTCCATATTACTACAGATGCAAAATGAATTTCAAAAACATTTTGGACTACCTTTTGATATATTTGATTTTTTTTCAAACGCTACAAGTAAATTGTAATGTTGTGGGTTTAATTTTGTTTCAAATTGATAGTGATTTTTAAAACTGTTTAAAATAATCACAAACCGCCCTGATAAAACACTATTGTATGCGTGAGTATATATGTGGATAGCCTAATATGGTCAAATGTTTCATAAACAATGATTGCAAATGTTAATTGTCAATGGTTGAAAGCTATATATTTACGTCTTTTTTCCTGACAGTCTATCCCATAATACTCTTGTTCACAATGACAGAATGTCTCGTCCTCTACAGACAGGCATTGTCGCTCCCTCTCACAGGCCGGCGAACAGTCTTCTGATAGGTCCGAGGCTACAACATATCACCATGGTTACCGGATTGGAATCAGCTTTAAAACACAAATTAGCAAATGAATGGCCATATTAGAGGTAGAAAATAATGTTTAAGATCCAATATAGGTTTACTTAGAAAAAGGTGGACGCAATAACTAATGAATCTAATCATGGGGAACGAATACTAATATTAGTTACAGAGAATAGAGACTAACTAATATTAGTTGTAGAGAATAGAGACTTACTTATATTAGTTAGAGAGAATAGACTAACTAATATTAGTTATAGACAATAGAGACGAACTAATATTAATCATAGAGAACAGACTAATTCATATTAGTTATAGAGAATAGAGACGAACTAATATTTTTAAAGAGAATAGAGACGAACTAATATTAGTTATAGAGAATAGAGACGAACTCATATTAGTTACAGAGAATAGAGACGAACTAATATTAGTCATAGAGAACAGACTAATTCATATTAGTTACAGAAAATAGAGACGAACTAATATTAGTTATAGAGAATAGAGACGAACTAATATTAATTATAGAGAATAGAGACGAACTAATATTAATTATAGACAATAGAGACGAACTAATATTAGTTATAGAGAATAGAGACAAACTAATATGAGTTATAGAGACTAGAGACTTACTGATATTAGTTAGAGAGAATAGACTAACTAATATTAGTTATAGACAATAGAGACGAACTAATATTAGTCATAGAGAACAGATTAATTCATATTAGTTATAGAGAATAGAGACGAACTAATATTAGTTATAGAGAACAGAGACGAACTAATATTAGTCATAGAGAATAGAGACGAACTAATATTAGTTATAGAGAATATAGACGAACTAATATTAGTTATAGACAATAGAGACGAACTAATATTACTTAAAAAGAATAGAGACGAACTAATATCAGTTATAGAGAATAAAGACTAACTAATATTAGTTATAGAAAATAGAGACTATTCTCTATAACTATATTAGTTATAGAGAATAGAGACGAACTAATATCAGTTATAAAGGAGACACCAATGAGACTCATGTATCGTTGGGTGCGGGAATTGGTCAGTCTGACCTTGAGTTCACCTTGACACCCCTTCTAACATTCTATACATGTATATACTGCTATAGATTCTCCTTATGATGAATAGAGACTTACTGATATTAGTTAGAGAGAATAGAGACTTACTAATATTAGTTATAAAGAATAGAGACTTACTGATATTAGTTATAAAGACTAGAGACTTCCTAATATTAGTTATAAAGACTAGAGACTTACTAATATTAGTTATAAAGACTAGAGACTTACTAATATTAGTTATAAAGAATAGAGACTTACTGATATTAGTTATAAAGAATAGAGACTTACTGATATTAGTCATATATAATAGAGACTTACTAATATTAGTTATAAAGAATAGAGACTTACTGATATTAGTTAGAGAGAATATAGACTTACTGATATAAGTTATAAAGAATAGAGACTTACTGATATTAGTCATAGAGGATAGAGAATTACTAATATTGGTTATAAAGAATAGAGACTTACTGATATTAGTTATAAAGAATAGAGACTTACTGATATTAGTCATAGAGGATAGAGACTTACTAATATTAGTTATAAAGAATAGAGACTTACTGATATTAGTTATAAAGAATATAGACTTACTGATATTGGTCATAGATAATAGAGACTTACTAATATTAGTCATAGAGAATAGAGACTTACTAATATTAGTTATAAAGAATAGAGACTTACTAATATTAGTTATAAAGAATAGAGACTTACTGATATTAGTTATAAAGACTAGAGACTTACTGATATTAGTTATAAAGACTAGAGACTTACTGATATTAGTTATAAAGACTAGAGACTTACTGATATTAGTCATAGATAATAGAGACTTACTAATATTAGTTATAGAGGATGCTGAATTAATTATATTAGTTCTAGAGATAAAGAGACATACTTATGTTATAGCGACAGTCAAAGCCTTGTATTTCGTCCTCATCATTGCCGCAATCACACTGCCCATCATCTTTGCATTCCCTGTCGGAGTAACAGGACACGCTATACCGCCGACAGTCAAACACGTGCTCACCTGCAACAAGACATCAAATTGACTGACCAACTTGATCCAAATTGACTCACAACAACCACTGTGTCTTAGAGGCTAATGAAACCATAATAATAATAATAATAATAATAATGTCTGTTCATAGCGCTTGAGAGCTAGGAGACTGTAAAGTTGAAAGGGTTAGATATTTTATATTTCGATGCACCCATGTAAGATTGCATCTATCAGATGCATAAAATATTCTGGCAACGATGTTAAAAGCTTGCTCAGAACACTGAGTTTGATCATGGCAAAATGTGCTTCATGTGAAAAACATATGGTCTTGTTTTCCCACGGTAAACCATGTGGTTTTCACCAGGAAGGCATGTGTATATTTCTTATGTGGACATCATGAGCCCTGCCTCATGATTGTCACATGGTTTCTATATGATGTGGTTTCCATGTTAAATATATACCAAGTGGAAATCAAGTGGTTACTATTTGATTTTCATGACACGATATTTCAAAATATTTTAATACCCGTATTCCTCCAAATCTGCCAAAATGAAACATATTATTTTAGTATTTGTGCATTGCTTTATATATAATGTTGGGATTGTGATGTATCAAGATTTGGATACTATAATTGTGATAAAATTGACCTCTGATGAAATAAAAACGACGTTCTTTTATTGCAGAAAATATTAAATCAGCGAATTTTAAGACATTCAAGTAATTATTATAATTAGTAATATAAAACAAGAGTCTAGATTCCAAAACCCAGACCTTGAACCACCCTACCCCATAGACCATATACAAATCATATAAAATCATATATAAAAACCACCAGAAAACCTTGGGTCACATTGAAATATGACCTCATGAAAATTGCATGGAAATCAAATAGAAATCACATGTTTCTAAACCCTGTGGTTTCCATGTGATTCATAGAATTAATATGGTTATCTCATGGTTAACCCATGGATTTCACATAGTTTTTACATGGATTTGACATGGAGAATATTTTGGTGTGTACCTCATATTAAAATCAAATAGTTACAACAGTTACTATACTATTACTAAAAATGCCCTATATTCAATACACGCCATTTCAGACACCAGGAATACATAATATTCGTCCTGTGCACAATTTATTTGATACACTCATACCAAAAATATGCTACAATCATTGGAAATTATTCAGGCAATTTAGAGTATGCCACTTGAATGGTGTATTATTTGTTGATCGGAGTAAGGCGTTGGATCAAAACTTGAAGAAAATGGTAAACATCTGAAGCCCATTTAATTGGGTTTTGGAGGTTTTATAAGGATGCTTAACCCCTTGTTAGAAGGATATATATTCTAATATCAACAAAATCTATCTTCACTAAATGCATCAGAGTTTTGAAGCATAAAAGTATTCCTAAAGTTCACGATTTATTGATGTTACACAATTCGGGGTCAATTAATAACATCATAAACTAAAAAACAAACCAAAAAATACAAAAGAACTGGCTCTTATAAATCATGTGTAAAGTAATAGTTCACCAAAGTTTACTACAGATAAAACACAACATTATATGCAATTAATGCTTAAAACCCACACAGGCACAGCTTTCCATACTTTTGATTGATGAACTCTTCAGTATTTGAGATTGTTAAAATTGATCGAAAGAGTTTTTGATCACAGTTTCAAAGTATATGTCCGATCAGCATGTTTGATACATCTATGGAGAGCTCAAAAGATTTAAATTCCTGTACTTTTAGTCTGGTCACCTGACTTAATTAGCACATTGAATCCTCATTAAAATATGTGATTTTTTAATTTTACAAAAACTTAAAATCTAAGGTTTTCATGAGAAAAAGCATAAAATTCCAGCTGGATTTATATGTAAAACATTATTTATTGCTTAAAGAGTACTCAAATTAGTCGGTGGAGCTTAAACTCAATAAACCCCGCCCCCTTTTTCAAGTGCCTTTTACTTAACAATTGCCCGATTAATTTTTTTTTTGGAAATATCAAAATAACCTAGAATTTTATGGCCGTGGATAAAGATTTAAGATTCTTACTATTAATCATAAAAA
This sequence comes from Amphiduros pacificus, assembly GCA_949316495.1. Lineage (NCBI taxonomy): Eukaryota > Metazoa > Annelida > Polychaeta > Phyllodocida > Hesionidae > Amphiduros > Amphiduros pacificus. The sequence continues at coordinate 17,684,441 of OX439011.1, read as the reverse complement.
AAGACTCGTCAATGACTGGACCATGAGAAGCATACTACCGGGCCATGAGTAGCATGAAGTAGTTCAGACTTGCCAAATACTAGGCCATGAGTAGCATGAAGTAGTTCAGACTTGCTAAATACTGGACCATGAGTAGCATGAAGTAGTTCAGACTTGCCAAATACTAGGCCATGAGTAGCATGAAGTAGTTCAGACTTGCCAAATACTAGACCATGAGTAGCATGAAGTAGTTCAGACTTGCCAAATACTAGGCCATGATTAGCATGAAGTAGTTCAGACTTGCTTATAATCAGGCCTTTTGTAAATGTTTTTAATAAATCTTTACCTTAAGAAGAAGTGTTCTTACCTGAGACTTTCTTCGAGATCACAAATAATGTTAGGATAAATATCAAAGACTTCTGCAAAATAATACAAAACAAACAATTAGATACTCAAAAAGTATATCTAGAAATTGAATTTTTGAATGTAGTTCAGATTTTTTTTATAGATTATGAGCAGTTATACAAAGGATTACGAGGATAGCTTTCCTAAAAAGACCTTTGATGGTTAACTAGGACGATAGGCAATAATTATCATTTTCCTTGGAGTTGTATTAAAGTTCTTAAATGAATAGTGCATAGGTATTTAATTGAATACATCACTTCAAAAACAAAATACCATTGAACAAAATAGATGTTAAGTGTGTTGTAATTACGAAAATAAAAACAAATATGTACAGGAAACAAGCTTCCCGGAGCTTTATACTTTGACAATGGAATTTGCATGCAACTGACAAAGTGAAATACCGGAATTATAACTTGAAAGACTTTTGCTTCCAGTGAATGTAACACTAGTCTCCCACCTGACACCTCGGGCCTCAAAATTAGATCTTAAATATGTCCACAGGTGAAATATTCTCCATACTGTATTCAAATATTTCATAAAATGGCTAAAAGCAAATCGTTGACATGTTTCAAAACTATGAGATCATGATAGTACAAGTACATGATTTATGTTTTTTAAATGCAATTTAAATGTTATAGGTATGTTCTTTTAAGTGATTAAAGCCATGCAAATGATACAATAAAGAGGCTGGATTTATCTCTGTAAATGTTGGATCCGCCACTAGCTACTTAAGTATTAAACCGCCACTAGCTACTTAAGTATTAAACCGCCACTGGCTACTTTAGTATTAAACCCCCTTCGTTCTCCAAATCACCTAACCTGGATTGAGGTATAACTGAATACACAATCTCACTACTCTAAGATATAGACAGAGGCTGCAGACATCAATATCTTCCTATTGTTATTTTGCCTGAGGAGATATAGCAAGCCATATGACAGGTCTATTATTGATGCACAGTAATACAGACCAGCGGACAACTTTAGCATGCTAAATAGGCAATGCGATAATAATCACAACCAACACTAATCTGATGAAAAGTAGAGTCTATTGATTATTGTTGGTATTGCTTATTATCACAGTGTATGTAATTATATATATATATAGATATATATATATATATATATATATATATATATATATATATATATATATATATATATATATATATATATATACATATATATATATATATATATATATATCTAACAGATCTAACAGAGTATCTAGCTACTGTCACATAACACATCTTTTATATCAATATTGTTATAGGAGAGGAAGTAATCAAGAAAGTAATCAAGAAAAGATATGAATTAATGATCACAATCAATCAACATTTATATGCAATATGCTTGTAATGCAATATGTCACAAATGGGGTACAGCATATCACAAATGGGGTACAATGTCACAAATGGGGTACAATGTTATAAAAGGGGTGCAAAATGACACAGACGTGGTGCAATATGTAACAAATGGTATACCCCAAATATATATATATATTAAATTGAGCAATGACACATTAAAAAAACTCTAACATGGACCCAACTTCAGTTTTTTCATACAATGAGGTGATCCAAAGGTTTCTACAGTGCTGCCACGATTTGATATATGGCTCAGTGGTTAAGATGTCTGTCTCCAATGCTGAAGGTCCAGGATTCTAATCCTGGTTGGGAAAAGTACTATTTTCATTCTAAAGATGAAATCTTCATATTGGGATTCTGTTTGTGGGATATGCACTTCAGAAAACATAAATTGATTTGTTTATTGCAAATGAAGAATATAAAATAGTAAAAATGATTTAATGGCAAAAATATGAAATCGATTGAACAATATGCACATCAAAAGAATATAATATTTTTTATTTTGCAAACATAGAAAATATGAAAAATATCAATTAATCATATTGGGGTAATATTTGAGCAATATGCACATCAGAACATACAGGATTGAATATTTTTTGTTGCCAGCATATAAACAAAATAGAAAACAAATAGAAAATAGTCACTGTTCACAGAAATCAAATATAAAATCTTCATATTCTGATTTTTATTATCTCAGATACGAAACTTTAACATGGATCCGATTTCAATAATTTATCACTTTGAGTAAGTGCCTTTGAGTAAGTTATGTGTTAGCATTAGCATGTGTTTCACAGGTCAGATGATACGCTTTTGAACCTTTAGCATCTAAGACAGACACCTTACCCACTTTGCCATGTTGAAAAGTATAATATGAACACTGTCAAATTATTGAAGGGAGCTATTCATTAATTTCAGAGAGCAGCCTTAGCTAAAATCATAGACCAAATTAAATTCTCTGAAGATATGCATGCCGTATTTGGTATCAGAATTAATACAAATAAATCAAGAGAAGTAGGTATCTATAATTCATATATCATTTAGACTTAAAACATCATTAACTAGTTGATTCTCTGGAGGTAGGTATAAGAGGCAAGCATGCAAGTACTTGAGTTCACTCACAATAGAATTAAAGATGGCTGAATACAGGTTGAAAATATACTCTTCAAGCATTCATGAAATGAGATTTTCAAGCACCTTTCCTTGCATAATATATATATATATATATATATATATATAGATATATATATATATATATATATATATCATTAACTAGTTGATTCTCTGGAGGTAGGTATAAGAGGCAAGCATGCAAGTACTTGAGTTCACTCACAATAGAATTAAAGATGGCTGAATACAGGTTGAAAATATACTCTTCAAGCATTTATGAAATGAGATTTTCAAGCACCTTTTCCTTGCATAATATATATATATATATATATATATATATATATATATATATATATATATATATATATATATATATATATATATATATATATATATATATATATATATATATATATATATATATATATATATATATATATATATATATATATATATATATATATATATATATATATATATATATATATATATATATATATATATATATATATATATATATATATATATATATATATATATATAAATGACTAAAATTAGCTAGTTAGAGGGTGGCTACTTACTTGCAGGAGATTGTCCCTTCACAGTTTGCCCTGCCTTATGTAAACTATATTGTTTCCCCCTTTTTCCCAAAAGGTTGTTTATCTTCAAGTAAATATGAATTAGTGATGATATATCTATATATGACATTACTCACCATATTTGTGATTGCTGTTTGGTTTTCTTTCTGAGCTTCACTTCCCTGAGACTGGTAAACAAGTAATCTATAAACTTATGAACCTCTGAGTTGTCTTTACCACATCATATAAATGAGTAAGATCTCTACTTGTTATGCAAAAAGTTTTCTTTTCAAAGGCCAATTAAATACCAGTCAATTTCTTCCACAGGGTATTCAAAGTAAATGTCATGATTTTGGTTCTCTTGGCGGTGCAATGGCGTCCCAGTCAGTGATAAGCAGACGACAGAGTTGAGATGCCTGGAGGTGGTGAGGAGATGGAGGTACTATCAGACTGAGGCCCTTGGCATATCTCACCACACACTCTCCACAACCTGCCATTCCTTCAGGTCTTACATCATTTTGGGAAAATACGCCACCTGGTGGCAAATATTTCAATCATTGGCACGTGGCATTTTTGTGGTGTAAAATTAGATATGTAAAAGAAAGTTGACCTAGTGGGAAATATTTTGCACATTCATTCAAGACTATTAGATATGTATTTCTGAAATATATATATATACATATATACATATACATAGATATATATACATATATATAAATATATATATATATATATATATATTAATATATATATATATATATATATTTATGAATGTCAAATGTTTCAAACACACCAAGATTAAAAGGTTGACCAATACAACATAAATTATATAATTTAGACTTACGATGCCTCAAAACTGGATGTTCAATAAAGGGTTATCACATTAAGGGAAAATTTGGAAATTTTTATTTTTTTGTCTATATTAGCAAAATATGAAATATGTCATGGACTTCTGAGGAAAGCACCACAGGATGTGGATGTTTGTTTTAGCCTTCTTAAGGATTGTTACATTATATCATGTTCACACCTCTGGTTCCCATTGTTACAGCATCCTGTGTGACAAAATATATATGACTGTGTTCAAAGTGAATCACATCACAAATATTCTATTATGATTCAAGTCGACCTCTCTACTGAAAGGATCTAAATTACTTTTCTAAATAAATCAAATATTATTATTTACCTATTGTCTTATAGTGTCTATTATTGTTTTTATCCTTGTTGTCATATTGAATATATTACAGAATGATTTTAAACTGTTTTATTATTCTTCACACACAAAAACTAACGCCATAAAGAGGATATCTTATGGAGCAAATATAGATTTATCATATCATGATCATGTAATTTTTCATAAAACAATAGATGGAAACAATGGTGTAACTCCACCCCGAATCAGTGGCAGGGCTGGCCCTGTTGTCTATATGTAACTACATCAAGATGTAGTCATGAATGCATATTTGTTATAATTCATGATGTAAAGTGATATTGTCTATGCCTGAGGGGATCCTGGACGCTGCGCTGCCTGAGGGCCTCCTAGGTACATGGAAATATCTCGACTTACTCGATTAGGAGTATGATAAGTAACACCTTTCAGTCCTATTGTTTTATGGGTCATTAGGCACAAGACCATTCATTTCTAGAATACACAAATCTTTAAATGAATTTCCTTTGTTACTCAAATAGATGGATTTTAATCGAAATTTTCACTTGGATTCCGCTCCACCTCTATGGATGTCCTTTCTTTAATTGTCGAGGTCACGGTGGCCCAATTAAGTTCATAGTTATAATTATACCTTTACCAATGAAGAAGGGCTTTTGATTACAATCGTAATTAAGCAGGTATTTCAAAGAAATATAAAACATCTGCTGATACAGATTACATTAAAATCATCATAACATTTTCCAAATTATATAATATCTAAATTGTTTGTCAATGAGGGATGCATTGTCAAATATAATGAGACACATTCTGGGACGGATGCATTGTCAAATATAATGAGACACATTCTGGGACGGATGCATTGTCAAATATGATGAGACACATTCTGGGAGAGATGCATTGTCAATATAACGAGACACATTCTGGGTTTAATGCATTGCCAAATATGATGAGACACATTCTGGGAGGGATGCATTGTCAAATATAATGAGACACATTCTGGGACGGATGCATTGTCAAATATAATGAAACACATTCTGGGACGGATGCATTGTCAAATATGATGAGACACATTCTGGGAGAGATGCATTGTCAATATAACGAGACACATTCTGGGTTTAATGCATTGCCAAATATGATGAGACACATTCTGGAACGGATGCATTGTCAAATATGATGAGACACATTCTGGGACGGATGCATTGTCAAATATGATGAGACACATTCTGGGTTTAATGCATTGCCAAATATAACAAGAGACATTCTAGGACAGATGCATTGTCAAATATAACGATACACATTCTGGGACGGATGTATTGTCAAGTATAACGAGACACATTCTGGGTTTAATGCATTGTCAAATAGGATGAGACACATTCTGGGAGGGATGCATTGTCAAATATAATGAGACACATTCTGGGACGGATGCATTGTCAAATATACTGAGACACATTCTGGGAGGGATGCATTGTCAAATATAATGAGACACATTCTGGGAGGGATGCATTGTCAAATAGGATGAGACACATTCTGGGAGGGATGCATTGTCAAATATAATGAGACACATTCTGGGACGGTTTAAGATATTTTATTATTTTCCCTAAAACAGGGCACTGTTTTTCAAATTTCTCCCTAAAACAGGGATCACAATCCCCTTTTCCATATCTCCTCCTTCTGCATCATCCCTAAATGAGGGTATCAAAAATTCAGACGTTCTAAACACTCACTGATATGAGTGAAGAGGTACTACATTTGACATATATAGCCAATGTACGTCTTCTGCAGTACTCCCACCTGTTGGTAAAACCATGTTGTATACATGCTAAACTAAACACTGAGATCCAGGTTTAGTTGAGGAGAGACTGATACATTCTAACACCTGGTAGTCTTTCCAGGAGTGCATCAGAGATGAATCCATTATTTATACCGCAGGGGAGGCCGTAGAAGTGGTGAGTTGAGAGAGAGGGACAGGGGAAGATTGTTCTTTTTGGGAACTCACGAATAAGGGAACTCTGTTCCCTTGCTAGATATTTTTCAAATATTTCACAAGGCCAAGAAAAGAACTATCTAGAATCCTGTTTTCCAACAGTGTCTTTGAGACTGTGCCTGTTACAATTAAGGATAATAGTATTAGTAGATATAATATATAATAGTAATGATTAAAATATAGATGTTTACAAGTGTTACAATTACATGTTTGGGATAAGGGGCGATCCATTTGATTTTTGTGGGGTGGGGTGGGACAGCAGTACTGGATGAATAACATTTTTTCTTTGGTAGGGTGGATGAATAATTTTTTTTTCTGGTGTGGGGTGGGTGAATAAATTTTTTTCCTGGTGTGGGGTGGGTGAATACATTTTTTTTCTTGTTAGGGGCGATCCATTTGATTTTTGTTGGGTGGGGTGGGACAGCAGTACTGGATGAATAATTTTTTTTTCTTTGGTAGGGTGGATGAATAATTTTTTTTTCTGGTGTGGGGTGGGTGAATAAATTTTTTTTCTGGTGTGGGGTGGGTGAATAAATTTTTTTTCCAAAATCTCCCACCCCACCCCACAAAAATCAAATGGATCGCCCCTAAACACATCAGTGTCCTCATTTTTGTTTTCATTGACATAATTGCAATATGAGGAAAGTAGATTTATCTGAAAAGCGCTTCTATAGTATCACATTATGTTTTACAGTTATACTGAGATTGATGTATTTGAAAGAATATTACCTGATCGATTTCACATGACTGACCATAATCTATTTCAGATCGATGCAGGGGACAGACTCACAATAGCAGCCTCACAACTGATGGCACAGAATGGAGGACTCCTACCAGCTTTGGACATGTCAGTGCCAGAATCGTCATGAAAAGAGTATACCAAAAGGTAAATAACATACCCTAATTAACTGTGTAATGAGCATAATATGTCTCAGTTAATTTCAAAATATTATCTTTGCTGTTGGTTTCCGATTTACTAATGGAAATGGAGTTGAAAATAACTTAAAGTTGAGCACCATATGATAACCCTTTTTTCATATTCTACATCAAGCCACACTACATGGTGATTTTACTGATTATGACATATCAACCTCTTCCAAGGTGGCAGCATTCACTCCACTTGCAGCAACACCAGTCCCATTAGTGGCAACATCAATCCCATTAGTGGCAACACCAGTCCCATTAGTGGCAACACCAATCCAATTAGTGGCAACATCAATCCCATTTGTACCAACATCGATCCCATTTGTACCAACATCAATCGTATTAGTGGCAACATCGATCCCATTAGTGGCAACACCAATCCCATTAGTGGCAACACCAATCCCATTAGTGGCAACATCGATCCCATTATGGGATACATCAGCCATATTAGTGGAAACTACGATCGCATTAGTGGCAACATCAATCCCATTATTGACAACATCAATCCCATTATTACCAACATCAAACCCATTAATACCAACATCATTCCTATTATTGCCAACATCAATCCCATTAGTGGCAACATCAATCACATTATGGATTACATCATTACATCAGCAATGTCAATCCCATTATGGGTTACATCAATCCCATTATAACCATCATCAATCCCATTAATACCAACATCAATCCCATTAGTGGCAACATCAGCCACATTTGTGTCAACGTCAATCCCATTTATGGCAACAAGTATTTCTTGTCAAGACAAATCCTTTTGTGATTCCAGTATAAAACCACAAAGTGAAAAAACGAAAGTAACCAGCCAGAACAAGATATTCCCAGTAGACCTTTGTAAAAGACATTCTGAAGCATTACTGTGATACACATGATGCAATGAATGATATGAAGGCTCTCCAAAACCCTCCAGAAACTGCTACTACATCTGGAGGTGGTGCTCACTGTATCTGCATATATTACAGCTCCATTGACATTATATATCATATTGAGTTTACTAAGAACAAAGCTTTCAATTTCCATTAATTTGACTCTTCTCCTAGAAGCAGGTGTTATGAAAATTGGTATTGCAGACAGGATCAGTGGATCAGGATTTACATATGCACACAAGTGGACCTATCTGAGAAAGGATGAGGATGGCTTGTGTCATATTTTCAGGAAAGAATCTACATTGTGAAACACAGGATCACTAAACACAAAGACACTTTGGATTGACTAGTTTCAGAAATAAAAGAGCATTTGTTTAAGCTGGGTATTAATCAATCGTTTCTACTTTCATAATGAGAACAATTGATTGTTAATAAGAAAAAGTATATGATATTGAAAATTGTTTCGGACAAATAAGGCTTGAAATCTAGTCATTAATAATAGCGATAAGAGATTTATAGCACTGATACCAGAGAGGGTTTGTTCATGTTGCTGTCCAGGGAATAGGTGAGTTTTCAGTCTGGACTTGAGGACATTAGCCAAAGCATTAATCGTGATATCATTAGGGGCATTCACAGCTTCAGCACTATAACTGGGAATGCCCTCCCATCATCTTCATATGAGTATGAAAATGGTCTCAAACCCAGATATGTGACATAAAAGGAATGTACTGAATTTTGGTTAAAGGCAGTTTTGTTCATTTGATTCTGACTTAAGGATATTTATAGGTGTTGGTAGTGAGTGTCCTCTGGTGGCAGATTTTCTGAGGGAACTAATTTCATTTTACGCCAAAATAGAACGCTTTCAAAAAGTACAGGATAACCACTCAACTGTCAAAGAGATCCCTTTTCATTAAAACTTACTGGTCATGACATGACATTTTTTCATTTTTATTTATTTTTTGTAATTAATAAAACTATTGATTCATTATTTGAAAATCATAATGAAAACTTTTATATTGAAAGCTTTATATCTTTGTCACTCATAAAAAGTGGCGCAGTACTATGTCATTGCTCCAAGATTTCTTTTATTATGTCAACATGCTACAGGCGACGACACCAGAGCCACGGACAGCGACAGAGATGCGGTTCCATTTTCAAAGCATTTTAAGTGCGTCTGTACTTACAGAAATATTCTCGTCTTGTTGTTGTCTGGCACATGCATGTACCAACAAAGTTGAATGATGTCATGACCACCGACAAACTATTGATAAACTACATTGCAGCTTTGTTGTCGTCTGCAGCTCTGTTGTCGTCACCTGTAAAGAGAACAATTTCTGCAGATTGTAGGACCATAATCAAGTGGATTTCCACACCACTTTGTAAAAGTGAAGAGAAAAATAGAGGTAAAAGTACATGCTTGACAATTTCAAAAATATTTTTTTTTCACCTCTCTTCACATATCTGTTCACCTAACTCCTTTTTAGTTTTCAAATTATACAAATGAAAATGAGAAAATCTGTTTCACTAGGATCAAAGTGAAATTTTCCCAATGAAATGAAATAAACACAGCTAAATACAAGCCTACTCCTGTTGTGTTATATCTGCAAAGCTTATTCGCTTGTCTTCTTAATTTCTCATCAAACTATCATCAAGGAAAATAAGGACAAAAATACTATTTTGAAAGACATATACTTGTAATCACAACTTATAAATATTGTAGTGTTTAAATATTGATTAATGTCATTTATGCTTTTATTTGAATAGGGAATGTATTTTAACACTGTAAATGTACCAATTTCCATTAATACAGTATTTTAGTAATTTTCTCCTCTGCCACTAGGGGTCACTCATTGAAAAGACCCATACATACCCTTAATAAATTGCCTGCCAGTGGATATCCTGGATACAATGTTAAGGTGCTTAACAGATCACTGATGATAGGTAAACAATTATAAAGAAATAATGTAATATCTTAAACTGATAATTTCATTTGACTGTTCCATCCCATAAAGTCAATTGTCTTCAATATTTTTTTATTATAACCCAGAACCAATGCACTATCATGTTTGATACCATACTAGCTGCCACTCTTTTAACCCAACCTGCATCGATGCTATATATGTAATGATATACTGTCCCAGACCAGGATAGCAAAATACAGTCCGTTAAGCAATTTGCCAATAAACATTACTTCATTATGCAACCTTTCAATTTGTGACGAAACACCATTTAGCCAAAATGGTTATTTCATGATTCACATGTTTCTGATGGGGCGTCACATGTAGCTGAAAGCTTTATTGCATGCAATCATTGTCCATATTATTCAGTAATATATACATGTATTAGGCTGGATGCTTATTGTTTGAAATATTAAATATATGAATTTGATCTCTTTTTTCATAATAAAACGCTTAACAGCAGAACCCCGCCCAAAGGCTAATTATTTGAGGCAGAGAGGCCATCAACCACAGCGTCTGTTCCCTGCATGGGGCAGGACCTTCCGCTCTTTGTCATGTCATCTTCCAATATAATTATTGACAAACTCTTTTCGCCAAATGTTTATTTTTGTGGTTTATTAACCATTTTTGAATGACTTAATTGTGTCTGTTGGTAGTTGCTACTGACGGGACTCTAGAGCTCAGCTGAGCAGCGTGAGCAGACATCGTGAGCAAGCCTGGGCACGATTTGTAACTCTATACCTGCAAGTGATATCTCTGAACAATAAATATCAAGAGGGTGAGAGCTTTAATAGTTCAAAAGGAAAATCGTTTTGAATAGTATTCATCTATACATTTTAAATAAATAAAGGTAGCCTCGAAAATTAGTTGTTTGTGTCAGGAATAAAAAAAATGTTTACTGAATGGTATTTATGGCCCAATTGACTTGAATAAATCTATTAACGTTTGGAAAATATGAAAATAGATAAAACATTTAATTAGTGATGTCAGGCATTGGTGATAAGATGCCGTACATTTTGTCAATGATTCTTAAAACTAGAATAATATTCACATTTGTTGAACGCTTTTTATATCTGAATGATGAAATCATTGTATATTTACAACAAATATATATGATTGTCTGATTCAGGCAGAGCAAATGTGTCAAGGTCATTTTTAGGATCATTGCACCAAATTTTGAAAGGTCAAATTAGAATGATGAAATCCGCCCTCTTGTCAATAATTAAAAATATGAAATCTAAACAAAGACAATATATATGCGTATACCTTTGAGATAATTCTTTTTTGGAATGGAAAATTTATCAAGCAACCTTTGTGATAGATATTAAAATGACAGGTCCAATTATGCTATGATCTGGTAGGCGAGGCAACACAGCAGAGGACCGCAGCAAATATATGGTGATAGGACCGCAGAAACGCCCAGATTGCAGCCTGAACGGTGAGATCACATGCATTTATAAATATATCCTATATATACATAAATATACATAAAAATATCTAGCTCGTGTCCTGAGTTGAGTATTAACTGGTGTCCGGAGAGCATGTGGTCATAATTGTAATGTGTGTGTGTTAATAACAGTATATCTTAACAAAGAACACCATAAGGTAAGTTCTTTAAATAGCATCCGGAATAGGCATGTTATAGAAATGATTCAAACTGATATTCAGGAAATCTGGAATATAATATAAACAACACCTTTGGAGCAAGAATATCTGGTATATAAATACATGATGAAACTTATAAACTAATGTTAAACTAATATCATTGATGAATAATGGTGACCTACTCTCAGTACCTTCAGATCTTAGTTCAACCAGATACCTTTTGTTTGTTTTCTATGAATCACAAATAATTTACAAAGTATAAACAATTAGGTTGCAGTGATTTTTATACATTATACATGGTAAGTCACCTTTCCTGACGTACATGGCAATGGTTTATAACCAAAATCTGGGCTTTAACATGATAGTGTTCTGCACGTTGGTAAACTGGCAAGCAATAAATATGTTTTGTGTTATTATATATCATTAACAAGCATGTTGGAAAACATGAAATTCTAAAATGTTGTGACTTGATTAGATATCTATATTTCCAAAAAATGAATGTGAAAATAGGCATTCGTTTGTTTTCATAAATTTAAAGATAAATCCTTAACTTTGATATTTAATTCTTTTATATTTAAGATTATTTTTCTGTATGTGGATTTAAAGTTGTAACTATAGGCAATCAAATTTAATATAATAAGATAAATTGAACAATTCCACAGTATTACACTAATAGCATTGGTCACGATTGATGTTATTCTACTGGCTGTTAATATTAAAAGCAAAGATCAAATGATAGTACTTTGTGTGAATAAAAAATAAACCCCATCAGGGCATCAAATCGATAGCAATGGGCGAACAGGTGGCCCATTGTAAGTAAATATTTACCATAACCTGAGACTTAACACATTTTTTTGAAAGCATGGTAAAGCCTAAAGTTTATTTACGTTTCATAGATAAAATGTTCACGGTGGTCACTTCCGGAGAAAACAAATATTACAATATTGAGGAAACCTATATCCATGATGTCCCTGCCAGAAGGTTACTGGTCATTTGAAGTGAAAAATAAAGATATCTTGACTGTTTTGGGTAATGGGTTTTGTCTTCCTGGTGATTCATGAATAAATTATCCAGAAAAGATTATGTATTATTGGAGGACATTATTGAAGTATAATTATATGACTTTATGAAATTATAATTACATGAGCCTTTTTCTCAAAGGGAAAGAATGATATCCCTCCTGACCAAGCTTTCCTCTCATCTAGAATAGAATACTTAGTACTTAATGAACACGTCAGGGCTATTTATTTACCAGGCTCATATCCTTAACCTTAACGATCAGGCCCTATTACGAAATATGTGTTATAACTGATATCATGCCACAAATGTGATGAAATGAGCTAGGCTTATAAAGTCATATTGACGATGAAATACGCAAAAAGCAATATACTTGCAAAGGTTTCTATCAAACATGCAGAAAGTGCTTAGTGAAAGGAATTTAAAGAAATCTTATTTTGGAAACAACAGCAATAACACGGAAAATATAAAAACAAAAATGTTGGAAAAGGGAATAGCCCATCCGCCTGCTTGTTTATATTTTTGTTGTGCTCATCATTGAAATATATTTAAATTTTGATTAAAATGTCCATTTTTTATTCAATATTTTAGAATTATGGCCCAACCTCCCATGCAGACTGGCTATGCCCCTCATGCTGCTATGCCAATGCAGCAAGGTGTTCCCATGCAGCAAGGAATGCCCATGCAGCAAGGTTATCCCATGCAGCAAGGAATGCCCATGCAGTTGCCTCCGACGACGACGGTGGTGGTTCAGCAGCCACCGCCGAGACCAACCAGTTACCTCGTACTAGCTGTCATAACCACTCTCTGTTGTAACCTTATTTTTGGTGAATATATATTTTTTATATTTGTGTCATCTTAAATAGAAATTTTTATTTTTTGATGTAAATATTATTATATGAATTACCACAGAACCATATCTTATTTAAGTTTGAATCTATTTAGCAGATGTTTTCTGGTATATATTAGCGGTAGGTATAGCAAGTGTATATTTGTTCTCCTAATCTAATGTTGCTACATTTGGTTGCAGGAATCGTTGCTATCATATTCTCTGTGCTGTCATCGTCGGCAGCGGATGACGGCGAGATGGAAAGTGCGAGGACCAAAGGTCGGATATCGTGTGTCATGAGTCTGATTGGCATGCTCACCACTATAATCGCAATTATCGTCGTCATCGTTTATTTTGTGGTGATAGTCAAACAGTTAACCGATTCTGCTTCAGATATCCTGGAGGATTCTCTGAACGAGTTCGATGCATTGGATGATCTCAGTCTCAATAATGATCCCGACTTAACTAATAACGTAGATGAAGCTATTAATCATGCGAATGAAATCATTGGTAACTGGGGGTGAGGTGCACAGAGCATCGCACACAACCCGAGGTCACCAATCAGCCGCCTGTCCTGTATATTCACGCCGGCATTATTAGTTCAAGCTATTTGTTGTAACGCCTTTAATATGAGACATATATATATATATATATAAATAGTACATCTGTATCTTGATCGATATTATGGAAAAAGGCTGAACAATTTTGGAAAGATTCAATCTCATTTATTTGAGCTTTGTGCTATAGTATTGTTGTGAATCCTACATAACTTATGATAATTGGTAATGTGAAATATTTGGAACATGAATAGTTGAAAAATTGAAGATCTCCTTGATCATGCTGAATTGACAATTATATTGACAATGTATATATATATATATATATATATATATATATATATATATATATATATATATATATATATATATATATATATATATATATATATATATATATATATATATATATATATATATATATATATAAATATATATAGTCCAAAGTAAAAAGGTAGTTGTATACAGTGTTATGGTGATAAAAGTAATCCAACAAAGTCCGTGGTGACAAAGAGTTAAAACCTTTTATTGCGACATGTTTCAGTCCTTCAAGGACTATATATAAATATATTTATATGTATATATTTATATGTATATATTTATATGTATATATACATATAAATGACTGAAAATAACTATTCAAGTAAATTATTTGATAAATGTTAAAAAGTCTGTTTGAAATAAATATTTGAATAAATATCGAATTTGTGCATGCACCACACAAGGTGTCAGTGGGAATGTAGTGTAGCGCTATCAAAATATATGACATTCTAAATATTTATTGATGATTAAATAAATATTTATCTAGATGAAAATTGTTGAATTTCTATTACTGTGCTAATAGATTAGGTTAAATATTGTTATGTAAACTATTCAAAAAAGAAAAACGTATATAGTTATTCAAAACTAAAAGCCGGATCAATAAGAAACAGAACCAAATTGACAGTGGTACTTATAATTTTTTTCTTCATCGGTTCAATAGGGACTGTGTATTCCTGCATAACAAAAATAAAGACAAACCACACTATTTCCACAGTCAGTACATTAATTAAATACGATAAATTAATTACATATGTTCCAGATCTTGAAGAAACCCTCTTTACACATCTTCTCAGATTTCAGTGTTGATATTCACATTTGAGTCAGGCATGATGTTCAGGTCAACTCATGCCCTACTATGTGATATTGAATGATTTCAATTTAGCTGACACCATGCTTTAGGTTAGGGTGCCATCTTTGTGCCATATTTAAGCTCCTTTATATTTGCATTTAGGAATGCTCTGACAACTTGACTGATCCATAGATATAAAGCTCTGAGTGTCATCAGCTCCGTCCATATTTTGCAATGATATTAAGGAGCTGTGACATGATTGATTGGTTTAAATGAAACTCAATGTGTCACAACTTGGACCGTCTGGTATCACTGACCTACATCAGGTATCACTGACCTATATTTCTGACCATCAGGTATCACTGACCTACATCAGGTATCAGTGACCTATATTATCACTCTGAGTGCACATTGTGCAAGGCTCTCTCATAACTAACGTACTCATTATTTGCATATTTATCCAATTTGTCAGTAAAGCCAGATCCAGGCCTGAACCATGACTGCCCTTTCTGAAAATTTTAATATGTAACTGATCACTTTTTGTCCAGCATCTTTAAAAGTAGGGCAATGAAGGTAATTGGCACCACCTAGTGACCTTTTCATTAGTAATTTCAGCACCTCATCCACAGAAAGAGACAATCATCAGTAGGGCATGTGTCGCTGGGTGCAATTTTGCTCCGCCCTCTGTTAGACAAGTGGTTCGGCGACACTGTGAAATAATGAATACAGATCTTCATCTACTTGTTGAAATTGAGAAATTTCCATGACCGCTGTTGTTGAATGTCAATTACCCTTTATAATGAGTAGCCCCTTATTTCTGTTTCCCGCTAATAGTTAAATTTAAGGCACCCCACATGTAATAAAAAACTGGGATGAATTTTATATTCAGACTACAGACATTTAACTTAAAGAGGCAAGTCTTTTTGAGTCTACTAAATTATAGCCTATCACCAAAGTTTACAACTTACTCCAGCCAGATTGTACACATGCCTTAAAAATACTCTGGAAGCACGATAGTGGACCTATGGATATATATATATATATATATATATATATATATATATATATATATATATATATATATATATATATATATATATATATATATATATATATATATATATATATATTATGCAAGGAAAAAGTGCTTGAAAAACTCATGTCATGAATGCTTGAAGAGTATATTTTCAACCTTTATTCAGCCATCTTTAATTCTATTATGAACCCAAGTAATTGCATGCTTGCCTCTTATACCTACCTCCAGAGAATCAACCAGTAAATGATGTTTTAAGTCAAAATGAGATATGAATTATAGATATCTACTTCTTTTGGTTTATTTGCATTAATTCTGATACCAAATACGGCATGCATATCTTCAGAGAATTTAATTTGGTCTATGATTTTAGCTAAGGCTGCTCTCTGAAATTAATGAATAGCTCCCTTCAATAATTTGACAGTGTTTATATTATACTTTTCAACATGGCAAAGTGGGTAAGGTGTCTGTCTTAGATGCTGAAGGTTCAAAAGCGTATCATCTGACCTGAGAAACACATGCTAATGCTAACACATAACTTACTCAAAGGCACTTACTCAAAGTGATAAAATATTGAAATCGGATCAATGTTTAAGTTTCGTATCTGAGATAAAAAAATCAGAATATGAAGATTTTATATTTGATTTCTGTGAACAGTTACTATTTTCTATTTGTTTTCTATTTGTTTATATGCTGGCAACAAAAAAATATTCAATCCTGTATGTTCTGATGTGCATATTGCTCAAATATTACCCCAATATGATTAATTAATATTTTTCCTATTTTCTATGTTTGCAAAAAAAAAATAATTATATTCTTTTGATGTTCATATTTTTCAATTGATTTCATATTTTTTGCCATTAAATCATTTTTACTATTTTATATTCTTCATTTGCAATAGACAAATCAATTTATGTTTTCTGAAGTGCATATCCCACAAACAGAACCCCAATATGAAGATTTCATCTTTAGAATGAAAATAGTACTTTTCTCAACCAGGATAAGAATCCTGGACCTTCAGCATTGGAGACAGACATCTTAACCACTGAGCCATATATCAAATCGTGGCAGCACTGTAGAAACCTTTGGATCACCTCATTGTATGAAAAACTGAAGTTGGGTCCATGTTAGAGTTTTTTTAATGTGTCATTGCTCAATTTAATTGAAAATTATTTCTGTTTGAAGACTGAATTCAGAAATAAGTGAGTTCTATTGCACATGAAAGGTCAGGACGTGAGTGAGTAAAAGGTCACATGACAGAAGTGCTGTATGAGGTGTAGTGGGCCACAGGTGATCTGCCTTGTGTCATCCGACTGCGCACTGCCACACAGTCAACATTTAAAGAATAAAAATGTGGTTTATGAGTATGAATCTTAAAATGAATTACTCTTGGCAGCTTTTATGTAAAGTTTGGTCACAGGAATAATTGGATTACTTTACTATTAGTACTGCTTCGGAGTGCTTTGAATGAAATTTTAAGCTTGTAGTTATAAATTGTAAGAAGTTTTAAGTGTTCGTAACTTAAAACATTGGTGCACTTATTTTTTTCCATTTTGAATGGATTTTGTAGGGTGGAGTGAGAACATTATTTCAGTCATTTTGTGATGAGATCTACTTCTCGCAGATATGGTGCTGCCTCACTGAATTGTCATGTTACAGTTCCTTGACAACCCACCTGTCACAGATTTACAGGGAGAACAGGTTAACCCTTTAGGCACAGGCCTCAGCTCATATGGGAAATTGTATCATGAGTTCAACCTCGACATGACCGGGGATCGAACCCACGCCATTTGAATCACCAAAGAGGAACTGGTGCTAATAGGCTGGTGCTCTAACCAACTGCGACATGGCCCGTCATCATACTGCATCTTCTTATCCTGTCATCTTACATTAAGCTTTGTAATTACATCTCATATAAATGGAAGCAAACAAAATAACATTTGAAGGAACTTCATGAAAGTGTGCTTCTTGATTGGATATAGATGATATAACAAATGTTCATATGTGAAATTATATCATGAGTTCAATTTTCGCTCAGCCGGGGATCGAACCCACGACCTTTGGATCACCACAGAGGAACTGGTGCTAATAAGCTGGCACTCTAACCAACTTTGCCACGGGGCCCGTGGCCTTTTATACATGAAAAATAAATATGGTCTCATCCAAGGTTGTGATTTAAGCTTTTGTCCCTTCAATTGTATATGAGTAAAGGGGGAATTGACATTGCATTGATCACACAGTTTCGATACTATCTTAGCTTTTCAGGTTCCCTGTGGTTTATAAACAGCAATACTATCTATAGACACATCGATGAGATCTAACCTATTCTTATCATTTGGTTTGCATTTCATGCCTCTATAAATTTCATCTGGCTTATGTAATTTATTTATGGTTATATAGAAATAGAACTTCCCGAGAACAAAGATCTTATAATATGCTAATATATTAGAGGATATATAATGGTTGCCAATGGGTTCACCAGAAAAACCTTTATGGACTCCAAAGCTCATTAATGCCACCAATCCCTTTACTTACAAGACTGTGTTATTGACAAATTGTCAAAAAGAGTACTTATATAATGTATTTATTAATTGATATATAAAGAAGTGATACATATATGACGCATATTATAAGTCTAACATGCTGATATTTCCTTTGTTTATAAGACTGGTAGCATCTGCTACAAAGTTTAGTCTACGATAATACATTGTGTTAAATACTGTAGGATGTAGGGTTCGATTATAATGCCATTCCTCCAAACAATCAAGAGCTATGTCCTGAAATCCCAAATGAAACTTGTTGGCAAATAGTTGCTGTTTTGATGCCAGATTTTGGAGGTCACCAATGCCAAATATGCACACTCCATGCGGCCAGAAGTTGCCACTGAAACACTCTTTCTTTGACCACCCTGAAAACGAGGCTAGCCAAGGCTTGGTTTCAGGAGATCCTGAAAATTAATCAAATAATTTAGCTCATGTATTTCTCACTGTTTATCTATGTGTATAATTATATGCATTTTCGGGTAACATAAAAGTCTACAGAATAAAGGCTTTTTTGTCTTGGAGATTTGGAGTAAAACTTGAAAGAAAATCGATGATATAGATGCTTTGAAAATGTGAGAACGTGGAAATTACATGTTAGGTTGTGATTTAGATATTAATGCAAAAATCCTGTCAAAGTACAAGTCTGATATTTGTTTCGAAATTTGATTTGATAACAAGCTAATTAGATAAGAATAATTTGCTGCGCCCAATCGCCGTCATGGTCCCAAAGCTGTCAATATCCACAACTTTTGACGGAGATTGGGCACGTGACAGCTTTGGGGCGACTATTGACAGTCCCGGGGCCGTCATGAAAATATCCACTGGATAATGACTGACTTTTCACAACCGTGACATCTAGCGGTTGACTATTGACGCCGATTGGGCAAGCTGTCCCAAAGCTGTCAATATCCATCAACGGGTCCCCTATCATTTGAAATGAAGATAAAGATATGTACCAGTCTAATAATATTATCTTCACTCAAGCGGGAGGTGGAAAGAAAAGCCCTTTAAATGAATGAATCATAGATTTTACTACGTTTTGACTCTAAATATATAGATATGAAATGGTTGTTCTAAAATATTAATATATCGGCTAATAATACACGTACAGAAATTATTTGAATGTGTATGATATCGTGAGAACAAGAGGAAAACAATTGTGTGTATTACAAGCGTATCCGACTCGCGGGAAGTGTGTGCGGCCACAGCCTCGGAGGGGGTAAAACAGAATGGCTAAGGTAAAAGTCGTGGGATAGGAGAACAGTCTAATAGTATTTCCGGTTAAATATCTGGATGGGGTACCAACAAATATCATTTCCGTCATTTTGAACTTTGAACCTGGATATTTCTTGACCTAATTGGATATTTGCCATGACGCCTTTCGGACGTGACGGCGATTGGGCAAAACATAATTAAAGGTAAATTGATACACTGTCTATTTGATCCTACAGGAAATGATAAGCTCAAGGTGAATCTTCGTCACTATCAGATGGGAACATCTTTCTAATTCACAGTACAATAACAATAACACAAATATATTTACCTTTAAACCCACCAGGAGTATTCAGGAAAGTATTTTCATCAATGGAATCAAGCGTGGCAAAGAAATGCTCATCCGGGCTCCATGTGGATTTTGACCATTCTAAAAAGTCTTTGGCATATTTGTTATTGACAATGAAATTTACAAATGCTCTGCTGAAAACCCCATAGGCGCCTCCTTTCCTCATTGTCATGTTCATAGGGGGCAACGGATTCCTTCTTCCGGTGTGGTTCCATCTGCCATTAACGAATATATGTTCAAATGTGAATCTTTTTGGGAGGATTTTTTTCCGGCCATCCATTTCTATATCATTGGCTCCATTGTATATTTGAAGTATCTTGACTAGTTCAAGGTTGGTTCTGAGGGGGAAAGCCTCGCTGGCAAGATTAATGTAATATTTCCATGGTTCTCCCTTAGTTAAAATGTCCGACATGCAGTTGATCTCTGCCTGTAGTCTGGAGAAGTGAGCATATCTTACCTCCTCCAACTTGGAAGCAATGAAAACATTTTCAAAACACCTGAAAAGGGATTCCATAACGGAAATATGCTGATCATAATTTTAATCATAATCAACAAAAAGATACAAAATTTTACAAAATCGGAACCGGAATTGTAAAACTACTCAAAAATCTGATTGGACTGGCAAATGGATATATGTGTTTCCTTTCACAACAATAACATAGCGGGATAGAGATTGTACTCACTTGGCAAAGGCTCTGGCTGCAGCGTGGAGTTGTTCTGGTGCTTTAGCATCAACATGGAGGCAGAAGACATTTTGAGGGCGATATATGGACCTTATAAGTCTTTCCACCACTTGAAATTCTTTGTAGAATAATACACTAAATGCGATGGGAAATTGGCCTTCTAAAGGAGATCCGGGTTGTAGCTGATATGAACGTTTTATCTTAAACTCTGTGCAGTTTTCTAGCAGCTTTGGAAATATGTCATTGCCCAAAACAGATCTTTTGTATTGTTTATGTTTGGCATTCTTAATAGCCTCGATATCGCCCTCTAGTAGGCTTTGACAGTTTATATTTGCCCCGTTTAACCGTTTTGGCCCCAATAAGTGAAACCATTTCTCTTTTGGTGTTACCTCGTTTGTTTGTTGTTTTTTTGTGTTATTATTGTGACGTAGGTAAGGTGGTTGACTCTGCTGCTTTTTGCCTTGGTAAACGTGTTTGTCATGAGTTAAATATCCACTAAAAACCGAGCTGCCTACAAACATTCCAGACATCACAATAACCAACCACTTGAACTTCCGCTGTGATACAATAGCTGGAATAAATATATGACATAAATATATAGTAAATAATTTGATGAAAAATGAAGTTGTTGTCTGAAAGCCAGTTTTCTCTAATTATGATTATAATTAGTGAAATGGAAGGCAATGGTAATATACTTTAATTATGTTAAAAAGTAATTCATCATACATTCGCTGATAAATTGATCTCCCATACATTGGTTTTGACTATAACAATAATATTTAACAATGAATCCTTTTTCGAGGAAACTATATCCTGAATTACAAATGTCCATTTTTTTCGTAATATTAATTTTAGGAGAACTAATTCAATGGAGAAAAAAATTACCCATGCTAATTTCACAAATTTGTTCCTAATTTAAAACATGCTACTATTTTCAACAAGAGCATGCCACTGTTAAGGATGTAACGGTCTACCTTTAATCTGATTGATTTTACTTCTAAAGTGATAGCAGATGTCACCGTTGCACTGAATGCTAATGAAAAGCTGATAGTACAGTTTTTAACAATTTCTGACTCATGATTAGATTTTCCAATAATTTCAAGCGTCACAGTAATATATTATATTTGCGACATATTGCGTCCCATTTTAGAGGTTCGGCACTTCATCTATGATATATTTGGCCAAACTTCTCGGCAACATTTGGGGTATACCATTTGTTACATATTGCACCACGTCTGTGTCATATTGCTACACTTTTATGGCATTGTACCCCATGTGTGACATTGTACCACATTTGTGATATGCTGTACCCCATTTGTGACATATTGCATTACAAGTATATTGCATATAAATGTTGAATTAATCATTAATTCATATCTTTAAAATATTCTTGATTACTTCCTCTCCTATAACAATATTGATATAAAAGATGTGTTTTGTGACAGTACCTAGATACTCTGTTAGATATATATATATATATTTATTAAATATATCACTCTATTAAATATATTAATTTATTGACTAGATAACATTATATTAAATAAATATAATTCTATTAAACAGATATAATTCTATTGGATAGATAGCATTCTATTGAATAGATAGCATTCTATTGGATAGATATTACCATTAATTAGATATCTTTCTGTTAAATAGATATCATTCTATTAAATAGATATCATTCTTTTAAATAGATATCATTCTATTGGAAAGATATTCTATTGGATAGATATCATTTGATTGTAATCAGGTATTTGGTGGGCGATAGATACCTTTATAAATAGCCAAAATTGAACTGCATGAATAGCGTGAAAGAAAATAAGCAGTTGATATAATTGACCAAAGCTTTTGTTTAGATATCTGCAGCAGATGGTCGTGGCTGAAAAACATTAATGTACCAAGGGATATAGATAGAAAGATAGAACTTAACCGAAAGTGTAATCATGCTGCGCTCGTCCAGATCACCTTTAAGAAGCTTTGTCTGGGCTGTGATTGGTGGAATATGCCTGACCATGTTGTCTTCTCTGCTGAGAACTGATAGTTATGGTATGTACCTAATTATTCCTTCATATGACCACGGCAAGTCAGTGCTTTGTCTTCCTGCTTATGATTATTTTAATTCTTCTCCAAATCACAGCATGGTTGAAATTGTGCATACCGTTTAAGGTACCCTTATTGTTACAGTATTAAACATAAAGGACATTCAGAGTATTAAGATTTGATCTTGATTTTATTTTTTCATTGCTAAATGACCTTCTCCTTGACGTTTGACCTTTTGTTCTCAATTATCAATTCTTTGCTTTTAGAGAATAACATTATGAAACATAATTATTACAATTAAGTTGAGATATTCTGCTTTATTCACATGCAGGCAAGAGGCCCAGACAACAATATAATGATAAACCTGGCCCTAAGAATCCTATTGAGATGAGAAAGGATGCTGAATATAGGGCGAATGCGAATATTCTGCAAGATATTCTTCACAAGAAGTTATATGGTGAACAGGACCAAGAGAAAAGAGGCAAGACTGGACCAGGTGAGAGGAGAAATGAAGAAGCCATCAAGTCCCCGGAAGAAGCCATCAAGTCCCCGGAAGAAGCCATCAAGTCCCCTGAAGAAGCCATCAAATTCAATGACAAGAAACAGGACGAAGCCATCAAGTCCTCTGATGGGGGACAAGAGGACATGAATAATGATTCTGGTGTGCAGAATGAGAACACGTTATCTCTAATGTCCACAAAACAGAGACAGTTACTCAAACATTATGAGAATTACTGCAGCGCTCACGCAGGCGATGACACGGATTTGCCAAAACGCTTTCCTGATGGTTTTTTGGTGGATGTTAAGAATAAGGTATTGCATTGTTCAATTGCCAAGGTAGCTTGCACTCACTGGAAAAAGACTCTCGTTCAAAACCTTCACCCTGATTTAAACTTAGAAAATGTTTTTATTCACGATCAGAACTATCTTTCTAGTAAGGGAATAACAAATTTGAACTCTTATAATCAAACACAAAAAGAGTACATCATTAAGAATTACCTCAAATTCATGTTTGTAAGAGATCCCTTTGCCAGACTGTATTCGTCGTTTAGAGAAAAAATCAACCCAGGCAACGCATTGTACAGGAAATCCACTATTCCTAAGATTTTCAAACTTACAAGAAAAAATGCCACAGACTTGTCTCAAGGTGAGGTCAAATTTAGCGAATTCCTACAATACGCAGCAAACGGTAACATGGATTGGCATTGGAATACATACAAAAACCTATGTTTACCTTGTACAATAAGATATAACTTTATTGGGAAACTCGAGAGTCAAAACGAGGATGCAAACACCCTTTTGGGTATAATAGGATCCTCAGTGAGATTCCCTAAACCCTACAAGACAAACAATGCAACTTATGGCAAACTCAGGGAGGTGTACAGTGACTTGTCCGCCAACGTCATGTCCAGTGTTATAAAGCTGTATGGGGATGACGCCTATATGTTTGATTATAAACTGCCATAGATCCCCCCCCACCAAAAAGAACACACAAAAAACAATAAAAATGATAATAATAAAATAAAATAATATAAACACAACTGGCAGCGTATTCCTGTCTGTATTATGGAGTAGTATTTCATCAGTTGAAGCCAAACCTCTGTTTATTCATGCTATATAAAATATGGTCACGCATGGTAGTTGATTGACATCATCTGGTCACGCATAGCTGTTGCGTGACATTATTGGTTCACATACCTCAAGAGGGCCACGGGCCATGGCACAGTTGATTAGAGCGCCAGCTTATTAGCACCAGTTCCTCTGTGGTGTTCCAAAGGTCGTGGGTTCGAAGCCCAGTCATGCCGAGATTGAACTCATGATACAATTTCACACATGAGCTGAGGCCCGTGCCTAAAGGGTTAACCCATTACCCTTGTAAATCTGTGTCCAGGCGGGTTGTCATGTCAAGAACCTACGACATGACAATTCAGTGAGGCAGCACTATATCTGCTACAAGGAGGTCTCATCACGAAATGACTGAAATAATGTTGAAAGTGATGTAAATCCAAACAAACAAACAAACACATACCTCAAGCATGACACAATATGGTCATGCTATGGTTGTGCGTGACCTCATCCTGTCATGTTTATACGTGACCAGATAGGTGTTTGGCTCCAACGCTTCATGATCATCACCACAGCAGGCAGCTGAGTTAATTTGCATATTCAAGTTGTGTTTTACATTTTAGCTCAGATCGTTCCGTATCCATGGACATTGATTTTATCATTGCTGCTAAAAATGTGCAGATTTACTTGGTTATGAGACTGTCATATCTATTTGTATCATATATCCTGGGCTACTACAGATTTAGAACTTGTTACACATTTGCAGAGTTTTGATGTATCTGTGGCAAATACCTGATTTTGGAATAAATGTTTATACAACATGTCAGGGTCTTGCTCTGTTATTTTAAATGAAATATTTAAATATGATTTAAATATCAGTTTTAGATACCCTTTTTACAAAGTTAAAATCCTACAGTGTAAATGGGGGAAAGTTCCTTTCATAGAATCTACAGTTATATCAGGGATGGGAGAGCTCTGAACCAATCTGTGCAGTAAATCTGAACCAATCCGGTCAAATCTCATCATTCTGGACGCTCACAACTGATCTGGGCGCTAAATGACGTCATTCTGGGCGCTCGCAACACATCTGTCCACTAAATCGCAGCCAATCTGAGTGGTATTTGACCGTTGTTTTATGGTGGACAATGGCTAGACTGAAAAAAATGCGTTCTTTAATCTTTATATAACGACTATCATACACAAATGTTAAAGAAAATAGCATGCTCATCAGTTACATATATAAGTATATGATCATCTGAAATTGATTTTTAACGAGATTATTGTCACATTTTGGAATGTGCCCAAGTTTAAGACTGCATAAAGAGAAGTAATTCCTGACTTGCGGGCACAAATATTACTGTAAAAACGTTATAGATTTATCATAAAACTTACACTATTATTAACAAGGCACTGTTATACACTCAACTGTAATGGAATTTGTTAAATGATTGTGATGATTATTATGTGATTTTGATGCTTTTTATGATATAAAAATATAAAATTTGTTATAAAACAGAACCGCCCAGATTGGTTCAGAACTCTCCCACCCCTGGATATAAGTTCTACAGAAGGTTAGAAGAAAAGTACAAAAGCTAAAATTAAAGCTAAAAATACCTGCACATGCGCATAATAAATGACGCTAAATGGTGTGTTATCATGTGAATCAAATGATAAAAAAACTGAGCTCAGAATTGGTTTCTATTCGTGTTACAACTACCAATCAAATGTTTCTTATTTTAAGGAATAAGAAAGATTATCCCTACTTCATAAAAGGATTTCATGTTTGTTCTGTTTGTTATTTTTTTTCTCATCCGTGTTACATGTGGAGCACCACTTTTTCTTGTTTAAATGAAGTACCCAATCAATTTATTGCTTACCAATATTCTCAATCGCCCCTAACAAATGATGGGTCATCCCTGATGCAAAAGAATAACAAAAACTGTTTTACAAATGCTAGTTTCCAAAGGTGTACGTCAATCAGACACTCAGAGCATGATTGGAGTAACTTCTGCTATAATGTCGACATCATTCAGAGCCTAAATCCTGTTCCTGTATATTTTTGATCATAATGACTGAAATTCTTGTGAATTACACAATTAGAAACCTAAATAATTTCAAGATTTTATTTAATCTTTAAAAAATATGATCATGTGTCCTAATTTACATGTATTTGAACCTAGGATTTATAACATAAAATTGTAGAAAGATAGATATTACTTCTCAAAATACATTGACATTCTTGGTTATTTTGATATCTCAAAAAAAACGAATTAGGTGATTCTAAAATGTGTGGAGGGCGTCAATCTCAGTGGAAAGATAATTGGCTCAGAGGAAAAGAATTCTCCAATCGCGGGTCAATTTCACTGGTCTTGAAGTCAAAAATACAAAATTTGATAAACTTTGATTAATCTCAATATTTTATTATATTTCAACTAAATAACAGTCATTATGTTATCTTTATAATGCAGGTATTTGTTCTTTAATCAAACTGTTTGCAATCTATTTTGTGTTATTGGAAGAAAATTGTAGTTCCCATTTTGACATCCCAGGATATATATTATGGATTTTTTTTCGAATTATTCTACATTGTGCTTAAAACATTTTCAATCAATATCTTGTCTTGATTGTATGTTTAAATTCTGAAACAGTCACATTAGGAACATTTTGGCTCAAATGCAATATAATAATCATAATGTGTTCATTTCACCAAAACGTCTTATACAGTTTAAACAAAATAATATAAATAAAATTATTTTTAAAAAAACTATTAACATCCTTTCATAACAAGACCTACTTTTAGCAGATATAGTGATGTCTAAATGAATTGTCACGTCACATGTCCTTGACATGAAAACCTACCAAGTCACATATTTACAAGAACAACAAGGTTACCCTTCAGGCCTGGTGCCCCAGCACAAATGAGAAATTGAATTCAATCTTGGCATGGCTGGGAGTCGAACCCACAACCTTTTGGTCACCACAAAGGAACGATTGTATGTACAGATAAATGAACAGAGGATCAGAATTACATGTGCTTCAAATTTGTGTTTCAGATGTCATGAAGTGAAATGAAGTGGTTCAAACTTGTGCATATTCTTTATCATGATCAATAGATTGATAAATTTGGAAGCAAACTAGATTTGTGTAAAATACCATTGTTTTGAATGGAATATGATTTAAAGCTAAAATTAAAGCTAAAAATTCCTGCACATGTGCATAATAAATGACGCTAAATGGTGTGTTATCATGTGAATCAAATGATAAAAAACTGAGCTCAGAATTGGTTTCTATTCGTGTTACAACTACCAATCAAATGTTTCTTATTTTAAGGAATAAGAAAGATTATCCCTACTTCATAAAAGGATTTCATGTTTGTTCTGTTTGTTATTTTTTTTATCATCCGTGTTACATGTGGAGCACCACTTTTTCTTGTTTAAAGGAAGTGCCCAATCAATTTATTGCTCACCAATATTCTCAATCGCCCCTAACAAATAATGGGTCATCCCTGATGCAAAAGAATAACAAAAACTGTTTTACGAATGCTAGTTTCCAAAGGTGTACGTCAATCAGACACTCAGAGCACGATTGTAGTAACTTCTGCTATAATGTCGACATCATTCAGAGCCTAAATCCTGTTCCTGTATATTGAAATACTTGTGAATTACACAATTAGAAACCTAAATAATTTCAAGATTTTATTTAATCTTTAAAAAATATGATCATGTGTCCTAATTTACATGTATTTGAACCTAGGATTTATAACATAAAATTGTAGAAAGATAGATATGACTTCTCAAAATACATTGACATTCTTGGTTATTTTGATATCTCAAAAAAAACGAATTAGGTGATTCTAAAATGTGTGGAGGGCGTCAATCTCAGTGGAAAGATAGTTGGCTCAGAGGAAAAGAATTCTCCAATCGCGGGTCAATTTCACTGGTCTTGAAGTCAAAAATACAAAATTTGATAAACTTTGATTAATCTCAATATTTTATAATATTTCAACTAAATAACAGTCATTATGTTATCTTTATAATGCAGGTATTTGTTCTTTAATCAAACTGTTTGCAATCTATTTTGTGTTATTGGAAGAAAATTGTAGTTCCCATTTTGACATCCCAGGATATATATTATGGATTTTTTTTTCGAATTATTCTACATTGTGCTTAAAACATTTTCAATCAATATCTTGTCCCAGCACAAATGAGAAATTGAATTCAATCTTGGCATGGCTGGGAGTCGAACCCACAACCTTTTGGTCACCACAAAGGAACGATTGTATGTACAGATAAATGAACAGAGGATCAGAATTACATGTGCTTCAAATTTGTGTTTCAGATGTCATGAAGTGAAATGAAGTGGTTCAAACTTGTGCATATTCTTTATCATAATCAATAGATTGATAAATTTGGAAGCAAACTAGATTTGTGTAAAATACCATTGTTTTGAATGGAATATGATTTAAAGCTAAAATTAAAGCTAAAAATTCCTGCACATGTGCATAATAAATGACGCTAAATGGTGTGTTATCATGTGAATCAAATGATAAAAAACTGAGCTCAGAATTGGTTTCTATTCGTGTTACAACTACCAATCAAATGTTTCTTATTTTAAGGAATAAGAAAGATTATCCCTACTTCATAAAAGGATTTCATGTTTGTTCTGTTTGTTATTTTTTTTATCATCCGTGTTACATGTGGAGCACCACTTTTTCTTGTTTAAAGGAAGTGCCCAATCAATTTATTGCTCACCAATATTCTCAATCACCCCTAACAAATAATGGGTCATCCCTGATGCAAAAGAATAACAAAAACTGTTTTACGAATGCTAGTTTCCAAAGGTGTACGTCAATCAGACACTCAGAGCACGATTGTAGTAACTTCTGCTATAATGTCGACATCATTCAGAGCCTAAATCCTGTTCCTGTATATTGAAATACTTGTGAATTACACAATTAGAAACCTAAATAATTTCAAGATTTTATTTAATCTTTAAAAAATATGATCATGTGTCCTAATTTACATGTATTTGAACCTAGGATTTATAACATAAAATTGTAGAAAGATAGATATGACTTCTCAAAATACATTGACATTCTTGGTTATTTTGATATCTCAAAAAAAACGAATTAGGTGATTCTAAAATGTGTGGAGGGCGTCAATCTCAGTGGAAAGATAGTTGGCTCAGAGGAAAAGAATTCTCCAATCGCGGGTCAATTTCACTGGTCTTGAAGTCAAAAATACAAAATTTGATAAACTTTGATTAATCTCAATATTTTATAATATTTCAACTAAATAACAGTCATTATGTTATCTTTATAATGCAGGTATTTGTTCTTTAATCAAACTGTTTGCAATCTATTTTGTGTTATTGGAAGAAAATTGTAGTTCCCATTTTGACATCCCAGGATATATATTATGGATTTTTTTTTCGAATTATTCTACATTGTGCTTAAAACATTTTCAATCAATATCTTGTCCCAGCACAAATGAGAAATTGAATTCAATCTTGGCATGGCTGGGAGTCGAACCCACAACCTTTTGGTCACCACAAAGGAACGATTGTATGTACAGATAAATGAACAGAGGATCAGAATTACATGTGCTTCAAATTTGTGTTTCAGATGTCATGAAGTGAAAT
Source organism: Amphiduros pacificus (assembly GCA_949316495.1). NCBI lineage: Eukaryota > Metazoa > Annelida > Polychaeta > Phyllodocida > Hesionidae > Amphiduros > Amphiduros pacificus. The sequence goes on along the minus strand of OX439011.1, from coordinate 17,653,911 downwards.
GAAGTGGTTCAAACTTGTGCATATTCTTTATCATAATCAATAGATTGATAAATTTGGAAGCAAACTAGATTTGTGTAAAATACCATTGTTTTGAATGGAATATGATTTAAAGCTAAAATTAAAGCTAAAAATTCCTGCACATGTGCATAATAAATGACGCTAAATGGTGTGTTATCATGTGAATCAAATGATAAAAAACTGAGCTCAGAATTGGTTTCTATTCGTGTTACAACTACCAATCAAATGTTTCTTATTTTAAGGAATAAGAAAGATTATCCCTACTTCATAAAAGGATTTCATGTTTGTTCTGTTTGTTATTTTTTTTATCATCCGTGTTACATGTGGAGCACCACTTTTTCTTGTTTAAAGGAAGTGCCCAATCAATTTATTGCTCACCAATATTCTCAATCGCCCCTAACAAATAATGGGTCATCCCTGATGCAAAAGAATAACAAAAACTGTTTTACGAATGCTAGTTTCCAAAGGTGTACGTCAATCAGACACTCAGAGCACGATTGTAGTAACTTCTGCTATAATGTCGACATCATTCAGAGCCTAAATCCTGTTCCTGTATATTGAAATACTTGTGAATTACACAATTAGAAACCTAAATAATTTCAAGATTTTATTTAATCTTTAAAAAATATGATCATGTGTCCTAATTTACATGTATTTGAACCTAGGATTTATAACATAAAATTGTAGAAAGATAGATATGACTTCTCAAAATACATTGACATTCTTGGTTATTTTGATATCTCAAAAAAAACGAATTAGGTGATTCTAAAATGTGTGGAGGGCGTCAATCTCAGTGGAAAGATAATTGGCTCAGAGGAAAAGAATTCTCCAATCGCGGGTCAATTTCACTGGTCTTGAAGTCAAAAATACAAAATTTGATAAACTTTGATTAATCTCAATATTTTATAATATTTCAACTAAATAACAGTCATTATGTTATCTTTATAATGCAGGTATTTGTTCTTTAATCAAACTGTTTGCAATCTATTTTGTGTTATTGGAAGAAAATTGTAGTTCCCATTTTGACATCCCAGGATATATATTATGGATTTTTTTTTCGAATTATTCTACATTGTGCTTAAAACATTTTCAATCAATATCTTGTCCCAGCACAAATGAGAAATTGAATTCAATCTTGGCATGGCTGGGAGTCGAACCCACAACCTTTTGGTCACCACAAAGGAACGATTGTATGTACAGATAAATGAACAGAGGATCAGAATTACATGTGCTTCAAATTTGTGTTTCAGATGCCATGAAGTGAAATAAAGTGGTTCAAACTTTTGCATATTCTTAATCATAATCAATAGATTGATAAATTTGGAAGCAAACTAGATTTGTGTAAAATACCATTGTTTTGAATGGAATATGATTTCTAAAGCAATGGATGACAAATGCAGAGCTGGTTCAATTGAAGATGAACAGCTGTGATCCCATAATGCTTTTCAATACCAAAACTATTTTGATGTCATGGATTAGATGAAGGATTTTGTAACATGTTGATAGCTTTGCCCTTTATCTTGCTACTAATGGTGACTGTGAGGATTATATGTCCAAATTTATTATTTTATGTCATGCTTCATTGGCGGTGATTCTCAGTAAAATTAATATTAGAAGACATATCTCCAGTTGATGGACCCTTTTCCCGTCAGCATTAAATAATCGGTTTCAGATATTTCACAGATGATATAAAAATGAGAAAATCATTGGTGACAAAGTTAACCTTGTTTCTTACCATGATTATGGCGGGTTCACTGATATCTGTTATTCTGACAAAGAATGTCGCAGTTATAGTTGCCACAAAAATGGAGGAGACATTTAGTCAAGACAAACAAAAAGATGAACTGGAAAAACTACACAAATCTGTCATATTGGATTCTCAGGGAGATGGAAGGATCAACCACACACATCATGGTAACTCTTTAATTTTTTCTTCTTGGTTTTCTATTTGTTTTAAGAAATATTATTGATTTGTAAGTAAAAATGTTTCTCTGTAATGCCATTGAGGATGGCATGATAATGTGCCTTCAATCACTGTGGGTTCACTCAGTAGTTGGAGGTCAAACACCTATTTGGTCCCGTTTAATCATGCAGTTATTGTATGATATTATTTGCATGGTCATGCATACAAAAACAAGTGTCTTCCATAACTGAAGGTTAACTTAGGATAAAGAAACATGTCTTCCAAAATTGAATATCTAAATATTCAATATATTGCTACTTTTAATTTATGCAAATATCTATGTCTTATATTGTTATACAATCTTAAGTTCGGTTTAATGGTGATAAAAGTACCTCAAGGAATATAATTCCTTGATGGTAATTTCCATCAAATATACTTTGTGTACGATCAATGTCAAGTGATTATCCACATATTTTATTTAAATCTATTTTAGAATCATTATTATATGATACAAGACGAGAAGCCAGTATGCACAGGACATATCTACCAATATGGGATAAAATATCGTTGTTTGTTACGTTTCTAATGATTGAAAGTTTTGAGTTCCCATGAAACACAAGTGGAGTGGCCAACATCAAAAATCAAATCAAATGCTCTGAGTGCCCACGAGACATAAGTGGAGTGGCCAACTTCTCAAATCAAATCAAATCAAATCAAATCAAATGAATACTTGCAGATGACGAGGGAGAGGCCATCAATTTGTACCTCAGAGTTCCGGTTCTGTGTTGGGTTATGACCCAGGAAAGCAACCACCACCGGAAGGCGATCCACGTGAAGCGCACGTGGGGGAAGAGATGTAACAAACTCGTGTTCATCAGCGACAAAGATGACCCCACTCTGCCTTCCTACAATATCAGTGAGAAGGGCAGAGACCACCTCACAGCCAAAACAATGCAAGCTTTTGATAGGTTTTACAAAGAAGATATCGATGACTATGACTGGTTTCTTAAGGCAGATGATGACACATATGTAGTTATGGAAAACCTACGTTACTTCCTGGCTTCAAAGAAGCACACCGATGCTATCTATTTTGGCCACGTCTTTAAGGTGTTGGTAGATCAAGGTTACCCTAGCGGCGGAGGCGGCTACGTCATCAGTAAAGAAGCTCTCCGTCGCTATGGCAACCGACAAGAAGGACAATGCGCAAAGGATCATGGTTCAGAGGACGTGAAATTTGGCAGATGCATGCAAGCTCTCGGTGTTAAGTTAGGTGATTCCACGGATCAGGAGGGTAGGACTCGCTTCCATTGTTTTAACCCCGGCACCCACATTCATGGTGCCTTTCCCGGGTGGTATCTGAAGTATGACAAGTATGGAGGCCAAAAGGTGAGCTGGCAAATCAAAATCAAATATTCTACAATCATTAAGATTGTCAGATTTTTAATCATTCCTTTATGTATGTATTAAACATATCAGTTTCACATTGGCTTAGAATTAGCAAATGTTTCAAAGAACCATGTTTTGTTGATGAAGTATCATCTTCTTTTTCTTTAAAGAATCATGTTTTTCTAAAATAAAGAACCATGTTTTTTTTTATTAAGAATCATGTTTTGTAAAAAATAAATCATGTTTTTTGTTTTAGGGAATAGCAAATATCAGCGATTATGCAATCACTTTCCATTATATCTCCCCCCAGTTTATGTACGAACTTGAATTTTTCATCTACCACATCAGACCCTATGGAATACACCATAAATCAGCAACCAGAGGATAGAACTGGCTCCAGAGGATAGAACTGGCTCCAGAGGATAGAACTGGCTCCAGAGGAACTGGCTCCAGAGGATAGAACTGGCTCCAGCGGATAGAACTGGTTCCAGTTAGAACTCCTTTATCAATACATTCAGTATGTTATAATTCATTTCTGTTAAAGTCATGTACAGATGCACAGATTTGATTTTGTGTAATATATATTATCAATAAAATAAAATTTTATATGACACTGTTTTCTGTTATGTCTATTCAGTTATAAATAACCAAACCGTTACTTTCTCCAGAATTACCCGCCAGGTGGCTGCATTGATAAAACAGTCTATACATTTCCTCCTGAAGACATGTTTTTTGTGAAAATAATGGTCTATTTTAAAAATCTCGAGTTTGTCTAATTTATGGTTTTTAACCAGCTCAAGTTCTCCTCAAAAGTAACAGGTAGGTACTTTTTGTCTTCACAAGAGATATATTATATTATATTAATTGGTGTTGTTAACAACGAGTCCCCTTGCCTGTGTTGTATGTCCACGCACAGTATCATATATATATATACGTACAGGTGCTATGCAGTTTTGCTGCTGCTATGTTTTGCATCATGAAGTCAGTGAGTATTGATTAATATGGTATCCTACCTCTCTCCATATTTGATATACATCAAGCCAAATCTCACTGCATCCATGGCGGTAATGACATCCTTATTCATCTTTAGGGTTTCCATAATGTATATTTTAAAAGATGATTTAACCGCTGTCATGCATGACATCGCAGTATGCACAGTGCATACTCAGTGTATACTGCTTAGATGAAAGATTATCTAGCAAAACCGATGCCTGTATCTTGTCATCTAGCATATCCCATACGGGAATTTCGATTAATACTTCCAGTGGAAAGGGTAATAATACATCCAATATCAATGCAATCACTGCAATATACAATGCAACGTCAAGAGGACTTCAGTGTAGGTTAAATCATCTTTCTACTCCAATTATTGACGAAACTGCGGTTTTTAGATCTCTTGAAGCAGAGCTTTAGGAATGGGGAAAATGTGTGTCCGTCTGTCTGTCCGTCCGTCCGTCCGTCGCTTACCTATCTGACGTCACTATGATGACACATTCCTGTTTGACTTCATCATGTTTATTGTGCTCGTAACGTCAATATGATCTTTCTACTCCAATTATTGACAAAGGTATGGTCTTTTGTATATACAATATTCATGTCCACCGTGAATATGATATAGGGAACGTAGGCAGATGCAAGGGGGAAGCTTTGATTAGAATCCACAAAATATTGCTGTCAGATAAGAGGGAAGAGAGTCTTCAAACCGACTGTGAACTTTTACGGAAAATGAATTAACATAACTATCATTGGATGATAGTGTAGGCCAACTAATAGAATTATATATATTGTCCATTGATTCAATGCAGTCCAAGTAAAGATTCCCCAGTCGGACACAAATACCCCAAAGATACGGCTAACAGGGGATTTCAATGTACCAGATATCACATGGGAGAATATGTTCCATAAGGCAAGCCTTGCATTTGAGGTTGATCTTATTACAGCAAAGATTGATACTTATGATGAACATTGCCCAAGTGAGTTACATCGACACCAAAGCAAGGAATTTAGCCTAGACCTGGTTCGTACAACAAATCCTAGCCTGGTATGTGAAGTATTTGTCCATCCAGACAAGTGGCCATGGTGTAGTGAAAAAAGAAATCAATGCAAAGCCACACTAGCCAAGAAAAACACTATTCTTGTACTATGTACTTTGTTGTAGAAATGTTGTAGAAATGTACTATTCTACAACAAAGGATAGTGATGCCATCAAACGAGACATGCCTGCATTTTATGAGGATAAGATTAAAGGTTCTGATCTCCCAGTTCAAACTCTGAACAATACATTCACAGCAAAGCTTATGGAATCAATAAAAAGAAAAAGATGTCTGGATTATGGGATGTGCCATGGATGACATAAGCAACCAATATACAATAAAACTAAGAAAACAAAAATGATTTGAATGCAGCAGATATAAGAACCTTAGAAAAAAATATAAAACATAGAAGTGCGTTCTTGGAATACTTGAGCTACCATAGATTGAGCTCTTCAGACATTCTACGAGGGAAAGGTTGTGGAACTAAGGCATCACAGCTCTTTAAAGTGCTTCATGAATATTTGCTAATTATCTGGATCAATATCTTAACCAAAAGATAAATTAAATGACCTTGTTCTAATTGTTATGAAATGTTTGGAATTTTTTTGTTTGTTTGGAACAGATATTGATTACAACTTTTATAAACCAAGATTGTCTATATTTTATGAAAGGTCCACTGAATGAGAACCTGTCTGATTACGAGGAGAGGTCCCACTAATTAACTCGAGGCCCATCTTATAAGGCTGTTAGAACAATCTTCATGTTTGTCTGATACGGAAAGGGCCATAAAGGGCATTGTGTGTGAAAACGTGTTTTACTACTAAAACCATGCTAAATATGAACTGACCATTGCAAAATCTAATGGCGAGGTGATTCTTTGGTTGCTCAACCCAGTCGCCATTGTTTTTTGCATCCTTCATATTTCTAAAGGTTGTTTTGGATATATATCTGTATTTATAATGATCAGCTTTAATTTTACTTGCAAATTGGACAATTTCACTCATGCAAATAAACATGAAAATCAGATTGGTACGTGGTATGGACGAGTATATGGTAAAGAGGAACGTGTTCATAAACATATAATGTATGATATTTTTTTTTCTGTGTGTCTTCATATATGGGTAAAACATTAAAAAGAATAAATTTATCATCACTGGGTTATTATTACAAGTGGGTTATAATATTGAAAATGCATTGTAGGGTGAGAAATAAAACATGCAAGTGCACTTTTTGCTCAGATATATTAGTTTTGGCAAGTGTTCTCTTCTGTCCTGCACAGGTTTCACAACAGTTATCGAAAATGGCGCGCATGGGTACATTTCATCTTTGAAATTAGACCAATCAAAAGGTTTCCAAGATATGTTGATGGAACAGTCGAAAAACATTCATCCATCTTGTTTTCAGTGCTTGGCTACATTATCACAAATGATTTTCAAGGTAAAATCAAGGAAAACCAAAATTTGCTCAACATCATGACCTATTCACCTTTTTAATCTCCCACAACTGTTTCCCTGATTCACCTCTGTAGTTAGGTATATTCGCTTATGGAAAAATAACACATCATGGATCACGTGATACATGAGTTTATTAACAAAATGTGATATATGATTTAATGACAAATTGTTACGTACATATAAATCTTACAAACTGCATCAATGATGTTAAATATATTATTTCCCTTACCCGGCAAATAAAATCAGAGTTATTATTTTTATCGATCCAAGTATATATATTCATATATTTATGCCATTTTTCTAATATCTTGAAATAAATTATGGATAAAACATGTAAGTCAATATAATTGTTAAATTCAAAATAATGAATATTGTCCTTTGTAATATATATTGAAAAGAATATTATTTTCATTACAAACACATTAACATGGGAATTTTTCCCCACTTCTGTAAATTATTAACTGATATTTTTAATAACATATATAACACAATAGACAGACATTACATATTGTTTAATCAATAAGATTATGACCAATTATTCTATATGGCAAGATATGTAAAAGATGTCATTAAAACATAATTTTCTTGAATAGATTTTAATGATATCTTACACAATATACTGATATGGCGAATATTTACATGGGCAAATGTATTATATAAAACACTCAACAACAATAGAAAGGAACCATTGTCTTGTATAGGGGAAAATCAATTCCTTCCTGAGACACAAGATTTAAAAATATTTGTTATGAAATTACTAAATATCATAAAATCCCTTAAGTATTGCTTATGAGGAAAGGTTGAACAGAAGACAGTAAAATACCGTTACAATGCGCAAGAGTAGAGTACCGTTACAATGCTCAAGAGTAGAATACCGTTACAATGCTCAAGAACAGAATACCGTTACAATGCTCAAGAACAGAATACCATTACAGTGCTCAAGAACAGAATATTATGATTTGTAATATCTTGGAAACTTTACAAATTAGTTTGAGTTTTACAAAAATGTGCGAACTATATTTAACGAGCTACATCTAAAACTACCTATGTCACATGCTTGAGGTATAAAAATATATACATAACACTTCAACTCCTACAGACTATTTCAATAGCTGAGTTACAGAATTGTACTAACGTTATTTGCGAGGAATAGTGAGATTGAAAATAGATCGAGGGAAATCCTTATATGATATCTTGATCTGTCAAAGTAATTTATTGAGATAAACATGTCACATTTGATGCATAAATTGGAAAAATGGCTTAAGAAAGACAATTGTTTTAAAGTAAATCGACAAATGAAGTTATCGAAAACTAACAAATATAAGAATATACTCATTTGTATATGTTTTTTCTTTAATTTCATAGTATTGAGTTGTTTCTATATTTTATTCCTGAAATCTCTGAAATGCCAGTGTGTAATAACCATCGTTTTTATCACTCCAGTATATTTTATTTTAAAAACAAAATTTCTTGTTGTTGTGAGTCAGTATATTGTTTCTATTCTTGAACATGAATTCCAGCTGAATGGGGTAATCAATTCTCACTGCTCCAAATTTGTAATCCACCAGGTGTCTCTTGTGTCTTGTTCAGTGCATGCCGGGATAGGTTTTTAGACATTTTAGCTGATGTGATGACTACTATTTTTATGCCTTGAATGGCTACATTAATATTTTGGGAACAAATCCACGCACAGAAAAGAGGTCACTTTTTTAATCTTGAGAGTAATAAAGATACTCTCCTTTGCATCGGGCTCAGTATATAACACCTATATTGAAGAGGTTTAGTAAAGCTGGGTATAATAAAGAGTGTTATGGACGAAATGAATCGATTAAGATAAAATGGCACCTAAAACAACATTTGTTACTATTATAAGCCAAACATGCATGCCTGCAAAGTTCCCCCAATGTTGACCGATTTAACACGCCAGGTGGCAGTAGCATGATCCATTCAAGCAATGAGAATTGTCCAACCTTTTTCGTCATCTAATATTTATGATCACCAGATATTTTCAATGGTGGGTTGCCAATGATCTGGAAGATGAACAATTAACTCCAATATATATATATATATATATATATATATATATATATATATATATATATATATATATATATATATATATATATATATATATATATATATATATATATATATATATATATATACTTGCAGGTACTCCCCTCTCTGTTCAACACGTTTTTTCTGTATCAATCTTAATTCAGAAACATGTAAATTGCATTATTCTATCAAATGATATGTATTTAATTAATAACTCACCAATCGTGAAAGGTATGTTACAATGTTATCATGCAGAAAATAAATGATTACATCTAAAATTAGATAAAATTGTTTTGAAACTTATGATTCTGGGCAAATATTTGGCTAAACTTCCGGGCCACAAACAGAACCTTTCTAACAATGAAATAGTGTTTTGAATATATGTACAGTTGTAGATATGTAGCATTATACACATTATGCAATTGGAACGCTACACACAGCATTGAGAACCTCAGCCACCTTGGCAGGCAAGGCAAGGAAATTTGCCACACCAAAGTAAAGGTCCTCACGAGACGCCAATTTCTTTAACTGATCTTCATCTACTTGGTCGGAGACCCCAACTGTTATCACGGTGGCTTGTTTTTCTGTCTTTAATCTATCTCCTTCTAATAATACTTGGTCATTTGGAATATTATGTTCTCCATCTGTCAGGACGATCACTACGTTGGGTGCGTCGGCTCGGTCGCCCCTGCTGGGAATGAATATATCATTGTTGATTGTTCTGAGGGCGTCCTCTATGTTTGTGAGAGATCCAATGTATGGAATATCACTGATCGCGCGTTGGACCCCAGCCTTCGTTGAGAATTCATCTAGGTCAAACTGTAAGTAGGCTGCGTCGCTAAACTCCAGTGCTGCCACCTTTACGAGATTTGGGTCAACCGGAAGTAGAGTCACGAGATCCTCGAAGAAGGCCAGCACGATGGGCCACATGTCGTTTACAGAGTTGATACTTCCAGATGAGTCCATGGCGAATGCCACGTCAAGCTTGCGCTGACATGCTGTGATATCACATAAAAAAACATTTGTTAGTGAAAAATATCTTATTAGAATGACAAAAAATAACAACATTAACACTGAGAAAATTTGACATATTTGAATTTGACATATTGTGAACTAAACAGGACGACATCAAAATGGTGTCATATTACAACTAGGCTATAAATAAGAGATTGGCCACAAGTGAGAATTAAGAAGATAAGTAGATGTACATATTTTTCATTCATTCATGATTTAAGTTTTTTCTTAATTTGGACTCAATAAATGGTTGCAAGCATGAGGACCAGATATCGAAAATAAAAAAAATCACTTGTTGTAAACTGTTGACTAACATTATAATGGGACCCCCCATTTAAAATGCGTTTGACATTGTCACAACAGATTTTCCTAGAAATCCCAAGTGATTTCTCAAGATAGATCTCTTTTAAGACCCTTGCAAAAGGTGGAGGTTCAAAATTCCTGGTAGTGTGAACGTTTATTGTTAAATTGGTTGGTTTCATCTAAATTATAGGTTTTCGAAACTGTGCAGTTATATAATATTCAAACAATGTAAAGAAATAGGTTTAGGAATATGTATTAAATATTCTGAGAGGTTGGATATTTTACTATATTCTAAATATTTGGTTGTGTAAAATGAATATAGCAGCAACTACTGCTGCAGATTGTACAGTATTGGGATGTTATCATTTCCAGTACACAGATAACTGATATAAGAGCAATATATACTTTTATCTTAGATATAGGACAAATTGCACATTCCAAAAAGTTTTGAAAATGCTGCAATTCTGAATAGGCATATTTCTGTACATAATTTGGAACGTACTTTACTAGACATTTAACTTACTACTTTATTTAGATCTGTAAAATATTCTTAAATGTCAAAGGCACTACACTAATAAAAGTGATACTGTATTTATATTCATTATATATATATATATATATATATATATATATATATATATATATATATATATATATATATATATATATATATATATAAATATATATATATATATATATATATATATATATATATATATATATATATATATATATATATATATATATATATATATATATATGACAAAAACTGAATTAATCCTGCTGACCTTTTACCAACGACCTTCTTAATGGAATAAACAAGTAAATATTAAATGCAGCAAGAACAAAAGGTAAAAACATCGGAAGCATTTTTTTCAATACAAACGATTTGTTTATCATTAATTTCATAGCTTTCTATATATAAGCTTCACATAAAGTATACTCACTTGCCACTGGTTTTTGCGTAGTTCTGGGGGTGACAATGGGCGTGGGTGTGGCGGTGGGACAAGCCGAGCTTACCAACTGCAAAACTATTCCCTGCAGCGCAGAAAAACTGGGGCTTCTGATGTAGTCATCGGTGCTGGAGGCAACTTTTAGCATTAAGTCGTGGTCTACGTTATCAGTTACTCCGATGGCCACCAGGCGCGCTCCGGTCTCCTTCAGCAAGTTGGCCTCACCAAGTGTATCTCCTGCGCGCTCGTTTGGCTTACCATCCGTAATGAGGACAGCTAGATTTGCAGTGCCCGGCCTGTCTCCATCTTGGTTGAATATTAACATTCTTGTTACCATTAAGCCGTCTGCAATATCCGTTCTTCCACCAAAATAAGTCAAGTCGTCTATCTTGCTGACGATGTCGTTGATATTGCTATATCTCGCAAAATTAAATTCGACGATTGCATCATCGCTGAAAACTACAATGGCGAACCGGAAGGAGCCACTTTGACTGGAAATTCCTTGAATGACATCCTTAATGAATGTCTTAATGCGCACCCAGTTGATGGAATCCACCTCCTGGATACTTCCGGATGAATCCACAATGAAAACCACATCAAGTTCATCACAAACGGTCACTGCAACCAAAAAGCAAATAAACATTAGTCAGCCAAATGTTTTCATGGGATTGTTCTATCTCAGCTTATTAGTACACAAATATATGTCTAGTTTTGAAGGTTTGGGAATAAGTAAACGATGCTTGGAAGACACAACATAAATTATAACTATTAACACAGACTAACAGGTGAAGGAAGGGATAGATGGTGTAGTGGCAAAGGAGGACTGAGGAAAAGTCGGCGGGAGGTTGAAGGTGGAACAACTAGGGCTGCTTGGAGGAGTACTAGGCAGTGACCAGTTACTATCAAAGGTTCTCCCCAGCATAGCCGCTGTACTCGATGGTTATTGGAAGCGACAGAAAACTGGTCTGACAGGAGTAAGGGAGAAGATCGGTGAAATCAGCGAGAATGAGTGACATAGCGCATGTAACGGGTTTATAGCAGTGGGAGGAGCGGACGTCCAGAAAGCAGAGCACTTTCAGTTACTTTTAATATTGGCCGTGGTCGACTTCCATTCACCAAATCAACCATATAGAATGCCATTTTTTCTAAAATTATCAAAATGTTATAACCCAATTCACTCTACATTCAATATATTTTTCATTAATTTTTTTTTTAATCATTTCTATTCATGACTAATTTTCTGATATTTTTCAGGGAATATTTCTTCTTTTTTTAGGTATTATTATGATAAGAGCAACTTATTGCTGATTATTTTCTGAAATTAGATTAATATTGAATAAATCTAATATCTCAAAAATAAATGTGAGGTCAAATTATAGTCCGTCAATTTGTCACTTTTGTAACCCTATCGATTTAAGCTATTTTTAATCATTTTAGCTTCATAATAAATCTTGAAATTGACAGACTTTTTTTCAATTTCCTTTTAGTATTAATGTGTTTTTCTGTGCAGTATTCTATATATTTTCATAAACTAACAGTATTCTATATATTTTCATAAACTAACCCCAAATAAGCTGGCATTTTAATATTATTCCAAAAAAACTTAGTATTATGGTATTTTCCTCTGTTTTCCCTTATAGATTGACAACAAAACTATAAATTGCTCTCAAATTGTTAATTATGAACAGATTTTGATGAAAACGGACTCTACAAGCTCGTATTTGAAAGATGTAGATGACAGGATAATAAGTCATGTAGATAATTTCGTGGAAATAGGCTTTCTATTTTCAAGGTCATTGAAAGGTCACTTCAAGGTCACTGGCAATATTTGATCAAAATAGCCTAAGAAGGTTGACATTTGATCACATATCATTTGTAGATGTATTCTGAGTAGTAAAAAAGTTATATCCCTATGTCTGCCATTTCTAGTGATGGGGAAGTGAGACCAATGGCTACAGCACAAATATCATAACCAAAATAATATATTTGGTTCCAGGATTTACCTGGAGGTGGCGCAGTAGGTCTTGGGGTGACACCTGTTGGACAAGCAGAACCAAATATTGTCTGAACAATGCCGGACAAAGATAAGAAGTCGGGACTGCTGATGAAGCCGCTGGCATCGGAGGCAATTTCCCGCAGGAGGTCAGGGTCTATTGCAGTGGTCACTCCCACCGTGATGATCCTGGCAGTTTGCTTGACCAGGTTTGCCTGAGGTATAGTGTCCAGCTTTCCATCGTTGGGGACTCCATCTGTTATCAATACTACCAGATTAGGAACAGTTGGCCTATCTCCTCTCTGACCAAACTGCCTTTCGCGCACGGTCTGTAAAGCCTTTGCTATGTTGGTGCGCCCTCCAAAATATACAATACTATTGATTCTGTTCAAGATCTCATTCACGTTACTGTATTCATCCAGGTAAATCTCGACAACGGCGCCATCGCTGAAGTCCACCACGGCGTATCGGTAGTCTACTTGAGCCTGCGAAAACCGACTGATGACATCTTTTAAGAATGTGAGTATTCGCTCCCAGTTTTTGTCATCTTTCTCTTGTATACTTCCCGAGGAATCAACCACAAATATGATGTCAAGAACACCACATACATCTGAAATCGATGCAAACTATGTCAATAAGTAATATTTGCAGTTAAGCATAAACCAAAGTCATGAATAACAAAATCCCAGATTTATATCGAACAAATTTAACTCGCATTTCCATACTAATAACAGTAACAAAAGTAAGTATACACTTTAGAAAGTTGTAACAATAGATTTGCTGTTAATTTATAGCAAATATTTCTGTATATTATCAGCTACTTCTATTTTTTGAGTCTACATGGACTTTTGTTGTAAAATATAAAAAATATAGCTAAAATGCCCAGATGAGTGATATCGCAGTATACAGTATGTGGGGTCTACCTTTCTCTATTTACGTATACACATAAATGTTGTTATATTTGCCGGATTTTTATGACATATGTGTGATATCTATTTTGCTGTGCATTTTTACTTAATAGATATTGTTATACATGTTCATAGCCGTGAAAAAATCATGTTCTATGTAACTATAGTGCTATATTTTCAACCAGTCTATCAGAGCTAGTCAATACAAAATGAATTGTTGCTTTTTAAAACTCGATCTGTAACATTTTAATTGACCGCCCGGTGCAGGCCCTTTGACGATATAATTGCGTGAAATACTGACGTGTTGAGTATATCAGTGTGCGATGCGGAAGCTGTGAATTGTAGAACTTGTTTTGCCTGTGAATAAAAGCAGAACTTCTATTGGAATCCAAATAAAAAAACCTGGCGGTTTTGAAGGACATGTTGTGTGTATTAAACGGTGAACTAGTTTCTCCAGAGACCGGAAGTCGGAACTTTTAAAGAACCCAGTCTCCTGGTTTGAGGCTATTCTTCGCAATAGGTCAGCATCTATGGCCTTTGTTATTCCAACCGTAATTATTCTAGCTCCGGCTTTCTTCATGAGATCTGCTTGGGGTAAGGTATCACTCTGTCTCTCATTGGGGACACCATCAGTGATCAACATGACCACATTCTCCACTTCATGGCGGTCGCCTCTCTGACCAAATATTCGCTCACGTGCTGTCTGCAGTCCGTCTGCCATATCTGTCCGCCTTCCAACATATGTACTCCTGTCAATCTTATCCAGAATGTTCTGAGTTTTTGTGAAAGAGTCTAAGTAGAACTCCACCTTAGCATTATCGCTGAACACTACTTGTGCATATCTCATGTTTCTACTCCTCGTTTGAAAGAGGGTGACCATTTTCTTCAGAAAATCAGTTATTATATGCCAATTGTCAAGATTTTGGTCTCTGATACTTCCTGAGGAGTCAACCACGAATATAAGATCTGCTTTACACCCTGTTACACACACACCATTTCGTATCATTTAGCTCTCCTTGCTACATATACAAGTATATTTTACAAAGCATCCAGTTGTTATTCCAAATTATCTAATACATCCTGCTATGTAAATATTCTTTATCATATCTACGTAATGTATGCCAATGTTTGAAAGAAAAATAATAGTTGATTAAAAAAACTAGGTGAAAATGTTACCAGAATTACTGATTGATTAGGATGAAGGATAAGGGGTGTGTACTTACCACCTGGGGTAGTGCCGGGGGTGGGGGTGGGGGTGGGCGAGGGCGTGGCTGGGGTGACAGTAGTGCCACACGCCGATCCTACTATCTGTCCCACTATACCAGACAGAGACACAAAGTCCGGGCTGGCGATGAACTTGTCAGTACTAGAAGCCAACCGCCGTAGTAAGTCCGGGTCAATTGAACTGGTCACTCCTACCGTCAGTACCGTGGCCATTGTCTGTTTAACAAGATTTGCCTGGGGTTCGGTTTGACCTTTCTCTTCATTGGGTATTCCATCCGTCACCATGATCACTATGTTATTTGACCCAGGCCTGTCTCCTTTTTGGTTAAACACCTGTTCCCTGGTTTTCCTGAAGCCGTCTGCTATATTGGTGGTACTACCGATGTAGGCCAGGCGATCTATGGCTGCCAGGATATCATTCACGTTGCTATACGTATCCCAGTTAAACTGCACTATCGCTATCTCACTGAATACCACAGCGGCGAACTTCACGTCGGAGGACTGGGTTCCAAACCGCCTGACGATGTCCTTGATAAAGCTGAGGACTCTATCCCAGTTTGATGCATCCATCTCCTTGATGCTCCCAGAACAGTCCACAACAAACACAATGTCCACACTCTGACAGCCACCTGCAATGGAACATCATATCACCAGTATTATACACCCCGATATACATAGAAACCAGTTTATTATCTCATCATTTCATTAGTAAACGTTATCATTTCACCATTTCACCATTCACTTTATTATACCGGTTCTTGATTAATAAAATCCGGTATGTATTTTAAATGTGAAAATGAACAACATCACTTTTAATTCTTATAATTTATATTATTTTTATATTTTTATAATTCTTTTCCGAGTACAATTTCTTGATGCATTTTTTCAACCAATTCATGATTAAACAGTCCTTTCCACAGACAAAACTATAATCAGAGAGGATAACTCTCTAAAGTGTATTGGTCAACAAATAAAAATGACAATAAAAATAGTGGAAAAAATAGAACTTCCTTTGTAATGATAGCAATGTCTTAACCTTACCCATTTATGATACTTATATAATACACTTTCAAAGCTATATTTTGCTATAAATGACATGCATTTATTATAATTTATGGGGGAACATCTTTATAGTGACACACCCGGATATGATGCAGCATGCGTGCAGGTCATTCTTCATGACAAAATGCCATGTTCATATTTTGTCCTCATGATAACTCTTGTGTACCCAATCATGTCATTATAAAAGTTGTATTTTTATTTTTTTAAATATTTTACTTCAATATATAAACGTCACTTTTAGCACTATGTAGACAATATTGGATCATATAGAAGCCTGTCACAGGGTCTCAATGCCCTATTCTGTTCAAAGAATGACTGGAGATCTTTCTTTTGCATTATAATAACTATTAAATACCCCGCAAGGTTATCATAAGTTACTGTGATAAAGGCCCATCATGAAAATGAGTGTATAGTTTATATATGGGCTTGGTTTATATTTGTCGCTGTAAAGCCTTAAAATAAATACTTTGTGTTGGAACACTATGTGCAATCAGCCATAAGTGCAAGTGTATAATCATTTTAATGTTAATTATCTTATGATAATGTTTGTGATTTCAAATGAATATTGTACTAACGTTGGGAATTTATAATAAAAAAACAATATCATTGTTTGCTAATTTCATAGTCTTAGTCATGTCAAGGTTAAAAATAAATGAAATATTAACGTGTCACATTTCTAACATTTATTATAATTTTAATGATTGTGGTTTTCATTATAATTTATTATGAGTGTAAATGTTTGTGCTTAAATGAGTGTAAATGTTTGTGCTTAAATTCTAAGTAGAAACAAAATGATATTTTTCAAATGACAATGGTGCAAAACATCTTGAGTGTATGATGAAGTGATATTATCTCTCTCTTCAAATGTGTTGTGACCTGTATTAGGAAAAAATGTAAGGGTGATTGTGATCAATGGTTCTGTGAGAACATGCAGGCACCTTCACTAACCTCTTACATACCCAGATTATTCGCATAAATACATGTTTCTGTGTGACAGTTCATTCATACAGCATGATATCTAAAGAAGCGATAAATATCAATGCCATAACATTATGCACAAACTGTGTGATAAATACCAATAGCATGCCATAACATTATGTGCAAACTGTGCGATAAATACCAATAATGCCATAACATTATGGATAAACTAAGCAGCCAACCATTATATTATCATCAGATATTGTTTTTAAACAGGTAGCCATAACATGTGCAAATAGTGCTTCTTTATGCCAACAGCCAGCCACAACATTAGGGACAAACATTGCTTCTGAACAGGCAGCCATAACATTGTGGCCAATTGTTGTTTTTAAACGGTCAGCCATAACATTATGGATCCATACTTATTCTTAACAGCCAAACAACATTATTAACAAATTGTGCTTCTAAAAAGCCAACCATAACTTTATGGTCAAATCGTGCTTCTGCAGCCAGCTATAACATTATAGAAGCCTTAAATGCAGGTATAGAAGCCATAATAGTCATGCATTATTCTATTTATTTCTAGACCTGGTCGTGTAGGAACACATGTAGCTTCAACCAGCTGTCCAGTGAGCCTTGTCAGTGATGTGAAATCAAGACTTCTGAAGGTTCCAGAGTAAGGGTTTGTTGCTATTCGCTGTAAGAGGTTCACATCAACTGCTGATGTTATTCCTAAAGAGATTATCGTAGTTCCCGTGTCTTTAATCAAGTTGGCCTCGGGTACAGAATCCCTTTCTCTTTCATTCGGTACACCGTCAGTAATGAGGAACACGATGTTTTTGACATTAAAGCGGTCCCCTCTGCGGTTGATCACTTGTTCTCTTGCAGTTTGCAATCCATCAGCAATGTTGGTTCGGCCACCATAGTAGGTTATGCTGTCTATTCTGGATATGACATCATCTACATTGTTATATGCATCAAGGGTGAATTCCAGTTTTGCATTATTACTAAACACAACCACTGCGAAGCGCACAGTTCTGTAAGCCGATGCAAACTGTCTGATAAGATCTTTCAGGAATCGGAGGAGCCTGCCCCAGTTTGACCGGTCTTTTTCTTGTATGCTCCCAGATGAATCAACAACAAGTATGATGTCTGCTTCTTGACAGCCTGTTGATTCAGTATTAGTTCATAGAAGTTGAAATTATCAAATATAAGGACATGTGCAAGCTGGCAACAAGGATAAAGTAGTTTGTTATTTAGTATCAGTTCAAAGCAGTTGAAAATATCAACAAGGATACAGTAGTTTGTTGGTTCAGTAGTGATTTATAGAAATTGATTCAGTATTAGTTCTTAGAAGTTGAAATTATCAAATATTAGGACAAATACAGGCTATGACTGCACATAAGGAGATATTTAGTAATTATACTAGTTAAGAGCTGGATTCAACTTTAAAGTAAATTAGGGATATATTACATTTCAGGAATTTTAGTACTCACTATATCTACGAATATTCATAACTTATGAAATGAAAGGATGTTTAGTATCTTACCATTTATAGATAACTGGTGATTGTCATATATTTATTTACCATTTTCTTAATCCTTTCATGACATTTCTTACTTACTGACTGTGCTGCATAACACAGATGAATGCAGGCGGAGATTTTTATATCATATCTTATACATAACTCTCATATGATTGAATTATTAAATCTGGTCATATTCATCATAACAAAGTCTCATAGAATCACCATTTTAAAATTCTAAAAGTGGCCCGTTTTATGACTTTTAATTCATGATATTTCTATGATTTAGTTATATTGCCACCGTATGAATATAACCATGGTGCCAACCACTCAAAAACCGGAAGAAAAGAATTTATCCTGATTTCACTAATAAAGATAATTATTTATCAACTCGTTATTCAACAAGTTATTATTGACAAAAAACACCTTGAACTTAGGTTGCAAATCAGACTGTGAATTGGACTATAAATTGGACTGAGTTTGTCAATTGGACTATAAATTGGACCGAGTTTGTCAATCGGACTATAAATCAGACTGAGGTTGTAAATCAGACAACAAGGCAAATTAAAGTGAGACAAATACCAACCTGGAGTTGGAAGTGGAGTTGGTGATGGTGTTGGTCTTGGCGTGGGGGTTGGGGCTGGTGTTGTGCCGCACCCTGCTGCTACTAAATCCTCAACAATATTGGAAAGGGAGGTGAAGTCCTGTGAGGTGATGAACCTATTAGGGCTTGATGCTATTGATGTCAGTAGGTTCCTATCGATAGCAGAGGTCACCCCTACGGTTATGATTGTGGCCCCCGTAGCCTTTACCGCATCTGCTTGGGGTATGGTTTCTGTTTCTCTCTCATTTGGTTTTCCATCAGTAATGAGGATAACAGTGTTAGGAGCATTTGATCGGTCTCCATTTTGACCAATAACTCTGTTTAGTGCTGTTTGTAAACCATCTGCTATATTTGTTCTTCCCCCAAAGTAGGTTAGAGAATCAATCTTTGCCAGTGCATTGTTCACAGTGGTGGTGAGATCAAATTCCAAAATGGCATTGTCACTGAAAACTACCACAGCAAACCGTATATCTGAACTCTTGGAGGCAAATAGGCTTATTGTGTCCTTAATGAATTGCAATAATTTCGGCCAGTTTGTAGAATCCACTTCTTGGATACTTCCCGAGGAATCCACAACGAAGATAACATCCGCAATGTCACAGGTAGCTGAAAACATATCAAACATATTTAATAAGTACAAATTCAACATGTCTCAATAAAATGTGTGCATTCTAACATCTTTTATTAACGTTCAATTATGGATAAGTTCATGACATGATAACGTTTACATGATTTAATAGTTTTGTAAGACATGGGTATAGGACATTTAATAAATCCAATTAATGGTTCCATATTGCATCTTTCACAATTATTCATTATGAAATTTTAAAGATTGATGTATATTCTATAAAAAGATCTGAGGGTGCAGAATCCTATGGATGGCGCCAATGCTCATTTGGCTCCTGTAAAAGTCTTCTTTTTAACAGAAAGCCCCTAATAAAGAAATGTTTTCCAGGGTCATCATGGCGTCTCAACATGAACTATGTAACCAAACTCATTCTTCTTTTGATAAGATGAGCTCTCAAACATTTTCAATGCCATATAATATAGGACCCATACATTACCCTCAGATCTATCAACATTAATTCTAAATGTATAAATAAAGCCAATTTGACAATTGGAATAACATATTAGAAGTGTGTGCTTTTGAGGGCAAATCTTTATAATAGTTATTAGAACATAATGTTGCATACTATACTAACATGCAGTCATTTGACATAAAGTAGATATTTCATATTAGTGTATGATTAATATAAGAGGAACAATAATAATAATATTGTCTTGATATAAAAGTTGTTGTCTTACAGATGGATACCTAGTGTGAATTTCTGTGGTAAACACAATTTTACTGAAATGCCAGAAATTGCTGGAATATACAAGATATTTAACATGCTGTAAGGTACTGTTTCTTTGTGTGCTTTGCCATCTATTTTCTGTCATGTGCATTTACTGCAGTACTACAGCTGTAGTCCCCCCTTCCACACCCCAAAAATAGAAAATAAGTTTTACTAATTATTCCAATGACTAGTCATATTATTATAATGAAATTTTATTTTTGCTTAATATGACAACAAAACCTAGTTTTGACCAAATGTCAAAGGTCGAGGTTAATTGGTCCGTCATGAAATGAAATGATACAAAGTAACAATCAAATAATGGTAAGTTCCTAATTGTGACATCATAGATCTATTTTAGAGTATCTAATAATAAACTAATTATCTTTTTTTCATCACGCAATTATCTCTGAGTATGGTAAAATGTTTGATATTTTAACATAAAATATAATATTATGAAATAATCACACAAGGTTTAAACATTGTATCATTAAATGGCGATTTATAATTTATATTAATAGTTTCTTGTCTAAACTTCCTTCACTTTGTCCTTTGACGAATTAGAAACGAGTTTATCATTTCTAGCATATGATAAAGTTTACTGGCATAGTAAAAGTTTCACTGTGAGAATTTGATTGTTCATTGAAATAATCAACAAAAAACATTTTCACTCTTTTTTTGTCAGCATTACCATGCAAGAGCATCAGGGTTAACATTTCGATAAATATAATTGTAGTAGCTGATTAAATATGCTTGGTGACGTATTACACTGATTTGATACATCTATTTCATGTTTATCTTAACAGTTGTTAAATAATCCTGGGCTATGTACTGTACACGTCAAATTATCGCGGTTTGCTTAATGAAATGCTGTTTTGTCGACCATACTGCATATTGTAGGTGCATATTGTAGGTGCATATTGTAGCTGCATATTGTAGCTGAATATTGTAGCTGCATATTGTAGGTGCACATTGTAGCTGCATATTGTAGCTGAATATTGTAGCTGCATATTGTAGGTGCACATTGTAGCTGCATATTGTAGCTGCATGTTGTAACTGCATATTGTAGCAACACATTGTAGCTCTACATTGTTGCTGCACATTGCAGCTGTATATTGTAGCTGCATGTTGTAGCTGCATGTCGTAACTACATACTGTAGCTGTATATTGTAACTGCATGTTGTAACTGCATATTGTAGCAACACATTGTAGCTGCACATTGTTGCTGCACATTGCAGCTGTATATTGTAGCTGCATGTTGTAGCTGCATACTGTAGCTGTATATCACATGTTAGTTACCATGCCCTATTTACTATTTACTATGATGCAACCTTTTTTTACAGAAAGTTGAGACAAACAACATAACATGATTGTCTTCTGTTGGTTTCTTCTGTTTCTTCTGTTTCTTACATATAACATGAGACTGTTTTCATTTTTATATTGCTTGGTGTTTCCTGTGTTACCAAGGTGCTGGTTAAAATATAGTATCAACATGTTTATGTTAAATCAGTGAAACCAATAGAGGTGGAGATTTTAATGGTCGGTATTGTGTGGATAAGCTTTTGATCATAGAATGATATATCTAAGTTGTACATATTTCTGTGGTGAATCAAAGATATTTTGCAAATTCAAAGAAAGATTCTATGACTTTTGCTAATCAAGTATGGCATTTCGAAATTGTATTTTTAGGTATATTGTCATGTGATTGTGTAGGACCAATACTTTACAAATTAGTCGTTATAGATATTTTAAAAAAGCCTTTTTAGAAAATAATACTTTTCATCATAAAGATGATCCATGCAAACGACTATGGGTTTTACACAAGCTGAGTATGGTAATATCTGAAATGAAATTGAACCTGGTACTCGTTGCTGGCAGGCCACATCAACCAACTGCTTGACAAGGCCGGACAATGACAAGAAATCTGGACTGCTGAACACTCCTGAGTAAGGATGGCTTGCTATTTGCCTCAATAAATTCATGTCAATAGCATTTGTTATTCCTATTGTGACTATCTCTGTGTTCAATGTCTTTACCAGGTCTGCTTGTGGTAATGTGTCTTTCTCTCTCTCGTTTGGTATTCCATCAGTAATCAACATTAAGATATTCTTAGCACTGTATCGGTCCCCTCTGCGGTTGATCACTTTTTCTCTTGCAGTTTGAAATCCAGCAGCGATGTTGGTTCGACCTCCGTAATAGGTAATTGTATCTAGTCTTGCTATGACATCATCTATATTTTGATACGCATCAAGGGTAAATTCTAATTTAGCATTATTACTGAACACTATCACAGAAAATCTCGCATTCCTGAAAGTGGATGCAAACTGTCTGATAATATCTTTGAGGAATTTTAAGAATCGACCCCAGTTGGATCTATCCTTTTCTTGAATGCTTCCAGATGAATCAACAAGTAAGATGACATCCACGTCCTGACAACCTTGTAATAATAAAAGTTAACCTTGTCATCATTAAAGTTAACCTTGTAATAATAAAAGTTAACCTTGTAATAATAAAAGTTAACCTTGTCATCATTAAAGTTAACCTTGTAATAATAAAAGTTAACCTTGTAATCATAAAAATTAACCGTGTAATCATAAAAGTTGACCTTGAAATCATAAAAGTTAACCTTGTAATCATTAAAGTTAACCATGTAATCATAAAAGTTAACCATGTAATCATAAAAGTTAACCGAGTAGTCATAAAAGTTAACGTTGTAATCATAACAGTTAACCTTGTCATTATGAAAGTTAACCTTGTCATCATAAAAGTCAACCCTATAATCATAAGGTTACCTTATAAATCATAACCGTTAACCTTATAAATCATAAAAGTTAACGTTGTAATCATAAAGTTAACGTTGCAATCATAACAGTTAACCTTGTCATTATGAAAGTTAAGCTTGTCATCATAAAAGTTAACTGTGTAATCATAAAGTTAACCGTGTAATCATAAAAGTTCACCTTGTAATCATAAAGGTAACTTTCTAATCATAACAGTTTACCTTGTCATCATAAAAGTTAACCTTGCCATCATAAAGTTAACTGTGTAATCATAAAAGTTCACCTTGTCATCATAAAAGTTAACTTTCTAATCATAACAGTTAACCTTGTAATCATAACAGTTAACCTTGTCATCATAAAAGTTAACCTTGTCATCATAAAAGTTAACCTTGTCATTATAACAGTTAACCTTGTCATCATAAAAGGTAACCTTGTCATCATAAAAGTTAACCTTGTCATCATAAAAGTTAACCTTGTCATTATAACAGTTAACCTTGTCATCATAAAAGTTAACCTTGTAATCATAAAATCATAAAAGTTAACCTTGTAATCATAAAAGTTAACCGTTAATCATAAAAGTTAACCTTGTCATTATAACAGTTAACCTTGTCATCATAAAAGTTAACCTTGTCATCATAAAAGTTAACCGTGTAATCACACAAGTTAACCTTGTAATCATAAAAGTTAACCTAGTAATCATAACAGTTAAAATAACTGTGTTACATTTCTAGACATCATAACTAAGAATTCAAACATTTTAATGAAAAGACAGAATAAAATCATCTAAAACGTTTGTTTCTAGAAAAAAATGAAAGTACAACATTTACACATATATACATTAGAGTAGTTCATATATAGATACATCATCGAAAATGAATAATAATGAATTAATATATTTTTGAAATATTTCCCGGATGATAAAAACATTTACAACATTGATAGGCTCAGTTGATAAAAGAGGACACTATTTTATGATGTACATCTCCTTAAACATTTGATGATGACTTTGATAATTGTCTTCGTATAACTAAAGATATACATACGAGTTGGTGGTGGAGTTGGTGGTGGCACTGGAGATGGTCCTGGGGTAGGACAGCCCACAGCAGACACTAAATCTTCTACAATATGGGTAAGAGAGGCAAAGTCATCTGAGGTGATGAATTTATTGCTTGATGAAGCTATCTGTGTCAGTAAGTTTCTGTCAATCGCTGAAGTGACTCCAACAGTGACAATCTCTGCTCCAGAAGTTTTTACCGCATTTGCTTGGGGTATGGTTTCTGTTTCTCTCTCATTTGGTTTTCCATCAGTAATGAGGATAACAGTGTTAGGAGCATTTGATCGGTCTCCATTTTGACCAATAACTCTGTTTAGTGCTGTTTGTAAACCATCTGCTATATTTGTTCTTCCCCCAAAGTAGGTTAGAGAATCAATCTTTGCAAGTGCATTGTTCACAGTGGTGGAAAGATCAAACTCCAAAATTGCATTGTCACTGAAAACTACCACAGCAAACCGTATATCTGAACTCTTGGAGGCAAATAGGCTTATTGTGTCCTTAATGAATTGCAGTAATTTTGGCCAGTTTGTAGAATCCACTTCTTGGATACTTCCCGAGGAATCCACAACGAAGATAACATCCGCAATGTCACAAACACCTGAAATGTTGAATGACAATTTCAGAATCTATGACTTTTTTGTCAACCCCTCAAGCATATATTTTTGCTTATTATACAGAAATAAAATAATTATATTAAAAATATTAAAATAAAAAAATGAAATAAAAATCTTATATTCGTTATTTAGATATGTGTACAAGTAATTTAGAGCAAGTGATTGTATTCAACAATCAACCTTAATATCTCGCATGCTAGAAGTGTTAGTGAAATACATTATTTCGCGATATAATTTTTACACTTATTGCAAGTCCATGGGAAACTTTGCAAGTTAATACCACATTATGTTATATAAAGTGTTGAATGGTATCAAGCATATGTTGATATCTTAAAGTTTGTATAAATATTCAGGTTTG
Source organism: Amphiduros pacificus (assembly GCA_949316495.1). Taxonomy (NCBI): domain Eukaryota; kingdom Metazoa; phylum Annelida; class Polychaeta; order Phyllodocida; family Hesionidae; genus Amphiduros; species Amphiduros pacificus. The sequence continues at coordinate 17,628,415 of OX439011.1, read as the reverse complement.
AGTCTTTCGATATCATGTGCTTGTATTCATGACCATTTAAACTGATCATCATGGTAGATAGAACATAAACATTATTCCACATTTTTCCAATTATGCTGCACCACTGAAGTCCAAAATTTCAAATTGAAAGCAATAAATTACCGTTTCACTGCGAGACACCACTTATAAAAATCTCGTCAATCCCATAAATATTTGTCACAAGACAAATGTGCCTAAATGCATATTCTAAACCTACGAATATGATTTGGAGAAGCTTGAATGGAATCATATTACTGATGATGGAGTACAAGAGGTCAACCTGGGTCACTAGGTCACCAGGAGAGGCTGGGATGGGCAAGATATTCTCTGGGGCAGACCGCATGGATCACAGCCTCCAGCCTGGACACCAATTTATCTTCAAGTACTGCTCCTTAATTTAAGCTTTCGTTTCTCTTTTTAAACTAAATCATAATCTTAATATTTAAATGAACAAGAAACCTTACATTTTTGAAGTTTGTGATCTTGTGAAAAGTCTGACACTTCTTAGTTGAACGTACAAATAAACGATTGATAAATATGCATAAATACATTATACAAATTGATTTGGAGAGTTAATTGTTACTTTGCACATTTTGGCTTCTCAATGGCTGCAAAATGACGAGGGCAGATGTATAGCAGACCTGTCTTGCGAGACTTAAAGCGTTATGAAGTTCCATGTGGGCCATTCACATTAATTAACACCACCAAAATCATTAATGATTCCCCCATACATGATGATGATTCATGTAGAGATTCACCTACAGTCTCTGATTCCCCCATACAAGATTCCCCCATACAGGATTCCCCCATACAGGATTCCCCCATACAGAATTCGCCATACAGAATTCCACCATACAGGATTCCACCATACAGGATTCCCCTATACAGGATTCCCCCATACAGGATTCCCCCATACAGGATTCCCCCATACAGGATTCCATCATACAGGATTCCCCCATGCAGGATTCCACCATACAGGATTCCCCCATACAGGATTCCCCCATACAGGATTCCACCATAAGGGATTCCCCCATACAGGATTCCCCCATACAGGATTCCATCATACAGGATTCCCCCATACAGGATTCCCCCATACAGGATTCCCCTTCCCCCATACAGGATTCCCCTTCCCCCATACAGGATTCCACCATACAGGATTCCCCCATACAGGATTCCACTATACAGGATTCCCTTTCCCCCATACAGGATTTCCCCATAAAAGATTCCCCCATACAAGATTCCCCCATACAGAATTCCCCCATACAGGATTCCACCATACAAGATTCCCCCATACAAGATTCCCCCATACAGAATTCCCCCATACAGGATTCCCCCATACAATATTCCCCCATACAGAATTCCCCCATACAGGATTCCCCCATACAGGATTTCCCCATACAAGATTCCCCCTTCCAAGAATCCCCATACAGGATTCCCCATACAGGATTTCCCCATACAAGATTCCCCCATACAGGATTCCCCCATACAGGATTCCCCCATACAGAATTCCCCCATACAGGATTCCACCATACAAGATTCCCCCATACAAGATTCCCCTATACAGGATTCCCCCATACAGGATTCCATCATACAGGATTCCCCCATACAGGATTCCCCCATACAGGATTCCCCTTCCCCCATACAGGATTCCCTTTCCCCCATACAGGATTCCCCCAAACAGGACTCCCCCATACAAGATTCCACCATACAGGATTCCCCCATACAGGATTCCACCATACAGGATTCCACCATACAGGATTCCACCATGCAGGATTCCACCATACAGGATTCCCCCATACAGGATTCCCCCATACAGGATTCCACCATAAGGGATTCCCCCATACAGGATTCCCTTTCCCCCATACAGGATTTCCCCATACAAGATTCCCCCATACAAGATTCCCCCATACAGAATTCCCCCATACAGGATTCCACCATACAAGATTCCCCCATACAAGATTCCCCCATACAGAATTCCCCCATACAGGATTCCCCCATACAATATTCCCCCATACAGAATTCCCCCATACAGGATTCCCCCATACAGGATTTCCCCATACAAGATTCCCCCTTCCAAGAATCCCCATACAGGATTCCCCATACAGGATTTCCCCATACAAGATTCCCCCATACAGGATTCCCCCATACAGGATTCCCCCAAACAGGATTCCCATCTCCACAATCTCTATGCCTTCTTATGGGAAAACATGTGATGGTGTAACTTGCTTCAGCCATTATCATTCCCCCATACAGGATTCCACCATACAGGATTCCCCCATACAAGATTCCCCCATACAGGATTCCCCCATACAAGATTCCCCCATACATGATTCCCCCATACAGGATTCCCCTTCCCCCATACAGGATTCCCCCATACAAGATTCCCCCATACAAGATTCCCCCATACAGAATTCCCCCATACAGGATTCCACCATACAAGATTCCCCCATACAAGATTCCCCCATACAGAATTCCCACATACAGGATTCCCCCATACAGGATTCCCCCATACAAGATTCCCCCATACAAGATTCCCCCATACAGAATTCCCCCATACAGGATTCCACCATACAAGATTCCCCCATACAAGATTCCCCCATACAGAATTCCCCCATACAGGATTCCTCCATACATGATTCCCCCATACAGGATTCCCCCATACAGGATTCCCTCATACAGGATTCCCATCTCCACTGTCTCTATCCTTTCTTATGGGAAAACATGTGTTGGTGTAACATGCTTCAGCCATTATCATTCCCCCATACAGGATTCCACCATACAGGATTCCCACATACAGGATTCCCCCATACAGGATTCCCCTTCCCCCATACAGGATTCCCCCATACAAGATTCCCCCATACAGAATTCCCCCATACAGGATTCCCCCATACACGATTCCCCCATACACGATTCCACCATACACGATTCCCCCATACAGGATTCCCCCATACAAGATTCCCCCATACAGGATTCCCCCATACAAGATTCCCCCATACAAGAATCCCCATACAGAATTCCCCATACAGGATTCCCCCATACAGGATTCCCCCATACAGGATTCCCATCTCCACAGTCTCTCTGCTTTTTTATGGGATAACATGTGATGGTGTAACTTGCTTCAGCCATTATCCTTCCCCCATACAGGATTCCACCATACAGGATTCCCACATACACGATTCCAACATACACGATTTCCCTTCCCCCATACAGGATTCCCCCATACAGGATTCCCCTTCCCCCATACAGGATTCCCCCATACAAGATTCCCCCATACAAGATTCCCCCATTCAAGATTCCCCCATACAGAATTCCCCCATACAGAATTCCCCCATACAGGTTTCCCCCATACAGGATTCCATCATACAGGATTCCCCCATACATGATTCCCCCATACAGGATTCCCACATACAGGATTCCCCCATACAAGATTCCACCATACAGGATTCCACCATACAGGATTCCACCATGCAGGATTCCACCATACAGGATTCCCCCATACAGGATTCCCCCATACAGGATTCCACCATAAGGGATTCCCCCATACAGGATTCCCTTTCCCCCATACAGGATTTCCCCATACAAGATTCCCCCATACAAGATTCCCCCATACAGAATTCCCCCATACAGGATTCCACCATACAAGATTCCCCCATACAAGATTCCCCCATACAGAATTCCCCCATACAGGATTCCCCCATACAATATTCCCCCATACAGAATTCCCCCATACAGGATTCCCCCATACAGGATTTCCCCATACAAGATTCCCCCTTCCAAGAATCCCCATACAGGATTCCCCATACAGGATTTCCCCATACAAGATTCCCCCATACAGGATTCTCCCATACAGGATTCCCCCAAACAGGATTCCCATCTCCACAATCTCTATGCCTTCTTATGGGAAAACATGTGATGGTGTAACTTGCTTCAGCCATTATCATTCCCCCATACAGGATTCCACCATACAGGATTCCCCCATACAAGATTCCCCCATACAGGATTCCCCCATACAAGATTCCCCCATACATGATTCCCCCATACAGGATTCCCCTTCCCCCATACAGGATTCCCCCATACAAGATTCCCCCATACAAGATTCCCCCATACAGAATTCCCCCATACAGAATTCCCCCATACAGGATTCCACCATACAAGATTCCCCCATACAAGATTCCCCCATACAGAATTCCCCCATACAGGATTCCCCCATACAATATTCCCCCATACAGAATTCCCCCATACAGGATTCCCCCATACAGGATTTCCCCATACAAGATTCCCCCTTCCAAGAATCCCCATACAGGATTCCCCATACAGGATTTCCCCATACAAGATTCCCCCATACAGGATTCCCCCATACAGGATTCCCCCAAACAGGATTCCCATCTCCACAATCTCTATGCCTTCTTATGGGAAAACATGTGATGGTGTAACTTGCTTCAGCCATTATCATTCCCCCATACAGGATTCCACCATACAGGATTCCCCCATACAAGATTCCCCCATACAGGATTCCCCCATACAAGATTCCCCCATACATGATTCCCCCATACAGGATTCCCCTTCCCCCATACAGGATTCCCCCATACAAGATTCCCCCATACAAGATTCCCCCATACAGAATTCCCCCATACAGGATTCCACCATACAAGATTCCCCCATACAAGATTCCCCCATACAGAATTCCCACATACAGGATTCCCCCATACAGGATTCCCCCATACAAGATTCCCCCATACAAGATTCCCCCATACAGAATTCCCCCATACAGGATTCCACCATACAAGATTCCCCCATACAAGATTCCCCCATACAGAATTCCCCCATACAGGATTCCTCCATACATGATTCCCCCATACAGGATTCCCCCATACAGGATTCCCTCATACAGGATTCCCATCTCCACTGTCTCTATCCTTTCTTATGGGAAAACATGTGTTGGTGTAACATGCTTCAGCCATTATCATTCCCCCATACAGGATTCCACCATACAGGATTCCCACATACAGGATTCCCCCATACAGGATTCCCCTTCCCCCATACAGGATTCCCCCATACAAGATTCCCCCATACAGAATTCCCCCATACAGGATTCCCCCATACACGATTCCCCCATACACGATTCCACCATACACGATTCCCCCATACAGGATTCCCCCATACAAGATTCCCCCATACAGGATTCCCCCATACAAGATTCCCCCATACAAGAATCCCCATACAGAATTCCCCATACAGGATTCCCCCATACAGGATTCCCCCATACAGGATTCCCATCTCCACAGTCTCTCTGCTTTTTTATGGGATAACATGTGATGGTGTAACTTGCTTCAGCCATTATCCTTCCCCCATACAGGATTCCACCATACAGGATTCCCACATACACGATTCCAACATACACGATTTCCCTTCCCCCATACAGGATTCCCCCATACAGGATTCCCCTTCCCCCATACAGGATTCCCCCATACAAGATTCCCCCATACAAGATTCCCCCATTCAAGATTCCCCCATACAGAATTCCCCCATACAGAATTCCCCCATACAGGTTTCCCCCATACAGGATTCCATCATACAGGATTCCCCCATACATGATTCCCCCATACAGGATTCCCACATACAGGATTCCCCCATACAAGATTCCACCATACAGGATTCCACCATACAGGATTCCACCATGCAGGATTCCACCATACAGGATTCCCCCATACAGGATTCCCCCATACAGGATTCCACCATAAGGGATTCCCCCATACAGGATTCCCTTTCCCCCATACAGGATTTCCCCATACAAGATTCCCCCATACAAGATTCCCCCATACAGAATTCCCCCATACAGGATTCCACCATACAAGATTCCCCCATACAAGATTCCCCCATACAGAATTCCCCCATACAGGATTCCCCCATACAATATTCCCCCATACAGAATTCCCCCATACAGGATTCCCCCATACAGGATTTCCCCATACAAGATTCCCCCTTCCAAGAATCCCCATACAGGATTCCCCATACAGGATTTCCCCATACAAGATTCCCCCATACAGGATTCTCCCATACAGGATTCCCCCAAACAGGATTCCCATCTCCACAATCTCTATGCCTTCTTATGGGAAAACATGTGATGGTGTAACTTGCTTCAGCCATTATCATTCCCCCATACAGGATTCCACCATACAGGATTCCCCCATACAAGATTCCCCCATACAGGATTCCCCCATACAAGATTCCCCCATACATGATTCCCCCATACAGGATTCCCCTTCCCCCATACAGGATTCCCCCATACAAGATTCCCCCATACAAGATTCCCCCATACAGAATTCCCCCATACAGGATTCCACCATACAAGATTCCCCCATACAAGATTCCCCCATACAGAATTCCCACATACAGGATTCCCCCATACAGGATTCCCCCATACAAGATTCCCCCATACAAGATTCCCCCATACAGAATTCCCCCATACAGGATTCCACCATACAAGATTCCCCCATACAAGATTCCCCCATACAGAATTCCCCCATACAGGATTCCTCCATACATGATTCCCCCATACAGGATTCCCCCATACAGGATTCCCTCATACAGGATTCCCATCTCCACTGTCTCTATCCTTTCTTATGGGAAAACATGTGTTGGTGTAACATGCTTCAGCCATTATCATTCCCCCATACAGGATTCCACCATACAGGATTCCCACATACAGGATTCCCCCATACAGGATTCCCCTTCCCCCATACAGGATTCCCCCATACAAGATTCCCCCATACAGAATTCCCCCATACAGGATTCCCCCATACACGATTCCCCCATACACGATTCCACCATACACGATTCCCCCATACAGGATTCCCCCATACAAGATTCCCCCATACAGGATTCCCCCATACAAGATTCCCCCATACAAGAATCCCCATACAGAATTCCCCATACAGGATTCCCCCATACAGGATTCCCCCATACAGGATTCCCATCTCCACAGTCTCTCTGCTTTTTTATGGGATAACATGTGATGGTGTAACTTGCTTCAGCCATTATCCTTCCCCCATACAGGATTCCACCATACAGGATTCCCACATACACGATTCCAACATACACGATTTCCCTTCCCCCATACAGGATTCCCCCATACAGGATTCCCCTTCCCCCATACAGGATTCCCCCATACAAGATTCCCCCATACAAGATTCCCCCATTCAAGATTCCCCCATACAGAATTCCCCCATACAGAATTCCCCCATACAGGTTTCCCCCATACAGGATTCCATCATACAGGATTCCCCCATACATGATTCCCCCATACAGGATTCCCACATACAGGATTCCCCCATACAAGATTCCCCCATACAAGATTCCCCCATACAGAATTCCCCCATACAGGATTCCACCATACAAGATTCCCCCATACAAGATTCCCCCATACAGAATTCCCACATACAGGATTTCCCCATACAGGATTCCCCCATACAAGATTCCCCGATACAAGATTCCCCCATACAAGATTCCCCCATACAGAATTCCCCCATACAGGATTCCACCATACAAGATTCCCCCATACAAGATTCCCCCATACAAGATTCCCCCATACAGAATTCCCCCATACAGGATTCCCTATACAGGATTCCTCCATACATGATTCCCCCATACAGGATTCCCCCATACAGGATTCCCTCATACAGGATTCCCATCTCCACTGTCTCTATCCTTTCTTATGGGAAAACATGTGTTGGTGTAACATGCTTCAGCCATTATCATTCCCCCATACAGGATTCCCACATACAGGATTCCCCCATACAGGATTCCCCTTCCCCCATACAGGATTCCCCCATACAAGATTCCCCCATACAGAATTCCCCCATACAGGATTCCCCCATACACGATTCCCCCATACACGATTCCACCATACACGATTCCCCTTCCCCCATACAGGATTCCCCCATACAGGATTCCACCATACAGGATTCCACCATACAGGATTCCCCCATACAGGATTACACCATACAAGATTCCCCCATACAAGATTCCCCCATACAGAATTCCCCCATACAGGATTCCCCCATACAAGATTCCCCCATACAGGATTCCCCCATACAAGATTCCCCCATACAAGAATCCCCATACAGAATTCCCCATACAGGATTCCCCCATACAGGATTCCCCCATACAGGATTCCCATCTCCACAGTCTCTCTGCTTTTTTATGGGATAACATGTGATGGTGTAACTTGCTTCAGCCATTATCCTTCCCCCATACAGGATTCCACCATACAGGATTCCCACATACACGATTCCAACATACACGATTTCCCTTCCCCCATACAGGATTCCCCCATACAGGATTCCCCTTCCCCCATACAGGATTCCCCCATACAAGATTCCCCCATACAAGATTCCCCCATTCAAGATTCCCCCATACAGAATTCCCCCATACAGAATTCCCCCATACAGGATTCCATCATACAGGATTCCCCCATACAGGATTCCCCCATACAAGATTCCCCTTCCCCCATATAAGCTCATGAGTGTGAATAATATTCAAACTCTTTTTCAGTGTGAAAATGATGGGATGTGGTCATTTGGTTTAAGATAGAAAATACACCACTTTCCCCTCCACCATTGTTTCAAACATGAATATATAACTTCTGGGAGTAATATACATTCCTATGATCAACCGCATTAAAACATTTTCTTATCAGCAAGAAATTGATTTTTGTTGAGTAGATTGCAGCAAATGATATTGGTGGATAACAGGTTTATTGTTGGTTTGTCAAAAGTAAATGTAATTTTAATCCACGAGAGGGCACCACAATATGTATGTGAATAACATATAAGCTCATGAGTGTGAATAATATTCAAACTCTTTTTCAGTGTGAAAATGATGGGATGTGGTCATTTGGTTTAAGATAGAAAATACACCACTTTCCCCTCCACCATTGTTTCAAACATGAATATATAACTTCTGGGAGTAATTTGTGTTGAATGATCAAAATTTCTAAAATAAATTCAACCTTGTCAAGTACATTGCATTATGTGCTGAAAATAGGATTAAATTAACTTGGATATTAGTTGCTATGGATACTCCTAATAAGTATTCTATTCATTGGGAAATGGAATAAACTGAGGGTTGATTTGTCTTTATTTATATGAGAATTACTTGATTTATTGGCCACTATTATATATATGAAGAGTAACTCTTATACATTCAGGCACCTGGAAAAATCATTATTGATAATATTTGGATCATAAGGTTGCGCTATTTGTCTAATATTGTTGATAATATATGGATCATAACGTTTTGCTATTTGTCTGATATTGTTGATAATATATGGATCATAACGTTTTGCTATTTGTCTGATATTTTTGATAATATATGGATCATAACGTTTTGCTATTTGTCTGATATTTTTGATAATATATGGATCATAACGTTTTGCTATTTGTCTGATATTTTTGATAATATTTGGATCATAACTATTGTGTAAAGAGTGCCATTTTGATATTATGGATAACATATATGGATAACTATTTGCTAAATGATATTTATTGTGTAGAGTTTTTCTCTTGCATTCCTTGGAGACACCCAGTTATAAGCAATTAACTGCCGTTATTTGCACAGCAGTCATAATTCGCACAGGATGATGTATAATATAACGTTTACGTTTACTTATTATATTTGATTGATTTTTGTGTGTTCGTCAATGTAAGGGGATAGGAAGATGTGTTAGTAGAAGGAATGGATTGATAAGCTAACACTGATTGGTCTCCCGATTTAAATGATATAAAATATAATAATAATCATAATAATAATACTGACAAAAAAAGAATATAGAAAATGGAAAAATAGTTAATATATAATTCCGTGGATTAAGGGTGAGAGCTCTCAGTGATGTATTGCATTTTTTTATATTTTAATTAACTTATTAAAATTAATTTATTTTTATTAGTTTTAATCAAAATTGATTTTAGAGCTCTGAGTTTTAGAGAGCTATTAAACTGAACATGCATTAAAATATAAAAATATTAATTTCTGAGCTCTTGGTTTTAATCAAAATTGAGTTTTGAAGATGAAGATTGAGTATGAAAGAAACGTATGTTGGCCAAATGGCATGTGTAAACCCTCTGTAAATAAGGTTTATTATTATTATTATTATTATTATTATTATTATTATTATTGTTATTGTTATTATTATTATTATTATTATTATTATTATTATTATTATTATTATTATTATTATTATTATTATTATTATTATTATTATTATTATTATTATTATTATTATTATTATTATTATTATTATTATCATTATTATTATAATTACCTGTTGTAGGAGTGGGGACTGGTGCAGGACAGGCAGACCCCACTAACTGCTCTACGATACCGGACAAAGAAGTGAAGTCTGGAGAGCTAATGAAGTCACTAGGGTCTGTTGCAATTCTTCTAAGCATATCAGGGTTTATGGCGCTTGTCACACCTACAGTCAGTATTTGCGTTCCGGTTTGTTTGACGAGATTTGCTTCCGGTTCCGTGTCAGGCACGCGGAGATTTGGTACGCCATCTGTCAGCAGGATCAAGATATTGGTTGCATCGGATCTGTCTCCTCGCTTTCCTATCTGCAGTTCTCTGGTGACTTGGAAGGCACTAGCGATGCTTGTTCTCCCATTGAAATAGGTCAGAACATCAATTTTTTTCAAAATGTCATCCACATTCGTGAAGTCATCCAAATAGAACTCCACTATGGCATTGTCACTGAAGACAATGGCCGCGAACCTGATGTCTGACCCTTTGGTGCCAAAAAGTACCACAACATCTTTGAGGAACTGCAGAACTTTCCCCCAGTTAGATGAATCCTGTTCCTGAATACTGCCAGAAGAATCCACCACAAATATAATATCTGCTCGGTCGCATCCTAAAATTAAAAGCACTTATATACAAATATGTTGAAATATCTTTTAATGTATTTCTCAGTTTAAATGATGCTCTGATTATGATTGACTCAAACAAAAAATCAAATATCAAACAAAATCTGCAGAACCTTTTATCAGAAATGTTAATTTTATATTATGATCTCTTCTTTTTCATGTTTACGAGTCAAACCAATGTAAAAAATAATAAGATTTAAAAATTATATGTGTAATTTAACTGATCATCTGAATATTACATTATTTCACTATATAAATATAATGGTGATCCACTTCATAAATTATATACATATATATATATATATATATATAAATATATATATATATATTTATATATGTAAAGATGGTCTATTGATTGAATAATGTATATGGTATACAATGATATGTGTTGTACAAAAAGAATACATAAATACATAAGATGCAAAATATACGTTAAAATATCAAAAGCATAATGTTTCTTCTTCAAGGAGCAAAGCAATGCAAGCATTCTGTGCTGTTTATATTTATAGATGGTAATGTTGTCCTTTAAAAATCAAAAAATATCTATTTCAGGTGTATATATCTAATTTAGGTGTATATATCTGTAACAGATGTAAATGAACATAAAAAGAGTCTATGATGAGTAAATGTTGTCACAGTGATCCTGGTTAATGTCATGATACATGTTCTGGTATTCATGTTTAGGCTAATTAATGAGACTACTATAGATAATTCAAATAACAAACTCTATCATTTATATTAAGCATGCTAAGAACATTATCATATTGTAGTTACCATCACTTTTGATAATGATGTTTTTAAACTGTAATACAAGGCAGGGTTCAGGCAAATAGATCAGACCCCTGGTACTATTCCAGCCTGTTATATGTACAGAGCAGATACATATTTCCTACATAACTGATGATTCAGTTGTACTAAAAGATTTGGAGAAACAAGCTGAGCTGAGGAACCATATGCACAAAGGATAAACAGTAAATTGGTAGAGAAAATGAGGTTAGTGATCTCAGTTTGAGGAGGGGATGGACACCTGAAACTGGAGTACAAGAGGATCCAACCAAACGATGAACTAAGTCATTCAGCGATGAAAAATCTGGACTACTGAAAAATCCTTCATTTGGATTTGAAGAAATTCTTTTCAGAAGACTGGAATCAATGGCTTTGGTGATGCCAACAGTGACAATTATTGAACCAGTGGCTTTCAAGAGTTCAGCCTCAGGTTCAGTGTCCTCCATCCTCTCATTAGGAATGCCATCTGTTATCAAGATAACAACATTCTTCGCCTCCAATCTATCTCCTTTTCTATCAATGATCCTTTCCCTGGTCATTTTTAGACCCTCTGCTATATTAGTCCTACCACCATAATATGTGGTTGAGTCGATTTTCTTAACTACATCCGGGATATTTCTATAAGAATCTAAGTAAAACTCGATTGAAGCTTTGTCACTGAAAACAACCATTGCAAATCTTGGTTCTTCTACTGAAGACGAAAATTGTTTTATAGCCTCTTTTAAGAATTGAATTAATCGATTCCAATTCGATTTGTTTTGTTCCTTAATACTGCCAGAAGAATCAACAACAAAGATGACGTCAATCCTTGAACAATCTCCTGTCGCACAAGCAGATAAATTATTATTAACACTTCATCAACAGATGTCTTCAAGCCTGCTTTACAATTTATATATATTGTGTGTGTTCCTTTTTTAATCAATTCTTTAGTTTTAATTCATTGAATAAATCTAAAAACTATGTCACATTTTTTACTCCTTTTCCATTAATATCAATTAATTTAAAAAACCAGAAATCTATTAATGAACCAACTATATAATGTACCAATAACTATTAATGAAGTAGGTTATCCTGAAAAATAGGAAACAAAAAAATGTTTGACAATCTACCTGTTGGTGTTGGAGTAGGTTGGGGTGTTGGTCGTGGTGTTGGAGCTGGTGTTGGACAAGCTGCGGTCACAAGATCTGACACAATATGTGTCAGTGATACAAAATCTGGACTGCTCAAATAATCATTATTGGGATCTGATGCCAAACGTCTTAGTAGAGCCTCATCTATTGCATTTGTTATTCCTATAGATAAAATTCTAGCTCCTGTGGATTTCATTAGAGCTGCCTGTGGTTCGGTGTCACCTTCACGCTCATTTGGTATTCCATCAGTTACAAGCAATATTATATTTGGAGCATTTCCTCTATCTCCTCTTTGACCAGTTAATTGTTCTCTTGCTAATTGAAACGCTTCAGCAATGTCAGTTGTTTGGCCAAGATAACCAATTCCATCAATTTTAGTCAAGAGACCATTCACATTATTCACAAATGAATCCAGATAGAATTCAACATTAGCATCTCCCGAAAATTTCACCATCCCAAACCTGATATCCCCACCTGTGGATCCAAATTGAGTGACAATATCTTTGACAAATGTCAGAACTCTCTTCCAGTTTCCAGGATCTGCATCATTGATGCTTCCAGATGAATCCAGGATGAAAATGATGTCAGCAATATCACAGCCTAGCAAACCATAAAATAATCAATAATTAAAATCAGACCACAGAATAATCAATGTGCGAATGACTGACTCAAATATATAATTTTGAAATATTTTAGGCCAAATGTATAATTTAGTTATAAGTATCAATTTTGATTTCGTTCAGATTGAGTGATGGAATAAAAGGACTTCGCAATATGATTCTGAACGAAAACAACATTTCGGTTCATATATTACTATAGTAATACTTTAAATTTGGTTTTGAATATTCAATTAAATGACTAGAATTTAGCTTAAATTTAAAATGAACAAAATAACTTTCAATATTTGACAATCTACCTGTTGGTGTTGGAGTAGGTTGGGGTGTTGGTCTTGGTGTTGGAGCTGGTGTTGGACAAGCTGCGGTCACAAGATCTGACACTATATGTGTCAGTGATACAAAATCTGGACTGCTCAAATAATCATTATTGGGATCTGATGCTAAACGTCTTAATAGAGCCTCGTCAATTGCATTTGTTATTCCTATAGATAAAATTCTAGCTCCTGTGGATTTCATTAGAGCTGCCTGTGGTTCGGTGTCACCTTCACGCTCATTTGGTATTCCATCAGTTACAAGCAATATTATATTTGGAGCATTTCCTCTATCTCCTCTTTGACCAGTTAATTGTTCTCTTGCTAATTGAAACGCTTCAGCAATGTCAGTTGTTTGGCCAAGATACCCAATTCCATCAATTTTAGTCAAGAGACCATTCACATTATTCACAAATGAATCCAGATAGAATTCAACATTAGCATCTCCCGAAAATTTCACCATCCCAAACCTGATATCCCCACCGGTGGATCCAAATTGAGTGACAATATCTTTGACAAATGTCAGAACTCTCTTCCAGTTTCCAGGATCGGCATCATTGATGCTTCCAGATGAATCCAAGATGAAAATAATGTCAGCAATATCACAGCCTAGCAAACCATAAAATTATCAATAATTAAAATCAGACCCAGAATAATTATTGTGCAGATAACTTAATTATATATTCAATTAGGATTTTTTGAGGCCAAAAGTATGATTTAATTGTTCATATCAATTTTGTTTTCATTCAGATTAAGTGATTGATTAAGAAGACTTTCCACAATGATTCTTAAAGAAAACATCATTTCGGTTTGTATTTTACTGCAATAAATTTGGTTTTAAATACTCAATTAAATGACTAGAATTTAGCTTAAATTTAAAATGAACAAAGTAACTTTCAGTATTTGACAATCTACCTGTTGGTGTAGGAGTAGGTTGGGGTGTTGGTCTTGGTGTAGGAACTGGTGTTGGAACTGGTGTTGGACAAGCTGCGGTCACAAGATCTGATACTATATGTGTCAGTGATACAAAATCTGGACTGCTCAAATAATCATTATTGGGATCTGATGCCAAACGTCTTAGTAGAGCCTCGTCTATTGCATTTGTTATTCCTATAGATAAAATTCTAGCTCCTGTGGATTTCATTAGAGCTGCCTGTGGTTCGGTGTCACCTTCACGCTCATTTGGTATTCCATCAGTTACAAGCAATATTATATTTGGAGCATTTCCTCTATCTCCTCTTTGACCAGTTAATTGTTCTCTTGCTAATTGAAACGCTTCAGCAATGTCAGTTGTTTGGCCAAGATAACCAATTCCATCAATTTTAGTCAAGAGACCATTCACATTATTCACAAATGAATCCAGATAGAATTCAACATTAGCATCTCCCGAAAATTTCACCATCCCAAACCTGATATCCCCACCGGTGGATCCAAATTGAGTGACAATATCTTTGACAAATGTCAGAACTCTCTTCCAGTTTCCAGGATCTGCATCATTGATGCTTCCAGATGAATCCAGGATGAAAATGATGTCAGCAATATCACAGCCTAGCAAACCATAAAATAATCAATAATTAAAATCAGACCATAGAATAATCAATGTGCGAATGACTGACTCAAACATATAATTTTTAAATATTTTAGGCCAAATGTATAATTTAATTATAAGTATCAATTTTGTTTTCATTCAGATTGAGTGATGGATTAAAAGGACTTTGCAATATGATTCTGAAAGAAAACAACATTTCGGTTCATATATTATTATAGTTACTGTAATACTTTAAATTTGGTTTTGAATATCCAATTAAATGACTAGAATTTAGGTTAAATTTAAAATGAACAAAATAACTTTCAATATTTGACAATCTACCTGTTGGGGTTGGAGTAGGTTGGGGTGTTGGTCTTGGTGTTGGAACTGGTGTTGGACAAGCTGCGGTCACAAGATCTGACACTATATGTGTCAGTGATACGAAATCTGGACTGCTCAAATAATCATTATTGGGATCTGATGCCAAACGTCTTAGTAGAGCCTCGTCTATTGCATTTGTTATTCCTATAGATAAAATTCTAGCTCCTGTGGATTTCATCAGAGCTGCCTGTGGTTCGGTGTCACCTTCACGCTCATTTGGTATTCCATCAGTTACAAGCAATATTATATTTGGAGCATTTCCTCTATCTCCTCTTTGACCAGTTAATTGTTCTCTTGCTAATTGAAACGCTTCAGCAATGTCAGTTGTTTGGCCAAGATAACCAATTCCATCAATTTTAGTCAAGAGACCATTCACATTATTCACAAATGAATCCAGATAGAATTCAACATTAGCATCTCCCGAAAATTTCACCATCCCAAACCTGATATCCCCACCGGTGGATCCAAATTGAGTGACAATATCTTTGACAAATGTCAGAACTCTCTTCCAGTTTCCGGGATCTGCATCATTGATGCTTCCAGATGAATCCAGGATGAAAATGATGTCAGCAATATCACAGCCTAGCAAACCATAAAATAATCAATTATTAAAATCAGACCACAGAATAATCAATGTGCGAATGACTGACTCAAATATATAATTTTGAAATATTTTAGGCCAAATGTATAATTTAATTATAAGTATCAATTTTGTTTTCATTCAGATTGAGTGATGGATTAAAAGGACTTTGCAATATGATTCTGAAAGAAAACAACATTTCAGTTCATATATTACTATAGTAATACTTTAAATTTGGTTTTGAATATCCAATTAAATGACTAGAATTTAGCTGAAATTTAAAATTGACAAAATAACTTTCAATATTTGATGATCTACCTGTTGGTGTTGGAGTAGGTTGGGGTGTTGGTCTTGGTGTTGGAACTGGTGTTGGACAAGCTGCGGTCACAAGATCTGACACTATATGTGTCAGTGATACAAAATCTGGACTGCTCAAATAATCATTATTGGGATCTGATGCCAAACGTCTTAGTAGAGCCTCGTCGATTGCATTTGTTATTCCTATAGATAAAATTCTAGCTCCTGTGGATTTCATCAGAGCTGCCTGTGGTTCGGTGTCACCTTCACGCTCATTTGGTATTCCATCAGTTACAAGCAATATTATATTTGGAGCATTTCCTCTATCTCCTCTTTGACCAGTTAATTGTTCTCTTGCTAATTGAAACGCTTCAGCAATGTCAGTTGTTTGGCCAAGATAACCAATTCCATCAATTTTAGTCAAGAGACCATTCACATTATTCACAAATGAATCCAGATAGAATTCAACATTGGCATCCCCTGAAAATTTCACCATCCCAAACCTGATATCCCCACCGGTGGATCCAAATCGAGTGACAATATCTTTGACAAATGTCAGAACTCTCTTCCAGTTTCCAGGATCTGCATCATTGATGCTTCCAGATGAATCCAGGATGAAAATGATGTCAGCAATATCACAGCCTAACAAACCATAATATAATGGTTGAATGAAAATCAGAATGCAAAATAAACGTGTGAATAACTGAATCAGATATATGATTAAAGAAAATTAAAATTCAAAGGTTCAATATTTTAATAAAAAAAACAGTTTTTCTATTGAGATCAGTAATTGATTGAATAGACTTTTGAAACATGGTCTAAAAGATATCCTGTTGGTTCATGTAATATTATAATCCTTTGAACTTCTTGTTAATATTTTATTGAATAATTAGAATTTATTTATAATTCAAAAGAAAAAATTGAAATGTTTGACAATCTACCTGTTGGTGTAGGAGTCGGTTGGGGTGTTGGTCTTGGTGTAGGAACTGGTGTTGGAACTGGTGTTGGACAAGCTGCGGTCACAAGATCTGACACTATATGTGTCAGTGATACAAAATCTGGACTGCTCAAATAATCATTATTGGGATCTGATGCCAAACGTCTTAGAAGAGCCTCATCTATTGCATTTGTTATTCCTATAGATAAAATTCTAGCTCCTGTGGATTTCATTAGAGCTGCCTGTGGTTCGGTGTCACCTTCACGCTCATTTGGTATTCCATCAGTTACAAGCAATATTATATTTGGAGCATTTCCTCTATCTCCTCTTTGACCAGTTAATTGTTCTCTTGCTAATTGAAACGCTTCAGCAATGTCAGTTGTTTGGCCAAGATAACCAATTCCATCAATTTTAGTCAAGAGACCATTCACATTATTCACAAATGAATCCAGGTAGAATTCAACATTAGCATCTCCCGAAAATTTCACCATCCCAAACCTGATATCCCCACCTGTGGATCCAAATTGAGTGACAATATCTTTGACAAATGTCAGAACTCTCTTCCAGTTTCCAGGATCTGCATCATTGATGCTTCCAGATGAATCCAGGATGAAAATGATGTCAGCAATATCACAACCTATAAAAACATTAAAAGATTCAATGTGTGAATAAAAGAAATGGATATATGATGAAGAGAGGGTAGAGGCCAAAAGTGTACTTTATTTTCAATATCAATTTCTGTATCAGATTAATATTGTATTATCATACTTTATTGTTAATATCAAATGTTTATCAGATTGGCGATTGATTGAAAAATGATCCTGAAAGATATCAGCATTTTGGTTGGTTCATATAATATTTCAGAATATTAGTTATTTTGGTGTATTTTTCGAAAAAAAATCAAAATTGATTCAATACTCAAAATGAATACAACATCAAATGTTTGACAATCTACCTGTTGGTGTAGGAGTAGGTTGGGGTGTTGGTCTTGGTGTAGGAACTGGTGTTGGACAAGCTGCGGTCACAAGATCTGATACTATATGTGTTAGTGATGCAAAATCTGGACTGCTCAAATAATCATTATTGGGATCAGTTGCCAAACGTCTTAGAAGAGCCTCGTCTATTGCATTTGTTATTCCTATAGATAAAATTCTAGCTCCTGTGGATTTCATTAGAACTGCTTGTGGTTCGGTGTCAGTTGGACGCTCATTTGGTATTCCATCAGTTACAAGCAATATTATATTTGGAGCATTTCCACGATCTCCTCTTTGACCAGTTAATTCTCCTCTTGCTAATTCAAATCCATCAGCAATGTTAGTTGTACCACCAAGATAAATAATTCCATCGATTTTAGTCAATAGACCATTCACATTATTCACAAATGAATCCAGATAGAATTCAATATTGGCATTTTCCGAAAATTTCACCATCCCAAACCTGATATCCCCACCGGTGGATCCAAATCGAGTGACAATATCTTTGACAAATGTCAGAACTCTCTTCCAGTTTCCAGGATCTGCATCATTGATGCTTCCAGATGAATCCAGGATGAAAATGATGTCAGCAATATCACAGCCTATGTGTAACACATAGAATATTATTATTGACATGTATTGTAAATATATTTATAAATATGTCTTTATTACCCACATACTTTGTACCCAAAATGTTGTACACCTATCTATATACTGATTTTATGATATTTTTCGTGATTGTTAATGGTTTAAATTTGTATATGTTGTGATTCTAGCTTAATGGAAAGGGACATATTTCTATGGTCAACTTTTCACAATGTTTTGTAAGAATTTGCAAATTGCATTAATAAATTTTTTGTTATCTTTTTTTTTATGTCCTTTGAAAATATTTGTTTTTTATATGTAAATGATATAATTTGTCAGAGTACAATAAATAGAAGCAATAACAACTCATTTGAGATTAACATTTCTTATCATATGAATTTAAATAATCGCTTCATGAAGGTTTTGATTGGTTTGGAAATGGTATTTTTGGCATTGGGTCAATAGGAATATATATTCTCATATTAGGTAAAGAATAAACACAATGTGTCTACATATTCAAATATATATATATATATAGATATAGATATATGTATATGATATATATTTAAATTTTAAAAGCTAAGACAATTGTCACTGTCTTGCATAAGCAAAGTAGCATAGGCCAAACAATCAAAAACACATCAAGTTGACCTGCTTCTGGAGAAGGACAAGATCTCCCGACCAGCTGTTTTGCTACACCATCTAGTGAGACAAAGTCAGGGCTTCTGAAGAAACCCTCCTTTGCATTTGAAGCTACCCTTCTTAAGAGATCTGCATCAATGGCTTCGGTAATGCCAACTGTCATTATAGCAGCTCCAGTTTCTTTTAATAAATTTGCCTGTGGTTCAGTATCTTGTTGTCTTTCATTAGGGACTCCATCCGTGATTAGTATAACCACGTTCTTAGCGTCAGGTCTATCACCTCTCTTATAAAGAACATTTTCCCTCACAATTTGAAGTGCATCAGCAATATCAGTTCTACCAGCAAAATATGTTATGAATTCTATTTTGTGCATTACATCACTTACATTACTATAGGAATCGAGGTAAAACTCTACCATGGCGTCATCACTAAATACTACCAAAGCAAAACTTGGCTGTTTTACTCTTGAACTATATTGGGTGATAGTGTTTTTAATGAATTGAATAATCCTATCCCAGTTAGAATGATCTTTTTCCTGGATACTTCCGGAGGAGTCCACCACGAATATGATGTCAAGCCTTGCACAATTTTCTGCCATATATCATATACAAAAGGACGTTACTTTAAAGTAGGGAGATATATTTTGAAACAATTCTAATCAATTTAATTTATCTTGAACACAAATAAAAAGAAATATAATAACATTCTTTTCTTGAACTCGTGATTGATATCATCAAATGTTAGAATGTATCTGGATTTCTGGGGAGAAAACATTATGGTTACAAGAATTACACTACATTGAAATACTTGACTAGTGCTAAGGGTGTTAAGTATTTGCACAATTTGAAAAATTTTCTCAATTGAAAAGGATCTTATATCGTAGCCTAAGACTATTTTCACTATTTGATAATTAAAAATAATCGTCACAAAATCACTTTTCTGTTCAATTGCCTAAAATGTTGAAAAAAACTATGGATTTATCACTTTCTTGCTTCAATGGATCCATTTGTTTTTTAGATTTTGATTCGGGTTTTTTTATTATATTCTATTTAATCTTTATTCAAACAATAAAAACATGTAAATTGTAAAGCTGGTTTCATCAGACCTTTGTCTTCACAGGTTTTAATGGAGAATAAAGTAAAGCTACCTGTTGGCGTAGGGGTAGGTTGTGGGGTAGGAACTGGGGTTGGGCAAGCAGCATTCACAAGGCTCTCCACAATTGTTGTCAAGGATACAAAGTCAGGACTACTGATGTAGTCTTTATTAGGATCGGATGCTATCCTTCGTAGCATAGCCTCATCTACTTCATCGGTTATTCCAATAGATAAAACCCTAGCTCCTGTGTTTTTCATGTTGGAGGCTTCAGGTTCTGTTTCTGTTTCACGCTCATTTGGTATTCCATCTGTGACAAGGAGGACGATATTAGGAACATCAAAACGGTCGCCCTTTTCACTCAGCATTAATTCTTCTCTTGCCAACTCAAATCCGAATGCTATGTTTGTTCGGCTACCAACATATTTAGTGCCAAGAACTTTGTCGACCAAGTTGTTGATGTCGTTTATGTAGGAATTGAGATAGAATTCCACTTCCGCCTTATCAGAGAACTTCACCATTCCAAAGCGAATGTCACCTCCTCCCGAGCCAAACTTTGAAATCACGTCTGCGACAAACCTTAATACTAGCGCCCAGTTCCCAGGATCTGCATCATTGATACTTCCAGAAGAATCGAGGATGAAAATGATATCGGCAGCATCACAAGCTGTAAAAGAAACATTCACCATTAAGGTATATGTCATGCCTTCAGAACATATTAGCATTTTGTTTGTAACATCTCAAATGTGTGTATTTTAAAACATTTAACATATTTCACAGAGGTTCTTTTGCAGAACGTAAAGATGCCGCATGTTATAACATTGCTGATTATATTTTAAAAAATGCTTATGATATTGTGAAATTGCAGATTATGTTATGAAATTGTAGATTATATTATAAAATTGCTGATTTCATCATAAAATTGCGGATTTTATCATAAAATTGCGGATTGTATCATAAAATTGCGGATTTTATCATAAACTTGCGGATTGTATCATAAAATTGCGGATTTTATGATAAAATTGCGGATTTTATCATAAAATTGCTTAATTTATTATAAAATTGATGTTTACATTATAAAATTGCTGAATGTTTACATTATAAACTTACAGAATTGTTGAATGTATTATAAAATTGCTGATTACATCATAAAATTCATAGTTATATGATAGCATTGCTGAAGCTGTTTATGACAAGCCAGCTGCTTACTTGTTGGGGTAGGTGTGGGCGAGGGTGTTACGGGTGGACACGCTGAATTCACGATTCCTCCAACCATATTTGCCAGAGTTGTAAAATCTGGATTATTGAAATAATCAGTATTTGGATTTGAAGCAATTTGCCTGAGCTCATTCTCATCCACCTCGTTCGTGATGCCGATAGCCAGGACTCGGGTATTGGGACTCTTGATCAGATCTGCTTCCACTAATGTGTCTGTCATCCTCTCATTTGGTTTTCCGTCAGTGATCAGAATGATGAGGTTGTCGACACCGACACGGTCTCCAGCATTAGACACCAAGATACTTTCTCTGGCTGTTTGCAAGCCACCCGCAATGTTTGTCCGACCATCGAGGTAGACCAGCGAGGATATCTTTGCCAAAAGACCATTTTGATTGTTGATGAAGGTGTCCAGTTGAAATTCAACATTGGCCAAATCGGCAAACTTGACCAAAGCGAAGCGGTGGCCTGCGCCGGTTGATCCAAATCTCGTGACAATATCTCGTACGAACGTGAGGACACGTGCCCAGTTACCACTGTCCTGACTATTGATACTCCCGGAGGAATCCAGAACGAAGACTATGTCGGCTTGTCCACAACCTGTAGCCAAAAGAAAAAAAAAGAAAAAAATTATATTATCGTCAGATCTTGGAGTATTTATGATTAATCCAAGGTCAGATATTTTACTTATGTACTTTTAAAGGATTAAGGACATGAAATGTATAAATAAAGGTAGATTTGTTTGTTTGTTTGGGGTTTTACATCACTTTCAACATTATTTCAGTTATTTCGTGATGAGACCTACTTGTAGCAGATATAGTGCTGCCTCACTGAATTGTCATGTCGCAGGTCCTTGACATGACAACCTACCCGGTCACAGATTAACAAGGACAACGGGTTAACGCTTTAGGCACAGGCCTCAGCTCATGTGGGAAATTGTATCATGAGTTCAATCCCGGCACGGCCAGGGTTCGAACCCATGACTTTTGGATCACCACAGAGGAACTGGTGCTAATAAGCTGGCGCCCTAACCAACTGCGCCACGGCCCGTGGCTAAATAAAGGTAGAGTACATCAAAGTCTTTGTTAAGGAATCAAATGTCTTTACTAAATCATCAATTGTCTGCGTTAATGGATCAACTGTTTTCGTTTAAAGCATTAAGTAAATTAAAGGTTGCATTGGTATCACGTTAACATTAGATTTCTTCATATCTTAATTTCGTTCTGAGATGAGAATCATTTTAAAATTTCATAATACTGAAGTAGCGGTTGTAAACACCTAAGGTTATCACTAAAACTTGCAATGTTTAGAATCATCCTTCTTTAAATCATAGAGATTATTGGTTATAATATTCTTATGATCTACTAACCTTGGCCATATACAGTATAGGAAAGCTCTGCAAAAGATAGATATAATTATCATGAAATCTATATAAAATTCAAGATTAATTTGAACGTTTAATATTGAATGAATGTATAATATTTACTGCTTAAAGAACAGAGATCCTAATTTATCAATATCTATCAATATTTCAATATCAATCAATATTTAATACACACCCATGGTGATGAAACCAGCCAACAACAGGCACAGGGGCTGAGAAAGACAAAAAACACCCACATTATGGTTTGGCACATATATCAAATAATACATGTTAAATAATAGTCTTACTCTCCTTATATAAACGTAAACATTGCACAATCACTCACATAATAAAAGGAGAAAATATCATTGTGGATCATGGAATTATTTATATACAAAAGTTTCACCGCTTAACTGTCGTGGATTTTTGTAAATGCCAGATAGAGATTCGGTACAATAAACTGATCATAGTTTTCACTGCATGTCATGCAATGCCTTTTTATTTTCTGGTTGGCAATTATTTGTATATCATGAACAGTCCACAACTTGGACGTTACAATACAAAGCTCTTTTCAAATAGTAGTTTGAGGTCGTTTATTTGGATAACCACAAGACTATACCCCTGCAGACCTCGTGCCAGACAGACATTATATTTCTACAGACATTCAGACATTCTAATAAATGAAGTTGGATATATGGATATAGTACATATGGATGTAGTACATATGGATGTAGCACATATGGATATAGCACATATGGATGTAGCACATATGGATGTAGCACATATGGATATAGTACATATGGATGTAGCACATATGGATATAGTACATATGGATGTAGCACATATGGATGTAGCACATATGGATGTAGCACATATGGATATAGTACATATGGATATAGTACATATGGATATAGCACATATGGATATAGCACATATGGATGTAGCACATATGGATATAGCATATATGGATATAGCATATATGGATATAGTACATATGGATGTAGTACATATGGATATAGCACATATGGATATAGCACATATGGATATAGCACATATGGATATAGCACATATGGATATAGCACATATGGATGTAGCACATATGGATATAGCACATATGGATATAGCACATATGGATATAGCACATATGGATATAGTACATATGGATATAGCACATATGGATATAGCACATATGGATATAGCACATATGGATATAGCACATATGGATATAGCACATATGGATGTAGCACATATGGATGTAGCACATATGGATGTAGCACATATGGATATAGTACATATGGATATAGTACATATGGATATAGCACATATGGATATAGCACATATGGATGTAGCACATATGGATATAGCATATATGGATATAGCATATATGGATATAGTACATATGGATGTAGTACATATGGATATAGCACATATGGATATAGCACATATGGATATAGCACATATGGATATAGCACATATGGATATAGCACATATGGATGTAGCACATATGGATATAGCACATATGGATATAGCACATATGGATATAGCACATATGGATATAGCACATATGGATATAGCACATATGGATGTAGCACATATGGATATAGCATATATGGATATAGCACATATGGATATAGTACATATGGATGTAGTACATATGGATATAGCACATATGGATATAGCACATATGGATATAGCACATATGGATATAGTACATATGGATGTAGTACATATGGATGTAGCACATATGGATATAGTACATATGGATATAGTACATATGGATGTAGCACATATGGATGTAGCACAGGAGATATATAGAGTCTTTTGTCTCTAACTTCAAAATACGGGATAGCTTTAATTTCAGAAATTCAAAGATTATATGCTTTTTGAAATTATGAACGCTTTATCGGATAAATAAATCTAAAATAGATTTTCTTGTTTCAACGCAGTTTTCATGAGATCCTTGTTTGATTTTTCATGTAAAAATAGATACCTAACAATAATCTTGAGTGTTTTATCACTGTCTGACAATATGGGACATTTTCCCCCATAAAAACAGTTGCGAACTTGGGATGTGTAAATATTTGCAGATGCTGTGCTGACAGTTACCTGTACAATGCATTGCTCTACCTCTTGACTAAGAGAATGACCTGCTTGACAAAGATTCAGAAATCCTTTATTTAGTTCCACAATATATATCCCTACATGTAGTCAATCAATGGGAAGCCATGCTACAACTTATGCTACAATTCAGCTATTATTACTGTATTTTACTAAACGATTTGAAATAAAATCATTCTTATTCTAATTATAAACCTATTGTCCTTGTAAATCTGTGATTGGGTGGGTTGTGGCATCAAGGACCTGTGACAATATAGTGAGGCAGCACTACATGTGCTACAAGTACATGTAGGTCTCCGACAGATTCACTGAAATAATGTTGAAATCCGGAAAAATAAACAACCAAAGTAATATATGAGCACAGTGCCATGATCCCTACAATCATCTTCTACAGATTCTGCATACTAATATATTGGTTTTGGGGTACTTTATTTCACTATGATTGTAGTTTGTTCGTTTTTTTTCTGTTATGAAAGTGTTTATTTATCTCACTGTGATTAAAGTGTTTGTTTCACTCTGATTAAAGTGTTTGTTTCACTGTGATTGACGTGTTTATTTAAATTTGCCAGTTACCGATAACCTGTTGTTCATTTATTTTAATGTTACACAAAATATTCATACCAAATTAAAGCATATAACATACATTGTAGTAAAGTAATAAATGTGTTGAATATGATGCTGATAATTATATTGCAGCAGACATTATATATTGTAATATTGTTCAATGCATAAGGGAATCTACCAAGTCTAAATGGATTCTTTACTGTTCTTTATTCTAATTCAAGCATTACATTGACAGCACTGTGGTGCAAGAGTGCCAATGACCTTGCTTTATATGCAGTAATAGTATAGATAGACACATGTGGAGATCAAACCTATTCATATCATTTGATTTGCATATAGCTCATGGTTCATTGAAGCATGTTTGGGGATTTTTTTAAAGAAACAAAATGTTTCAAAGTAATGCATGGGTTGTCCTGGCGCAATACTTTGTCCTATTATCCTGAGTATATACTCAAACTTGCATTCAAGCCTCAAGGTATATTCTGTGAGTTACATTAAGTTTTTGTTGAACCTCCCATGAATAGACTGTGACTTAAAGTTCTCATTGAACCTACAAGGTATACATTGTGATGTATAGCTTGCATTGAACCTCCATGGTATATTCTGTGACTAAACGCTTGCGTTGAACCCCAGGGTACTTATAGCTTGAATTGAACCTCCAAGGTACTTAAAGCTTGCATTGAACCTCCAGGGTACTTAAAGCTTGCATTGAACCTCCAGGGTACTTAAAGCTTGCATTGAACCTCCAGGGTACTTAAAGCTTGCATTGAACCTCCAGGGTACTTAAAGCTTGCATTGAACCTCCAGGGTACTTAAAGCTGGCATTGAACCTCCAGGGTACTTAAAGTTTGCATTGAACCTCCAGGGTATTTAAAGCTTGCATTGAACCTCCAGGGTACTTAAAGCTTGCATTGAACCTCCAGGGTATTTAAAGCTTGCATTGAACCTCCAGGGTACTTAAAGCTTGCATTGAACCCCAGGGTACTTAAGTACTTAAAGCTTGCATTGAACCCCAGGATACTTAAAGCTTGCATTGAACCTCCAGGGTACTTAAAGCTTGCATTGAACCCCAGGATACTTAAAGCTTGCATTGAACCTCCAGGGTACTTAAAGCTTACATTGAACCCCCGGATACTTAAAGCTTGCATTGAACCTCCAGGGTACTTAAAGCTTACATTGAACCCCAGGGTACTTAAAAGTTGCATTGAACCCCAGGGTACTTAAGTACTTAAAGCTTGCATTGAACCCCAGGATACTTAAAGCTTGCATTGAACCTCCAGGGTACTTAAAGCTTACATTGAACCCCAGGATACTTAAAGGTTGCATTGAACCTCCAGGATACTTAAAGCTTGCATTGAACCTCCAGGGTACTTAAAGCTTGCATTGAACCTCCAGGGTATTTAAAGCTTGCATTGAACCTCCAGGGTACTTAAAGCTTGCATTGAACCCCAGGGTACTTAAGTACTTAAAGCTTGCATTGAACCCCAGGATACTTAAAGCTTGCATTGAACCTCCAGGGTACTTAAAGCTTGCATTGAACCTCCAGGGTACTTATAGCTTGCATTGAACCTCCAGGGTACTTAAAGCTTGCGTTGAACCTCCAGGGTACTTAAAGCTGGCATTGAACCTCCAGGGTACTTAAAGCTGGCATTGAACATCCAGGGTACTTAAAGTTTGCATTGAACCTCCAGGGTACTTAAAGCTTGCATTGAACCTCCAGGGTACTTAAAGCTTGCATTTAACCTCCAGGGTACTTAAAGCTTGCATTGAACCTCCAGGGTACTTAAAGGTTGCATTGAACCTCCAGGGTACTTAAAGGTTGCATTGAACCCCAGGACACTTAAAGCTTGCATTGAACCTCCAGGGTACTTAAAGCTTGCATTGAACCTCCAGGGTACTTAAAGCTTGCATTCAACCTCCAGGGTACTTATAGCTTGCATTCAACCTCCAGGGTACTTATAGCTTGCATGGAACCTCCAGGGTACTTATAGCTTGCATTGAACCCCAGGACACTTAAAGCTTGCATTGAACCTCCAGGGTACTTATAGCTTGCCTTGAACCTCCAGGGTACTTATAGCTTGCATTAAACCTCCAGGGTACTTATAGCTTGCATTGAACCCCAGGGTACTTAAAGCTTGCATTGAACCTCCAGGGTACTTAAAGCTTGCATTGAACCTCCAGGGTACTTAAAGCTTGCATTGAACCTCCAGGGTACTTAAAGCTTGCATTGAACCCCAGGATACTTAAAGCTTGCATTGAACCTCCAGGGTACTTATAGCTTGCATTGAACCTCCAGGGTACTTATAGCTTGCATTGAACCCCAGGACACTTAAAGCTTGCATTGAACCTCCAGGGTACTTATAGCTTGCCTTGAAACTCCAGGGTACTTATAGCTTGCATTGAACCTCCAGGGTACTTATAGCTTGCATTGAACCTCCAGGGTACTTATAGCTTGCATTGAACCTCCAGGGTACTTAAAGTTTGCATTGAACCTCCAGGGAACTTAAAGCTTGCATTGAACCTCCAGGGTACTTAAAGCTTGCATTGAACCTCCAGGGTACTTAAAGCTTGCATTGAACCTCCAGGGTACTTAAAGCTTGCATTGAACCTCCAGGGTACTTAAAGCTTGCATTGAACCTCCAGGGTACTTAAAGCTTGCATTGAACCTCCAGGGCACTTAAAGTTTGCATTGAACCTCCAGGGTACTTAAAGTTTGCATTGAACCTCCAGGGTACTTAAAGCTGGCATTGAACCTCCAGGGTACTTAAAGCTTGCATTGAACCTCCAAGGTACTTAAAGTTTGCATTGAACCTCCAGGGTACTTAAAGTTTGCATTGAACCTCCAGGGTACTTAAAGTTTGCATTGAACCTCCAGGGTACTTAAAGCTGGCATTGAACCTCAAGGGTACTTAAAGCTGGCATTGAACCTCCAGGGTACTTAAAGCTTGTATTGAACCTCCAAGGTACTTAAAGCTGGCATTGAACCTCCAGGGTACTTAAAGCTTGCATTGAACCTCCAGGGTACTTAAAGCTTGCATTGAACCTCCAGGGTACTTAAAGCTTGCCTTGAACCTCCAGGGTACTTAAAGCTTGCATTGAACCTCCAGGGTACTTAAATTTTGCATTGAACCTCCAGGGTACTTAAAGCTTGCATTTAACCTCAAGGGTACTTAAAGCTTGCATTGAACCTCCAGGATACTTAAAGCTTGTATTGAACCTCCAGGGTACTTAAAGCTTGCATCGAACCTCCAGGGTACATAAAGCTTGCATTGAACCTCCAGGGTACTTAAAGCTTGCATTGAACCCCAGGGTACTTAAAGCTTGCATTGAACCTCCAGGGTACTTAAAGCTTGCATTGAACCCCAGGATACTTAAAGCTCGCATCGAACCTCCAGGGTACTTAAAGCTTGCATTAAACCTCCAGGGTATACACCGTGATTTGTAGCTTACATTGAATCTCCAGGGTATAAACGTGCACTATTACTTGAAGCCTCCATTGATGATAAACGGCAGAGTGTATTCTTGTTGGTCTTTTTGACTTTGCAGATAGCTCATCAACTCATTCAATCGTCAAGTCTTCCCTTAGAACTTAGTCTTCAATCTATGATATTCAGGTATAAGTTTTTCAGGAACACAAATAGGTCAGTACTAGTACTTGTTGATTCCCTTTTTTCACGTAGCTATAAATTAGCAAGGAATGTGTTTTTTCAATCTGTTCAAAGAACTGAAAAGGTAACTTCAAACTGCTGCATAACACAGCTAATATGAGCGTTTTTGCAGCTATCTAAATGAAACAGAAATATGTGTGAAAACGTTAAGATACTGGTTTTTTGTTTTTTTTTTAGGTTTTAAGTTATGTGCTTGTTGAATGTGCACATTTGTAGTTATTTACCTGTTGAAGGTGAATATTTTGTTTTGGTGTTTTGGTCACTGAGGTCTTCTCTCCCCATGAGGTACACTGCCCCAAGGTTATGCTAGACCCAAAGTCATATATCATAACTTATTTGTCTGGTACAACGTGCAAATTAGTGAAAGAACACCGCTTTATTTGTGTTACCTTACATGCTTCACCCCAAAAAGACAGAGTAATATCTAAGTAGATGGTCATTCTTGTACCATTATATATATATATATATATATATATATATATATATATATATATATATATATATATATATATATATATATATATATATATATATATATATATATATATATATTCCAGGCTCAATTTTATTTATTTTTGATTGTGCCTTTGTATAAAATTTAAGAAATAACTTAAATCTGAATTAGAAAAACTATACTTAATTAAATAAAAAGGAAGGCAAATAGAATGTGTATACACATGTATGCAATGTTAAACTGAGGTATGTAGAAATACAGCCCTGCATTGCTCTGTAGTAACAACTATAGTACGTTTTTTGTTAGATTTATGGCAGTCGTAAACTTGCAGATAACCATTGCTGAATGAAATCGAAAACCTGAAAAGTTGGCAATGCAATAGAGCGCTCAGAGCAAGTACAATCCGCGCCAATTTGCAGTATATTAACACAAGTGAGGCAACTTGTTGAAATACTTGGAAAGGCACTTAACAAGCACCAACAATAATACTAAACAGCGAGCCCCTCTATCCGTGAGAGCCATAGTAGAAAACAATGTTCATACGCTTCACAGCCAGGTCCGTGACAGGAGGGGAAAAGGTGGAAATTGTCTCTGTCCTCGTGGCTTGACCTTTGACCTTGGCTCTCGCATGGTTGCTTGACCTCTTGACCCCGCACTGGCTACTATATTGCATGGTTGCTCAAGGTTATGCTTGTGGCTTGTCGGTATTCCACTGATCGTATGCCAGGTGAACTGAGATAACATTTGTGTATTTTCTTGTCTTTACTCTGCCGTTTTTATTTGGTCAAATTGGAGTTATCGTGTTGCCCAACCCTTTCACGGCGGCGATATTTACCACAGAACTATTGGGAAAATTAGAATTCAAAATATATCTTATTTCTCTGGCGAATTTAGCTAAAAATGAGAACTAATTAAAAACTTCTATACACTTAATATAAATAAATGTCAGATGTATTTTGGTTAAGGCGTATCACAGCGTGTATAATTTCCCACTTACTCTGTGGCAATATTCATCAGCGAACTAACGAGAATTCAAATCAGATTTTCTGAAGAATTTGACCAAAAATATCAAATACCTTTGAAAAATAAACTTACTGCAAATAAAACATGATTTGTTCGTGTTAAAGCATATTAAAGCATTTTTCATCATGCTCAGATGTTGTATGCCGATCGACAGCGATTTCTAACAAAACAGGACTAACCAGTACGAATCACAGGAGAATTGCATCATTCTAAAACAAACTGCCACAAACTACAACGAATTAAAACGATTCTTAAAATTCACATAAAGTATGGCGAAGAACCACAAAGACTACTGAAGACATATAAAGACTTTGGTCACAGTGTGGCCGGAAAGTAGGTTGTACGTATTACATGCAACCACACACGTACCTGATATACCCCATAGCATCTGAGATTAAACACTTTTAGGACAACCTCAGTCTTGAAAGAATTATAAGATTTGTACATTGTGTAATTGTCAGTTATTCAAACAATACAACAACTATTTTATTGGTGTTTAAAATATTAGGTTTTTCTTTGTTTCTTTGATTATCTGGCGTCATAATCGTTATAATAGGTTCTTTTCTTTTCTAAAGAGATGTTTACACCAAGATTGGACCCTTCTTCCTGTCAAATGTCGTTTTTACAACCCATTCGGCAAAACACATACTTCACGAGGTCGACTTTAAAACCCACTGAACTTTGGAATAGCAGGGATGGCAGTTGGATTCGAACCCCCCACCTCCTGACATCTTGATCGTGAGCACATATGTTGTATACAAGTTTCAGAGTGATTGAAGAAGTATGTTTAATCAATGGTAGAACTTCAAATGTTCAATAAATATTCTGTTGAATGTGGGTTATAATAGTATGCATTTATGCCCAATGTCCATAGAAAGCAATAAGAAATCTTAGTCATCTAAAATATTGAGATAGTAAAAAGTTATACCTCAGAGTTAAGTAATCTAGATCTAAAAAATCTTATAAGATAGTAAACCGGAAAGAAAATTTCAACTTTATATAAACTACTCAATAGATACTTGTTTTTTCATCAGTTACTCGTTCGGCATAGTATCTGAACGAGTTTAGAATCCTAAAAAGGCCATTTGTCACATTTGGCAGTTTCTAGATTTTCTATTTGTCCAAATTGTTAACAGATGTGTCAGTGCCTGTCAAAATGAGCTGTAATTTACTTTAATCACATTTGGGTGATTCAAAATTCATTTAATAGAGCGTGTAGTGAAGAGAGAAGGTGAAACCAGTTTAAAGTTTGGAAAAACGGCTTCATTTAATATGTTGTTAATATGTTCACTGGTATATTTCACCGTATCATATCGTCTTTATGAATGGAGATTCCTCAAAACTGATAAATCCCTATGTTTTATTAAGAATTGATTTAAAAACAAATAAATGCATTATTTAAACTGTGAGGAACAGTTTTTCTATTAATTGTTCAATTCATTTGTAACGTACACCCAGTTACTGTAGCATATTAGGATCTGTAGCATATTAAGAACTGTAGCATAATAGGAACTGTAGCATAATAGGAACTGTAGCATATTAGGAACTGTAGAACATCAGCAACTGTAGAATATTAGCAACTGTAGAATATTAGCAACTTTTGTTTGGAAATCAGATACATGGAACGAGCCAGAGAAACATTAACATTATTAATTAAAGAGGTAGAACACTTAAACGTTTTAAATTTAAGGTAGTGATTTACCTCTATTTCTATCCAAATTTGATAAAAAGAAAAACATCTTTTTCATTAGGATGGCAGTAAAAGTTTGTTTGTTTTACAGATTTCCTGCACATAATCAGAAAATATTAACTGGAATACTAGATGGAAATTCTTGTACATAATAATATCCTCTAATAATGTTTTCACTCTATATATAACCTTATATGACTGGGAATGTTGGGTGTAGCAATACAATTTGAATAACAATTAAATTGTATTGCGCATTAATTTGAAAATTATATGTAGATTTAATATAACTCTACATAAGACCAACCACTTGTGTTTGAAATGAAATATAGCTCCTGGATCAAAGCCACAGTTGTAATCCATTTAATAATAACAAATGGTAATAATAATTCATATATTGGCTCATGTCAGATACTGTCTGTTCATAGCGCAGTTGGTTTGTTTAATATGTGTCAATTGAGGCGTGGATATTCGATATAAATAGTGGATTATCATGTCCATTGCTTTCTGGGAATCCAATACAAGACTAATGCACGTCAACACAGTTAACATGAGTACAACATGAATTGAAATCCCCAGGGTCCATTGTCATAGATATATTCTTGATGGTTATCGATATCTTCGATATTTTGCTTCGTGGTTTGTATTTTGATAAGTAACATACTGCCAGATATTGTTTCTGGTTTGTAAGCTTATAAGCTGACAGTTTAATGGCTTGTTGCTATGGGGAACAATGGGAGGCATTGTTTGACATGTTCTTGTGAGAATAAATATATTGTTAAGACGGCAATGTGAAGGACAGCTGACACATTCCATTATCAAAGCACATGATCTTATTACTATAGAAACGTTAAATAACAATTGGTACTGGGAAGAACCCATTGTCCCATAAATGCAACAAAATGTTATCATAGAATAAAATATGGTGGAAACATTCCAGTACTTTAGAAGCATGGCAACGTGATCAAGAGGGTTATTGTTGGAGAAGAGAAGCGTGAATAAGAGTATTAAGCCATGATTTAGGTTGACCTCTCCGTTGACAATATTCTACTTTGAAGTATGTTTACTGTATGAGAGTCATCCATTTTCATAGTTTAACCCATTATCGCCCTCCCTATGCCTTTGGAGTTAATATAGCTGAAGTTTCCACGCATGGATGCCAGGGCATTCTGACATATTGTGTATAATAAATTGTATACGCATAACCCATTATGCTTTAGGCATAAAGAAATTTGATGCCCTCTTTCGGCCATGTTGGTCTCGGTGATTTCACATTAAAACAATCACAAATTATTTTCCCGGTAAAGGTGCGAATGCTTTCGCCGCTCTCGCCTATTCGACTTTTTTACCCCCACAACTGTTCCATATTAAAGGTTGAAAATAAAGCTGATCTCTTGATAAGAAATAATGTGTTATGCTTGTTGATATCATATGAAATCAGAAAAGAGACTGGATTTCATAGTAGATACTGTCTGTGTCCAGGTAATATGTTCAGATATGACAGGATGCTATCAGGTGATTGTGATCTGACCGCCAGGGGTCACTACGTAAGTGCTATAGTCTTTGTTGTGGAAGTAATATGATATAGCATTCTATTGAGAACCAGTTGCTTTAGCATACTACAAGTATCAAACATAATACTACCCTGCACTCAATGTAAATATACCTACCTGTCCTTAACACTATCCAAACAACCTTGTGAATACCTCTTAGCCAAGGTCATGTGCTCTAAGGTCATCTCAACACCAGGACTAAATACTGTGAAAATACTGAGATGACCAAGATGCAAAACGTGCATAATGGGATGTTAGCATTGAGAGGATTACCATATTTCTATGGAGATATTTGTATGCCTTATGGAGATTTGGTTCATTTATATTTGAATATTAAACCTTTTAGGGATACGTGTATACAATGTAAAGTTAAGGGGGATTGACAATGCTTTGTGCATTTAAACAAGAAAACCTTTAATTTAGCAAAACGTGAAATATTGAATTAGGATAATAATGAAAACACTTTTTGACATTTTACTCATATCTCAATGATTATGCATTTAATATATTTGAATATATTTCGACAATTCCTCTTTGAATACATTTGGCCGTATCTCTGTATATTCCGGAAGTACCGAAATTTACAGACAGATTTGTGATGTTTGAAATGATTATGTTAGCACAAAGCAACGTACATTACTAGAGAATGCACTGATTAGAATGAATTTGTGTATGTCTGAAATAAATATTTTATCTTATTAGAAAGTCTTTGGAAGTGAAACAACATTCGGGGAGATTAATAAAATGAATAGAGAAGAGTTAATTTGCAATAGTGACAGACAAAACTATAAAAGCAATAAAAAGTGGCTGCTTGTTGATGATTGTCAAAGAATCTTTTAAAGGCCCCATAATATATCATTAATATATCATCATGATCAATTTTATCAAATTTATTATCATGCCTAATTTCTCGAAATATATCTCTTAATAGAGTAACCATTTTGCTAATATGTAACAAAACATCTACAATTTTACAAAAGGCCTCTTTCAAAAACATATGTCTGGACAAAAATGTATGCATGTTCATTTTGCCTTGATAGAACCTTGAATTATTGTCCTTACAAAGTACACATGTTTCCTGACCTGACTTCAGGAACACACACATACCCAACTAAGACCTTTAAGATGCGTCCATGTACATAAACTTCTAGTTTTTTCTCCATAGCAAGTTTATGAAAAAGTTGTGTTTACATGTGATCACATGACTTGAGTGTACATTACATGTGTGCTGAT
Source organism: Amphiduros pacificus (assembly GCA_949316495.1). Lineage (NCBI taxonomy): Eukaryota > Metazoa > Annelida > Polychaeta > Phyllodocida > Hesionidae > Amphiduros > Amphiduros pacificus. Next base: position 17,592,737 of record OX439011.1, on the reverse strand, counting down.
TTGTTCCGGTCACGTGACCAGCTTGGATTAGATGTGAGGCCGAAATGATTCATAAATATTTCACTTGAAATTAAATATATTATAAAAGAATACCTCAGGAAACATACGATAAACAGAATAATGTCATGACAGTAAAACCTAAGAGTGCTCAAAGGTTCAGAACGATGCAGGCTTTTTTTTCATGGATGAACCATCTACTATGGAATGTGCAAATACGTTCTTTTTAACAGCATAGTATAATTTCTTTTTTAATGACTATTTTCATGTTAATTAAGCGGTTGACAGATCATACAAGTGTTTGATTGATGACAGTCTGATGGTTCTCTTAGTCCTCTTTGGGACAATGACAACTTCCTGTGCCAGGATACATTCCAGCCAATTCTTATGAATAGTATTGGCAGGCAGTTAAAGACATAGCTTTATATGCTCCAAATGTTCCGTTCATGGAAATGATTGGTGCATAGATTAGATCTTTAAGTAGCTAATATTTAACATGTAGTGTATTAGATATAGTTAAGTGATACTACTACACATGGTTAAGTGTCTGAAGTACCTCATTTCCTTGCCAGAACTAGCAGCCAAGTTCAATATTCTCTTCTGCATATGTTATTAGGTAGGTTTGACATGTGTCCAAGAGTTTGGAATAACTACATGACAGAGTAACATTCCACCCAATAGCTCATTTGGCTATATTTCTCGTAGTATCTCTCAAAAATGGCAGATTAACATTGTAATTGACATTCCCTGCATTATCACCGTATTTGCTTTCTTGTCAATTTGTCCGAATGTAGTTTCGTACTTGATCTTTCGTACTTGATCTTTCGTACTTGATCTTTCGTACTTGATCTTATATTGGAATGATTGTGATAAACAAAGTCAAAATATCTTATTTCATCACTTATGAATATAAAATGGTTTCAGAATTTTGTATAATCAGAAGCGAATATAGTCAAAATGAGTAAAAAAAAAAGAGACCAATTAAAGGCAGGTGGGTGGGAAACATGGGAAACAAACTGTATATTGTGCTTACACTAGTTTCAGAGAAAACACAGAATTGTCAAGCTGAAACCGGACAAAACGTGTACAACAATCTGCAAGGAACAAAATGCATAAGATTACATTGTTCCATCTATGATATCTCATCCTTTTCATTATCAATAATATTCACTTAATAGTTACATAAACCATTGACCACAAATACTTTTTCCTATTTCTTTGTCAATTCTTTCAACATTCCTATCCAAGCAATCAGTAAGCTTAAGTGTCTTTAGGGCTGCTGTGAAGGCAGTGGAATGTATGATGGACACGAGGCAGGTACTATGGCTGGGTGGCCGGGCTATTTGTCTCCTTAAAACTATGCACTCACTATAGACATTCAGGTGCGAACCCACCATCTCAATCAGAGCATCAAAACAACATATATCACACACACAACACTATCTAACGTACCCCACCCTCACATAACATGCACAGCAGAAATCCCTCTGGACCACCATCTATATATCTATCTATCTATATATATATATATATATATATATATATATATATATATATATCTATCTATCTATCTATATATATATATATATATATATATATATATATATATATATATATATATATATATATATATATATATATATATATATATAAACCCATATATGTATATAAAATATGGTATTTGTATATAACCATCTGAAACTACCTCGCTCTAGCTCATTCTGGCTCTAGTTAACTTTATGTCCATACATCATAGCGATAACCGATACCTCCATCCCAGACACCTGTACCGTCGTGGGACTGAATGTACTTTGATGAGAATTTAAGTTCTCGGTGACGACTTCGTGTTCTTGACAGCAGACATTTTTACAAAACAGCTCCAATTTCTTTAGTTGCTTTAGTTGCGAGATAAAAGTATTACAAATGTATACTATATATATATAGTACAATGTATGCATGGATATGCAGTGTGTTATAAATCACTGAAATCTTCAATGTGATGATTTTAGTGGACTTGATTTTCTTAATACATAATAAGACACTATCACAGGTGTTGGCAACATCTGATGCCATTTACTTTTCATTTGTCATTTTCTTCTCAATTGATAAATATAAACTTAGCCTTTCACTGATCCTTCGAATTCTATATATTTTGATTGTTACATTGTTACATTATCTAGCTTATTACTTAAATCCCAAGAGCATGCCTGGTCTCTCCTATATCAGTCCAGCTTTTAAGGTGTATACAATTCTATGCCTGGTCTCTCCTCTATCAGTCCAGCTTTTAAGGTGTATACAATTCTATGCCTGGTCTCTCCTATGTCAGTGCAGCTTTTAAGGTGTATACAATTCTATGCCTGGTCTCTCCTATATCAGTGCAGCTTTTAAGGTGTATACAATTCTATGCCTGGTCTCTCCTATATCAGTCCAGCTTTTAAGGTGTATACAATTCTATGCCTGGTCTCTCTTATATCAGTCCAGCTTTTAAGGTGTATACAATTCTATGCCTGGTCTCTCCTCTATCAGTCCAGCTTTTAAGGTGTATACAATTCTATGCCTGGTCTCTCCTCTATCAGTCCAGCTTTTAAGGTGTATACAATTCTATGCCTGGTCTCTCTTATATCAGTCCAGCTTTTAAGGTGTATACAATTCTATGCCTGGTCTCTCCTCTATCAGTCCAGCTTTTAAGGTGTATACAATTCTATGCCTGGTCTCTCCTCTATCAGTCCAGCTTTTAAGGTGTATACAATTCTATGCCTGGTCTCTCCTATATCAGTCCAGCTTTTAAGGTGTATACAATTCTATGCCTGGTCTCTCCTATATCAGTCCAGCTTTTAAGGTGTATACAATTCTATGCCTGGTCTCTCCTATATCAGTCCAGCTTTTAAGGTGTATACAATTCTATGCCTGGTCTCTCTTATATCAGTCCAGCTTTTAAGGTGTATACAATTCTAGGGCGGCGATAAGACATTGCTTAAATAGCTGCTACGTCATGGTCTATGGTCCTCCTAGAAATGTCTGGGCCTGCCGTGTCGATTCTGGGACATACTTTTTTATTCATATTTCATGGATGTCAATGATGTAAGTATTTTCCCCTGCCTTGATATTTACTTTATAAAAAGGTCTGTTTTCATTTTACCTGCGATAGGTTGCACGCATTCTATTAACCCTGGGTTAAGTTATGGTATTCAGCAGATAAAAGCATAAACATGCAGTAAACATTATTTATAAAATATGTCATTCATACATTTAATAGATGCGTGGAGAGAAATGGTAAAAAAATGCTTGTAGTGAGAAAAATTACATATTTGTGGATGGAAGATTATGCCCTTAATCATAATGTTCTGGGATGATATAAGAGATATGTATTCCCTGAATATTAAATGAAAAGGGAGGTAGGAGACAAGGCGAAGATCCTCAAGATTTCCTGCAGTCCTTGATTAATGGAGAACTGATTTTGCCTGTCACATGATTAACAGTTGTACTCTTTCTTACCCACCTCTTTATTATCAATAGTCCTTCCTTAGTGTATAAAGACACGATGTACTTGCAAATATGTTGTACAGAAGGAAATCTGCCATGGCCTGACTACATGTCAACAAAACTATCTCATGCATAACACTCAGTTGTTGAATCAAACATGCATATATTCCCCTTGGATCCATTTATACATTCCCTCATTGTATATTTATATATATGTTGTTAAGTATGACAAAGTGCATCTTTTCAATACCATCATATATTTCCATATTGTTACGGTTCACTCTGTAAAACTTTTTACGAAACTTTATATCAATTACTCTCTATATAGTGTCTACGCCTGTCCACGCATGTGGATTTAGTTAGGATTAAATCAGATATTTGTTATGTTGCATCTAAGCAAACCATTATGGGCAACATGACAAGAAAATATATGTTTTATTTCATCCCAGATGACACGTTGTTCTTTTCACTTCAAAAGTAACCAAATAATCACATTTCATCCCGAATACCTCAGGTAGACCTCTTTAGATTACTAGTTTTAATGTTACAATGCCATAGAGGAGTGCATCAAGTTTAAAAGGGAAGTTTGCCAGTTCCTGTGTACACAGATCTCCAGAAAGGAGACACATATGTCAAGCGTTATATCTTGCATTGTGCTTCTTATGGTAGCCTTATTGTTGGGCAAATATTTTACTTTACTTAATGGAGTCCTTAGAGTGGATGCTCTTCAGGGATTCTCATACCCTCTGAGCCTCCTTTCATTGACATATTACCCATGATGCAGGTAATTGATATACTCTCTGAACTTCCGCCCATTGACATCATATTACCCATGAAGGATACTGTCAATTTGGGATTTACGTGCAGTTATGATTAAGGGACTGTTAAATTGGGATTTATGCAGTTATGATTAAGGGTCTTATTCCATAGTAACTGGGAAATGTGAACAATGAACAAATATCTTGATAGGAATGTTTCCATTCATACAATGATGTATTCCTTTTGATATGCTGCTTGATAGAATCATTGCTCAACTTGATTTTCTTAGAATAATAATAAAATATGTAGTTGACATCAAGTATCATATTCTAAGTGGCCCTTATATTATAACAAGGTTTGTTTGCATTGTCCACGTTGGACACGAATACATTTGAGATCATCACTCCAAACAGAGGAATCAATATTAATATATCTATATGTCGGAATGTCAGTCTCAAATATCGCCTTTAATACATTCATACCTTAAATAATACCTGAGTTAAAGTGCCATGATCTTACAAGAAAGTATTTTGGATAAACAAGAACATTGTAGATAATTTACGTTTTGGTGATTATATAATGACTGTATTGTTTGGATATTTGTTAGCTATTTTATTGGTTAAAATGAAAATAAAATTATTAGATAAATATCATTTTTTAACATCATCACCAGAAGCATTAAAGACTTATGCTTATCTTAACTAAGTCCATTTAACTAAGTCCATTGAACTAAGTCCATTTAACTAAGTCCATTGAACTAAGTCCATTGAACTAAGTACATTTAACTAAGTACATTTAACTAAGTACATTTAACTAAGTACATTTAACTAAGTACATTTAACTAAGTACATTTAACTAAGTACATTCAATTCAGTGAGTTTAATTAAGTTCATTAACCGAGTACATTTGACTGTATATGTAAATCAATAATCCTAGAATACATTGGAAATAATTATCGAAGAGATAACGGTTCGGACGTCTTTTTGTTTGCCCATCAGCATTAAATGCACATCAAAATAACATTTGTTATACACCTTATTATTTATCAAATATTAGAAATATAATGTGAATGCACAGGAGACATGATGGTATAATTAAGGAAGTTCGCATCGTGACCAACATGCACTATATCGGGATCATTTGTGAATTTGCCCTTAAAAAATATTTCATTATACCTCCTTGTACCTGGCACTGCTATGACAGAAATAGATCAGCTGGTCTTCTGTACGTTAAAATGGACCCCTTTCTTATAGTGGGGCACATTCATTCTGTGAAAAGTCGAATTGTTCAATGGTGATTTGTTATAAAGGGGTAAGTGTTGGTTATGAAAAGGGGTTGATAATGGAAAACAAAGATTCCCAGTCACTTCACCAAAAAGTGCAGGGCACTGAATCCATGTGGCAGGCTGTTTTGCAGTAATGGATAATTGATGCCATAAATGATATATCCAAAGCTTTTGGCTAAGCTATGCCAGAAATGATATATATCTACAGTGATTGTTATATATTATACGATAATCTACATTCATGATTAACTTATACCATATATATTGATGCAGTCTACATTGGAAGCTAACTTATACCATACTGCTATAGTCTACAGAAGTAAATATACCATAATATAAATAAATATACCATAAATGATATAGTCTGAAATAATGGCTACTATATACCATAATGATACAGCTCATAGAAATGGCTAACATGGCTAACAATGCAGTCTATACCTATAGAAATGGCTAACATCATTACTTCATACTGTTAAGACAACACTGAGGCGAATATTCCATGGAACAGACCTGTCACCAGTCTATACCTATAGAAATGGCTAACATCATTACTTCATACTGTTAAGACAACACTGAGGCGAATATTCCATGGAACAGACCTGTCACCAGTCTATACCTATAGAAATGGCTAACATCATTACTTCATACTGTTAAGACAACACTGAGGCGAATATTCCATGGAACAGACCTGTCACCAGTCTATACCTATAGAAATGGCTAACATCATTACTTCATACTGTTAAGACAACACTGAGGCGAATATTCCATGGAACAGACCTGTCACCAGTCTATACCTATAGACACGGCTAACATCATTACTTCATACTGTTAAGACAACACTGAGGCGAATATTCCATGGAACAGACCTGTCACCAGTCTATACCTATAGAAATGGCTAACATCATTACTTCATACTGTTAAGACAACACTGAGGCGAATATTCCATGGAACAGACCTGTCACCAGTCTATACCTATAGAAATGGCTAACATCATTACTTCATACTGTTAAGACAACACTGAGGCGAATATTCCATGGAACAGACCTGTCACCAGTCTATACCTATAGACACGGCTAACATCATTACTTCATACTGTTAAGACAACACTGAGGCGAATATTCCATGGAACAGACCTGTCACCAGTCTATACCTATAGAAATGGCTAACATCATTACTTCATACTGTTAAGACAACACTGAGGCGAATATTCCATGGAACAGACCTGTCACCAGTCTATACCTATAGAAATGGCTAACATCATTACTTCATACTGTTAAGACAACACTGAGGCGAATATTCCATGGAACAGACCTGTCACCAGTCTATACCTATAGAAATGGCTAACATCATTACTTCATACTGTTAAGACAACACTGAGGCGAATATTCCATGGAACAGACCTGTCACCAGTCTATACCTATAGAAATGGCTAACATCATTACTTCATACTGTTAAGACAACACTGAGGCGAATATTCCATGGAACAGACCTGTCACCAGTCTATACCTATAGAAATGGCTAACATCATTACTTCATACTGTTAAGACAACACTGAGGCGAATATTCCATGGAACAGACCTGTCACCAGTCTATACCTATAGAAATGGCTAACATCATTACTTCATACTGTTAAGACAACACTGAGGCGAATATTCCATGGAACAGACCTGTCACCAGTCTATACCTATAGAAATGGCTAACATCATTACTTCATACTGTTAAGACAACACTGAGGCGAATATTCCATGGAACAGACCTGTCACCAGTCTATACCTATAGAAATGGCTAACATCATTACTTCATACTGTTAAGACAACACTGAGGCGAATATTCCATGGAACAGACCTGTCACCAGTCTATACCTATAGAAATGGCTAACATCATTACTTCATACTGTTAAGACAACACTGAGGCGAATATTCCATGGAACAGACCTGTCACCAGTCTATACCTATAGAAATGGCTAACATCATTACTTCATACTGTTAAGACAACACTGAGGCGAATATTCCATGGAACAGACCTGTCACCAGTCTATACCTATAGACACGGCTAACATCATTACTTCATACTGTTAAGACAACACTGAGGCGAATATTCCATGGAACAGACCTGTCACCAGTCTATACCTATAGAAATGGCTAACATCATTACTTCATACTGTTAAGACAACACTGAGGCGAATATTCCATGGAACAGACCTGTCACCAGTCTATACCTATAGAAATGGCTAACATCATTACTTCATACTGTTAAGACAACACTGAGGCGAATATTCCATGGAACAGACCTGTCACCAGTCTATACCTATAGAAATGGCTAACATCATTACTTCATACTGTTAAGACAACACTGAGGCGAATATTCCATGGAACAGACCTGTCACCAGTCTATACCTATAGAAATGGCTAACATCATTACTTCATACTGTTAAGACAACACTGAGGCGAATATTCCATGGAACAGACCTGTCACCAGTCTATACCTATAGAAATGGCTAACATCATTACTTCATACTGTTAAGACAACACTGAGGCGAATATTCCATGGAACAGACCTGTCACCAGTCTATACCTATAGAAATGGCTAACATCATTACTTCATACTGTTAAGACAACACTGAGGCGAATATTCCATGGAACAGACCTGTCACCAGTCTATACCTATAGAAATGGCTAACATCATTACTTCATACTGTTAAGACAACACTGAGGCGAATATTCCATGGAACAGACCTGTCACCAGTCTATACCTATAGAAATGGCTAACATCATTACTTCATACTGTTAAGACAACACTGAGGCGAATATTCCATGGAACAGACCTGTCACCAGTCTATACCTATAGAAATGGCTAACATCATTACTTCATACTGTTAAGACAACACTGAGGCGAATATTCCATGGAACAGACCTGTCACCAGTCTATACCTATAGAAATGGCTAACATCATTACTTCATACTGTTAAGACAACACTGAGGCGAATATTCCATGGAACAGACCTGTCACCAGTCTATACCTATAGAAATGGCTAACATCATTACTTCATACTGTTAAGACAACACTGAGGCGAATATTCCATGGAACAGACCTGTCACCAGTCTATACCTATAGAAATGGCTAACATCATTACTTCATACTGTTAAGACAACACTGAGGCGAATATTCCATGGAACAGACCTGTCACCAGTCTATACCTATAGAAATGGCTAACATCATTACTTCATACTGTTAAGACAACACTGAGGCGAATATTCCATGGAACAGACCTGTCACCAGTCTATACCTATAGAAATGGCTAACATCATTACTTCATACTGTTAAGACAACACTGAGGCGAATATTCCATGGAACAGACCTGTCACCAGTCTATACCTATAGAAATGGCTAACATCATTACTTCATACTGTTAAGACAACACTGAGGCGAATATTCCATGGAACAGACCTGTCACCAGTCTATACCTATAGAAATGGCTAACATCATTACTTCATACTGTTAAGACAACACTGAGGCGAATATTCCATGGAACAGACCTGTCACCAGTCTATACCTATAGAAATGGCTAACATCATTACTTCATACTGTTAAGACAACACTGAGGCGAATATTCCATGGAACAGACCTGTCACCAGTCTATACCTATAGAAATGGCTAACATCATTACTTCATACTGTTAAGACAACACTGAGGCGAATATTCCATGGAACAGACCTGTCACCAGTCTATACCTATAGAAATGGCTAACATCATTACTTCATACTGTTAAGACAACACTGAGGCGAATATTCCATGGAACAGACCTGTCACCAGTCTATACCTATAGAAATGGCTAACATCATTACTTCATACTGTTAAGACAACACTGAGGCGAATATTCCATGGAACAGACCTGTCACCAGTCTATACCTATAGAAATGGCTAACATCATTACTTCATACTGTTAAGACAACACTGAGGCGAATATTCCATGGAACAGACCTGTCACCAGTCTATACCTATAGAAATGGCTAACATCATTACTTCATACTGTTAAGACAACACTGAGGCGAATATTCCATGGAACAGACCTGTCACCAGTCTATACCTATAGAAATGGCTAACATCATTACTTCATACTGTTAAGACAACACTGAGGCGAATATTCCATGGAACAGACCTGTCACCAGTCTATACCTATAGAAATGGCAAACATCATTACTTCATACTGTTAAGACAACACTGAGGCGAATATTCCATGGAACAGACCTGTCACCAGTCTATACCTATAGAAATGGCTAACATCATTACTTCATATTGTTAAGACAACACTGAGGCGAATATTCCATGGAACAGACCTGTCACCAGTCTATACCTATAGAAATGGCTAACATCATTACTTCATACTGTTAAGACAACACTGAGGCGAATATTCCATGGAACAGACCTGTCACCAGTCTATACCTATAGAAATGGCAAACATCATTACTTCATACTGTTAAGACAACACTGAGGCGAATATTCCATGGAACAGACCTGTCACCAGTCTATACCTATAGAAATGGCTAACATCATTACTTCATACTGTTAAGACAACACTGAGGCGAATATTCCATGGAACAGACCTGTCACCAGTCTATACCTATAGAAATGGCTAACATCATTACTTCATACTGTTAAGACAACACTGAGGCGAATATTCCATGGAACAGACCTGTCACCAGTCTATACCTATAGAAATGGCTAACAATGCAGTCTATACCAATGGCCAACTTATGCTACAATGATGCAGTCTATAGTTATGTCAAACGTATACAATATATGTCCTCTGATCAATATCACTTTATGAAAATGTGCTCACAACTTGAATCACTGAATCACACCACCTCTAGGATAAGTCATCATAGTCATATTTCAGGTATCATTGAATGAGTTGAATCTCAAGAAGGAAAGTGTGAAGGATTCAACGGTATGTCGACACAATAAGGTCATCAAGTTCATTTACACATATCAATGACATAATGTAAAAGTTTTCATTTCAAATGCACTGTTAAAAACATTTGCTTTAGGTTAAATTCATAAATAACTTGTTTTTGTGATGTGGCTGCTTTTCCATAGAATATTTCATTGAAATGCTCTGTAAAGGCAGGGAAAAAATACGATTTTCCTTTAAGCCTAATAAATGATATTAGATGATATATGACAGGGAAAATAAGAGAGCTAAAACTCCACCAATAACATAAACAACCACAGGGACTGTGCAGTATACCTGCATTTCAGGAATACCAAGATTCAGTCAAATTACCTCAAGCCCCCAGAATTGTAATTATATATACCGGAAAGGAAAAAAGAGCACCAAAGTGTTATAAAATATAATAACCGAAATATAATTTTCCCAATATGACAAAACTCAGATACCATAACTCAGATACCACAACTCAGATACCATAACTCAGATACCATAACTCAGATACCATAACTCAGATACCATAACTCAGATACCATGACTCAGATACAAGAACTCAGATACCATAAATCAGATACCACAACTCAGATACCATAACTCAGATACCATAACTAAGATACCACAACTCAGATACCACAACTCAGATACCGCAACTCAGATACCACAACTCAGATAACATAACTCAGATACCGCAACTCAGATACCACAACTCAGATAACATAACTCAGATACCGCAACTCAGATACCACAACTCAGATAACATAACTCAGATACCATAACTCAGATACCATGACTCAGATACCATACCTTAGATACCACAACTCAGATACCACAACTCAGATACCACAACTCAGATACCATAACTCAGATACAAGAACTCAGATACAAGAACTCAGATACAAGAACTCAGATACAAGAACTCAGATACCATTACTTCCATGTCTTTTATTTCCTGTGATAATCAAGAGTTATTAGTTTTCTAAAGAATGAAGTTTGTTTACGATATAAAAAGTTCCATTCGGGCATTGAGTTGTATTCAAATAAAAGCACGAGCAGAATATACTTGAAAGTTTTAAATTCCTCAGACTGGATGTCAACCTGATTAAGACTGTGGTAATGGGGTATCTCAGATACCACAACTCAGATACCACTACTCAGATACCATAACTCAGATACAAGAACTCAGATACCATATCTCAGATACCATATCTCAGATACCATAAATCAGATACCATGACTTAGATACCACAACTCTGATACCATAACTCAGATACAAGAACTCAGATACCATATATCAGATACCATATCTCAGATACCATAAATCAGATACCATGACTTAGATACCATGACTTAGATACCACAACTCTGATACCATAACTCAGATACCACAACTCAGATACCACAACTCAGATACCATAACTCAGATACCATAACTCAGATACCATAACTCAGATACCATAACTCAGATACCATAACTCAGATACCACAACTCAGATACCATAACTCAGATACCATATCTCAGATACCATAACTCAGATACCACAACTCAGATACCATAACTCAGATACCATAACTCAGATACCATAACTCAGATACCATATCTCAGATACCATAACTCAGATACAATAACTCAGATACCATATCTCAGATACCATTAGAGTTATTAGTTCTCTAAAGAATGAAGTTTGTTTATGATATAAAAAGTTCCATTCTGGCATTGAGTTGTATTCAAATAAAAATACGAGAAGAATATAGTTGAAGGTTTTAAATTCCTCAGGCTTGGATGGCAACCTGATTAAGACTGTGGTAATGGGGTATCTCTCAGGTTCCTTAATGCTTGCATTGTTTCAGGTATGGTCTGTCGTGGCAGCAGCATCTATGTGGGACATATCTGCCCCAGGAAGGTGACAGGCGGGGTGCACTGACATTAACCTATACCCCAAAGCTGTGGTTCACCCAGTGTGATGAATGTTACTGCATGCTACAATAGTTGTGATAATCTACCCTATACGCTGGTGCATCTCGTGTCCTCGGCATGCCCTTCCTTTCAAAGAGGCATTACTATCTCATTAGAATTGGCCTCATTTTCCATTCCGGCAACGTCATCTCGATTCTCACGCGACTTCTTAATTCTCGTTCTAACGAAGGGCATTGACATCGCCTGCTAGTATTATAAAACCTGGGTTCTTTTTTTTTGCGCTTTCAAAATTGTCTTTGCAACTTCGCTTAAAGATGCAATAAAAACTATATTTTGCTGACAAAGAGTTAATGATTGACTTTGGGAAGAAGGGGCATTCACTACGAGACATTTGCTTAGATTCAAACCGGTTCTGGGGCCCCAGCCTGGGGGAACACCATAACATGTCACCTGGAACTTCTAACTTCCCGCCATGGGCCTCTACCACGTTCTTGAATCGTACATTCTGGGCATCCCCGTTTAGCAAATATGCACAGAACACATAACATGTATTCCACACTACACACCTACCACAACATAAATAACCTCAATATCCAAAAACAGATGCACTAGTTGAAATAAACAAAAAGCAAACCGATTTTTTTAAATACATATATATCAGATGCAATATATTGACGCAACGCTTTGAATGAGTACAACAACTAAAAATATATATATATATATCCAATATATTATAATATATGGTGATAATACTGGTGTTTGACATACCCTCATTGGCCTTGCCATGTTAGAGAGTTATCCCTCCTGGTAGAGGCAGAATCGCTACTTTCTTGGAAGCCTGGTAGCTCCTTCCCTGGTGACAGTAGTTGTGACGGCAGGTTAGCTGGCCATACACCTGTTTTCCTCCACCCCACACTTCACTTAGCATGCTTTCTGCACCTCGCTACTTCTTCATGTTAGCTTGGCTGCACTCGAGACACATCTACCCCTTTACGGTGTGTGACAGGTCTGTTCCATGGAATATTCGTCTCAGGGTTGTCTTAACAGTATGAAGTAATGATCTTTTGGTTTTATTTTTTTGGTTTCTTTTTGTTTTACAATAACACCAATTGATATTTTCAGCACGAAAATGTACCATAGCTTTACTTTTTTGATAATAATATAGACGCTTAAATTTTATATGGTACACCATGACTGATATAATTTGTTTATATTTCTTGAAAAAAAATAATTATTGAGAAATTGTACATTTCAAACCAATAACGTAAATAAAAGGCGAATCGATAGACATCTTATACAAATAAACAAACGATAGCTATCTGGATTTTTTTTAATGATATTTTTATTTAAAAACATTCACACAATCAGTCCCCAAAGAAGGGCCACTCCCAGTGAGTTCCTCTTCATTTATTTTACATGGATTAACCCATTATCTATGTGTGTATGTGTGTGTATGTGTGTGTATGTGTGTGTATGTGTGTGTATGTGTGTGTATGTGTGTGTGTATGTATGTGTATGTATGTGTGTGTGAAAAATGGAGAGAGTGAGTTAACATCTGCGCGTGGCAGCCTCAAGAATGAATCCTCATGTAGTTCACTCGTGTGAGACGGTGGTCGGGACGGTAACATCGAATGCAGCCAAGTCTTGTAGATCATGTGTCGGGACATTAACGTCGAATGCAGCTAATATTTATGGGATGTTCCCGACTCTTGGCGCAGCCATCATGTGTGGTACGAAACTGCTGGGGCTCATGACCGCCCCCACATTCCAATAGCTTCTAAATACCTTCTAAAGCCTACCTGGAATCTGCAACTATATATATATATATATATATATATATATATATATATATATATATATATATATATATATATATATATATATATATATATATTATTGAGAAATTCTACATTTCAAATCCATAATGTATATAAAAGGCGAATCGATAGACATCTTATGCAAATAAACTAACGATATATATATAAATATATATATATATATATATATATATATATATATATATATATATATATATATATATATATATATATATATATATATATATATATATATATATATATATATATATATATATATATGAATTATGTGTATGCCTAGAACAGAATGTGTATTGCTGACAGTAGGTTTAAACATTGCTACGAAAAAGACATTTTATATTTTGAATTTGTTTTGAACTTAGCTTAATAAAGTTATTGATAACTTGATAATTGAACGTTGGTGTGTAAATTAATTGTTTCAAATTAATTCTTTATTTCAAATTTGATTTTCATTTCAAATTCTTTTTTTTATTTTGCTTTGGATGATACTTTGTTAATTGCCTACAGTAGGCTTTGATATTGTTTTGAATGGTGAGTGCTCATGGTGAGTTAGTTTAATTTGGATGGATTAGTATATCACTGATGATATAGGTATGTACGGATATGGAAAGACGACAAAAAGTAACCATTGGAACAATATTGCCCTATTTGTTTGCAAATAGATAGTTTCAGATAAAATGCCAACTCCACTGACCCTCTCAGGGAGTTAAAATCATTGAAGCGGATTGAAAATAAGAGGTTATGTTTCAAATGGGAGATATTGTGCATCCACTGACCATAGCACGTTGTTCTTACAGTGATATATATGCATTGATTCACTGAAGCGTGATAGTTCCCTTTCCCCCGAGGTCAACGTTGTCCTTTAAGGTCATGGACAAAAGAGGTCACGCCAACACCTTGCAAGCAAATCAGTCAAATTAGTCAAAACAGTCAATTATGCAACATCAACCAAACCGCTACAACTTAAACCTTTTTCAGTGCTCTTGATTTTGAATTACATTATGTAATTGCATTATGTATTTGCATTATGTATTTGCATTTGTTTTGCTTTGTTTTGTTTTGTTTTGTTTTGTTCTGTTTTTTATCTGTGACCTTTTACGTGAAGCCCTATCATGAATTTACATACTTTTTAATAAAGCAGAGCACAATATTCACCACCACAGATTATTGCTTTTGTGTCACACTGTTCATTTTGATAGTCAGTTTGGTTCTTGCTTACACAATATCACACACAAGCTTGACTCTACCCATGAAGAAATAACAAATCTCTGAATCCTATTCTAAATAGATCTATGCAATTTTATCCAATATGGCAAGATGTGTGCCAACATATAATGGAGGATGACTTTGTGCAAACAATATATAATGTTATCTGTATCCTATACTAACATTTAGGCACTTATCACAACTGACTCCTGACCTCAGATCACTGGTCAGACAAACATCACAATAGGGCCAGGGACCGTGCTTTCATGCCTCCCATTCACGAGAACCAGAGCGCATCCTGGGGAGGTCAGTTGGGGTGGCGGATGAAATATTTTCATTAAATGGAAACTATATGTGGAATGATGCTTTTGTGACACTCTTTTGCGACACATGGGCCTCTTTAGGTCGGCTTTTACACTTATTACCAGTCTGAAAGTCACCACTGGCGGGAAGTGGGGTCCCGGGAGCGGGGTTCAAACTAGAGAACCACTAGTTCTCTACTTTGGTAGCCAATAGATCTGAAAAGATTCAAATTGATTATTACAGAAAATTCCCTTGCTATCTTTGAGAATTTCTTTGCTATATTTGAGAATGTCTTTGTTATCTTTGCTAAAACGCGATACACCTATGATAATGAGGTAGATAAAAGAGACGACTTAATATGACAGAGAAGTTTGCTGCCAACTGGGCAAAAGACAAGACCAATCCATAAGAGTTCAATAAATTTGACGATAATTGAGTACAATGTTGGCATATGGGTAATAGACACGACAAGTCCTTGTTGAGAGTTAAGTAGATTTGTCATGAATTGACTTCAAATTAAGTTGAATGATAAGAGTATATCTGTCTTAGAAATGACACGATAGATTTATAAAAGTTCAGTAGATGTGAATAATATTGACTTTATCCGACTCTGAAGTGAATTTCAAGTCAATGAGCTCCAATCGAAGTTATGTTATCACCATAGGAACGTGTGTGTGGGCGATAATCGATGTAAAGATTTTCCACCAAATAAAAATAATTCTAATATTAATGATTTGATCCTAATCTATTCAGCTGATCAGTGATATGCACATTAACATCAGAGTTTGGTCCATACCATCCGTGGGTGAAGCACATCCTATCAGTCATATCACTTCAGGTGTCCAAATACTTTACAATAACAGACAACCAAGATGTAGATACAGTCAACAACGTGCAAAGTGCTTCACAGTTCGTGCCCTGTGGGGACTTTGGTGAATGGAAGTCAATGGAACTTGGCATTGTTCAAGTTTGACCGCTGTAGGAATATTTGTGTGTGAACTGTGACTTGACAAATACTTTAAGGTGTCATAATTTTTGTTCAGCAATACGTCTTTAACTTGACACCCTAACATGATCATAAATAATTTTTGATAGCCTAATTTGGTTCTAAGGTAATACATCTGACTTTAAAAAATCTAACTTAGAGTTTTTTTTCTTTTCTTTTCAAAGCAAAATTTCACTTCAATATAATTTTCTCTCCCTTTTCACCAGTATTCCCTTGCATTATACTTTACGTTTTCATTTGATTGAAATCTTTCTTCATTGTATTATTACAGATACAGTTTATTTTCCTTTCCTTTTTAGTTATTTTTATTTTCAGCTAATATCAGTCAATCCCTCTTAAATGACATCGATTTAAACTAGAAATAATCTCAAGTAATCTTTAATTAAACTATACCCCAGTCAAAAGAATTCAGTTCTCATAGAAACCTCCCCAATTAACAGAACTCAGGTCTCATAGAAACCTTCCCAATCAATAGAAATCAGGTCACATAGAACCTCTACAATCAACAGAATTCAGGTTTCTAAGAAACATCCACAATCAACAGAAATCAGGTCTCATAAAAACCTGGCCAATCAACAGAAAACAGGTCTCATAAAAACCTGGCCAATAAACAAAATTCAGGTCTCAGAGAAATTTCCCCAATCAACAGAAACCAGGTCTCATAGAAACCTCCCCAATCAACAGAATTCAGGTCTCATAGAAACCTCCCCAATCAACAGAAACTAGTTCTCATAGAAAACTGCCCAATCAACATAATTAGGTCTCATAGAAGCCTTCCCAATAAACAGAATTCAGGTCTCATAGAAACCTCCCAAAACAACAGAAATTAGGTCTCATAGACACCTCCCCAATCACCAGAATTTAGGTCACTTAAAAACCTTCCCGATCAAATACTTATTACAGGCGTCCTTGCACTTTTCTACCTCTACATATAACAAAGACATATATATTTACCCACTTCCCTTCACATATTAACCCTAGATGGAATCAAACAGTTGCCCTCGATATATGCTCTTTGTTTTCTAATTGTATTGTCTCTCTTTCTGGGGTGTCCTTTGGTGGAATCAAATGGTTGACCTCAATATGTGTTGCATGTTTTCTAACTGTACTGTTTCTCTTTTTAATGTGCCCTTTGGTGGAATCAAATGGTTCACTTCAACATTAACGCCTTGCATGCGAAGTGTCACGGATTTTTTTAACATTCATTTCCGCTTCAACATGGCCTTGGATGGAATTGAGTGGTTCGGGTCTCGCATGTGAAGTGCTTATATAGTTACCCTTACTCTAATCATAACATGACCCTAAAGATATCATGTAGAAAATACAATGTATGACACATATTTCCTGCTATGATGATGTGCCCCATGACATGTATACTACAACATGAAATGATCTTTACACAACTAACTGTATGATACGGTATAATCACATAATTTATCATCTCTTTATGTTATTCTGGAAATGCACCAAAAGTGTCGCCATGGAATTTATTTTTATGAGGTATAGGTTTATTTGTCCGATTATTGCTCTATTTCACTTGTACTGCACTGGAACTTTCTAATTTCAAGTCACGTTATGTTCAGCAACCTTGGTTCTGTGCTAATGGTCTAGTTAATATGGCTGTCTGTGCTAGTGGCCTGCGCTAGTTAATATGATCATCTGTGCTAGTGGTCTGTGCTAGTTAATATGGCCGTCTGTGCTAGTGGCCTGCGCTAGTTAATATGGCCGTCTGTGCTAGTGGTCTGTGCTAGTTATTATGGCCGTCTGTGCTAGTGGCCTGCGCTAGTTAATATGGCCGTCTGTGCTAGTGGCCTGTGCTAGTTAATATGGCCGTCTGTGCTAGTGGTCTGCGCTAGTTAATATGGCCGTTTGTGCTAGTGGCCTGCGCTAGTTAATATGGCCGTCTGTGCTAGTGGCCTGCGTTAGTTAATATGGCCGTCTGTGCTAGTGGCCTGCGCTAGTTAATATGTCCGCCTGTGCTAGTGGCCTGCGCTAGTTAATATGGCCGTCTGTGCTAGTGGCCTGTGCTACTTAATATGGCCGTCTGTGCTAGTGGCCTGCGCTAGTTAATATGGCCATCTGTGCTAGTGGCTTGTTCTACTTTATATGACCGTTTGTGCTAGTGGCCTGCGCTAGTTAATATGGCCGTCTGTGCTAGTGGCCTGCGCTAGTTAATATGGCCGTCTGTGCTAGTGGCCTGTGCTACTTAATATGGCCGTCTGTGCTAGAGGCCTGTGCTAGTTACTATGGCCGTCTGTGCTAGTGGCCTGCGCTAGTTAATATGGACGTGTGTGCTAATGGCCTGTGCCAGTTAATATGACCGTTTGTGCTAGTGGCCTGTGCTAGTTAATATGACCGTCTGTGCTAGTGGCCTGCGCTAGTTAATATGGCCGTCTGTGCTTGTGGTCTGCGCTAGTTAATATGGCCGTCTGTGCTAATGGCCTGTGCTAGTTACTATGGCCGTCTGTGCTAGTGGCCTGCGCTAGTTAATATGGCTGTCTGTGCTAGTGGTCTGCGCTAGTTAATATGTCCGCCTGTGCTAATGGTCTGCGCTAGTTAATATGTCTGCCTGTGCTAGTGGTCTGCGCTAGTTAATATGGCTGTCTGTGCTAGTGGCCTGTGCTAGTTAATATGGTCGTCTGTGCTAGAAGCTTTCACTAGTTAATATGGCCGTCTGTGCTAGTGGCCTGCGCTAGTTAAGATGGCCGTCTGTGCTAGTGGCCTGTTCTAGCTAATATGGTTGGCTGTGATAGTGGCCTGTGCTAGTTAATATGGCCATCTGTGCTAATGGTCTTGTTAATATGGCCGTCTGTGCTAGTGGCCTGCGCTAGTTAATATGGCCGTCTGTGCTAGTGGCCTGTGCTAGTTAATATGGCCATCTGTGCTAATGGTCTAGTTAATTTGGCTGTCTGTGCTAGTGGCCTGTGGTAGTTAATATGGCCATCTGTGCTAATGGTCTAGTTAATTTGGCCGTCTGTGCTAGTGGCCTGTGCTAGTTAATATGGCCATCTGTGCTAATGGTCTAGTTAATTTGGCCGTCTGTGCTAGTGGCCTGTGCTAGTTAATATGGCCGTCTGTGCTAGTGGCCTGTGCTAGTTAATATGGCCATCTGTGCTAATGGTCTAGTTAATTTGGCCGTCTGTGCTAATGGTCTAGTTAATATGGCCGTCTGTGCTAGTGGCCTGTGCTAGTTAATATGGCTATCTGTGCTAGTGACCTCAAAGTGCATCGCATGTATCAGGATGGAGTTATGTACGCCTTGCACCTTGTCACTTATCCCTGCATGATAAGTGGCATGGATCAATTCCTTGGAAGTAACTGATTCAGGATTGTTGGGGTGAGAACAATTGCCTGGAAAAGCTGGTAGGTGACTGGTCCGGATTTTTGGGGCCAGAACCAATTCCTGGCAATGCTGGCACGAGATCATTGAAGTTGTCTGCTGGACCTGAATTAATTCATTTTCAGGTTTTGTTTTTCTGATGGTCAAATCGTATTTTTTGAAGTTCAAATCGCACAACTAAATGGATGAAAACTAGGAATATGCGCTTATAATCATATTCAATATCGTTAAAATGCCCTGATATAACCATTTTATCGCTGACAGAAAATGTTTTCCATCATATATCATTGTACACAAGTACACAAGCTTTGGGGAATTTCATTTTCTTGATTTCTCTCATTAAACATTTTGGCAACCTAAAATATTTATTTTTATTCTATGAGGTGATTCATACTTTTGATTGTAGGAGAAACATTCGTTTTGATTTTCATGATATGACTCACTTTGTTGAATTCAATTTTTGTAGACTTTAACAAACTATAAAATGTTATTATAGAATCGTGGTCAGCATGTCAATCCCTGACATCATACTCCCCTATAATACCTTGCACCCACACAGTTTAACTTCATTTCTTTCAACCCAACATGAGCAGGAAATGCCATTTGCAGTGTTGAGAACATATTGTGAGTAATCCTACAATATTAGTTATGGCTTTGAACCCCTCCCTGTTAGGTATACACTGCATGTCATAATGTAAGCTTTGGAACTATAAAATTGGTATGCTTTCCATTAGTCACTTTGTAGTCCATTAGTCACATTTGTAACCAGTGATATACTTCTTCATGCAAAGGTTTGGTTCAAATGTTGGTAAATAACATCTGAATAGCATATACTTTTAATTCTACTAAATTCATTATCATCCTTGGTGACCAATTATCCCTATGTTATTAAAGCGCAAAACCAGTTTTAACCTTGAACTAAACCAAATGTTTTACTGCTTTTTAAAAATTAAATAAGATTTAAAAAAATCAAAATTAATAAAAATTACATATTCTTATAATAGGCGTGAATTATGATTGGTTCTCAGTCAGTATAAAACAATTGTAGTTTTTAAGGATATTGTATTGCACTGCATTGCTGCATTGTACCAACCAACTTCTTATTTGAGCAGAATACGGGCCAGTACGCATTCTCCATAACAAATATCCTACTGTTTACATGTATATTGTATTTGAGTAATGTTTGATCTGGTGGTGAGGTCTCTTCCTGGATCACGCCAAAGTGACTCAAAATATCATCTTTTTATTCCTCCATGTTAATCATCCTTAAAAAATGACCAGAATGGTCCACATATTATTATCATTCAGTTAAATCCCAACATAATATTAAATGCGCCATTTTCTCAAATATGTTCCAACATACTATTATTATGAATGCGCTACTTCCTTGCCAAACAAAACGTGCTGGTCAGAAACGGTTCCACGTTATATGCTGTTTAGAATGGCTACAAATTATTGTGATTTGAAACTGGTCCACAAAATATGGTGCTTGGAGATTGGTCCAAAAAACGGTACTTTTCAAGATTTAAAGTTCAACTGACGTTATTGGTTGTTGGATGTAAAACATGATACATTTAATGCATTTAGTGATATATGGATCATAGTGACCCATGAGTGGTATTCCTACAGAAACAAATACAGAGAAAGGTCTTTGATATGGAAACAGTGCATGGGGGGTTTAAAGAGTTGACTGGAGGAGAGCTGCGAAAATATTCCCATCTGCTGCGTTATGGTCAAAATCATTTGAAGTCGTCAGCTTGGCCTCGCAGTCATTATTACAAAGCTGACGATTTCAAGATTTAATCATAGATTTTAACTTCGAGCAAATTGAGCATTCTGTTCATTTTTTATTAAAACGAACTGATTACAAAACACTGGTAGATGTCTTCCACCAGGTGGTGCTTCGGTGTGTGCCTAGTTCCCGCCAGATGACACACCTTTATCTTGCCTAGGTGTGTGCCTAGTTCCCGCCAGGTGACACACCTTTATCTTGCCTAGGTGTGTGCCTAGTTCCCGCCAGGTGACACACCTTTATCTTGCCTAGGTGTGTGCCTAGTTCCCGCCAGGTGACACACCTTTATCTTGCCTAGGTGTGTGCCTAGTTCCCGCCAGGTGACACACCTTTATCTTGCCTCGGTGTGTGCCTAGTTCCCGCCAGGTGACACACCTTTACATTTGTGTAATAGAATCATACAAATGTGCAAAGGAATCATACACATGCTCGGGTTCGCCTCATATCCAACTTTTAGGGTGGGAGAGCTCTGAACCAATCTGTGCAGTAATCCTGAACCAATCTGGTCAAATCGCGTCATTCTGGATGCTCACAACTGATCCGGGCGCTAAATGACGTCATTCTGGGTGCTCCCAACACATCTGGGCACTGAATTGCAGCCAATCTGAATGATTTCTGAGTGTTGCCGTACAGTGGACAATGGCCAGATTGAAAAAGTTTTGCATAATTTTAACACAGGAATGTGCCCCAATTTAAGATTGCATAAAAAGGAGTAATTCCTGACATAGGGGCACAAATATTACCTTAAAAACGTTAAAGATTTACTGTAAAATTTACATCATCATATTCAACACACTGCAATACACTCAACTGTGACAAAATTTGTTAAATTTTGTATTGATTTTGATGTGATTTTAATGCCTTTTGTGAGATGAAAAAAAATTGTTATATGACAAAATCACCCAGATTGGTTGAGAATTGGTTCAGAACAATGGTATGATATCATACCACCCAGATATGTTTTGATTACCGCCCAGATTGGTTCAGAGCTCTCTTAGTTGAAGATCTTTGCCTTTTCTACTATTTAATTGAGATGTTATTTTTTACTTAATCTAAACAAGTAATACATAGGTATCTCTGAACCAAAAGGCTAAACAAATAATATGCCTTATATAAAGAATAATTTTTCTAATACTCTTTAATCTCCTGTAAATTTAAAGAAATTGACACCATCTGCTTTGAAGTCTTAATTCCAAGAGCAACCTAGTGTTCTCCAATTGATCATGCCAATCACCAATCGGCAAAGCCCAGATAGGTTTGATTTGATTTGATTTGATATTGTGTTGGCCGCTCCACTTTTGTCTCGTGGGCACTCAGAGCTTACACAGTGTGGCTACCCAGCTAGAGGGGAGATCCAATACGCACTATCTCCAATCTGTGAATAGCACTCGTGCTGACCGCCCAGTGCAGGCCCCTACACTGATGAAAAACTACCCTATCTAATTACCACCTTCTGCACTGTCAACTTTCACCTAAACACTCACTCCTTCCCTTGGGGCCTACAATCCCCAGTGTGCTAAAGGGCCTCCAATATCCCTATACAGCCTGAGGCCTCCAATATTCTCGTAAGCCCTACCAATCACAACTGGAGGCAAAAGATGTCCTCCACGTGAGTACCTAGTGATCTTCAACACCTTCATATCTACCTGCTGCCTCCTCACCAACTTTTCTAATCCCACTGAGACTACATCCTAGATAACCAACATCCCCCACTAACTATGACTAACATTTTTCTCACGATCCTGTTCTAGACCTGCAAACCCTACAAATCACAATAACAATTAGTGGCTGCTAATAACTGGAACAAAATATAACTATCTTCATCTCCTGAAACAACAAGGAAAAATGAAGATTTTAATCCCGAGACTACATCCTAGATAACCAACATCCCCCACTAACTATGACTAATATTTTTCTCATCATCCTGTTCCAGACCTGCAAACCCTACAAATCACAATAACAATTAGTGGCTGCTAATAACTGGAACAAAATAAAACTATCTTCATCTCCTGAAAAAATAAAGATTTTAACACTCCACTTACCTTAAATTTCTGGAGGGGTTTGTGGAACGTCCAAGGTCTCTTCTATCTCAACCAAAGAAATGTTTGGTGGAGTTGATAGAGCTCTAGTGAAATAAAAAGTCGCCAGCTGCAAAAACTGAGGTAAACCCGTTTCAACGTCCAAATTGAACCTGTTTCAGCTGCTATGCCATTTAAATGGGTTTGACTCAGCTGGCGACTGATAACAAGTATTTATATTTTCTTTATTTAATGTCATCCAAATAATAATCAAGCTTTCGTGGGAGATTTTAGATATAATCATACATAAAATATGAATTATCACTAAAAGAGTTGGGTATTTAAGAAATCTCATGCAAACAAGATTATACAGATAAAGCAATAAACTCAAACCTCTCCAGATCACCTATCTGGGCTTTGCCGATGGTTGATTGGAGAACACTAAAGAGCAATCATGAGAAACCCCCTATTCTTTGAATAGGTCAAACCAACTATCAAATTTGCTTTCTGAAAAAGGGCAATTATTTTACTGAATTTGAAATGCCACATTATTTTTAATTTGACAATTTTTTCTCTCAGGAATACAGTGATAATCACGTTATAAGTATGCTTTGCTATCAGATGACACTATCCACACCCATTACAACTATATATACACATTCCACAGAGAACGTTATTGTTTATAGTGTCATTGATATTTGTTTTTTTCTGTTATCTTTTAATTTTCTTATATGTGCACTTCTAATAAGCCGTACATTTATTGCTTAATTTTGCGACTAACAAAAAAGATTTCTTTAAAAAAAAATAATGCTGTGTTGTTGAACATGATGCTATTCAGACACTAAAATAAATAAATAAATTATAAAATATTAAATTTCAGATATAAGTGAAAATATTTTTTGTTTATAGAAATAATATAATGCAAATATTTTCTGTCAGTAAC
Organism: Amphiduros pacificus; assembly: GCA_949316495.1. Taxonomy (NCBI): domain Eukaryota; kingdom Metazoa; phylum Annelida; class Polychaeta; order Phyllodocida; family Hesionidae; genus Amphiduros; species Amphiduros pacificus. Next base: position 17,567,901 of record OX439011.1, on the reverse strand, counting down.
TGTATAGGGCCGGGGAGAGTATAGGGCCAGGAAGAGTATAGGGTCGGGGAGAGTATTCAGTCAGTGAGAGTATAGGGCCGGGGAGAGTATATAGTCAGGGAGAGTATAGGGCCAGGGAGAGTATAGGGCCGGGGAGAGTATAGTGTCGGGGAGGGTCAGGGATAGTATAGGGCCAGGGAGAGTATAGGGCCAGGGAGAGTATAGGGCCGGGGAGAGTGTAAAACCAGGGAGGGAATATGGCTGGGGAAAGTATAGGGCTGGGAGGGTATAGGGCCAGGGAGAGTATAGGGCCGGGGAGAGTATAGGGCCGGGGAGGGTATAGGGCTGGGGAGAGTATAGGGCCAGGGAGAGTATAGGGCCGGGGAGAGTATAGGGCCAGGGAGAGTATAGGGCCAGGGAGGGTCAGGAAGAGTATAGGGCCAGGGAGAGTATAGGGCCGGGGAGAGTATAGGGCCAGGGAGAGTATAGGGCCAGGGAGGGTCAGGGAGAGTATAGGGCCGGGGAGAGTATAGGGCCAGGGAGAGTATAGGGCCAGGGAGAGTATAGGGCCGGGGAGAGAATATAGTCAGGGAGAGTGTAGGGCCAGGGAGAGTATAGGGCCAGGGAGAGTATAGGGCCAGGGAGAGTATAGGTCCAGGGAGAGAATATAGTCAGGGAGAGTGTAGGGCCGGGAAGAGTATAGGGCCAGGGAGAGTATAGGGTCAGGGATAGTATAGGGCCGGGGAGAGTACAGGGCCAGGGAGAGTATAGGGCCAGGGAGAGTATAGGGCCAGGGAGAGAATATAGTCAGGGAGAGAATATAGTCAGGGAGAGTGTAGGGCCGGGGAGAGTATAGGGCCAGGGAGAGTATAGGGCCGGGGAGAGTATAGGGCCGGGGAGGGTCAGGGAGAGTATAGGGCCGGGGAGAGTATAGGGCCAGGGAGAGCATAGGGCCAGGGAGAGTATAGGGTCGGGGAGGGTCAGGGAGAGTATAGGGCCGGGAAGGGTCAGGGAGAGTAAAAGGCCGGGGAGGGTCAGGGAAAGTATAAGGCCGGGGAGAGTATAGGACCAGAGAGAGTATAGGGTCAGGGAGAGTATAGGGCCGGGGAGAGTACAGGGCCAGGGAGAGTATAGGGCCAGGGAGAGTATAGGGCCAGGGAGAGAATATAGTCAGGGATAGAATATAGTCAGGGAGAGTGTAGGGCCGGGGAGAGTATAGGGCCAGGGAGAGTATAGGGCTGGGGAGAGTATAGGGCCGGGGAGGGTCAGGGAGAGTATAGGGCCGAGTATAGGGCCGGCGAGAGTATAGGGCCGGGAGGGTATAGGGCCGGGAGGGTATAGGGCCAGGGAGAGTATAGGGCCGGGGAGGGTGTAGGGCTGGGGAGAGTATAGGGCCAGGGAGAGTATAGGGTCAGGGAGAGTATAGGGCCGGGGAGAGTACAGGGCCAGGGAGAGTATAGGGCCAGGGAGAGTATAGGGCCAGGGAGAGAATATAGTCAGGGAGAGAATATAGTCAGGGAGAGTGTAGGGCCGGGAAGAGTATAGGGCCAGGGAGAGTATAGGGTCAGGGAGAGTATAGGGCCGGGGAGAGTACAGGGCCAGGGAGAGTATAGGGCCAGGGAGAGTATAGGGCCAGGGAGAGAATATAGTCAGGGAGAGAATAATGTCAGGGAGAGTGTAGGGCCGGGGAGAGTATAGGGCCAGGGAGAGTATAGGGCCGGGGAGAGTATAGGGCCGGAGAGGGTCAGGGAGAGTATAGGGCCGGGGAGAGTATAGGGCCGGGAGGGTATAGGGCCGGGAGGGTGTAGGGCCAGGTAGAGTATAGGGCCGGGGAGGGTGTAGGGCTGGGGAGAGTATAGGGCGGGGGAGGGTATAGGCCCGGGGACAGTCAGGGAAATTATAAGGCCGGGGAGAGTATAGGGTTGGGGAGGGTCAAGGAGGGTATAGGGCCAGGGAGGGTATAGGGCCAGGGAGAGTATAGGGCCAGGGAGGGTCAGGGAGAGTATAGGGCCGGGGAGGGTCAGGGAGTGTATAAGGCCAGGGAGGGTGTAGGGCTGGGGAGGGTATAGGGCCGGGGAGGGTATAGGGCTTGGGAGGGTATAGGGTTGGGGAGGGTCAGGGAGAGTATAGGGCCGGGGAGGGTATAGGGCCGGGGAGGGTATAGGGCTGGGGAGAGTATAGGGCCAGGGAGAGTATAGGGCCAGGGAGAGTATAGGGCCGGGGAGAGTATAGGGCCGGGGAGAGTATAGGGCCGGGGAGAGTGTAGGGCCGGGAGAGTATAGAGTCAGGGAGAGTATAGGGCCGGGAGGGTATAGGGCCGGGAGGGTATAGGGCCGGGAGAGTATAGGGCCGGGGAGAGTATAGGGCGGGGGAGGGTATAGTGCCGGGGAGGGTCAGGGAGATTATAAGGCCGGGGAGAGTATAGGGTTGGGGAGGGCCAGGGAGGGTATAGGGCCAGGGAGAGTATAGGGCCGGGGAGGGTATAGGGCTGGGGAGGGTGTAGTGCTGGGGAGAGTATAGGGCCAGGGAGGGTCAGGGAGAGTATAGGGCCGTGGAGGGTCAGGGAATGTATAAGGCCAGGGAGGGTGTAGGACTGGGGAGGGTATAGGGCCGGGGAGGGTATAGGGCTGGGGAGGGTATAGGGTAGGGGAGGGTCAGGGAGAGTATAGGGCCGGGGAGAGTATTGGGCCGGGGAGAGTATAGGGCCGGAGAGGGTATAGGGCCGGGCAGGTTATAGGGCCGGGGAGAGTATAGGGCTGGGACAAACACAAGGAAAATCATTTTCTGGGAAAATCATTTACTGGAAAAATCATTTGCTGGAAAAATCATTTACTGGAAAAATCATCTAATAATAAAACCATTTATTGGGAAAACCATTTACAGGGAAAACCATTTACTGGGAAAACCATTTACTGGGAAAACCATTTACTGGGAAAACCATTTACTGGGAAAACAATTTACTGGGAAAACCATTTACTGGGAAAACCATTTACTGGGAAAACAATTTGTGATTTCTGTAGCTAAGCTGCAGGAGCACCAAAATTTACCAAAATAGTCAAAAGAATATTCGATCAAAATCTCTAAAGTGCCTGACTGGTAAAGTGTTTCATATAAGCGTTATTCTGGAGGATTGAGATACCACAATATAAAAAATTCATATCGTATGAAAGGATATTGTTTTCTATCCAGGCTATTCAAACGGTCACCTGATACCAGTCTGACGCCTGAAACCTTCTGCATAAAGCGGTGTCATTGAGTCCGTATATGATTAAAAATCCACTTTACTTTGTGTCTCACTTTTCTGTGTCAATGGAATATACATTTCACTATTTCACTATACATTTCACTATTTCACTATTTCACTATAATAGTTATTTGTATGTACAACTTGCACACACCTAACATGAAGAGAATACCTCAACAGCCAATAATGTCCTAACTATAGATAGTATATCATTTATTCTACTCCACAAAAGTTTGGAGTTCTCCATTGGTTGTCAGGTTACATGTTGAGAGCTCAGAAGCTCTGGTCAATCTTACCAAATAATAAACATATATCAGTTGATTCTGAATTAATGCACCAGCTTTCATGATATAATTGTAAAATCCCGACTTGACTTAATCCAATTATCAGAAATAACAGGACTTATCGTGAGGGTCTGAGGGAAATTGAGAATTGAGAACCTGGAACAGCTAAAGAATATATATATATATATATATATATATATATATATATATATATATATATTCGAAGTAGGAGGAAAACTGATCACCGGACAAATTAAATGTGAAGAAAATTATGAAGAATAACATCTTGGAAACATTGCAGAAACTTTAGTTTTAGAAAACAACAAATCTGACTAGTAAAGTTTGCAAGAGAAAAACGGGAGGATTTGAAATGCTGGATTAAATCATTGAAATTGGAATTCTTACATGTCTTGTGTCTGTCCACCATGCTGAACACTTGGAGGTCATTTTGGTATGTGTCCTTTTTCTACAAGGTGGGACCTCAATCATTATTGCATTATTGATCTCCCATCTATTTGTTGAGAACAAACACACAGACAAATATGCAGACGGAAAATAAGAGAATGTTCTTGCATTTTATCAAGAACGTATTTCCTTGTATAGAATATATATATATATATATATATATACCTTGCGATTTGATATTTCAATTGCTGGCCACCAATGAATAAATCGGAATCATTGGTTTGCGTCGGGAATAACACGTGGTGTTGTTTTGATCACGTGGTGCTATGCTAAGCAACCAACAGCATGGTGGAACTTTTGATCTTGCACTAGAGAATGTAATAGTGACACATATATGTGGAATACGTGAATACCTAGAAATGTAATGATGATATTGAGTAATATATAAAATGCCAACCTTAACGAGAGAACTCAAATCCAGGTCAGTTAATATTTGTTTCTATCTAAACCACTTTGATATTTGCTGACAAGTGATATGTCAACATTGCCAATATTATTATGTACTTAACACGATTATACATATACTGTCTGGTGAGAGTAGCAGATGTACTTGATATATCTTTGCATATTGATATACATGTATCTTTGCATATGTTTGTCGATTTGTTAGTATACCCATTTTGTTTATTACTAGTATGAATTGTGTAGACAAGCAAATGTGTGTGTCTTATTGTGCAAAATACGTCAATGAAAAACTTTCAAGTCAAAATACAATATATTTTAACGATATTTATCAAGTTGTTACTATTTCTTTCACTGATATTTTAACTTGTAAACAAATACATGTTTTATGCTGTGTACGATGACCCACGTCATATTCTTGGTTTGGGATGTTTTGATTCGGAATTACCAACATTTATTTTATATGAATTGAACTCTCAGAGATTGGCAATTCCGTTATTGATCATTTCAAGGTTATGATCCACTTAAGATAATAATGCCGGGATTATAGGATTATTACAGATCAATACCCAGAGATTAGAAATCTGGATAAATATTTTACTAATATACTGAACTGGCATACATTCCACCGCCTTGAAGGAAACTTTATGTCGGCATTTTACATCATAGATTGATTTAGTTGAAAAATATAATATATTCCCTTTATGGTCAGTTAACTGATTACATCTGGCACCACAAAGAAATCGCAATAAATAGCCTCTTTGACTGTTTTATGAACTTGTTCTTGACCCACATACATGCACATGTTTTTGGATCAAATATAGGGGCCGCTATTTTTATCAAGCAAGAAATCTAAGCACAAATTTCTTGCTTCAGGTTGTTTCAAAAAGCGGGCTCTACTGTGAACGATCGATTGATCTGGTGCATCTGGCGCCGGCAGAAGCAGAAAAATCCGACAGAAACAGAAACATCGGGGACGTTCAGTTGTCATATATATATATCCTTCAATGGCTCCTTCAATGGCTCCAGCTTCAAACAAGCACCTTATCAAGTGTGTGTTTCATGAACGACCAAACGCGAACAGACAACTTCATTGTGTACATCTAGCAGGTTAATAATAAGGGGTGACCTTTTCTGATCTCGAATAGAAGTATCGTATGTGCACTCCAAAACTGACAATGATAAACGATGGAAATTGACACACATGTGAATGTTGGTTAACTGATATAAAGTTTATTGGCTATTGTGTTTTGATCATGTGTCAAGATATCATGAACCAAAAGAACTCTGCGCAGCGAGGTAGAGTATGTATCTGCATCCCTCATGAAACCAAAAGGCAGTGAATGCCAAATATAGTCACAAGTGATACTATGGCCAAGTAGTATACACTATTATGGTTAGAAATTTAAAACAGCAAGAACTGTATGTGCAATTATGATGATATATACCAATATAAAAATCTTATAATGTTTCTGGTGGAGGGAACTGTTTGCACTTACGCCAGACGGCAATTACTTTAGTCACGTGACGTGGTTTTGACGTGAATTTCAGAAGTTTTCATGCAGAAATTAAAGGCGTGAATTATTCACTTGGATAAGATGTGAATTATTGATGTGAATAAGACAGGAATTATTCACAGGAAGAGAACGGGAATTACTTATGTGAGAAAGATTATTCTTTTCATATCAACATCATTTTTCCATATAGTTATCCGGGCCAAGCGGACCTCCAAAATATTACGTAGGGTAGCAACTCTTTTGGTGAAGTCATATTACTCTTTTGGTGAAGTCATATTACTCTTTTGGTGAAGTCATATTACTCTCTTGGTGAAGTCATATTACTCTCTTGGTGAAGTCATATTACTCTCTTGGTGAAGTCATATTACTCTTTTGGTGAAGTCATATTACTCTTTTGGTGAAGTCATATTACTCTTTTGGTGAAGTCATATTACTCTTTTGGTGAAGTCATATTACTCTTAAGCTTTTGGTGAAGTCATATTACTCTTTTGGTGAAGTCATATTACTCTTTTGGTGAAGTCATATTACTCTTTTGGTGAAGTCATATTACTCTTTTGGTGAAGTCATATTACTCTTTTGGTAAAGTCATATTACTCTTTTGGTGAAGTCATATTACTCTTTTGGTGAAGTCATATTACTCTTTTGGTGAAGTCGACGTCATATTACTCTTTTGGTGAAGTCATATTACTCTTTTGGTGAAGTCATATTACTCTTTTGGTGAAGTCATATTACTCTTTTGGTGAAGTCATATTACTCTTTTGGTGAAGTCATATTACTCTTTTGGTGAAGTCATATTACTTTTTTGGTGAAGTCATATTACTCTTTTGGTGAAGTCATATTACTCTTTTGGTGAAGTCATATTACTCTTTTGGTGAAGTCATATTACTCTTTTGGTGAAGTCATATTACTCTTTTGGTGAAGTCATATTACTCTTTTGGTGAAGTCATATTACTCTTTTGGTGAAGTCATATTACTCTTTTGGTGAAGTCATATTACTCTTTTGGTGAAGTCATATTACTCTTTTGGTGAAGTCATATTACTCTTTTGGTGAAGTCATATTACTTTTTTGGTGAAGTCATATTACTCTTTTGGTGAAGTCATATTACTCTTTTGGTGAAGTCATATTACTCTTTTGGTGAAGTCATATTACTCTTTTGGTGAAGTCATATTACTTTTTTGGTGAAGTCATATTACTCTTTTGGTGAAGTCATATTACTCTTTTGGTGAAGTCATATTACTCTTTTGGTGAAGTCATATTACTCTTTTGGTGAAGTCATATTACTCTTTTGGTGAAGTCATATTACTCTTTTGGTGAAGTCATATTACTCTTTTGGTGAAGTCATATTACTCTTTTGGTGAAGTCATATTACTCTTTTGGTGAAGTCATATTACTCTTTTGGTGAAGTCATATTACTTTTTTGGTGAAGTCATATTACTCTTTTGGTGAAGTCATATTACTCTTTTGGTGAAGTCATATTACTCTTTTGGTGAAGTCATATTACTCTTTTGGTGAAGTCATATTACTCTTTTGGTGAAGTCATATTACTCTTTTGGTGAAGTCATATTACTCTTTTGGTGAAGTCATATTACTCTTTTGGTGAAGTCATATTACTCTTTTGGTGAAGTCATATTACTCTTTTGGTGAAGTCATATTACTCTTTTGGTGAAGTCATATTACTCTTTTGGTGAAGTCATATTACTCTTTTGGTGAAGTCATATTACTCTTTTGGTGAAGTCATATTATAATATTACTCTTTTGGTGAAGTCATATTGTAATATTTCTCTTTTGGTGAGGTCATATTACTCTTTTGGTGAAGTCATTAACTTTTTATCACGAGACTAGCTCACTATTGTTTAATGGTGTAAGAGATGCCAAGCCTTAAACTCCACAGACGATCTCTAGAATTCCTGGAATTCATCAAATCAAAGTTTTTTGAAAGAATTCTTCATTTCATTTTGTATACAGGTATATCATTGTCATATCAAATAAGCAGAGAAATAATTTATTTTCCATCAACGAACAATATGCTTAGAATGGACGTATTTACTCTGCATTACGTCGGTTGCAAGTTCAATCTTCTCACTTACTCTGTCGCCATTGCCCAACATTGACTTTAAATTGAATTTGAAACTCCATGTCCTGTCATGAAGACCAACATCTAACCAATCAACATAGAGAATTTACATGAATCGTCATTTATTTTGCCACCTATCAGTTCTCAGTCAGATTTTTATGAATAGTCATGATTTGCGGCCGATACTGAACACACCTTTTTACCATTGGCGGCAGGGACTGATATGATAGAGATGTCCAGCTATATGGAGGGAAGGGAGTATTCACCATCTACCTCTCTTCAGCCGGCTCAAACAGTTGTGGCTCAAATAATTTACATTCATAACCAAATTTCAGTACAAAACAACAACAAAATCTTTATTTACATGAAAGATGTAGAGAAATTGTTGCGTCATCATTAAATTGAATTCATTCTTGAAAAAGCTGTATGGTCTCTGTTTTTTCTAAATGCTATTTTGTTAGTCCAATTTTCCAAAATCAGGAATCTTTTATGCTTGCAACTGAGCTTACCTGTCACTCACTAAAATAAAACTTCTGAGTATCAAATATCAGACTGAAAAATGAACACACGCAAACACCTTTTAAAATTTATTATTTAAATTCACTATTTCAATATATTATCTAAATTTAATTCCAGAGAACGTCCAAAGGGGCTGCCTGTCCTTGGACAAATTGTAGCATACGGCGAGGAGGATGAGATGTCCTCAAGTCGGACGCCCTTCCGGTTACCAAGACTGGATGGGGACAAGTCAATCAAGCCGGAAGATCCAAACCGTGCATGGGGAAGGCATGGATACGAGTACTACAACAACAAGTAAGTACTAATTAATGTCAGTACCAGATTGAAGAAGTACTCATTCAAGTGAGTACTAGTTTATGTGAGTACCAGATCAAAGAAGTACTCATTCAAGTGAGCACTAGTTTATGTGAGTACCAGATCAGAGAAGTACTCATTCAAGTGAGTACTAGTCTATGTGAGTACTAGATCAGAGAAGTACTTATTCAAGTGAGTACTAGTTCATGTGAGTACAAGATCAAAGAATTACATATTCAAATGAGTACTAGTTTATGTGAGTACTAGATCAAAGAAGTACTTATTCAACTGAGTACTAGTTTATGTGAGTACCAGATCAGAGAAGTACATATTCAAGTGAGTACTAGTTTATGAGAGTACCAGATTGAAGAAGTATTTATTCAAGTGAGTACTAGTTTATGTGAGTACCAGATCAGAGAAGTACTTATTCAAGTGAGTACTAGTTTATGGGAGTACTAGATCAAATAAGTACTTATTCAAGTGAGTACTAGTTTATGTGAGTACCAGATCAAAGAAGTACTTATTCAATGAGTACTAGTTTATGTGAGTACTAGATCAAATAAGTACTTATTCAAGTGAGTACTATTTTATGTGAGTATCAGATCAGAGAAGTACTTATTCAAGTGAGTACTAGTTTATGTGAGTACTAGATCAAATAAGTACTTATTCAAATGAGTACTAGTTTATGTGAGTACCAGATCAGAGAAGTACTTATTCAAGTGAATATTAGTTTGTGTAAGTACTAAATCAAAGAAGTACTTATTCAAGTGAGGACTAGTTTGTGTGAGTACTAAATCAAAGAAGTACTTATTCAAGTGAATTCTAGTTTATGTGATTACTAGATCAAAGAAGTACTTATTCAAGTGAGTACTAGTTTATGTGAGTACCAGATCAGAGAAGTACTTATTCAAGTGAGTACTAGTTTGTGTAAGTACTAAATCAAAGAAGTACTTATTGAAGTGAGTACTGGTTTGTGTGAGTAATAAATCAAAGAAGTACTTATTTAAATGAGTACAACTTTATGTGAGTACCAGATCAGAGAAGTACTTATTCAAGTGAGTACTAGTTTGTGTAAGTACTAGATCAAAGATGTACATATTCAAGTGATTACTGGTTTATTTGAGTACTAAATCAAAGAAGTACTTATTCAAGTGAGTACTAGTTTATGTGAGTACTAGATCAAATAAGTACTTATTCAAGTGAGTACTAGTTTGTGGAAGTACTAAATCAAAGAAGTACTTATTCAGGTGAGTACTAGTTTGTGTGAGTGCCAGATCAATGAAGTACTTATTCAAGTGAGTTCTGGTTTATGTGAGTACTAGATCAAAGAAGTGCTTATTCAAGTGATTACTAGTTTATGTGAGTACTAGGGCAAGTACTTGACATTAGGTCATAAACTGTAATCTAGTATCTGATACAGAAACTGGCCAATATGTACAACTGTCATTACAACACAAATCTTAATAAATGTTCATCTATTCTTTCACCAATCAGCCTGATTTCTATGAATAGTCCTGATTTGTGTCAGATCTTGATGCACATTTTCACCAATGGGACTGATATGAGAGCGAGAAGTCCTGTAGTGGAAGGCAGCAGACTGATGTTCTAGAGGGTTAACCATCTGTAGTGCTTAATGTCATCTCCACCAGAGGGCGATAGCTATTTGAGTATTAAAGACTGGGGTACAGTTGCTGCCATCCTTTCCTTGTTATCTGAGTGTGGTATGAGCGATGGTGTTTAATAGAAGTGCTAATGGTCAGATTAAATTTAATCAGTTTAGGTGCCTTTCTACTTTGGGATGGACCAGTATTCAGTGTTTCCAACTTCTTTCCCCGAGAGGATACATCGTCATCTTTGTACTTTTATGTATGTTAATGGATGTATGATTTCTTAGAAAATGATATAGTTTTTTAACACTGATTTATAGTTAGTACAACCTTGGAGTATAATGAATGGAGTTGTGACGCCATGAGATCAATGGGGCAATGTGCGTTACCGACAATCCACTGTGTCTTATGACGCCATATGAGCCGAAAACTGACATTATTAAACTTTGTGACTATTTGGATGTGAGCGGTAAACTGATAGCGCTACAGCAGAGACATTTAACAAATGTTTAAATATCTCGGGCTACGGTCAGTAAATTGTGCAAAAGAAATCTGACGAAAGATTTTCTATGAGAATGTCGTTAATACAAACCAGAGATATTTAAACAGAGATTGTAAAGAGCAGGTCTGCCACTAGGTATCAGTGCAGTGCACCATCCAACTCTCACATGGTCTCGCGCAATCGTTTTTGCACAAATTATAATACAATTCTCTCCATCTCCATTACCTTTATAATCAACTGCATCCACTTAATGTCAACATGATGATCCAAAGATGATAAAGTGGTCCATTTGTACAAAAAACAGTGAAAATTCCCTTGACAAGCTGGCCAAATGGCCACATGTGGGAAACAGGATCAGTTCACCTGAGCGATAATGCAGAACTTCTGCTTTCCAATCTCTGTTTTAAATGTCTCTGTACAAACAAACAAAGCAATCGAACTAAATATATTCTTAATTAACAATAACATAATAAATTGTTTATTGTTAATTTGATTGTTATTTTTAGGCCTATAGATGTCTGCCAGGTGTCTACGCATCTAAACATGTCTCCTAGGCATATTAACCAGGAACTCAGACGTTCTAATATGAACTTTCCCAAATTTAGCAGTGCCGTTCTGGTTCCTACAAAGTCATTCCAATCCCCAAGACTACTTGCTCAGGACTTTTCTGACCCGGCATTTTATAAGAGGTAAGTCACATATTATTGTTCCTGTCGTCGTCATTATCATTATCGTCATCGTCATTATCATTACTATCGTTCCAAATTAAATACAGAAATTATAGAAATTATAGATATAGATAGAACATCTTTCGTCAGATTTCTTTTGCACAATTTACTGACCGTAGCCAGAGATACTTAAACATTTGTTAAATGCCTCTGCTGTAGCGCTATCAGTTTACCGCTCACATCCAAATATTATGCAAAATTATATTTTAAACCCGTAGAAATAAATTCCAAACACCAGGATGTTTATTTGTTGATGTACTTTTGAATATAGCAAATTACAGGATCGGTGCATGATGCTTTTAATAAGAAAAAATAAATTGTGCAACATTTTTGTCCACTCGCCCTAAAACAAAATAAATGTCTCGAAAAGTGATGTATCAAAACACAACGTATTTCACTTTTTTTGATAGATATCTATTTAAATCATGTTGTACAACAGCGAAAATGAAAAAAAAAACCTTTTCTCGGAATTTTGAAATGAATACCACATGCCATGTGCCTTTTTAAACTGGTATTTAGATTTGTTACGAAATTCACATTCAAGAAGTATAAATGATTTCAAAAGTACAGGCTGACTAATATAATGTATTAAAGAGAAATTTGATTTGATTTGATTTGGTCAAATTAGTTTCAATTAAAGACCAATCCAAATAAAATCACAAAGTAGAGCTACAATAGGAAAGAACTCTTTAACCCTAACAGATATCCTCATTTGTGAATTTTAGCTTTATATACCGAGGTAAAACGGGGATCGAGCATTTTCCGGAGTTAGATCCTTCACCCTCCCCAGAATTGAGGGACCACTCCAGAAGTATATCCCCTACAAAGTCCATCCACTGGGCACTCTCCTCCTACCGGAACTACAACTCAGAATCCAAGGTAACCATGGTAACGGCTCTCCCAACTGCCTTCCATTGCAAAGTTATTCTATTATTGTATATCTATTGCTTGTTTAACAATTATAAACGTTCATTATCTTATTGCTAGATTGCCTAATTCTTGTTGTGTCAATGTTGCTTTTGATCTGATTTGATTGTTAGCATTTCGTGATTTCAGGGTCAGTCACGTGTCCAGGGGCCTTACTCCCGAGAATTCACCGTGACTTGTTCAGCACCAAACAATTGGCTGAGGATGAAATTAGGTCGCTCGAAAACGACATTAACTTGAATATTTTCAAATCAAAAAGATAAAAGGACAATCTTGACAACTTTGTCCAATGTATATAGAAAGGACTGTAAATATGTAGATTTGTATAAACAGAGTTTGAGTTTATATGGAGTATGAGGTTGGCCTGAAGCCTCAGCCTGGCGACCATGGGAATAATCAATGAGTGGCACTGACTAATTGACAAACAGGAAAATGCCTAAATTAATGTTGATTTAAAACATCTAAGTTTTAACGGGCACTTGCCTGTATTTTCATATTTACACGTCCTTGTCAAAGTGTAAATATCAACTTGTATATAATACAGTGAATTATTTATGTAATCTATTTTCCACCAAGGATTTCTCTAGTAAATTTTCTGTTTATAAAAAATGCACAATTTAACTTGTGATTACTCTTTGTAGACTCAAAGTGTAATAAATAAATTTATTCTTTGTTGTCTATAAAAACACTTGACCATTCAGGCAGATAACAGTAAGATATATTTATATTGATTGATATCTATATGATACTGACAGGATAACAATGTAATTACATATTCTATAAATACTGTTATTCTATGATCACTGTGTATTCTGTGCTGTGATTGGTCAATTCCTGGTCACATGAGCTTCTCTAAATTGTTTTATTGACCAGATGCATTATATTGCACGTCAATATACTTTCCACTGCACTGATGGGGAATTCCATGGCGGGAAATGTTGGGGAAGCCCTATAATGACGTCACCAGCTTGCTCTGAGTGACCTGCAGACTGGGAAGCAGACGACAGCAATTACAACAATGTCCAGGTTTGCCACACTAAATAATTAGAATTAAACCAAAAATGGCAGTAATTAACACAGTGATCATATAATAAAACAAATATGTACCTGGGTGTCGTGCAATATGACTTTTTATGGACCTTCGGAAAGTTATATTGCACTCGGCTGCGCCTCGTGCAATATAACTTTCCGAAGGTCCATAAAAAGTCATATTGCACTCCATCCAGGTGCATATTTGTATATTAGTGAATTGTTGTGATATTTGTTGAGCATATAGATAAAATGTTTAAATATATACGCATATTACTTAATACAAAATACTTGTTCTTTGTAAACAAGCTTTTTCTCTGCAAATGTCTATCTGCTGCCATTCATACTTTAACAAATATACAAATTTCCCCTGGTCATCAAGTGAAACAAAGCTTATATTTCTTGGTTTAACATGATCATATACACCTTATTTATATATGCGATATTGAAGTAAACTGATTGTCACTATATCTGGGCCCATAGGATCTTTACTTCTAGATTTTCTTCTTCAGCATAATAACTCTGAGACCTTCATAATGTGGAGAAAACTTGGTTTTTATTCTCAATGCAAAAGTTGTATGGTGAGAACAGCTTCCAAGGTTTTCTGAGCCCAACTTCTGCTGCAAGGGGTTTTAAAATTCCCTTGAGCATGGCTCATCTCCTAGACCACCTGATTGGCTGATATTACTAAATTCTGAGTTAAATAATTATAATCCATGCAAATAGGCTGCTGTGAACCTAAGGATCATGTTTATGAGGGACTAACTTTAGCAGCTATTAGAACCTGGGACCTTATTTGGGAACAGGTTGGTAGGGGAGCAGAGCTGAACATTGTGGTGAGTCAACACATTCCATGGCTCCCAAACACATTCCAAACTGTCAGATTTGTGGTAAACAACTATATTAATGGCTTTTTACCCATTAATTAATAAGGTTAATTCATAAGAATAAAACTCTGGGAAATTTATAGTTAATTGCATGTAGAATAAGTTTCTGACAAGAATTATAAATCAATATTACTGTGTTAATAAATATGGAGAATGATAACATGTGGATATTGTTATGAATGTTAAAATTTGGAGGGTGACAATATAGTGCGCAAGCGTGGGGGAGGAATGGACGCGTTTTTCTAGGAGCGGAGTTCTAGGAAAATAAATCAAAGTGTACATATACGATTTAGGAGCCCAAGGAAAATTTCGAAGCCTGATTTTGATCAGTTTCAAAATCTCAACTACAAGACTATGTGGGATTAGTATATACAAAACGTACATACCGGGTACGTATTCAGAGCCGCGAGTGTACACAGGGCTGCAAATTAAAGAAAAAAAAGAATAAGACGCTATCCAATTGCCCAATTAAGGCATTGTATACGTCTATCAATAGTGAAAAAAGCGAAAAAAGCGTAAGAAATAAAATAAGTTTTGAACATAACATATAGAAAACAAAGACATATAAGAATTAAACAGCGTGAAACTCCGAGAAATTTGAAGATCATTCCTCCAACCACAAATCAATAATTACATAAGAAACACAAGCATATAAATATTAAGAACTACATACCTGTGCTCAAGTGTGTTCTATGTGTTCTAAATATTTATACATATAAATATCCTGCTATGTGGAGACTTCCACAAGCAACCCAGAGTTATGTTCATCTGCCAACCTTGAGTTGAACAGTTAAACTTCTCTTGGTCAATTTCACTGGGTATATAAGATCCCACTGCACAGCACATTATCAGTAGCGCCACAACCAGACTACTACTACTGTGAGCCAGCCACAGGACTGCGAATGTTTAGCGATTTTAACCAGGATTCTAACTGCAATTTTCATAGTTTTGAACAAAGTTTTGAACAAAGTTTTTTAAGCAAACATCGCTCACAGTATACACGGCGACGTGATAAACCGACCAATCATCACCCCTAAATAATATTCTTAAATAAATATTTCTCGTACGGGAATATTTCATATTGAGCTGTTGGTTACTAAATACACTGCACCAAGAAATGTCAAAATCTCCTCTCTGTTTTTTGTGATATTGTTTTGAACCCTAAATAAATATTTCTCGTGCGGGGAATATTTTTCATTCTTAAAATCACTACAGAGCAAGGTATTCTCTAAAGCACTAAGAAATATCTCCAGAGTGAGATATTACATATATAACAAGAGAAAAGTATAGATATATAAAAGGGAACAAATATTAATTCAAATTTTCTCAGTGTTGGGATTATTTGTTGTAAAATAAGTTGTATTTTCTGGGACCCTAAATAAATATTTCTCGTGCAGGAAATATTTGTCACCCCCAAGTACAAAATAACAGCAGAGCAAATTCTTCTATAAACTGTTGCAGAAATATCTCAAAGGCGAGATATTATATATATAAATATCTCTCGTGCGGGAGATATTAATTCACTATTCAAAATATTACAGAAATACATAGAAATTGTATTTTTCTCAGTGCAGAAATTATTTGTTGCAAATTTCTATTTATGTAACTTACAATAATCAGATCGATCAAGTGTAAATACCAGCAAATCCATAAACACCAACATACCAGCATAGAACTACCGTTAATCTCTAAGCATAACACTAAACAACAGATTTTCTTTATCAAATTTCGTATAGCTCACCCTGAATGCTAATTATGGCATCTGACAGCATGAATGACAAACTGGACACAATCCTTGAGGAGGATTCCTCTGCGCAGGAAGAAAATCCGCCAAAGACGCAGCAAGTTACCGCGGCAAAAAAGAACGCAACCCTCACGAAGATGAATGAAAAGCTCAAACTAGATATTGACTCTTAAAGCTGAACTTGACTCTCTTAAAGTGGAACTCGAAAATAAAGATAAAATTATTAGGGACTTGCATAAGGTTAAAAAAAACTGAAAATATTTGTCAGCCTCAACTATCTTACTGTGAGAAGAAAATAACAGAGTTACAAGCAGATATTTTGGGTAAAGAAAAGGAAATGGCTATTTTGTTCGAGAAGTTGTAATTTGAGAAAAAAACCAATATAGTTTTATCTTAGTGCAAGGAAGGTTCAATTGTAGCTCCTACGCCTAATGTTCCCACAAAACCTAAGCTTCTACTGATGACAGAACAGTGCAATAATGATGTGATATCCAGGGTAAATCCGGGTGGATCATTAGAACTTGTACCTGCAGTAGAAGCAGACTTGGTTTTCGAATTTAAAAGGGCTTTTGGTGTTGGGGCAGCCATACCAAGGCTGAGGGAATTTCATGTCATTATCCTAATGCTGGGTGTATTAGATATTGTTCAGAGGGGGAAAATTGACTACATTATAAAGTGTCTGAAATATATAGTCAAAGTGTTGCTGAAGTACACCCATGCCGAAGTTGTCCTATGCACACCTCCACCGTTTAATTTGCACCATGCAGAACAGGCCATTCTCACTAATGCAATTCTGTCAAAACAAATAGGAAATGTTTGGACTGTTAACACTAGAGAAATTGTGGATAAATATTTTAGGTCAGAATGTTTTGTAGATGATTCGCATATACTAAATGAAAATGGAGCAAAGATTTTTTATAATTCTGTAATAGATCAGGTTACTTTTAATGTCAAAAAAGATCTAAAAATAAATCTTCCTGAGTTTGTATCAGAATCACAAGAAAAATCAGAACCAAGTGTTAAGACAACAGGTATTGTACAAGCTACGCCATCTGGCGACATGACCAAAGAAACTCTTGACATTTTGTAAGATCTACATTATGCTTTGTCGAACGACAGTGTCAACCTAATTAGGGAAGTACCGAACTCAAAAATGGGTTTGGTTATGGGCAAGCTTGGTTCTAATCTTCAAGCAATCCAATTAGTCAGTACGGCTAAAATCCACAAACTGTCGTGGACAATCCCAAGTCAACCAGAATGCCAAGGGCTGATGATATCAGGTCAACCAAGGTCGCTGTTATACTCCCTAGAGGGCGTTGACACGGTAATTGAAGGGTATGACATATATGCTACATACAACATTCAAAGACCTGTTGACTCAAAATCTATAATGTGTCAGAATTTTGAAAAAAATGGCGAATGTAGATTTTGTATGCTTTTATACAAATGTAAACTACTTACCTGATAAGCAAAATGAACTGAAAACCATGAAAAGTGTCATGATTGTGTCCAGAAATGATGAACTGCATGTAAGACCTCAAAATGTTTTTAAATTGCATGTAGATTGTGAAAGTGAAAATAGAAATGTTTTTATAATGCATGAAGTTTTTAATGACAATGAAAATGAAAATAAACTACAAAAATAGACTAATGTAGTAAATATACCCCATGCCTCCGCAATCAAAAAAGTTATGCTCAAGTCCTTAAAGATGTCACATTACAAATAAAACATTAAATCTAAATAATTGTAGCAAGAAAAGAATGAATAATCATATTAATCACATATCTACAAGTCAAGGTATTCACCATTTTAAACAAGCATTAAGACAAGGGTTTCCCAAGTGGTCACTCTTAATGGAAAGCATCTTCAAGGTACTAACAAACACCCTAACAAAAGGAGAAATAACAACCAGTCATACGCTGTAATGAAGGGCCACGGGCCGTGGCGCAGTTGGTTAGAGCGCCAGCTTATTAGCACCAGTTCCTCTGTGGTGATCCAAAGGTCGTGGGTTCGAACCCCGGCCATGTCGGGATTGAATTCATGATACAATTTCCTACATGAGCTGAGGACCGTGCCTAAAGGGTTAACCCGTTGTCCTTGTAAATCTGTGACCGGGTGAGTTGTCATGTCAAGGACCTGCGACATGACAATTCAGCGAGGCAGCACTATATCTGCTACAAGTAGGTCTCATCACAAAATGACTGAAATACTGTTGAAAGTGATGTAAAACCCCAAACAAACAAACAAACAAACAAACAAAACAAACGCTGTAATGAAATCACGTGACATCATTGGCTCTGCCCACCCCAAGCTGATACGTGGAAGTAAATCACATTATACGATATCAAATTGACAAATAACGCATTCAAATAGATTTCAATGTCTTGCCTACGCTAATAATACAATAACACCCGAAGCTAAGCATAAAATAGAGCCCCGGAATATTTCTAATACCTGCGCAAACTTTCGAATCGATACAACAATGGCCCCGTCCATTTATTCTGTGATTGGCAGGTGCAGGGGGCAATCCCAGCGTCATGAAGAGAATTCTCTCAAGAATGACAGCATAGGGTCAGTGACCGGATTTCCCTCGGAAGATCGCCTTAATGCTAAGATGAACTTAAATGAAAATAAAGCAAACAGAACTACATTGAATAGCAAGATTAAAAAGAATAAACCACTTAAAATAAATTGGGGGACGTGGACGGGGGATCAATACTCTACTCGCTGGCTACTGTGAGGCGGGGCATGGAACCTAGCAACTCTATCTACTTATATGAGGAGTGAGGTAATAAGGACTGCAGACACAGAATATACACTGCACAATATCTACCTTTATTCGGTGCTATATATCCTTGTCTGGCTAGGCCGGCATGGCAATGAGCGAGGCATATGAAATACCCAAATGCATGATACTAATAGAGTCCTGAGAATACATAAAACACCCAAGTCTATGTGGTCACGAGGCTGAGTGTCGTGGATCTTCTAGGCAAGTGGTACAGAGATATTAAAATATTAAATGAATTATTACACACAAAAGAGGACACTCCCTTTCCCAAACATAATGACAAAAGGGAGTTAGCCTAAGAATTTAATATTTTTTTTCTAGAAAAGAATTACAAATCTTAGAGAAAATATGGACAAAGATGATAAAAATACGAAACCGCTAACTGAGGAAGTCAGATGCAATACACATCTGGAAAATTTCACACTATTAACTGACTCAGAAGTTAAGAAGTTAATTAGAGAATCTGCAAAGAAGTCATGTGAGTTGGATCCCATCGCAACTTGGCTTCTTAATGAATGTATGGGTAATTTACTGCCACTAATAAAGGCTATAATAAATAAATCAATCTCATTAGGCAACATGCCTGATGATCTGAAGATGGCCATCATTAGACCTTTAATTAAGAAATTAGGCCTAGAATTGGTAAAGAAAAATTATAGACCAGTCTCGAATCTTGCTTATCTATCAAAATTAATAGAAAGGGCTGTAGCTACACAATTTGTAGATCATCTGGTAAGAAATGATATACAAGGTCTATTTCAATCGACATATAAGGAGTTTCATAGCACTGAGACAGCACTGCTTAGGGTTCAGAATGACATCTTAATGGATATTGTTGATGGTAAAATGGTAATGCTGGTACTACTTGACTTATCAGCGGCATTTGATACTATTGATCATGATATACTATTAACTAGATTGGAAAAAAGATGTGGCATTAGAGGCACTGCCTTGAAATGGTTCAGAAAATATTTATCAAATAGAAAACAATGTGATACAATTGATGGTAAAAGATCTGAAAATATGAATATTAAATATGGTGTCCCTCAAGGCTCTGTTCTGGGACCTTTATTATTTACAGCATACATGGAGCCTTTATCAGATATTATTGGTAACTATGGTCTCAGGCATCATATCTATGCCGATGACACACAGTTATACATCACCATTGATCCAAAGTCTAAAGAAACTAAAAATAAGTCCTGTAAAGAGATGGAAAATTGTATTATAAAGGTTAAAAAATTCCTAATAGAAAATAAAATGAAGATAAATGATGGAAAAACAGAAATGCTTTTATGTGGTAAAAGCTGTGAATTTAGGAAAAATAATGTACCAAACGAAATTTTAGTAGGTGAAACTAAAATCCCTAGATCAAATACTGTTAGGGATCTTGGGGTTATCCTAGATCAAGAATTATCTATGAAATCACAAATCAGGAAAATGGGTCCTGATAACAATTTGACTTCACAGCTTTCTGACATATCTGTACCCTAAACTTCAACATGGCAACAAAAAAAGGCAAAAACAAGCAAAGCAAAGGTAAATCAGCTGAAAACAGTGAGCAGGATGTGATTGATATCACTAAATCTATGGATATTGAGAGCATGGACGAAAATGATTGGAAGAGAGTTCTTGTAGACAATAATCAAAATTTGAAAAAGCTAATGGACATGGTAGAAAATGTGAGTAGCAAACAGGACGAAATGTCACAAAAAATAGTGGATTTGGAAAACAAGATTGGTCAATTTGATGTGAAACTCGCTGAACAAGGCAAGTCCATTCAGTTTGCACAGGAGGAAATTGATGAACTTAAAAAGTCAAACACAGGCATAACTGAGGTATGCAACAAACTAAAAGAGACAAGTGTAAATCAAGAGCAAAATATAAACTGTGTACAGGATAAAGTCTCACAACTGGAAAGAAAACAGAAGGAAAGGAATATTAGAATTGTGGGCCTGAAAGAGGATAGAGGGGAAAATGTTAGACAAACTGTATCAAAACTCCTGTCTGACAAATTTGATATGCAAAATCCTCAGATAGATGATATCGATACATTCAGGTTTGGCAAGCCTGGACAAGTAAGAAATGGTAAACCTGTGACAAGACACATTGTAGTGACTTTGAAAAATGCAGAGGATCGTCATAAAATTATGAAAAACAAGAGTACAGCACTGAAGGACCTGGATTATTATATCACAGATGATCTCACTGAGTCTGATATGAAACGAAAAAGAGACCTGAAGCCTGTGATGGATAAGGCTAGAAATGATGGGAAATCAGTCAAATTTCGGTATGGTAAACTCTATATAGATGGAAATCTATATAGGCAGCCTAACACCTTGCCACCAACACCAGGTGGAGCAGCTGTGGCAGCCACAAATGACAGTCACTAGGGGTCAGCCCGGCATGGTGCCAGTAAGAATAGGGTGACTATTGGATTATGGAATGTGAATTCATGGACTGAGAGAAATGGAAATCTTAGAGAACAAATATTAAAATACCTTAATCTGGATATTACACTATTATGTGAAACAAAATTGAGGAATCAAGAAAAACTAAATCTTGAGGGTTATAAGTGGTATGGTCAGAATAGAGCATCACTTAAAAAGACTGCCAAGTCTGGATCAGGTGGAATTGGTGTTTTTATCAAACAATGGATTTTAAATGAGCATTATTTTTCTGTTGTTGAAAATGTTTTTGAAGGAGTATACGGTGTAAGGTTACAGCACAAAATAACTGGTATGGAAACTATCATAATTGTATGCTACTTGCCACCAGAGGGCACTGAACGTGGAAGGAATGATAGGGCTTTCTTTGATGAACTTCTCTCTGTGGTTTATAGACATGCTGATGCTGATGTTTGCTTCGTAGGTGGAGATTTCAATGGTCGTCTAGGAAATGAACAGGATATTATAAGTGGAATTGACAATGTATGTGATAGAATACCAATAGACTGTGATAAAAACAAGCATGGAGTATCACTTCTGGAATTTCTCAAGGATGCCAAGTATTGTGTAATAAATGGACGTGTCAACCCAGAGTTTGACAACTTTACATCTGTTAGTGTCAAGGGGAAGTCAGTAGTGGATTATTTATTGACAACACATGGAAATATCAAGGATTTCAGTAAAAGTGCTGTTTACACTGAAAGAATTGTGTGACACAATCGGTCTGAATTGTACAGAAAAATTACCAGATCATTCAGTAGTAACAGGGGTGCTAAAGTGGAATGATATAGAATGCACAACAGAACATAGCAAAAAGGACAAACAGGATGCTAATGAAAATAATACAAACAATGAAATGACATACCTGCAAAAGAAATATAAATTAAAGGAATTACATGATGGAATTCTAAATTATGTTATGGTTATGGATCTGCTTAGAAAAACAATTAAAAAAATTGAAAGTGAAAACATAGCACAGATTGAGGTTGATGAGATTTACAGAGAAATTTTGGACTCGTACCACAGAGGGATGACTGAAAAATTTCCATATTTTCCTTCCAATGGAAAAGTTAAAAAGAGGCATAGAATACATAAACCTTGGTGGTCAGAGGCACTGCAAGAGAAGTGGAAAGGGTTAGCAAAGGCAGAAAAGGCATATCTCCAATTCAAAGGATGCAGGAGAGAAAAACAAAAACTGCATGGGCAGTACAAAGATAAACAGCACATATTTGATAGAGAATATAGAAGGGAAAAACGTAGATATCAGAGACAAAAGCAACTGAATCTTGAGGAATGACAAATGACCCAAAAGAGTTCTGGAGGCAGCTAAAACATCTGGAACCCAGAAAAAGCACAAATATTCCAATGGAAGTAGCAGATGATAATGGAAACGTTCTACTTGATCTTGAAAGTGTTCTCCAAACCTGGAAGGAAAAGTTTAGTCAGTTATACACAAACCTTCCTGCAAATGATGACATGTTTGATGATGAATTCTATAACAGGATTAAACAGCTTAAGACTGATTTTGAAGCAGAAATGGATGTACTTAATGCCAATGAGACACAAGAACTACATGCAGAAAATGCAACTGGTTTGAACGACCCAATAACAAAGGAAGAAGTCATTAAAGCAATGTCAAATGCCAAAAATGGAAAATCAACAGGCATAAATAATCTACCCAATGAAGTTCTAAAGCAGCCAAATACAGTAACTCTACTACAGAAATTCTTTACTTTGTGTTTTGAAAAATGTGTTATACCTAGCATGTGGGGCAAGGCAATCATAACCCCTATTCCCAAGGGTAAAGGAAAGGACAAAAGGATGCCAATGAACTACAGGGGCATTAGTCTTCTTTCAACAATGTACAAACTGTATAGCTTCATTTTAAACAGACCCCTTTCTAGATATTTGGAAGATAATAGAATAATAATGGATGAACAAAATGGCTTTCGTCGTTTGAGAGCATGCATAGATCATTTATTTGTGATAACATCTGTTATTCGGAATAGAAAAGCCAGAGGTTTATCCACATACTGTTGTTTTGTGGACATGAAAAAAGCCTTCGACCTGTTAGACAGACAATGTTTATTTTACAAACTGCAGTGTGCTGGTGTCAATGGAAACATGTATAAGGCTATCATATCTATTTATAGTGACACACAAAGTTGTCTTCGTATAAATGGTCACTATACATCATGGTTTCTAGTAACAGTGGGTGTACGACAAGGTGATGTCTTATCACCGACTCTTTTCTCCCTCTACATTAATGACCTTACAGAGGAGATACGGGACTCAAAAATAGGTGTGAAAGTTGATGATTTTATACTTAGAATTTTACTTTATGCTGATGACATTTGTCTTTTAGCCGAATCTGAGTCTGATCTCCAAAAACTCCTGGATATTACTAATGATTGGTGCAGAAAATGGAGAATGGCAATAAGTCTTGAAAAGACAAATGTTGTACATTTTAGGAGAAAATGTCAACCTATGACACAATCTCAATTTAAATGTGGAAATGATATCATAGAAAAAGTAACATGTTACAAGTATCTAGGATGTATATTGGAAGAAACACTTGATTTGAGTACTATAGCCAATGTTCTAGCCGGAGCTGCATCCAGAGCTCTGGGATCAATAATCTCCAAATTCCACCAAGCAGGAGGCATACCATATAAAGTGTACAAAAAAATGTATGAAACATGTGTTGTGCCAATTTCTGATTACTGTGCTGGAGTATGGGGCTACAAAGTGTATGACAAGATAGACACAGTCCACCACCGTGCCATACGCTCATACCTTGGAGTACACCGATACGCCTCAAATGTGGCAATCGCAGGTGATATGGGTTGGACTCCCCCAGTAGTGAGGAGAAAAATTAGCATAATAAAACTGTGGAACAGACTTATCAAAATGAGTGATGCTCGACTGACCAAGAGAGTCTTACTGTGGGATCTGAAAAACAAGCTTTCAAACACATGGTCATACGATGTGAGAAAGATTTTTCAAGAATGTGATTTTATTGAAAAGTATAACAAATTGATGTTGAATGAGTCAGAGATGAAAGAGCTTGAAAAACGCCTAATGGAGAATTTTATGATGACTTGGACAGCTGATCTGATGACACAACCGAAGCTTAGAACCTACAGACTTTTTAAAAGTAGTTATAGTACAGAAGAATATGTCATTCTTAATCTATCAAGATCTTATTTAGCTCAACTCAGAACAGGTATTCTTCCCTTAAAAATTGAAACAGGTCGTTTTGTGGGACTTAAACCTGAAGACAGAACATGTCCCTTGTGTGGAATGGAGCCAGAAACAGAGGAGCATTTTATGTTTAAATGTAGTGAATATCTTACCTTAAGAGTTACATGGCTGCAAAAGATTTGTAAAGTATATGATAACTTTCAAGATATGGACCTGTCTGAAAAATTTAAAATAGTTTTCTCCAATAAGAGGCTGATTAATACCACATCACATTATATCCAACAAGCAATGAACTTAAGGTCAAACAAACTGTCCAAAAGTTTTAATTTCTAGTCAAAGTGACTCATAAGCCGCCATGCCGGCTGGTTGTGTTTTAATATTTATATCAATGTTGTTTTGTTTTTTTACACAAGTGTCACTGTAATAAATAAATAAATAAATAAATAAATATATATATATATATATATATATATATATATATATATATATATATATATATATATATATATATTTATATATATATATATAGTTATAGCCTGGTTGTATAAATATGCTTCTCAGACATGTTTGTTCAAAAAGGCCTTATACAGGTTACAGTACGTCAATGCCCCACAAGACAGGTCTGAGATTGGTAAAAACCCCATATCTGATACAATCTCTTTCTATATATATATATATATATATATATATATATATATATATATATATATATATATATATATATATATATATATATATATATATATATATATATATATATATATATATATATATATATATATATTTAAAGCAAGACGACTCGGTATATATAAAGTTGCATATAAATGATTTATTTGCAAAACCTACTTACAAATAAATCTGCCTACCACCAAACATTTTGGAGGAATGTTGACTGTGCTGCTGCAATTGGATCCACTGTAACAATTGCAGCAGTCAACAGACCTCAGGACATAGTATAAAACAATCAATCAAAACAATACATAATAAACAAATATATATACAGGCTGACAACTGGATCCACTGTAACAGTTGTCAGCGGGCTTGGCCATTATCCCATAGACAAATGTATAGGCATTTGACTAAGGCCAAGGTTAAGAGGAGATAAGCCTTTTTGCTAGGTCGATCTCCTGGTCTGGTGTTGTATGAATGTAGCCCAGGTATGCCTGGGATTTCCAGCCGCCTAGTGCTGCCACCTCAGGGGCACTCCAGGCGTTGGAGTTAGCCTGCGTAGCAGCCCCACTCCTTAAGCTGTGACTAGTGTAGTCACTAGGCGGTAGACCTAGCTGACTTGCTAGGTCATGAATGGTCCTATTGAAGGCAAACTTGGGAACTGGGGACCCATCCCTGTAGGCAAATAAGGGGGCCTGAGGGTTGATGGGGGCTACGCTGGCACGGATAGCCAGGTAGTCCCAGACCCTACAGACCTCACAGACCCTGTGACATGAGCAGCCGATCTTCTTGGTGAATCCCTTGGACAAGGTTTTGGAGCGAGCTACCACAAGCTTCAGGTATCTGGAGCCCTTGGAGAGACGGAATGATACCTGGGAGACCATAGGGGGAGCCACAAGCCAGGCCTTGCCCTTAGGTTGGTCTACCCCAAAGTATTCCGCTCCCCTTAGGCAGCCAAAATAACCCAAAGCGAGAGCAGCTCGCCACAGAGAGCCCATGTAGTCACTAGGTAGCAGATCGTACATGGCACACAGTAAATTAAAATCAATGGGGCTTTTCTTTGGCCGAGCTGGAGACATATGTGTGATGGCTTTTAAAGCGAGCCCGACCCTAGGGGTATTGGTTGGGGAGACTGGGTACCCGTGGATAACGTGCAGGGACCTGATTGCAGATAGGTAGACACTACAAGTGGCGGGAGCTACCGGGCGACCCTGCTTACCTGAGCTGCTAAGGTGTGCTATGTATCTTAAAATGGTTTCCTCACTAGCCGGTAGTGGGAAGAAGCTAAATGTTGCACAGAAGCGAAGAAACTGTGTTTGGGCTGAGCTGTTTTTCTGGTATTGGCTAGCAGGCCGTCCTGCACCAATCTGGCGACCGTCGCATCCAAACCTACAAAGCCCAGAGAGGGTTAGCCATGTTGGTTAAGCGAGTACATAAAACAAGACGTTATTCAAACACTGGACGTTGCACAAACGTGTGACGTTTTGCAAACGTGTGACGTTATACAAACGTTGTTACAAGTTTCATATTACGAGGCAATCATTAGGGTGATATACACTTGTGATTAATATAAACAGAAATGGCATAAATTTAATTTATACATGATACATAGTATTTTGAAGTTTTAAACAGGTTTTACCACATAACTTTATAATAACAGATTTATACACAGTAGATATACAATAGCTATTGATTAGAAGTCATACATGATGGGCATGGCTATTGTCATGTCTCTATCACTGTCGGGGTTGAGATGCCTAAACCTGGGCATGTCAAGCCGACTTAAGGCATCAGCTGATGCATTGTAATATGTCCCAATGTGAATGGCTTTATAGTCTATGCGGAATATACTAGTATACAGGTAAAGTGATCTGACTAGGTTCATGAGGTCAGGATCCTTGGATTTGGCATTGTTGATGCTATAACATACTGCCATGTTGTCAATATTCATGGCAACCTTGCAGTTTGCGAGTCTGCAGCCATAGGTGGCGATTGCCATAACAACAGCTGTAAGTTCTCTCCATGCTATAGTCATTTCACACATCCATTTGTTCTCACCTGTGAACTCAACCATGGTCCATGAGTCCCTGTATGAGATACCTATTCCAACATCTGATGCATCTGTAAACAAGATTTCTGCTGAGGACATGCACCATTCGGTGGGGAACCAGCATACCCCATTATGTAAGGATAGGCATTGTCTCCACCATTCCATGTCCCTCCTGGCTTCACGAGTCAATCTTATCCTATGGTGTAAGTGAGTGGCTCGCTTTGCTAAATGTATGAGACGGCGGGTAAAGAGAACGCCGTCCTGTACAACTTTTGAACAAAAAATGAGTTTTCCAGTTAGTGATAACAGCTCTCGCTTTGTGACATACTGCCTGTTATAGAGTGTCTCTAGATCACACTGAATATCCTCTATGCGTTCATCAGAGATACTGAGTTGTTGTTTAACTGTGTCAATAACTATCCCCAAAAACTCGAGTCTTTGTGAGGGACCTACAGTTTTCTCCTCCTGTATCTGAAACCCTGCTTCCTTGCAAGTCCTAACTATTGTGTCAAGTGAGTTCTTACATCCAACTATAGAGGGCGACACCATCAGGATGTCATCCAGATAATGGATGCTGTCAGCAGCACCTTTATTTTTATACATGTATTCTAATCCTATGGCAAAGTCATCAAAAAGTCTTGGTGCACTGGTCAGACCAAATGGTAAACAAGACATTTGGTAATACCTTTCACTCCCAGTGGAGTCAGGCCATGCAAATCCCAGCAAGTGCCTGTCACCAGGGGACACTTTAACACTCTGAAAAGCTGCTGCTAGGTCAGTTTTACCCATCCAGGGGGCGTTGTAATTCTGAATAATCCTGACTGCATCTAGCACTGTGGCATATTTGAGTGAATAAAGCTCGCTATTAATCCCATCATTTACTGAATTACCTGGAGGCCAGGACAAATCATGAATGACTCTCGCTTTGGTCGACTTCTTTTTAAGAAAAGCCCCTAGTGGGGATACCCTAAAGTTAGGAGGGGGATTATCCAAAGGTCCCTCAATCCTACCTAATGCAAGGTTTTTCTTAACAAAGTCATTTACCTTACCATGGTGTATAGAGCTTGAAGGCCAATTTTTAGATTTGACAGAACATGTGTCGTCCCCAGTAAATCCTATTTTGACCCCATTTAAAGCCCTGTTATACAGTTTGTCGGCAAATTCATGATCTGGGTAGTCAACTAAGCCCTGTTTCCAATATTCAGGTGACAGAAACGTGTTTGACGGATGATGAAGCACACTTTCCTTGTTTAATGCACAGCTCAAATGGTAATGGTCCATTGCATTGTCTGCATATGTGTTGTCTACGACAGTTTTTGAATGTACATTTGAGAAGGTTAAAGTTGTTGCAGACTTCCCCACCTGGTGCTTGCTTTGGTCTTTGTCCTGTTTCCCGCGCCGCCTGCCCCTGGGGCGACGACGCCGAGGCGGGAAAGGGGCAGTCAGAAGTGCGAAAGTGGTAATAACTTTTACACCGCTGACACCTCGGGGCGTTCGCTTTGACTGCTGTGGCATCAAGTATAGAAAGCACTAAATGGGGGTCTACCCGGGCAAAATCCACGGATGCCCTTGAGAGAGCCATTCTATGACGCATATCTAATATAGCAATATTTGACCATGTGTACTTAGAGTCCCAATCGATTACTAGAGCTTTGTAGTCTGACATTTGATCATATAAATAGAGACCATGAGTGTGAACCATAATCCTCTCATAACAGGCCCATGCTTCCAACCAGGTTTTTAGATCATACACCTTCCTGCGCTGTGACCTGCGTTTGTACTTAATGTCTCCTGAGCTGTCAATATATGATTGTACATCTAGTGAGCTATCATTGTCTATGACCATGTTATGAAGAAAGTCTTGTATCTGAATGTACTCACCAAGTACAGCACTTTTAATGGTCCTTTCCGAAATGGTTTTGTCCCGGCAAAGTCCGCTCCAGTCTGTGTCATGTGGGCGGTCCTCAGGCCTGCTATCCCTGCTGCAAGTGGCGTGGGTTGAACTGGGGCCTGTATATAAGGGGCTGGTTGCCAAGGCAAACAAGGCTGTTGCCAAGGGGCGGCCGGGTGAGCTCCTGCCGTGCGACCAGCCGGCACAGTCTGTGGCAAAAAGTTATTTACAGTCTGTGGCAAAAAATTATCAATAGTCTGTGGCAAAACATTACTCACACTTCTGCTGCCTATAGCATTGGATAATGCCATGTGTGAATCCATCATGTTGCGCATCTGTGCCTGCATGACTTCCATATTTTCGCAGAGCGTGGCCAGTTTCTTGTCCGTGCTGTCCGTGCTGTCCGTGGCTTGTCCGTGTTCTGTGGTCCCGGGTGCCGTCAGCCTGCTGCAATCGTCCAGGAACGGGTTCGTCTGATTTAGCCTGGGCTGGCTGCACTCACCCCTGGCTGGGGTGGAGGATCCTGGACTCGGATCGGGTCCTGGACTCGGACCGCGGGCGCCTGGACTCGGCCCCTCTTCCTCCGACGAGGACTGGCAGTCTTCCCCCGAACCCCCAGGCAGGGGTGCTCGGGGAGGGTTCTGACACACCCCTAACCCAGATGGGCCAACGTGGCCCTTCATGGGTTCCCCACAAGCCCGGCATCGGCGCTGGGTTGTCTGCTTCGGCATAGCTCCCTGAAACGTTCCTGAGGTCTGTACCGACGTGGATGGAGTCCTGGAAACGTTCAGGAGAGACTAAGAGGCCGAGCCAGAGAAATGCAGCTTCTTATATATGCCTGCTTGCTTTGAAATTGCAATTAGCTGGGCGGCTCGGCTTGACACTTGGAGTCCCCCCCATACCTCGCTCACCTTTAAGCAACTTTATACCCATATATATATATATATATGGGTATAAAGTTGCTATATATATGGGTATAAAGTTGCTATATATATATATATATATATATATATATATCTGTGAAATGTTTTTGCAGATAATAACATTACAAGACAAATTACATATATTTCAACATGGAATACAATTCCTGCTGAATGACCCATAATTCCATTCCTTAATAAACATATTCGCATATATCATATAATGGAGGACAAAAATATACCATATGATGGAGGGATAATATATATATCATATAATAAAGGAAGAATATAAGTTTAAAAAAGGAACTTGTGCAGAGGTTATAAAATGTTATAAAATCGTAATATCTTATTGTTATATTTCTTGACGAGTGTTGTTTTTGTAAAGACATCACATTCGTATGTGTGGTTCATTTTCTTGAAGTCTAATAAGATACACCCGAATATAAAGAAAACAACAACAAATACGTAGCATTCCTTATTAAACACAGAGACAAATCTTGGACATAATGTGTAGTTTTCTTATATATTCATTATTAAATTTAGATTGTGATAGCTATCATGCATTTAGTTTATATTACAAGAATGAACATATATGTAATCAGTTTACATCACAGACATGAACAGCTATGCAGTTAGTTTATATAACAGACATGATTAGCTATGTATTCAGTTTTTATTGCATGCAGGGACAGCCTTGCATTCAGTTTTACTTAAAGCACTAAAATCATGGTGGTTGTTATTTGTCTTAAAGGCCTAACATGTTTTATGCAGCTGGTATGCATAGCTACCTTTTGCATTGCTGATCTGAACAATCATTAATTAAAATATTTGGACAGTGTTATTCTTATAAGGGTAGCAGTGTTAGCAGAACTACGTTTAGCATCGACATTGGCCATGGCGCAGTTGGTTAGATTGCAGGCTTATTAGCACCAGTTCCTCTATGGTGACCATAAGGTCTTAAGTTTGATCCCCGGCCATGCTGAGATTGAATACATGATACAATTTCACATATGAGCTGAGGCCCGTGCCTGAAGGGTTAACCCGTTGTCCTTGTAGATTTGAGATCAGGTGGGTTGTCATTCCATGTGGGGAATTCAGCTGAACCTGAATAAGAACCGTGCTTTGCGAGTATCGGCCAGACCTTGCATTTCTCGGAGACCATATTCACTAACAGCTTCTTGATTAGGCCTTAGGTCAAATATATTGTTACATGTTATAACATGACCAGGTGGTGTCATTGTTAAGATGAGAAAGTGAGCACAAAAACAAATGAGTAAATATGTGAGTGACAGATTGACAGAGGTGGTATGTGACCCTACCACGCCATGCAGAGCAGTCAATTGTTACCAGAAACTTGGATTCAAGAGAGATTTTTGCATATCGATTGAAACATACACAAACATGACTTATACATAACATGCATGTGGAATTGAATAAGAAAGAGCATGTTAATCAGTATCCATTTCATAACCTTCTAACAGGGATATTTTTTAATAAGTGCATTTTCTCAAGAAACATGCTCATATGTCCAATTTATTTATTAATGATAGTATAGATATCAGCTTTAATCATGTCATGATGAAAGGAATCATGAATGTACTGTATTTAACAAACCAATACTTCATATTATTTATATATAGCTCTACATGATCTAAGGCAACATCCAATTGACATGACAATCAGGTAATTATATATCTACCTTGATTTATTTATCTGTAAGTTTCAACATTTAGTTTATGCAGGAGATACTTTGAAGATTAGAAGCATGAAATACAGTGATTGTGTTGATTTGTTCTGTTTTTTTGGTTTTTTTTTCTTTTGTTTTTTTTTGGTTTTTTTTTGCTTGTTTTCTTGTAACACGGATGGTCCTTTTTTGATATCCACTGCCGACAGGCAGTGGATATCAAAAAGGGACTATCTGTGTTATTCTGTGATCGGTACGATCATGGGAAATGCGTATTCATTTCCTGTGGTTTGTGATTCGTTTTTTTCTGTGGTCATTATTGTTAAAGCAACTGACGCCACTGTGGAGTGTTCGCTGTGTGCATGCGATAGACTAGACTGGTGCCACCCTCATTTCTGGACACTCGGTACGGGACCAGTCTATTATACCTCAGTGATGCGCGGATTGACGAGATTTCCAATCAATACGAGCATGCCGATTATTTCGTAACGTATTGATTAGTTGGAACTATTTTGCGTCGGCCATCTTTAGACTGGTCCCCCATCGAGTATCAAGAACATCGTGTATATACACAGATGGCGGCAACCAGTCTATGCATATGGCTGTACGCACCATTTTCGGGTCACGTGACGGGGTCAAATGAGGTGCGCTTTGTTTACAAATGTTTTTAACGATAAATATCTTGTTTCATGTATCCTTTTTAAAAAAATACAGTAGTTGTCTGAGGTATAAAAACAAAACATGCCTCGTCGGGTCAGCTGTGTGAGCGGATTCAGTTCATTGGTGATGGCGGACGGATACCCTTTGCCTTCGGCTCAGGGTATCCTTCCGCAATCACCAACTCACTGAATCCGCTCACCCAGCTTCCCTGACTCGGTATGTTTTGTTATAGTATTCGGCGTTTGAATACAAGTAAAACAAAAGAAGTGCGTGATGTAAACAAAGCAGAACATTCAAAACGATGTCATCGTCTTCGTCCATCGTTGCATAAAATTATCCCTTTAAATTGCTTGGAAATGCTTCCCAATCGCAAGAACAAGGATTTTTCAGTAAGTTTAATTCAAATTTGGTGTAAATCGGACAATTAGAACAGAAATAACATGCAAAAGTCTCTGATCGATGACTTGCGATAGCGCCTGGGTGATAATAGAGCAACTTACGTAATCGAGCCTGAAGAGGCACATCTTTGCACCCAGCTGTGCTAGAAAATTCGTTCATATACCAAATTGAATGTTTTTAAAAGATGAATAAATATTGCTTTAATAATTTTTTTGTTGGGGGGGAAGGTTATTTTGATTTTTGTTTTGTTTGTTGTAATTTTTGTTTCGTTTATTTTAATTTTTGTTTTGTTTGTTGCAAGTTTTGTTTTGTTTGTTATTTTTTCCCCATCCATGTTACATGTGGAGCACCACATTTTCTTGTTTAAAGAAAACCGTAAAATCAAAACGTTATGAAGTATCTGTAAATAAACAGGGGCCACGGGCCGTGGCGCAGTTGGTTAGAGTGCCAGCTTACTAGCACCAGTTCCTCTGTGGTGATCCAAAGGTCGTGGGTTCGAACCCCGGCTGTGCCGAGATTGAACTCATGATACAATTTCCCATATCAGCTGAGGCCCGTGCCTTAAGGGTTAACCCGTTGTCCTTGTAAATCTGTGACCGGGTGGGTTGTCATGTCAAGGACCTGCGACATGACAATTCAGTGAGACAGCACTATATCTGCTACAAGTAGGTCTCATCACGAAATGACTGAAATAATGTTGAAAGTGATGTAAAACCTCAAACAAACAAACAAAATCTGTAAATAAACAGAAACTTTTGCTGTAATTTAATAGCACATTGTAAGAACAGTGCCTGTACAACTAATCCATTATTGTATACCCAAATGTTTAAAATGAGATATAAAAAAATTTAAGAACATTTAAGCTAAATCAGGAGAAAATAATATGACCAAGCTACAGGTCACCGAAACAGGTCACAGAAAATAATATGACCAAGCTACAGGTCATCACTTCAATCAACCAGGTCATGATATAGATTACATGGAATTCCAAGTGATCTACATTCTATACAAAAAAAACATTGCATATGACCAAACCTGGAATTGATAGACATGGTGAGGACATTCAAACCAACCGGTTTGAATGAAAATGAGAGATAAAGAGATTATTTTCATACCCTAAGCAGACGTGTTATTGTAAAATAGATTTCAATTTAGTCTCATGCCTAATACTACAAGATCAAACACTGAACCATTCCATTTTTGTTAAACAGGTTCAAAGTACCAAAAATTGAACTAGAAAGTCATTTCCAAAAGCACAATGGTAAATCACTCTATATCAAAATGTTGTGCGTGGAGAATTATTCCTCACCCAACTATTCCTGAGCTATAAATGCCAGTATTGCAACGTCAGTTACACAAGACAGGACAACCTAAGCAGCACCAGAGACAAGACCAAATGTGCTCAGTCCTGAAAGAGTGCCAAATACGAGTATCGCTTGTTACATCTCAGAAATTGGGAGGTAATCTTTCAGTTTGGCCCCAAATTGTTGTGAACAAAAAAACATTACATACTCCTTTGACTTGCTTTAAACTATATGAACAAATGGTGCAGCTAACAGAGGCAGCACTATATCTGCTACTAGTAGGTCTCATCACGAAATGACTGAAATAATGTTGAAAGTGATGTAAAACCCCAAACAAACAAAGCAGCTAACAGCCAACTATATCATATATGTTAAAAGTGCATAGTAATCTTCAACTATTTCTGTTCATTTTTTATTTATGTAAAATATGATTTGTATTAAGTTCTCATGTTTCTGTGGCAGCCATTAACTCTCTACACCATAACATGAATAGCTATAATAGTCCCTCAGGGTTTGTGTACATTTGTATGTCATCATAGTATCATTTCAGATTATATTTGGACATGGTATTGATGGTATGTTTGAGTGACAAGAATCAGGGTAGGCATTCTGAGTCTTGCAAACAATTTTGTCTTCCCTACATCTATATATTCATTCCAGTTTAACACTTGACTAATCCATACTAGAGTAGCAACAATGAAAACAATATATCTATGTCTGTTTTGGTTTATTAAGAAATGTTTTTGTTTTATACTTATGTTTGATGGAAATATTTTACATTTTGGATGTGAAAATATTATACAATTCTATTATACACTACTCAAGTTTCAACATTTGTGATCCGGTGTCTCTTTTGTCATGTACAATGCATGTTGGGAAGGGTTTGTATGCCTCATTCTTTCTAACATTTTTAGGGAGAACAACAAAAGTAATGTAACTTGTACAGCAGTATCTTAATGATTACATACACAGCTGATGTAATAAATACCATTCTGCATGCGAAGGGAATACAATAATATTGTAGCAAAGAAAACAAAAAACTAAATAAAACCTATTCAGTTATGGAATCTTGAGAATAATAGAAAGACAGTTACGGGTTTAAAAAATTGATTCAAATAAAATGACATGTCCATCAAGATTTGTTGCTACTGTGAGTTAAGTATGCATGTCTACAAAATTCACCCTATGCTTGACAGATTTTAACACACCAGGTGGCAGAATGGCCCACTAAAGCAGTGAGATTTTAGTTTTCAGCTGAACAATGGTGAGGAAATTACTCATTTGACAGCTAATTCAAAGCTTGACATTAACCCACATTGAATGATAATTTTGATACACTTAATAATGAAGCTGGGAATGTTTATGTTAGGGGACTGTCAGAAAATTTGTATTGTTACCATGAAGTTAGAATATGCATTCCAAGAGAAATGAGTGGTGGAACTCCTTGTAAATGATATTATTCCCGATAATATTTATAAATTGTGCACTGCATGTTGCTTAATGACTTATAACATTTACAAAGGTCTACAAGGCATTAATATTGCCACACCCAACCGAGCATAGGAATCAAGACATATTTGTGGGATACTATTCATTTCTATAATACCCTCAACAAGATCACAGACGTTTCCGATTTTTGTTTTAAGTGCTCTTAGATTTGGGCAGAAATGTGGATCAATGTACATGTAAGGTTAGTGTACTTTGAAACACCAAATGTAAGGATCAGATAGTACAGAATAGATATATCCACATTTTAAGGTCATGAAGGTAATTTTATACATTAAACTTATATAAACGGATATAATGAAATTTGCAAAAAAAGCACTGCATCGTGTTAGGCACCAGACCAGCTGTCAGATATATTCCATTGCATATATCATATCATCTATAAAGGTGAACAGGCAATGAAAACATGGGTTTGTCCTTGATGGTAAAAATGGCTAAATTGGATTTCCCAATCGTAGGTGAGCCATTGAGGTGAAATACAATGGTTAAAGTTCTAATTTTGATGGTAATGAAGAGGTTGTAACAATCCAGAAAAGTTGATGAAAACCCTCCTTCCTTAAAAGCAGATGATGATTAAGACTGACTTTCTCTGTGAAGACAAAGGAGTATCATTGCTTGGGCTTGTAAATAATTAGATGATTATAAAACTCCAAACATAGATTTCTGTGTATCTGTGATACATTTGTAATTATCAAACACATTATATGCTTCATTCTTTTCATGAGATCATTAACATCTTTAGGCAGAATAACAAACGTAATGTAACTTGTACAGCAGTAACTTGAGATTCACATATATATCATGTTATGTTTCAAAAACATATTCATTATATTACCTAAAGGTTTAATGATTGTTTTTATACAATGAAAAGTAAACATGTGTAACCAAATAATGATAACTAAATGAATATTAAAAACCACAAGCCACGTTTCTTCCAAAAGAAAACATATACAATGGAACAGACATTGGGGATTAAAAAGTTGAATAATGTTCAGTACAAGTGCATTTACAGGTATTATATTTGGGGCATGATTATGTGTGATAGTTGTAGACAAGCTGTAAAGGCACTTTAAACATGGTGGCTAGAAGTTGTTCAAGAAATGTCTTAAAGTTTCTTCAGGGCCAAACACAAAGTAATATTAATAAGCATCAAGGAATAATAAATCATTATTTATTTTACCTAACTACTATCTTTATAATAGTTGTTTGTGATTTTCGCCAATTTCAACAATATTTCAGTTCTTTCATGACCAGACCCACCAGATGTAGTACAGATAGATGTAGTACAGATAGAGTCAATTGTCACCTCTCAAGAAATTGACATGACAGGTTTACCCACAGCTCATTTGAGAAATTGTAAGATGTGTCTAACACTGCATTTTTCGTAATTGTATATGGTAGAAAGTTAACAGTTTTAAAACTGCCTGGGATAAATGAACAGGATAACTTGTACAGATCTAACATCATAACATGAAAGATTCACAATGAGATAATCTGGGTGTACATCAGAGAATCAGAAAGCTCCACTTTTAGCAGTAGATACTGGTTGGATGAGTTGCCAAAATAGCAGATATTTAAAAATGTGTAAATT
The DNA here is from genome assembly GCA_949316495.1 of Amphiduros pacificus. Taxonomy (NCBI): domain Eukaryota; kingdom Metazoa; phylum Annelida; class Polychaeta; order Phyllodocida; family Hesionidae; genus Amphiduros; species Amphiduros pacificus. Next base: position 17,530,584 of record OX439011.1, on the reverse strand, counting down.
GTGGAACAGGTTAATAACAATGGATGATACAAGATTAACCAAAAGATTGTTTAACTATGAATACAGACTATTTACCGGATGGTGTGCAGAAATTAAACATTTATTTTCACAGCTTGTCCAAGAAGAAATGTATTATTATAATAATAGAATGTTATGTGACATTGAGAGTATATCCAAATTATTAGAAATAAGAAATCAAGATGAATGGCAATTAAAGATTTTGGACAAACCAAAACTTAGGACATATGTTTTATTAAAAAACAAATATGAAACTGAAAACAATGTGCAGTGGTGTATGTCAAGAAAAAGAAAATCTCTACTTGCTCAGATGAGAATGGGTATTTTACATCTCCACATTGAAACAGGCAGACATCTTGGCTTATCTGTAGAAGAAAGAATATGTGCCTTTTGTGATTTGAATGAAGTTGAGAATGAATTTCATTTTGTTTGTAAATGTCCACTATATAGTCAATTCAGAGAAGAATTTTATCACAAGATACAAGAAAATGATAATTTTGTCAGTCTCAATGACAATGGGAAGTTTATATTCTTATTTCAGTATAAATGGAAGTTACTAGGGAAATTCCTAGAAAATATTTGGAGGAAAAGGAGTAAGTTACTCTATTCATAATGACCAGAGAATAAACTTGTATTGTACTATTTGATAATTACATACAAACTGTGGTGTCCCGACATATTATCAATGTAAAGGGCTCAAACTGACTGATCAGTCCTTATGGGCTGGGTTAATATTATGATGAAACAAACTGTGTGTGTAAAAACAAACAATATGTAATATCCTGTCAGTATAATAAATGAATAAATCAAATCAAATCAAAATCAATCAGATAACCGTGAGACCTGAAATATTCACAGTGAGATAACCTTGAGACATGAAGAATTCACAGCGAGATAACCTTGAGATATGAAATATTCACAGTGAGATAACCTTGAGATATGAAGTATTCACAGCGTGATAACCTTGACACATGAAATATTCACAGCGAGATAACCTTGAGACATGAAGCATTCACAGCTAGATAACCTTGAGACATGAAACATTCACTGCAAGATAATCTTGAGACATGAAGCATTCACAACGAGATAGCCTTAAGACATGAGACATTCAGAGCAAAATAACCTTAAGTCATGAAACATTCACTGCGAGATACCTTTGAGAAATAAGGGTTAAAAGAGCAAACCTGAATAATACTTTTGCTTGTGGAATATTATCTCCTGAGCAAAAAACGGTGAACCACCCCTGGACGTATATTTGTTTTAATATCCTCGATAGAATGTTAATGTATATCGGTGTTACACAGGCCAAACTGCTAAAACAATTCAGTTTATTCCTAATACAGCAAGGTATTGCAGCAATACTATTTTAAATGGATTGAACCTCTTTTAACAAATTGATATGAGAAAAGCCATCATTTTCTGACATCTTGGGAGGGGGTATCTTCCCTAGTTTCTTTATATAATGTATCAAAATTATTATTCTATACAGGTTACTAGGTACATTAAGCAATGCAGTTTGCACCAATGCTGTTTAACCTCTGTTATATAGGTGTTCAATATGCTTATGATTATAAATGGATTGAATCACCTTTTAACAAATTAATATGAAGAAAAATATTATATATTCCATTTTATAAATATATATTCATTCCCAGTAAAATCTCTTTTATTGCACATTTCTATCAAGATATAGAATATTTGTTATATGATCTGTCGTCATCAGGAAAAAAAGTGTTCAAGCTGATTGTCATGATCTTGGTTTCCTTTACATGTTTGTAACTATGGAATATTGACCAAATTGCTTCACTTCATATCAAATAGTGAACATGTTATGTCGGGAGTAATTTGTCCCTCGGTCCTGATATTGAACCACTATAAGTTTCAAAATGACTGTGGTGTATCAATTCGCCATTTCTGATATCGTCCAGACAATACAAGAAGTGATCATCTCGGAGCAAACGGTATATCCCGTTAACTTAAGCCAGACAATCATTGGTGGACGCTGAACCTTAAATATGACGTATGTGTAGTTTATCTCATTTTTAATCAATAGTCCTTGTCCTGAAAATATTTAATAGTTAATATAACAAAATAAATTATAAACCTAGACCACAGTGGTGAAGGTATATGGTAAAGATGTTTAGACTAATAGTCATGTCTGGACCGAAGGTGGAACAAAATTTGGACTAAGTCTGGAACGAGGTTGGAACAGATATTTGAACTAGGTCTTTGTCGAGGGTGGTATAGATATTTGGACTTAGTCTGGACCGAGGGCAGCACAGCAAACTGGACCAATTGTAATGTAGATATATCGACTAATGGTAGTACATCTGATGACAAAATTAAGCCATACCTGATCCCATGGTGGTAAAGATACATGGACCTATAATAAAACAGATACCTGGACAAACGGAATTGGGATCTTACTGGTACCCTTAGTGCAAGCTTACAGCACAATGCGCACATACTCGATTGGCGTAAATAAAGACAAGACATACAGGTCGGTCCTACTCTTCTGAGCCACCGCTGGGGATGAACCATTATTCAATCGGGGGGATGATATTAAAAATGCCAACCTTGAGGGTTAAAATGAGACTCACATCTGTAGAAAACATTGATCCGAGGGTGGGATTTTACGGAAGAAATGGAGTTTTATGCTGGTAGAAGTCAACTTCAGAAGGCAAAAGGCAACCATGAAAAAGTTGTAATATTCCTCCAAAGAATATTTGGGAGGGAGCCAGATTATGAGCATCAGCAACAAGTACAATGTAGAAAATAACCTTTAGGGCAGCATCCAATATTTCCAATTACATTTTATTGTTATTCACATTTGCAAGACATTAAGCTTCACCTTCGAGACTAAATTTCTTAGGGATACCTTGTGACCAATGAAATGGAAAGGCTTGTCCACCCACTTGTACCATTTATGTAATTTAAGGTATTCTTTACCGTAGTCCATATCCAAGATGGACTTTCACAAATAAATGCTTGTATGATCTCACGGGAGTTATAAGGTCAGCACGTATATACTTTATAGTCCCTCTGTATCAATATCATATCAGACAAAACGGTAACCATGACAACCCTCGTTACATATATATGTCCTCTGAGATGTAGTCACCAAATTCAATGAAAAAAGTTTCCTGCATTCAGTTCGCGATGCAGCAGCTCATGACGGGATATTGTTACCTGCGGACAGGTCTTCTAGCTAACCTATGGTAATCTTGGCAAACTCACTGGCAGTGATTTGAGGGCCAATATACTTATATACCTGACTATACTTATCAGAGAATGGGGAATAAAGGATGACTGCTGACTCAGCATGTACAGTGCACAACATATGTCATATGCATACACAGAGTCAGGCTAGGCAACTGGCATGACATGGGGGTAGCGCCAGCTGGGTGTGCATCACTGGCAATGGGGATCTCCTGCCCGGGACCGTACTTCCTGGATCGTGAGGATGCATCTGGTCTATCTTGTCTTCATGATCATCTCTCCTCGGTAAACCTCTCTCCTCAGGTCTCCTATCTGTTCTCTTCTCTGTTCTCTGCCATGTGGCTCTGTGTAACCTTACTTATACCCATGCAGATCATTCTCAGTCTCTGGCCAAATGACCAAAACATTTCTGCCCTCTCTTAATGGGAGGGTTACCACGTTATAACAGAGGTCCTGTTTCTTCATCTCATATAAATCACCTCAGGGAGCCCCCTTCTCAGACTGAAGGGTGAATTGAATGTCCACTATTCTCTACATGATTTTTTATATTTTTGTTGGTCTTTGAAATTATTAAAATATGTGTTTGTATAGAACCATATATAATATCATCACATTATAAAAGATGTTTCTGAACACATCATTTACTCAAGTTACTCACATTGCAATATTCATCTTAAATGAATGTACATATGTTGAAAATGAAAGGTCATAGACACACACATGCCATGGCGGTAATGAGCACATGTGAGCATATTATGTCCTTCATGCAGCATGCATGGCTAAATGTCATCATGGATGACATTATTGAAAAAGAGATGTTTGACTTTGCCTATTTAAAAGCCATAGTGGTAGGTTTGCAATCAATTATATAAAATATCATGTTGATCAAGCCAACACTCCACAACACTCAAAAGTTTATTTTAAGTCATGATGTATCAGTGTAAGGGTTAATCAGTGTCCTATTAAAAGATCATTATCCTCAAACACTGATTAGAGTAAAGGTGATCTTAAAAGTGCACATATGGTACCTCAAGACCTGTAATTACCCTCCATCCTTGCCGAGATGTTGCACCATATCAATATGAACACTTTTGATGATGTAGTTAAAACCCATACATTGCCCACAGACAATCTGTCAATCATCCTGCAGTATCTATTTGAAATAGAGTGATTACTGATCAGGACAGGTGCTATGACTGTTGTTCCTTTTGGCTCCCTCCAAGACCATTGTATATTTCAATATATAATAAATACAAACAAATGTACTTTTGATCAGGGAAGCAGGGAGAAGTAATTGCAGCAATACTATTTTAAAATAGTAAAAGCTTTGCAGGTCGAGAACAGAACTAATTACCATTCATCCATTTAACATGCATTACGCAATACGAGGTCGTCATTTTAAAAAGCGGGAGTGACGGGACAAGCTCTTATTTTTGGCGCGAAAACAAATGGAGTGTATCAACTCGCATTGAAAAATTTAATATATTGCGCAACGATGGATCCCTGGCTTCTCTTCGTGTTGCCGCACATCAAATTTACCGTGTTCCGCACATCGAAAACGTAACATGATGTACGTGACGTCCTTGATCTTAGCGTCAAAACTATAACACGTGGTAGAATATTTCTTTGTGTATTTTAAGCCAAAGATATTAATTATATCGCTTTTAATTATCATCGTTTATAGCACTCTATCGGCCGTAAATCATCGTGATAATATTGGGTAAATACTTTTATTTATCATTTAAAACGCAATTAAAATCAATCCACGTGTGAAAGCATTTCTGTCAAAAAGGGGAAGACACGACTCATATAACAAAACATACCGAGTCGGGAAGCTGGGTGAGCGGATTCAGTGAGTTGGTGATTGCGGACGGATACCCTGAGCCGAAGGCGAAGGGTATCCGTCCGCCATCACCAACGAACTGAATCCGCTCACACAGCTGACCCGACGAGGCATGTTTTGTTTTTATACCTCAGACAACTACTGTATTTTTAAAAAAATGATACATGAAACAAGATATTTATAGTTAAAAACATTTGTAAACAAAGCGCACCTCTTTTGACCCCGTCACGTGACCCGAAAATGGCGCGTACAGCCATAGACTGGTTGCCGCCATCTGTGTATATACACGATGTTCTTGACACTCGATGGGGGACCAGTCTAAAGATGGCCGACGCAAAATAGTTCCAACTAATCAATACGTTACAAATAATCGGCATGCTGGTATTCATTCGAAATCGCATCAATACGCGCATCACTGAGGTATAAAAGCAATGGAAACAATGACGAAATGCAAAACTGTGAATGCTGATAATTGGAATCAGTGAGAACAAAGTCAAAACAAAGCATTTCGAAATAATAGACCAAAAATATTGGGTAAATACCGGGAGAGTCCCCTCTTCAATTTCGCGTCCATTTAATTTCGCAAATGACGTCCTGGCGTGAATTAACGCGAAAATAAAAAGGTCGCGAAAATTTGTCTGTATACAGTATATCGCAGTATAATGGAGCGTACACTTTGGGCTCTACTGTACTGGCGATGAATTCAAGGGTTTTAATCCAGAATAGGCAGCATTTTTCATTACAAAGTACAACTTTAGTAGGTTGTCGCTGAATTATTGAAACTTATCAAAATTGTGATTTGTAGGCCTTGTGAAGGCATTTTAAGTTGGATGAAAATGGAAAAAGCTTAAAATTAACCAAAAGCAGGGTCATTTGATCACAATGACATCAACATTATATTCTGGGCCATTTGAGGCTGGTACAAATGGCCTTGTTTGCTATAATAAATCACTATTTGAAATCAATAATTGGAAGTCAGTGTTATTAAAACATTATATCATTTTTTATTTGAACCATTCATCTTTTAACAAACATATGAGCAGAACAATTAGGATGTGTGCAATCAACCGCGAAAAAAATTGGGAATGGCCTTGTTCCAATAAAAATATTGGCCTTATTATTTTCTTCTGTCACAACTTAGGTGTTAAATGGTGTGACGTGGGTTAAAAGGTATACGATGTGTGATTCTTGAAACGTTATGAAATTCAGTGATTCAGCACACAGTCACAGCTCTCCATTTTATAGGCGGCACAAAATCTTTGTTTCAGTGGATGTATTTACGTCAGTCAGTATTCTTTCACAGTTCTGTTACAAACGCCTTTAGTTATCATTATATTTGGACCGAAGTGATGAGAAATAAAAGATTGCTTACAACTAATAAGTCACAAATATTATTATCAGCAATTTCAACTTTGACCTTGAATATTCCTTGACCAATTTAGATATTTGCCTTTTGGATGTGACAGTGATTTGGGCATAACTGTATTTTCGCTTATCCTTGTTTTGTCTAAAGTGATGGATGATTTAGGTTCAACTCATTAGGGGCTACGGGCCGTGGCGCAGTTGGTAAGAGTACCAGCTTATCAGCAACAGTTTCTCTGTGGTGATCCAAAGGTCGTGGGTTCAATCCCCGGCCATACCGAGATTGAATTCATTATACAATTTCACACATGAGCTGAAGCCTGTGCCTGAAGGGTTAACCCGTTGTCCTTGTAAATCTGTGACAGGGTGGGTTGTCATTTCTAAGACCTGTAAAACCCCAAACAAACAAACAAATCAAATCAACTCATTAGGCTGTTAGGCTGTTGATTGTCATGGTATTATCGCCCCTTGTCATGAGGTTGGGGGTGCTGTGCCTAATCACCATCATGGTCCGAAAGCTATCAATATCGAAAACTTTTGACAGAGATTAGGCACGTGACAGCTTTGTGATGACTAATGACAGTCCCGGGGTTGTCATGGAAACATTCAGTGAATAATGACTGACTTTTTATTGCAGTGACATCTAGCGGATGACACTGATTGGGCAGGGGTCCCAAAGTCGTCAATATCCATCAACTGGTTCCCTATCATTTGAAATTATTAGACCTGAGTCTACTATTTGATATGTGGGACCAGGGCATACGAAAGTAGTGCTTGATAATTTCCTACTCCCCCTTATAATACATGATAATAACGAGATGCAGATCACATTAGACATAAAATGAATAGTGATATTTAATAGCACAATAATGGCTTGTTTTGTCAAAGTTATTAGAAAAATAATGAGAATAATTGAAGGGACTATATATTGATCTTTGCTATCAGGGGCTCATTTCTATATTGCCATGTTCTGTTCTTTGTTTTCAAGGTAGGTGGCGCTTTAACAGATCCTAGCAAAAATTTCAATGGTCAACCTAACTTCATACTCTGCTTTTAGAAAGATAAATATTTTTGCCATCTTATAAGTATTTTTCAAAATACCCTAGGTCGATACGAATATTTTCTATGAATTTTTGAAGGTGAGGCATTTACTATGGTTTTCAATGGGACATTGTAATAGTGGTCCGAGGCCTAAGAAAAGGATGGGGTACCAGTCTAATAATATTATCTTCACTGGAAAGCCATTTATTTTAGTGCCATTTACTTTAATGATTTATTATTTTACTGAGTTTTGGCTCTGTAAATAACTCCAGTAAATCGTAGATCTAAAGATTTCTCGTTATTATCTCTGTTTATAATATACATTCAGATTTTTAAATATGTTTGGTATCATATAGCACTGCGTCAAATGTCAATAAATGCCAAATTAGGACGATCTGAAGAGGGGGTGAAATAGAATGGCTCCAGCGTAAAATTCGTTGGATAGGAGAACTGTCAAATAGTATTTCTGGTTTAATATCTGGATGGGGTACCAACAAATATAGTGTTCTCCAATCACCCATCGGCAAAGCCCAGATAGGTGATCTGGAGGGGTTTGTCGAACGTCCATGGTCTCTACCAACTCCAACCAAAGAAAAGTTTGGTGGAGTTGATTGAGCTCTAGTGAAGTAAAAACTCGCCAGCTGCAAAAACTTTGGTAAACCCGTTTAAACGTCAAAATTGAACCCGTTTCAACTGCCGTTAAAACGGGTTTGATTCAATTTTTGCAGCTGGCGATTTTGTGAGATTTTAGACATAATCATACATAAAATATGAATTATCACTTAAACAGTTGGGTATTTAAAAAATCACATCTGAACGAGATTATGACCAAAAAGCAAAAATCTCAGACCTCTCCAGATCACCTATCTGGGCTTTGCCGATGGGTGATTGGAGAACACTACAACAAATATCATTGAACTTTGACCCTGAATTTCTTTACCTATTTGGATATTTGCTGTGATGCCTCTCCGAAGCAAAGATCCCCTATGTCACATTAGATTTTCATAGTCAAACGCATCTTCAGCAGACGATATTTGGCAAGATTTACGGCTAGGTCATTTTACATTTGGGGGATGGAGAAATATAAAATTTAATATCATTTTCAAAAAGGAAATGGCATAAAAAATCTTCTTTTTTTTCAAAAAAGACTTGCTTATTAAATCATCACTTATTTTCTTTATGATCTATATGATATTTAACTTCTAAGTGGAAATTCATGCAGTTTGCGAAAAAGAAAGAAGCCTAATTGACACTGGTTTGTTTTAGCGAAGCCCAACGATAAAGTTTGCATGAACGAACATAAACGAACCTAGCAGTCATATGAAACACGAATTTAGAGGCTTGAAGCATGGGATCTATGATAAACACTAACAACAGTCCCATATCGGGACAGTAAACCCAGGTAAAACACAATGTAGAAACAATGTTGTGAGCACGTAGAAATAAGGTTTAGTTGTCTTTCTACATTTTTTCAACGTGCTAAGCACGTAGAAAGATAACCTTGTGGTCTGACCTTATAACAATGTTATTGTTTTTGTGCTTACAACGTTGTCTGCACGTTGTCTTGAAATGTTTGTTTGCTTACAACATGCTGAGCACGGAGAAGAAAACTGGTGGCGATTTAATTGGCCAATAGGTGGCTACAGTACTACAGAAAATCGCGACCTGTAACAGCTTAGTTGTTAGGTAATTCAAAGTAATAGTGAATTTAATGGATAAGACATAATTTTCTGAATGTCTAAAATATAATAAAAAAATATATGATCATGTTTTTTGTTGTGATAAAAGTTTACTGCTATTATCTACTGCAATGTAAATCCATATAATTTCAAACAATGTCAAAAAATCAGCATAACACGCCAGTTGATATGCTAGGAGAGGTTGCTGACGGGACAATCCCAACTGAGAACCTAGATTAGGCCAAAGATACCTGAATTTGTTCACGGCTGGATGTACCACATGCTTGCAACATGCTGAGCACCAAGTGTTTGCAACATGCTGAGCATATGCTAACATCGTTTTGTCACAACATGTTCAAAACATAATGTCAGTTTACAACGTCCTCACAACGTGCTGAGCACATGCACACAACATTCTAAGCATGTGCTGAGCACGTTCTCACAACGTTATACAACAACGTGCTCACAACGTTATCAGATCTACGTCCATACAATGTCATGTTACAACGTGCTCAGCACCAAAACACAACGTAGAAAAAACGTAGAAAAAACGTAGGATTGTTAGCTGGGAAGGTGCTCGCAGGTGTCCATTAGTTTGGCCTCAATTCCGACCACGCATCCAGGCACCATCCGGAAATACGTCATCATTTTCTGGTCATTTTCTGGTCCCTGTTCTATATCTAGGTGAACCAATCAGAGCAATCCTTGATAATCTGTGACATCAGTCGCCCGCTGCCCAAATAAAGTCGAATTCATTTAAATGAGCGCATTGATTGTCCGACTATGGTGGGACGAGGATTGTCTTGGATCTCAGATTTTTAGATATGAAAAGAAAACTTCTCATCACCACAAAAACACGTTAACCAGTCTTGGGATTGGACATTGAACGTTTGATGGCTTCCCTATGAGCAAAAGAATGTTTATCAATGGATCTAAAATGATAAATCGGAAAAATGACTGAAATATATGCCATACATGAGGTGAAATATGATATTTTGCTGAATTATAAAATATTCTGCATTTATTTTTGTGTTCAACAATAACAACAACTCACTTGCTATTTATTAATTAAAAGGTAAAATATGATCCCATGAAATGACTCATTGTTTTCCTAGTTTTCAACGTAAATGTAATATCCTTGATAATTTCTTTTCCTTTCTAGACTATAATATAAGGTCATTCATCTCTAACATTTTGCAAATGAAATTGAGACATAACTAATGTTTAAATGTAATTTGATATCATGAAACATAATATCCTAGTGATGCCACTTAAATAAATACTACTAAACTGGGATGAATATTCCGAAGGTGGGACGTGGTTCATTTGGTAAGACGTGTATCTCCCATGCTTAAGGTCCAAGGTTCGAATCCTGATTGAGAGGAGTACTTCGTTCATGCTGCATAGTCAAAAGCGGCAGTCCTCCAAATGATTCAATACCAGCCTATTTATTTGAACAACTAGGATATTAGGCATTTAAAGGTGACCTTAGAATGAAGCTATTACTGACAAGATACATGAAAGCAAGCTGTTGTAGGTAAAACTAAACTCTTGAGGAATACTTTGCAGAGAATAATAATCAGTCGGATAAAAGTTGGTCCTGAAAGAGGGAGAGAAGCCTAAGTATGTTTGATGTCAAGGAGCTTATTGGAATTTACTGAATTCACATATTGATGTGCTGCGGGCCTGTTATTGGTAGGTATAGCAAGCAAGCTTTATCAGATAGTGCCACAAATTCAGGTGAAATGTCACAGGTATGATTATTTCTGTCTGTTCAACAACAAGAACAATAAAATATTGAATATCATATATCGAAAGAACTTCATTTATTTTCACTTTTATAGGATATCTCTTACCTCCATAGCAGGACTTCTCTGTCATATTAGTCCCTGCCAAATGTGAAAAGGTGAACACAGAATCGAGCGCAAGTCATCTGAAAATCTGACTGTCCACTCATTGGTGAAAAAATAATAAATTTGTTTAGTACTGTGCCAGACACCTGATTATAGTTTGTGACTTAATGTTGGTCAATTAAGATTTAAGGATATTTTTTGTGGGCAATGGAAGTATTTATGACTCAAGGAATTCCAAACATTTAATGAGAACATAAACAGGGCAATGACTGCAGAGGTAGTAATTGATAACTACCTGTGTAATGAAGTGTATGACTGCAGAGGTAGTAATTGAATACTACCTGTGTAACACAGAGTATGACTGCAGAGGTATAATTGAATACTACCTATGTAATACAGAGTATGACTGCAGAGGTAGTAAATGAATACTACCTGTGTAAAGCAGAGTATGACTGCAGAGGTATAATTGAATACTACCTGTGTAATGCAGAATATGACTGCAGAGGTAGTAAATGAATACTACCTGTGTAAAGCAGAGTATGACTGCAGGGGTATAATTGAATACTACCTATGTAATGCAGAGTATGACTGCAGAGGTAGTAAATGAATACTACCTGTGTAAAGCAGAGTATGACTGCAGAGGTATAATTGAATACTACCTGTGTAATGCAGTGTATGACTGCAGAGGTAGTAAATGAATACTACCTGTGTAAAGCAGAGTATGACTGCAGATGTATAATTGAATACTACCTGTGTAATGCAGGGTTGATAACTAACGTTCTGTTAATTCTAAAATTGGTTAGCTTTCTAAAACTTATATAAAACTTCTGACCAGCCTAAAATATCATATTATCAAACTTATGAAGATATTAGATATTAATCATTATCTCTTCTATAATATTTACAAAAACATATTCATCATAAATTATTATTGTGTTTTTTTATCCTTCCATAAGTTGTTATACAATGCTATTTATTATAATTGTTAAATGATCACTGGCAGCATTCTAACTGGTAACTGGTAATAAGTAAATAACTTCCCACTCACGGACATTCTGACCATGCGTCAGTGTGATGACGTCAGTGTGATGACGGTGCATCCATTGTTCGTTTCGCTTGTATTGTTCACCACATACTGTAAAGGTTCTTAGCTTGACTCTCCATTCCAGTCCCGGGATTCCAGTTCTCTACCTGAGTCCTCTTTGAGTCGTTAGAGACTGGTTTCCTGTAAAGAAGGTAAATAACCTTGTATTTCCTGTCATCAAAACTGTGACATGGGATATAAAAGTGGTGGCCTGTTACATGGAAATATTCTTTTCTTCTCACATGTCCTATTTATCCATTAACCTTAGTTTTCTCTTTGAACGATCTTGTCTCCTGTCTATTGTTTCCCACATTTGTGCAGGTAATTAGGTTCTGGATCTTATATTCCCAACCAGTTTCACCATTTCGTTTGTTTTGTACGAAGTGGAGTCTCCATAGTCTACCGTATGGTGAAACCATAAATAGAGTCTTTTTTCGCTCGCGTTTGTTTTGACTTTAGGTCTGAATGTTAGAGGTTTTGTTATGATTAAGCTGTAAGTCTATGGAGCTTACCCCGATTATCGGTCCATGGCGGCCATGTTTTGGCTCATTAATTCTGCTTACACAGTCAGATGTCGCTTTTGTTTGATTTATGAGTGCGTGGTAGAGTAAGAAGATTTTGCCTTGGGTTTTTTTGCCTTGGGATTTTGCAAACTTACGCGAGCTTGATTTTTTTAAATCAACACTTGTTTCATTTCCTGGGATGAAGACTGCTTTGATTGTTTTGTCTGATAGGTTTTAGGATGTCTGTATACAATCAGGGGGTTTTATGGACAAGCATCTTTATTTGATTATAAATCAAATAATAGCCAATATTTCCGTGGTATTTTCCTAAATTTTGGATTGGCTTCATTTTAGGTGATGGTTATTAACAGTGTGACGTGTTCACCATGACTTCCAGTTTATTTTTTAGCAAGACTTCCCCATTGGTGTTCCTCCTCCTGACCTGGATGACTTAATGTCGGGTTGGGATCCTCTTGATAAGGCGAGACTCTTAGTTTATAACGCTAATCATAGTCTGTTATATTCACACAATTTCTCCAGGTCCTGAGGAATTTCCCTCATGATCGCCCTCGTTCTACAGTGTTTTGTGTGTTTAAAATGAAGGCCCCATTTTCGCTCGCGTTTGTTTTGCCTTTAGGGCTAGATGTTCGAGGTTTCAAGATGATTAAGCCGTAAGTCTATGGAGCCTACCCCGATTATCGGTCCATGGCGGCCATGTTTTGGCTTAATAATTCTGCTTACACCGTCAGATGTCGCTTTTGTTTGAGAAGTGTTTTATGAGTGCGGAGTAGAGTAAGAAGATTTTGCCTTGGGTTTTTTTGCCTTGGGATTTTGCAAACTTACGCAAGCTTGATTTTTTAAAATCAACACTTGTTATACCTTTACAGAAGTACTTAATTTGCCTGGACCCACATTTCATAACAAAATGGACTCTACCTATACCAGGTGTTTTGATAATTCTTCAATCCTTAACACATACCTGCAAATAAACCCTCCGAGTCATTCTTGTATATATTCCATCAGTTTGGCATATCATAATCCCAAAGCAATGATATTCATCATTTTAAATATGTGGAATTGTCAATATTTGAACAGGTCAGTTGTGATGGAAATCAACGAGTTACACATAACCTACATGATTTATGTATTTTGCTGATTTACCAGTGAAAAAATTAAATTATGATTTTCAATCACTTCAAATTCAATTCTTGAGGTTGACCAGTGCAATGACCAATAGAATTTGACAAATATCTAAAAAGCATTGGAAAAGTCCATTTCATATTGTGCCCCCCTCAGAGCAATATAAAATGTTCATAGTGATGTGAACTCTGCTTAGTTCCCAGTATCCAATTTCAAGGGCTTTTACTCTACTTCCAACAATAGATGCCATGCTCTAAATAACTTTCTAATGATTCATTTTGTTTATGTCGTGTTGTCAAAGATCAGCCAAAAGTGAATGTGGTCAGATGTGTACAGATCACTTCTTGGAAATGGTGTCAATGCCTCCATGATAATTGTCTAATTTAACGGTTATTTAACTATTTTAACAGTATCAACAATACAGATTTATAACATCTATATTTTAAAAATCGAATATTGAAATAATTTTTTTCTGTCAAATGAAACCACAATTTAAATAAAGAAATATGTGAAATAATAATGGACAGATGTAATAATGGACATTTGTATGTGTGGTGATAACCAACTATTACTGGCCTCGGCCTTGGCGCAGTTGGTTAGAGCGCCAGCTTATTAGCACCAGTCCCTCTGTGGTGATCCAAATGCGTGGGTTCGATCCCCGGCCGAGATTGAACTCATGTTACAATTTCCCATATGAGCTGAGGCCCGTGCTTAAAGGGTTAACCCGTTGTCCTTGTAAATCTGTGATCGGGCAGGTTGTTATATCAAGGACCTGCGACATGACAATTCAGTGAGGCAGCACTATATCTGCGACAAGTAGGTCTCATCACGAAATGACAGAAATAATGTTGATAGTGATGTAAAACCCCAAACAAACAAATGAACAGACCCACTATTAAGACACATGAAAGCGGCCACAACTCACATTCAGGTTTAATTCCTACCACTGGTATCCTGATCAGAGATGGTCTTCTTCATGTCAAATAATTTTTTTCAAGGGCAACAGGTCATACAAAGAATGAACTGATGAAGATCGTTACATGTTTTCTTTGAGGAAAACTATGTATGCAATTGTGTATAAAATGGAAGGTTTGCCCAGAGAAAGTTCCTTTCTAAGGACAATCTCTAATACTTGTTGTCGGAGATACTAGTTTTCTTGGATCATCAAATAGAAAGTATTTTTTATTCCACATATTTGACCAAAAGGCCTTAGAGTTATTATGTATTCTCTCCCACACTGACTGGGCAAGGGGGAGGGGTGAATGCTCATTTCACTTCAATTAAATGGTCACTTGTTCTTTTTAAACCTGATTGTAGATATATGGTGTATGGATCAGCATGTCCATTGTATATTAAAATGCTTGAACCAATCCAAAATCAAGATTTGAGACTTTGCCTCGGTGCATTTGGAAGATCACCTGCAGATAACTCGGTGGTTGAGGCAGAGCTGCTCCTTAATTTAAAACAAAAAAAGATTGCCCTTTACAATTGCTACTAATCGAGAATATTCAGTTCAATACATCATATTCAATCCAAATTATATGGACATTCAAGAAAGTAAACCGAGTGCCATATCTATTTTTGGCATTTCAATCAATGTATCTTTACAAACCTTAGAAATCAATCCAAATCAAATAGCTAATTTGCTATATCCACAAACACTTTCATGGACTTTAAGACTTTTAAATATCAATATATCTTTGTGGGAGCCAAAGAAATACTCCAAAGATCACTTCAGTTACTTTCAATGTCAGTGCTTAAAGAAAATAAATCTAGTTTTGTTGGATAACAGTGTATTTACCATACTGATGGATCATTCAATGAGGATAAGGCTACAGCAGATGATGTTAAGGGCAATGACATATATTCTAAGCTCCTTCCAAACAAAGCATTCATCTATTCAGCTTGGCCTTTTGAAATCTACACGGCGTTAGATCAACTAGAAACTTCTCATATTTTTTTTTTAATATTTTCCATTTCTATGTCTAACATTACAAGTGTTAGAGTCAAAGGCTGCAATAATAAGAAAAAAAAATAAAATGAAATGCTAACGCAGCAGCATTTTGGATAAACATCTAATAAAACATCTGATAAATGGCTATTGCTTTGGAATGAAAGTATTTTGAACAGTTTTACTCTAAATAATGCTTGTTTCTGTCGAACAAATGCTTGTGTAAAGATTTGCAGCGAAGTATCAGTTGATGAAGAAAAGGTGGGTTGTTTGGCACATGGCTTACCGCTATTCTTCCATTCATTCATTGCTCTTTGGTCACTTTGTCAGAGCAACATAACAATGGGATCAAAATATATGGCTTTCTTACTCAATGACATTGTGAAGGTTATGTGAAGAGATTAATGCAGGTTTTACTGAAGGTTGAGTTGATAAATGAGTAGTAGATACAGGAATCTAAACTGATGTTGCCATGAAACTTGATTTACTGAAAAAGGAATATTTTTTTCTCGTGTCTTATAAATCTAAGATAACTTCGTGAACGTGACTGATGATCACATTTATAAGTGTTAGTTTTACAAAATATTCAGTAGCATGCTAGTCAGCACCTTTTGTTTTATCTTATAAATCTAAGACAACTTCATGAATATTACTGATGGGCACATTGATAAATGTTTGTTTCACAGTATTCAGTACCATGTTGGTCAGTTTTTAATTATCAGAGCCATGACCATGTTTCTGACATCTGAGGCAATTTAATGGACTTGGGAATACATATTGATGACAAAACAAAACATTGTTCAGACCATTTGCCAGTGAATTTGGACAATATAAACATAATCATGTAGAATAATCTAAGAACACAAATTCCATGTTTTAAATATGAGATATGATAAAGATAAGACTGTAGGGTCAAATATCCTACTCACAGAAGTGTTTTAGATATGTCTCGACACCGTGTCTAACCTCCCGAGATATTGATGCTTCGAGACTGTTCTAGACATGACTAGCAAAGTGCACCAAGTGATAATACCCAGGGTTTTTTTAAATATTACCGACTGGCTGAGCTGAAGGGCCATCTCCTTCATATTCTGCCAGTGAAATTTGGAAAATATAAACAGGTAATTATGGAAATTTACTTTCTTGTTTGCTTAGGGTTTAATGTCACTTTCATCATTATTTCAGTCATTTCGTGATGAGACCTACTTGTAGCAGATATAATGCTGCCTCACTGAATTGTTATGTCACAGGTCCTTGACAAGAAAATCCACCAAGTCACAGATTAACAAGGACAATGGGTTAACCCTTTGGGCAGGGGCCTCAGCTCATATGGGAAATTGTGATTTGAATTTAATTTCTCGATGGCCAGGAATCAAACTCATGACTTTTGGATCACAATTGAGGAACTGATGCTAATCAACTTGCGCTCTTAATTTAATGTGGTAATTATGAAATATAATAAAGATCAGACTGAAGGGCCATATCACCTACTCACAGATTTTACCCAGGATATTGATGCCTGAGGGCCTGTTATAGACATGTTAGCAATCTCGTCTAATCCCCAAATAGATCCGCATGATTGTTAAGATGATTTATGAGTCTTTTTAATGAGTGCCCCCTTGTGGCAGAAAAGAAAATAACAAATATTCATATATTTTATGGGAAGTGGTACATTTAGTGTTCAAATATATTCCCTTTTATAAATCAAAGCATTAATGAATTTAAGCACATTGATATATGAATTATAAGATGCGATAACAAATATTTTCTTTTAAAATATCCATAATTGCCTGCGTGCTCTTTGATAAAATGTGGATAAAAACGAATAAGATATGCAAATTTGTTCTGCAGATTGCAAAGCAGGGAAAGGCTTGTGTTCAGCTGTGCTAATGTTATTTTTGTGTAAAAAAAGTTCACTGTGATCCTAGTAAAACATATTTTCTCATTTTCATTTGTATAATTTAGAAATATAAGAAAAGTTAAGCAACCAGAAAGAGAAATAAAGAGATTAATAAGATATTTTCCAAATATTCAACTGTGCACCTTACCTCTATTTCCTCTTAATGTTTTTAAAAAGTAAAATCTGTTTTACGCAGTAGATATTATTTGGATTATTTTTACAAAGTTGCTTGAAAATCCACTTAAAATGGTCCTACAAACTTCAGAACTTTTTCCCATGAAAAGTTCATGATAAAAGAAAACTTGGAGTAGAGATACATAACTTCTATGCCATATAACTTTTATGAATTAAAAATATATCAGGTTTAAGTACATCAAAGATTTCCCATCATGATTATGGAACAATAAGTCAATAGTTTTATTAAAAATATATAAATACCAAAAGTGTATGTCATGACTATAAATTTAAAACAAAAAGGCAACTCTTTTTTACCGTTGAGCTATTTTCCCGTACCTTTTTGAGAACATTTTATTTTTGGGTAAAAAGAATTTCAAAGTAATTTCCTCAGAAAATCTGTCACCAGAGGACACTAACCACAAACAGCGCTATGCAACTGGCCTTAACATTTACGATGCTGACCTACGTTCAAATTGGCCGCTCACAAGACTCAAGGCACATGGCATGATGTAATTGTATAAGTCACTCTATGTACCTTGACATTTATGTTTAGCTGTACCTTGACATTTATGTTTAGCTGCATGACAAATAAGGACATTGTTGTAAATTTGATAGAGAGGGTGTTATAACAGTGAATCCAGTGCAAGGGGGAGCGTGCAACTGCTCAGTAATACCCGGGTTTTGTAGATATTTCCAACTTTGCTTGAAAAAGGATTTTGCCCTCGATATAGATAGCATAAGACTACAATATACAGGTCTGTCCCCCATTGGACACAAAGCGCCACAACTCTGTAGAAAGTCATACATCGTTTGTAAACGTCATTCATTTTGTCAGGGTAACAGGGATATATGCGTTTTTAACAGGGTATATATCCTTTTATTTAATGTTATTATCCTTATCCCATAAGAGTACATAGGTAAAAACTCTGATGTATTTTGAAAAAAAAGGTCAAATATTCCACATCCAATTTGACTGTGTTTGGTTACCATCCCTTGTGAACATGTTTGTGCTGTGAGGGTACATGACGTGAGAGGCCATGAAACTCAGTCAAATATCTTTGTACATTTTGCATCTACGATAACGAAGCTAAGGATATAAGTAAGTATGTTAAGATCTGACATTTGAGGCGATCTATCACATTATAAAACACTTTAGAGCAACAAAAACCGCTAATTCATACAAGATATGAACATGATGAATTACAGAAAAGTAAATCAGAAATAATTTTCAACAAGTCAACAAACGTTTTGGAAGTCACCGATTGTATCGACCTGTGAAGCTATCATCTTTCCTATTTTCAAATAAAATCCAAGAAAGAATAAATCAGTGTTTCTATATCAACAGTATGATCAATAGCATGAATAGAACTCTGCTCTGTGAGATTATGAAGGAAGCATTTCTGTATATGCTGATATGAGATTGAGACACATCAATGGTGGTACCAGCTGGGAGCACTCTCAGAACCTCATGAGCCCCGAGGCGAGGGGCTGGATTTAAGTTGTAGTTCCTGGACTTTGTGCAGTCCAGTTTACAATGTCAAAAGTGGATTTTAACGCGAGGCAAATATTTTGTTAGATCAAACTGTTCTGTATTTCGACTTGGAATGATTTTTCACGAAGACAACCCAGCAACTTTGAGGATGCAATTTATTTGCAAGCCATCGACTCAAGGGCCAAACAATTAATTAAGGCTCGCGACGCTGTGTGGCTACGATGTAGACCTACATATAATAAGCAAATCTTCAATCTTTTGTTTTTGTTAGCATTAGCACTTATCCGTATTGTTATATATGTGTAAAACACGTTATACACATATATGGAGGCAAAAATTGTCTGAGAACGCTATTAACAAATATTATTATCGGTTTCTGCATTCACACGCCATTTGCACAAAACACCCGCAACGTTTGGGTAAAAAACAACATGTAATGTTGCTTAACAGAAAACTGCACCAATTTCACGTCGCAGCTGCTGCATACGATATACCTATTGTTTAATCATTTCCCCAGCCAAGGAATCAGCAGCAACATGTACGCCCGCTCTCGCTGAATCATTTCTGTGATCTGCAAGTCTCAGCCATGTGCTTATATATATAGGCTGCCATAAATAGGTCTCTCCTTATTTTCATATCCTTTGCCCATATATAGAAACTACCTGTAGCTTCTGACCAATCAGTGACTGACATGAATTTTGTTAAGCCGATGTTGATTGGGCGAAGTAAATTCCTAACATAGTTTACGTTTGTATCGATGGCTGTGATTGGACGAGAGTTGATACAGCGTATTGGAGTGATTGTACGAGTTGTGTCTGTGTTTAATGGTTGACCGACCAGAAATGAGAAGATTTCTGCATGGCCGCTCACTTTCCTTGCTGTCTACCTGTCTTACGTGAGTCTTAGAACTGAGGAGACACGTCCAAACTCACTCATGTTTCCATAAAGAAAATATAGCGGCATTTTGGATGATACCTTTTGGACAATTTCATCCCGGAATAGAAATTGGACGCGAATATACATCCTGATCCAAATTTACTTTCACGAGTTTAAGCTGATCCGTCAAAATGTCATCCTCGTCATTTCTGCCTAGTGGAAATATATTCCGTGAGCTGCAAGTTGTACATGATACGGGCTACTTTTCTGCTCAACCCTCCCTCGAAGACAGGTGGCAACAGGTATGAGGAACTTGTCAATTTACTGTCAGTTCTGGTGTGATTTTGTTCAGAACATTTTCAGCCACGTCAGATCACGAATGTTTACAATTACGTGACCCAGTTTCTGTGAAAGGGCTAAAACACGGTAAAACAGTTTCAGTGATCAAAAGTTTTGAAATGTTCAACCCTCACGAGTTTGTCAATGTTTACAGGAATCAATGCAATTGACTGTCACAACGAATATGTTAAGTTTGTTGTAAGTTAAACTCGTGTTTTTATCACTGAACTTTGACACTTCGCCAGAAGTGAAGCGATCCTTGCTCTACTAATCCCCTGTGATGATCCACGGTTCGTGTATAACGAGATGTCCATTTTAATTAAGTTCTGATAGCTTCAGTAATATTTTGTCACATAAACTTTTTGAAAACAAATGAATGGCATTTGATCTTGTGAAGGCATGCCAAATGAATTTATGACTTTAAGTTCAAATTCTGTTATTTTCACCACTGATATGATTGGTTCAAAATATATTAAAACAGAACTAACAAGAAATGATTTACATGATTTGTTTGAAAAACATTTTGAAAAGGTGACAGATTACTATTTGATTTTTTAAAAGTTTTTAGTGCCCAGCCAAGACACTAAGTTGTGTTCTTAAAAAAACATGTTTAAAACTGAACTATGTATAAATCCCAGAATACATATAGAAGTCTTCACAAATAAGGTCACTTGCTATAAACATGGACAAAAGAATAAAAAGAAACAAAACAGAATTTAAAATATTTACCCTGTCATCAATTGTTATTAGTTGTGTAAGCTGACATCAAAATGTTTTTTTTATATATATATATATATTGAAGAGTATATATATATATATAGGGTAGAGAGAGAGAAAAAATGGGCTAAAAAACATTTTGATGTCAGCTTACACAACTAATAACAATTGATGACAGGGTAAATATTTTAAATTCTGTTTTGTTTCTTTTTATTCTTTTGTCCAGGTTCTTTTTAATTGAATGGAATCCTGTTGTGATTTATCTTTTGATTAATCACTCAGATAAGCACATGGTATGTAAGGACAGGTACTAAAATAACTCACAAATGTCACATACCAAGGCTATGTGAAATCTGCCATGATTGTGCAGTCCAAATAACAAGGAAATACACCACAAAATAGCTGTTACCTTAAAGTGGACATGGTTCAGCGCCCATATCAAATAGGACACTGGCTTGTCCAGGTACTCCTTTGAACATGATAATTTTTCAAAGGGGGAAGATTAAATCCTAAACTCTGAAGTGAAGCATATTTTCATTGGACAGATTTTGGACTTGCTTCAGAATATGAAATTTATAGGTGAACAATTTTTGTCTGAGAATGTTCTGTAAAAAAGTTGGTGGTGAGAGATTAAAAACAAATTCCTCTTTATCAGCTTGAGACTTTTGGGGGTTTTCCCTGGTGAAGTTATGCGCAGAGTGCTGAGACATGCTTGGCTGGTTTTGAGACCAGTGGTGGTCGAGGGTGATTGCATCTCATGCCAGCCCACCATACCTCACATCAGACACAGCCATGCACTGAAAGAGCCACAATCATTTGCGACAGCCATGTACCTGGTTCAAATTATTTTTTAATTTTTTTTTTTAATCAACACATCTTGTAATTCTTAGTATATTTATTTTTGTGATGCACAACATAGATTTCATGCAACAAAGTCATGCAATAATTCTTGCAAGAGAAAGAAGATTTTGTGTAGTATTTTTGCAATTATCAGTGCAAAATCAAATTAACGTCAAGTCATAGTTAAGAGTGACTAGATATAGGTAGAGATGAACTGGACACCTTAAGCAGTTTGAGTCAAACATCTATTTGGTCATGCAAGAACGGTAGATTGACCAGAGCCTTTGTGCGAGTAGTGTCTCATAAACAAGGTGTGCATGACCAAATATTTCCACTGAATGCACTGGTTTGACTGGATGATATGATCTAGTGGTAAAGCACAACCTTACTGGTCCTACAAGTGCGTGACTATATTGATGTTTGGCTCAAACTGTTAAATGTCATTCCAGTAACTCCTCCACCTTTTTGGTACAGGTGCCATTAAACCATCAAAATCACTGGTGCACATGGTGTTTAGTCATTCCTTTCTAAAAAAAATCATCTTCTAAACTGCTAAAGGTGTGATTTGCATGTTACATAAGTTGGACAATGTGTATTATTTATTTCTATGGTGTCTTTCCCCAGTCTATGTTATCATGATTAATATTTAGTCAGTGAGGTTTGCACAGGGCATTATTGACTGGTCTCCCAACGTGTATAAATGATTTCTAAATCCAGGAGTACAAATATTCCCACACACACATATATATGTGATATAACACAACAATAGGCACTGTTCACAATGGTCGGAACTAATACAGATTTGTCAAAACTTTTCTGAACTCGCATAGAAATGTGTTTCCATAATAGATATATTTATATACATGTATATGCACATAGATTTTGGACTTCGTTTATTAATTACTGTAAAATGATATTTTGATTAGTGAGTCTAAATCCTGGCTTTGAATTGGTTGATTTGAAAATGGTGGCATTGGCAGTCTGAATATCACCTGACAATACAAAATGCTTGCATCCCATGGATCAACCATTGTGACTAGCACTTATGAAAATGAATAATCATGAGTTTGTATATATATATATATATATATATATATATATATATATATATATATATATATATATATATATATATTGGATGGTAATTTGTGAAAACACTTTTTTATGTAATAGTATTACTCATGTTAATTTTAATTGGTCTGGAAATATACAATTATTTTTACTGTAATAATCAACACAGATTTCATTTCTTTGAGTAGTTTAACAGATATACCATCACACCAGGTACTTGTTTTGGGTTTGAAATTGTCAACTACTTTTTCAATGTCAAATTCTTCCACAACATGTAATTTGAACTTACAACTAATTTTTGTGTCTAAATAATAGTAAAATGTCTTATTTCCTGGCATAACAATATTTTTTGCCAGGTTTGACCCAATATGTGTAAAATATTGGTTGAATCAGTGCACAAAGTCAATTTTTCCTTTGATACATTTTCCATCATCTGTGAAATATTCAGGAAAAGATTTTTTCTCCTTTGTTTTATTGAGGATTTCTCCAATAGTTTTCCATATGTTTCTTGTGTCATTTTTGTACATGTATTGTGCAAAGCATGATTCATAGTGCAGTTTTGTGGCTAATCTGATATTTTTATTCTCAGTATATTGTTGTATGTTTTAAGATTTGTTTTTAAAGTATTATGCACTTGTTTGTTAGGATCAGTTTTTCTTAATTTTACAGACATTTTTCATACATCTCTGAATGCTACGTAATGAACAATTCCCATTGTTACCCATGGTTGCTTTTTGTGCTTATGCTTATGAAATTTAACAGTTTTCACATTTATAAATTTCTGAATTTCATTCTGTAATGAATCATTTAATATATAATAATTATCATTTGGATTAGCAGTGTCAATTCAGTCATATGTTTTCAATATTTTTGAGTGCCAATAGCATTTTTTTGTCTGCAGGTGTAAACTGTGAGATTTTGATGTGTTTTACAGGGATTTGCCTTGTTTTTACAAGCAATGATATAGAGTAAGATTGATGATCTGAGATTTTTTTTCATCAATATACCAGAACTTGCCTTCGTGGTCATTGGGCTCAATTTACCGAAGAATTAGTCAATTAAAGTCAAATCTAGTTGGCATTGTGATTTTAGGAATCATGCTGATGCAAGATAAAAATCTCAGCATATACTTCAACGCTCATGCAATACATTCAGTATTTAAGTTGCTAAAATTTGACACAGGTGGAGACAATTCCTTGAAGAAAACGTTGTAGTTTCCAGCTATATCACAAAGAGGTCTGTATATATTTTACCCAAAGTAATTTTTCTGTTCAGACCACCACCTGTTATATAAATTTATAAATTGACCTTCCCATATCTTGGACTTTAGATTTTCTTAAGATGTATAGTTGAATTTGTCATGTAAATATATTACCAGGCCACCTTTGTTACTGGAAAAATTTCCTTGTGAAATTAATTTATAGCCCTGTATTTTAAAAGGTTCATAATCAACCTGTTTATCAAACCATGTTTCTTGTAAGCAGATAGCACTGAATTCAAAATTACATTCCCTGAGCTCTGACAGGAGTATTTGCAGCTTATCAAATTTAGCACCTAAGCATTAAATATAAATACTCAAAATACAAAAATCATTGTTCATATTTGAAATACCTTTGTTTAACTGTTCATTGTTATAGTAGGGAGAGTGCCCTACAGTGGCGACATAAAGGATTTCATCATTTTTGAAGTTGTGTTTACCCAAGACATAGTTTAAGTCATTCGTTTCAATACCACCAATGAATCTAAAAAGATCATTACTTTCCATTTATGATTGTGACCAGTGCGAGAGCCGCAGAACAGTTGCATGACCATGCCACATGTTGCATGACATTTACTGGCTCAAGGTGCTGAGAGCCATTGCATGATCGCAGCACATGTCGCCATATAAATGACCAGTGCTTTCTGCTATGGTGCTTTGCATGATCATGTCACACGTTTGTGGCTGGGTCAAGTTGCTAAGGATGAACTGATCTTGCTCTTTCTCATGTCACTAGGATGAATTATTGAACATACTTTTTGATATATTTTTCATCACTAATATACCAATTTGGTATAAATGACAACTGGCCTTTGCTGACCCCAGTCTGCAGCTAATATTATCTGACTTATTTGATATCAATATCAATTTGCAAAGGACAAATCTAGCAAAACTGTTCCGTGAGTGAATGCCAAGGGTACTAACTAACTGGCCTTGTTGTGCTAAAAAATGCTTGTGCTACACATTTTCCAAGGGTTTGAGCTTCAAATTTTCAAATTCATATTTGAATCTTTAGATTCACATTAACATTGAATTTTCATTTAACAAATAAAATGAACTTATGCTGAAAAATATATAGCCATTGATATTGTGTTATGCCCAAAAGTGCATTTTGCGTGACTGGTTTTAAGCATGGCCCTGTCTAACCTTATTTGGTCACATTTATGACCAACCCAAGACAATTTCAAGGTGAAGAATTATAATCATAGAAATTGGTTGATAATTATCATTTAAAACACGATAAGTGGACCTCAATTGTCTGATAATTACCTGTGTCAGTTGCAATGACCTAATTATTATTTCATGATAAGCTTATGTGTGAATCGTGTATGTCACTCCAGAGAAAACAAATGGCACCAAGAAAGTTTGATATTCGCAAGGAATTGACACACAAATTAGATGGAAATTAGACACATAGATATAATTGAAATGATAAAATTGAGTCCCATAACCGTTTGTCTGGTCAATAGCTTACCCAGTCTGGTCCATCGAGAAATAGGCCCTAATTAAATGCTGATGTTGGTTAATCAGGGGATGTTAAAGTTTTTACTAAGCTGTTGATTAAGATCGGGCTTCCATCAATAACTCTGTGGAACTAATCATTTAAAGGAAGACTATACCAATGTTGAATGTCAGGAAATCTATCATCACTGAAGTGTTGATATTTTCTAGTAATAATTCTCATTCCACTAGCTTTATGAACTTTTGTTTTGAAAGCATCTTTATGAGTTATTTTCATTTGTCATTTTAAATTTGTATTTGAAAGACTTATATAAAAGACATGATTTTATGTTATGAAAATATAATATGATATCCAGAGCAGATCTCAAGGTCTTCTGATGATATGTTTAGCTGATGCAGGCACACAGGTAATACAGGTACCATAATGTGAACTTTGCTATAATCATAAACATGATGAGGATAAACCTGTAGGATGAATATAGCTGGGACAAGAAGTCACGGCTAGTTCCTCGTGCCTCGCGTCAGTGACAGAAACATGGTGTGTGTGTATGTGTGTGATTCATGTGAACACCTGAGTGAAGTTGTATTGTCTCTGTACTGTCATAACTTGAGAGCCTTCATTCACATGATATGATAGATCACTGTGCACTCCGCGGTCACATCTTTGCAAAAAGACCCGCCCATTTTTCTGAACTGTCATAATATTTATCTCAAAATTGCACGGCAAGAAAAGATAGCTTTTGATACATTTTGTCAAATACAAAAGAAGCCAAAAGCTGATTAATTCATTTTATCTTGACATTCGCAACAAATTGTCCAAAAAAACCTGGATGTAAAGATCTAAGTGATTGGTTAAAGGTCAGTGATAAAATGTAATATAAATGAAATATCTTATTAAGACGTCAAATATGGGTGTCATTTGATATTTTTTTTCTTTCTGAACATCACTTTATCACAGCAAATTGTGTGAAAACATCACTGGATAGCTAAGGTGCAGGTAAGACTCAAGACTCAAATTTCATTTATTCTGCCTCAGATATACATTTTAAAGAAATAAATCACACAGTAACAAAATACTCTGACAAATGGCCAGGGAGACTCATGTTAAGGCGGGTTTAGTAACTTAGCAATATCAAAATGGCTGCCGGTGCCCAAGAAGTCAAATGCTTTTAATTTTTGTTTGGAGTGGGTCATATTTATTCATTATTGAAAAGCAGTGGAAGGATGAAATTGCACACATTTATAATCCCAAGCAGTCAATTTTTACATACTGTATTTACTCGAAAATAGAACGACCCTGTGTATAAGACAACCCCCCCCCCCCCCCCCCCCCCCAAATTGATGTTAATTTGCATGAAAAGACCAATTTCCGATAATAGGACGAGTTGGTTTTTCTCGAGACATAAGCACTGCTACCATTCAAGTATGGCGCCCATTTTAAAAGTAAAATGTAAATACAAAGACTCAGAGATCCATCATTGTGCAGTATAATAATACTTCAATGCGAGTTACTCTGTCTTCAATGCGAGTTACCGTCGTGTATAAGACGACCCCCCCCAATCATTGACTAAAGTTTTGGGCCTAAATTCCTCATCCCATATTCAAGTAAATACGGTACTTATAGCACTTTCTATAATTTGGATATAATTATCGCAATATCTCCATGTTAATATTGTATCCACCTGGGTGAATCAATGACAATCTTAGGGATAGCATTAGCCATTATATCTTCAAGTCGCTGCCTTTTTTTAGGCTTGATCAAATATTGCTACAAAATACCTATATGTGATCAAATAAAGTCACATTTATAGGTGACCAAATATGTATAGCTCCAACTGTCAACTCTGATTAAATGCGAGGCGAATTTAGGCTTTCTTGCAATTGTGTTTGACCATGAGAAGATGAAAGAGAACTTGGTTTAAGGCACAAAAGTTAGTTAGTTTTGTGCCATAGATGGTAGTTTGTCCGTTTATCTTTGATCGTATATCATGAGTTCAGGTTGTAGAACCTATATAGTCAGCTTGGTCATGATGCATGAAACTAGAAAGGTAACACATATCTATTTATATATGCTAATTCCTGACAATGTCTGCTCAACTTAGATTCAAATCAAGAATGGATTGTCTCTCAGTTTGTCTTTCATGATGTCTCTCAGTTTGTCCCACAGATTGCCAAGAATATGAGTCTTGTTTTTGTGGATTGTTTGTGATATATTTTTTGCACTTTGCACTGATGATGAATGGGAGAATGGTCAACATTCCTATATCAATGAACAGTCCCATCATAGACTGACCAAGGATTGCATAGAGTCACGCATGACCTCAAAAGCATTGTATGTGTGCTCGTTTGAGTCACGCATGATTTCAATAGCATTGTTGTTGTGCTCGTTTGAGTCGCTAAAAAGCATTTTATAAAACGAATTGCATCCTCATAGTAGCCTTTCTGGACTGTGCAGTTGTTATAAAAAAATATGTGATTGTATACAGCTATGGACTGGACTGGTCACTGAGCCAACCCACTGCAGATGTTATGTAGTTTATGATAGTACTCACAATTGGTGGGCCATGATAACAGGCTTAGAACTTCTACCTACTTCTCATTCAGAAAACACAAATTACCAAACAGGAAATTTCCCCCTCTTATCCACTCCTATCTGATCACATAATTGACTGGAACCTTCATAATTGACAGAGAGGTACCCTATCCTCACATGCTCATCATTAGATGAGATGGCTAAATAGACTGGCTTCCTATTAACATTTACCAAACATGCTTGACCTATTAGATAGCAACAGTTCTAGCTGAAACAGGGAGCCAGTGAAGTTTTCGCAATATAGGAGTGACATGATCAAATTTTTTAATTTTTCCAACAAGCCTAGCTGCCATATTTTGTAATTTTTGTAACTTCATAATATCACTCACAAATATATATATATATATATATATATATATATGTGTATGTGTATGTGTATGTGTATATTTGATATGTATATGTATATATATATATATATATATATAGGGGGAATATATATATATATATATATATATACATATACATATACATATACATATACATATACATATACATATACATATACATATAAACATACATATAAACATGTCAAAAACAAACAAATTTTATAATCCTTTGTAGCTGATTTCTATAAGTGAAAGGGAGATGCAAATATTAATTAATAATGTAGAAGAAACACTCTGCAAATGTTGGGTAATTCATATACAGTTGAAGCAAAAATGTATTTACTGAATATACCTCATGTGTGGCATCATATGATAACCTTACACCTTTCAAAGTATTGTCATGTTTATGCATGATCCCTGGCCCCAATTAATAAATAGAAATATATGAATATAGATATATACATATATACATATAATCCAGATGCGTGTAAATTAATTAAGCTTATCCATAATTTGCTCTTTAGACATTGGGGTCATCCGGTATCATTAAAATATACAGGATTCATGTTTAATAAAGGATGCACACATTATATATGTTAACATTGAATATGCCAGATTTGGGTCAGCAGAGAATGGTCAATTTCCATTTTGTTGTATATGTATATGTATATGTATATGTATATGTATATGTATATGTATATGTATATGTACAGTATGTATATAAATATATAAAGTATTATGTATATGAATACTATGTATATGTGTATGCATATATGTAAATGTATATGTGTATGTTATAAGTCAATGAATCTTAAATTACTACAATATAAGTAATGTGAGATTAATTAAATTCTGGTAAAAATGAGTGTAATTTTTTTTCTTTCCGAAAATGAAAATCGGCAATTAATTGTGGAGTGTGGCATACTATTTTATTGACACTTTTGCTAAATCATGTCAAGTGCCATATTTCATATGGCCAGCAGCTGTGACATTGACCTCTCCAAATGAGAGGTCAAGGTCGCAACATCTCCACTGGACATCTGGGTAAGTGTCAACCATAAGTCCAGAATTTTGAAAATATTTTATTTCAATTTTTTTTTTCAAATTTATAAAGTTCTGTATTCTTTACAGGAGAAAATGCTATTGATGCTGTTCAGAACAATACTTGACTTCCAGACATTTTTAGACCAATTTAATCTTCTTGTTTTTGTTGGGAGAATCTGATATGAATATGAATGGTTTCGTTTTTCAACCCTTTGTTGTTAATTCTAAATCTGTCTCATTTTCCAAAGCTGAGATATTTTTGTGGAGACAAAAAATATTTACATAATTGAATGACAAGTAATGTGTAACTTGATGCCATATTTATTCTTACACAGGCCATGAGTTGTGGTTCAGTTGGTTTGAAAGCAAGCTTATAAGCACCAGTTCCTCTGTGATGATCCAAAACTCATGAGTTTGATTCCCGGCCATGTTGGTATTGAATATCATATAAATTCTTACATAAGCTGAGGCCCATTCACCATGCCTGATGGGTTTAACTGGTGTCCTTGTAACTCTGTCTTGTCAAGGGCCTGCGACTTGACAGATCAGTGAGGCAGCACTGTATCTGCTATAAATAGGTCTTGTCATGAAATGACTGAAATTATGTTGAAAGTGACTTAAAACCCTCAACAAACAAAAAGAAACAGACCCTCCCAACTTATAATTGGCTTAGAATCAAAAATATTGTGAAAAGATCACGGAAGAACCTCACCAGAAAAAAACGTAGTGTTCGGCATTCACTTAAAGTAAAACATTAGAAATGGCAGTTTATATTTGAACCAATAGAAATCAGGGCCTAACGGTTTACATTATTTCATACCTTAGGGATGAAAACATCTATTGTGCAATTGTGACAATAGCAACAAATCATTATTTGCAAACTGGATCATAAAAAAAGAGTTTTCAACTTTTCACTTGGCAAGTATCAAATTTCAGAATCATTGAATGTTTTCATTGCTCATCGCTAATAGACCTTTAATGGGTACCAGGACTGCATGGAATATCAGTGAAACATCAATATGTATAATAACCTTCTCTCATTTTTTACAAATGTATTGTGTTCATATTACCTTTGATTCACAAAGTATTGTCAAAAGATGAACTTCAAGGAATAATGTTGTTGACTTTCAATATACAAATCATTTAAGTTGGTTAATTCAAAATGTCAACAGAAATACGCAGAATACTTCAAAGCTCAAACACTTGATAAGATAATAAAAACACTCAGAGACCCTCAAAAGAAAATCTATTTACAGTAACCGAGGAGATATCCCGAAAACAAGGTAATTAAAGTCTTGCTTTCACGGTCAGGAATTAGCCATTTGAAGACGAAAGATTATATTTTTAGCCCCTTACTGTTAGTAATGGATGGAGATTTATAAAGGAGGTAATGGTCCTTGCACTGCCAATAGACATCCCCATTGAAAAGTTAAATAGCACAGTTACTTTGAAAAGAGGCCGTACTAAATATACCTGAAGAATACCACATATTTAGAATAAATTGCCTGAAAAGAAAAACATGCAATTGAAATTGAGCTTTGATTTAGAAATATTACAAGAATAATCTAAAAATATCAACCCCTTTTTACTTTATGCCACAATTTATTCTTGTGGAATATATAATATATATATTTTTTATTACCAAAATTGTTTGATGATGACAACAACATGATTGTCGCCATGGATGCAGATTACAGTGTTAAGTCACTGCATGAAAGTCAGAGGACATGTAACCTACCGTTTCCATATCATGATATATCGAGGAAATGGAGATTAGAGATTTGTTCATTAATAAACATTATATGAGTCTGAAATATCTTCTATAAATATTTTTGACTCAGAGTTGGTCAGAGGAACATTAATATTGATAAAATTAATAATTTTTTGATGAGTTTTCTGAACAGAAACCTGCATGCATCTTATGTCAAAACAATATGGAGCATAATATGTCCATCCATGGTAACCATGGTAATTAAATAAGGGCACAAACCAACTTCTCATGAGATGGAGGAGGATGCATAGTTACATATACTGAATTAACTATTCTTTTTGATTTTTTTTCACGATTTTTGCTGTTATTGTGAAAATAATAGTTTGAGCAAAACATCTATTTTGTTTGTCAATAAGTAAGCCATACTGTGCAATTCTTTTACATGACTAATGGCTATATTTTAGTCGTGCTCAGTTGAGTGACATACTTAGATATAGAAGGACATAAAATAGTCAAGCATGATCCCGCCCAGATGCATAGATCTATGCAATACCAGACCCAAGTATGGCTCTGCTGGTGAAACTCTGTTATCTGGTATAGTTTGGCACAAATAGACAGAAGCGAATATCTGAGAAGCGAACAGAGGAACATATTTTGGGTACTCCCTTTGAGGTGGTCGAGTGCACAATGGGGCATCAGGAAATTAGGACAATCATCTTCTTTTGAAGCCTTTGTTGCCACGGTGATAAGTCCCTGGTCAGATCATGAGAAAGAATCAATGTGTGTTTCCTTGCAAAACACAGGAACTTGGTGATCTCCCTGCACAGATGAGGTCTAAACAAAAAAGAAGCTTGTTTCCGATTTTAGTACCTACCCAAATTCTAACTAGCTAAGTTTTTTTTGCCTTTCCAGTGGTGAAGACATATCTCTAGTTACAATTTCATTACAGATAAATATCCATTCTTAAGATATTTAAGCACTTTAAACAACAAATTCAAAAATAAAAGTCTACCCCTATCCTATTTTTCAGGGCATTTTATCAGAAACAAGTTAATTACTTTTTGGCCTAATGGGAATATTTAACATTAGAAAAAAAGACACGTCTTTAAAATAATGGCCGACGAAGCACAACAAATCTTTCATCCCCGGAAGATTGATGGTAATCTTTATAAACCTCACACTAATCTACTGCAGCCAAACCTCTATACAGGCACACATAAACATGACCAAATAAGGTCACACAGGACCATTGCTTGACTAAATTAGGTCACGCACAGATGCTTATTGACAATATATCAGTGCACATACCACTTGCATGGTAAGATATGGTCGAACTCATTTTAGTCAAATTTATGCATGAACAAATGGTATCATGCCATGGCTAGATTTGTTTGGTCAGGTTTATGCATGACCGTATAGAAGCTTGGATCTGACTGGGCTTAGTTCAGGATCAATGCATGACCATATTTGGTCAGGTTTATGCATGAACATATAAAGGCTTGGATCTGACTGGGCTTAGTTCAGGATCTATGCATGACCATATTTGGTCAGGTTTATGCATGAACATATAAAGGCTTGGATCTGACTGGGCTTAGTTCAGGATCTATGCATGACCATATTTGGTCAGGTTTATACATGAACATATAAAGGCTTGGATCTGACTGGGCTTAGTTCAGGATCTATGCATGACCATATTTGGTCAGGTTTATGCATGAACATATAAAGGCTTGGATCTGACTGGACTTAGTTCAGGATCCAGCTCATAACCTGAAGGTCCATATTATTCTTGGCTCAGACATACTTCATCGATGTGGGTCAAATATGTACAGCTTTGCTTTGGGCTGTTGCTTTTTTTGGAAGACACCATTTAACATATGTCAATAACTGAGTCTATTTAAGGAACAATCTAGGTTGTAATGCATAATGGACATACAAATCCCCCACAATGATTACAGGAATGACCGCTCATTATCCAAATCACCTGTCCGAATATTCTGAAATGGAATTCAAGGATACAATTATGGAAGTCTAAAAAGACGATTTAAACATGACATTTAAATCTCTGCTATGAAATTAAATACTTCATTCATTCAAAATCAATTTAAAATAAAGAATTCCCTTTGAATAATAAATCAGTTGTTGATTAGACTTTATACATATATTATACCCGTTTCAAGACTTTGATTACGTTTATTTTTCATGAGAGTGGACAATGTACATTTTTTTGTGAAAGTGGAAAATATTTCTTGCATGAAGACATATAAATATTCCTTTTAATTATTTAATATGGACAATCTTACAATATCAAAGAGA
Organism: Amphiduros pacificus; assembly: GCA_949316495.1. Classification (NCBI taxonomy): domain Eukaryota; kingdom Metazoa; phylum Annelida; class Polychaeta; order Phyllodocida; family Hesionidae; genus Amphiduros; species Amphiduros pacificus. The sequence goes on along the minus strand of OX439011.1, from coordinate 17,496,773 downwards.
TGGATTTTTGTTTTTGTTAAAGTTACCTGGTGTTTGTTGGATTTATAATTACATTGTGCCATGTGAAAGAGGTCAAGAAAGAGGTCAAGAACGAGGTCAGAGGATAACTGAGGTACATTTCATGATCAGTGAAGTGAGACTAGGTCATGCTCCAGAGAATGTGGTGGGAAATTTCTGTCTGTCACTTTCCATCATAAAGGGCTGCATTCCATCACGAACCATTTATATATAAATAGAAACAGTGATATTTCTTCAAAGATTTCTTCTTTTTTATAATAAGACCACTTTAGATTACATTTCATTTTCAGTATATAGTATATATATATATATATATATATATATATATATATATATATATATATATATATATATATATATATATATATATATATATATATATATATATATATAAATGATTGTAGTTAGCTAAGATAACTGAAATAAGGCTTTTTGGGAATACCCAGAGGGTAGAGATCAGCTGTTTTGATATAAGCCAGGCTAGCTGGGACTTATTGAGGTTAGGTCCTTTGCAGTAGATTTACAAGCATTCCTGAGATGACAGTTCATCAAGAATGGACTGTGCTCCTTGGTGCATTGGGAGCTTTGCTTTCTCACAAGTAGGCAAACATATATTTGATCAAACACATATCTCACCCACTGAGGTCATCAGAACCATCTGCCAGTTTACTTTCTTGTCATGCTATTTGGTGAGGTCAACCTCGCACTGTTTATGCATGATGAAATCAGTCGCACTGCAAAGAAATATTTGGCAGCAATTGTTTTAATGGGATTTCAAGCTGCTTTGTTTGTGTAATTGCAGAAATAACAACCTTTTCCTCACACAGTTGTTCGCCTCAGAAGAGAAAGCCTGGTGGAAAATACATAGATCTATTGTGTGCCAGCACGGGGTCATAGGCTTTACTGTGATCGCTCAAGTTTGTCTCGAGTAAATGATATCCAAGCATCCAGCAAATATTGCTTATGAGGACAAACCTTTTTTTACTTTGAAAACCTCGACATAGATATTGGCACGGTTTGACATACCGACTGCATGCACACACACACACACACACACACACACACACACACACACACATATACATGTACACAGACACATGCACACACACACACACACACACACATCTGAATCATCTTCTGGAATATGATTAAATGTGAACTTGAGTCTTGAGAACTTGGAGTTTGCTCTTGGCATTATCATGCTACATACATTAAGGATAGAGAATATTTCCTGATAATTGTAATGTTGCAGTCATGCCTATATTGAGATTGCCTTTGATATATATAATATATCTCCACAAATATGATATTCTGTTAAACAATAATGCATGAATATAAAGTTCTGTGTGCAATCAGTATTTGAGTTACATACTGTAAGAATTAGATATCGTTCCAGAAATGAGAGAATTTATTATGATTACATAATGTAGAATGATACAGAAATGGGATATTAAATGGGATCGATGACCTTGATAAATATTTTGTTTTTGTTTTTTGATTTTGATTTCTTTTTTATAAGAACACAAGATTGGGAAAAATTGAGATTATCAAGTGTTGAGAACGCTTCGCTTTCTTTAACCTCAGATCATACCTCCACATTTACCAGTTTATATTTATAATGACCTTAAAAACCGGTTATGAAACTCCCAAAATCTCAGCATTATACATCAATTTAATAAGAAATCTATACTTTGATTTATATTTTAATATATTTAGCCATGAGATTGTGACATGGTTGTATAAGGTCTCAATTAGGAGTGAACCTATAAGCTCACACTGAACAAGAAGACAGGAAGCCTGTAGTCTCTTTGCTCTGAACCATGAGGCCACGGGCTGTGACACAGTTGGTTTGATTACAAGCTTGTTGGCACCAGTTCCACTGTGATGATCCAAAGGTCACAGGTTTGTTTCCTGGACATACAAGCATTAGTTTTACTTCACAATTTCTCATATGAGCTAAGGCCTATGCCTGAAGGGCAGACCTGTTGTTCTTACAAATCTGTGACTGGTTGGGTTTTCAAGTCAAGTTACCTGCAACTTGATAATTCAGTGAGGCGTCACTATATCTGCTACTTTCAGATATGATATAACTGAAATAAGTGACATAAACCCCCCAAAAAAAATCTCTTTACTGTTGCCATCCCTATGCCCCTTTTATGCAATGAGTGTCCATCTTGAGGGAGGGGGGTGTAACTCATTCAAAAATATCTCAAACTGACTCAGGATGGGGTCCACTTTCTTATATTCACTCTTTATCAATATCTGCCCATGTTTTGTTATAGACTCAAGCTTATGTACATGTATCCTATAAATTTGGCGCAATACCTTTGTTGATTATGATATACTTCTAAAGTTGCATTGATCAGGTCACGAAGCTGAAAATGCGTCTGATGTAAATGACTGACAATTACTGGACTAATAAAGGAAACAATTTAAAAATCATCTGCCATTAAAATATGTCATTTGATTGTGTTTTCGCAAAGATCAAAGACAGAGGTCTACTGATCATTGCAGCAGATTATGTAGCGTTTTATCTGGCAGATCATTGATTCACTTGCATTCTGTTTCGGCTCTCTCAAAGAAATGAATAAAGGAATCAGATGAAAAAAAGACAATTTTGAAATGCAACCATAGCTAAACATATATCTGATGACCCTCATACATTAAGAGTAAGGTCACATAGAACAGTCACATGACATTATTAGGTCATGCCCAGCTTAATATGACTTTGTATGGTCATGCCCAGCTTAATATGACTTTGTATGGTCATGCCCAGCTTAATATGACTTTGTATGGTCATGCCCAGCTTAATATGACACTATTAGGTCATGCACAACCTAATATTGCACTATTTGGTCATGTACAACTTAATATGGCACCATTTGATATTTTTTTTTTCAATCACCACTTGTTTGTCTACGTTTTTTGTAGGTGACATGATATCTGATAACTCGAATTATTGGGTTTCACATTTTGATATGAATATACACATTTTTATCATTTTCTGTGCAGTTAGTCTGAGAGTTTTTTCGAGTAAAATGAGATGATTTGGAAGGAAGAATAATATCTCCTTTGAGATTGTCATGAACTTAGGTTTTTGAAAGACATTGTATGAAAGCTAACAGTTCTCTCAGATAACTGGACAGAGAATGTTTTGTTTGTTTATATTAACAACCTTTTCAGCACTGCTAAGATAGAAGCCTGCCACACAGACTGAATGCCCTGCTCTATCTGAAGAGTAAAAGGCATATAATTGTCACAATATGGCATGAGCAGTCTTGCCCAAATACTTTTTGGGCCGCAAGACAGTTGGGCTAGGAAGTGGAGATTTGAACTTACCCGAATCAAATGTACTTGCCCGAACCAATACTTTACTTCACTTGGGCAATTCGTTTTTAGTTAGATTTATCAAATGACAAAAGGAAATGTTTATCAATACTTGAAAAATCTTGATTTACTACTAGACAGTCGGGCTAGCATCAGGGGAAGGTGTACTAGCCCGAGACAGTTTTTCTACTTGTCTGGGACTGTGGGCTAGTGATAATGTTCCAGACTGAATGAGTATCTCATATAAGGTTTCAGACACCTTCGCGAGGGCCAGAAGGCAGTGAATGCCTCAGGCCTCCCAAGTTAAATGGATTCACCAATTTCACCATAATGATGACATTTTCTCAATACCTGTTGGTTTCAAATAACTCAACTGTTAGCTAATTAATGTAGAATTATGTTTCTCACCTGTGTTTACCTGTTGCTGCTCCATATGACATCGGTGGCTCTCATTACCTTTGCTGTCATTGCTCAGTTTTGACATTGTTTGAAATCTGGATTCCCATGTGCAGTTGCCATATCAGAATTGACCAAACTCAGGTCATGACCTGTAATCATTTTGCTGACTTAGACACTCACCAATAAGAATCTCTATGAATAATCATTTATTCAGTCACCAATCAGTTCTCAGCCAGATTTTCCTGAATAGTCATGACTTGAGTTGGATCCTGTGCGCCCCTTTTTACCTTTGGTGGCAGGGACTGATGAGAGCGAAGTCCGGTTTTGGAGGGTAGCCTGTTGTATGCATGTGTCTATATTTCAACTCTGTCAACTTTTCATGATGCTTCAGCCAAGTCACTTTTCTTTTTGCACAATAAGCTTTACCTCTATGCATATATGTTTGTCCATGACCAAACTGGATCTTCTAATTGTGCTAATAAACTCAATAAAAACTAATGGAGAAGTAGGTCAAAAACAATTATAAGTGCGTTTTTCGGAAAGTACAGTATGCCTGCCACAATGATAAGGACATGGTATTATCTGGCGGCCTTCACTTGTGTGTCTCTCTGCTTTCCTCCACCATTACCGGTCTAGGATCAGGGTGTCTAGGCTCACACATTGTTGATCATGTTGATGTCCTGTTTGCCTTTTCAATGCTTAAAAGTACATTATCCTTTCTCCTGGGTTTTGACAGAGTTATTTACATAGCTCAGATTTGATGGATAAACAAATCAATTTTGCCCTTAAAGATTCAGGTCATGCCAGTCAAATTGAACTTTTGATAACGAATGTGAATCTGAGGACTAAGACAAAGCTTCGAAGGCTTTCATTTTGGTTCATTAACTCATGTACATGTACATTTTAACCTTCTTGGCTTTTAGTGCTCCAATTTGATTATTGATGCTTTGTTCTCTCATTTATAAGCCATTTTACCCCCACAGTTAACTTCTGAGAAAGCAGTATTGTCAGAAACTTTGACATTTGTCTGTCCATCTTTCCATGCGTGCATCTTCATATCAGTGGGACAGATCATCTTGAATTTCAAAACTTTGTTTGGATAAGGAAGTTTTGCTGGTAAATGGCAGAACACTGGATGTGCCAGTAACTGAGAGAACAATGGATGTGCCAGTAACTGAGAGAACAATGGATGTGCCAGTAACTGAGAGAACACTGGATGTGCCAGTAACTGAGAGAACAATGGATGTGCCAGTAACTGAGAGAACAATGAATGTGCCAGTAACTGAGAGAACAATGGATGTGCCAGTAACTGAGAGAACAATGGATGTGCCAGTAACTGAGAGAACAATGGATGTGCCAGTAACTGAGAGAACAATGGATGTGCCAGTAACTGAGAGAACAATGGATGTGCCAGTAACTGAGAGAACAATGGATGTGCCAGTAACTGAGAGAACAGCTTTAGCTGACATGTATTGCTAATAAACTGACAGACCAGTGAATCCATGTGTGAAGCAGACAGTCCATTGGGTCCATGCATTTAGTTCAAAGACCAATGGGTCCATGTAGACTATTGGGTCCATGTTTTTATCTTATAGACTAATGGGTCGGTGTATTTAGCTGACATATTTTAGCTGACAGACCCATGGGTTATAAAACATGATGCCATATTAGTCTTCCTATTATACAGCAATCTTTCTTTTAAAAAGCATTCTCATGACCTTTCACTGTTTTATTTGATATCATTTAACAAATTGAATATGTTAATATTGGATTTATCAAAATACACTATATACTGTTCAATTTGGGAGCAGATGAGAAACATTTTGCATCATATTTAATAAACGACATCATTTTTTTTCACAAAGAGAAGATGTAAAGAAATTAAGCCATTAAAAACGGTTTTGATATTTTAAATAATGCCAAGATGTTTGATCAAAGAGTTTTTCCTGGCATGTTGATTGGGTGTTCTTTCTGTAATTGCTCTGTGAGGATGGCCCTGACCAGATCTCCTCACCTCTCCTAGCCTTGTCATCATCCCCTTTAGATACATCACAGTGATTATTAAATATTAGCCCCAGAAACAAGGCATCCGACTGGCTTCTGTTTGATGTAGGTTTTATCTTGGTAATTATAAGAAAGATCAAGAAGGAAGGAAATATTTTGATTACTCGAGTGTGCACGCTTGATGCAATCAGCCCCTTGTGCTTTCCCTGAGATTTGATCCTCACAGTATCACCGCCTCATTGGGCTAATATAGAAATATGCCGAGTGAATGTATCTGTCGCCGTGGATACTGATACACCTGTGACACAATGGCTTTGATTATTCCATCCGTGCATTGTCTTTGAAAGCAGAATTTCCCGCAGGTGTCACTTGTTTCTTTTGATGCTTCTTTGGTTTGATATACAATGCACCACACATGCCGGTTGTTTTCATGCAAACGACCCCTGAAGTTGGCAATACCAGAGATATCAAAGTTTGCCAATTAGTGTCACTGGGGCATGTTTCCGTTTTGTGGCACGAAAGTTAAGCTGACACAAAAGATGCTTTCATTACCAGAGATGCCATGTGGCTTTTGTCTCTTGGCTGTGGGTGTGACTTCCGGGAGAGTAACTCGAGTGCAAAGATCCACTGAGACTGAAAATCAAAGAAGAAAGTCAAATAACATGGTAATTATAACCCAGAGACTGGATGTCTTAGTATGTTGCTGCAGAGTTACGCATTCAAGGTGATTTTGCAACGTATCGTGAAAAAATTAAAAGAAAGAATAACATGTATAAAGACTTGATGTTGTCTGAGAATGGCCTCTGAATGTGTTATTATTGTCAATCATGATAATATGAAATATAGCGCAATGTAGTTTTGTCAAAAATAGGAGCAGAAAGATAAAAAATAAACCCCAATGTTGTTTTTTTTCAAAATAGGAGTTACTGTAGAACGATTTTCCTCTGAAAATGCTCAAATAGCTCTCAGTTGATAATGTAAGGAAGTTGTAATATGTGTATGCGAAATATGGGGCAAGATGCGTTGTTAATGTTGACACAGTGTCACAGTGACGTCATACAAGAAAATGACATCATAGTCACAGCAGTGATGTTAATGAGGTCATCTGACCATACATGGAATACTGCTACTACCTTTGTTTAAGTCCTCCTTCTGTTCTACTTGAATAAAAAAAAACATTTTTTTTTGCAATTTTGACAAAAAATAAAAGGAATGCATGCTATGTTCCTTCTGAATATTTCACATTTTTCTTTCAAATGAGCCCAAGATCAAGCTGATTGGGGCAGCGCATGTTGTGTATGAATTAATTATTCACTTTTCATTCCTGTTGTTGTTTCAAACAAACAACATTGCTATTATTATTATTTACTGTCTTCAGAGAACTCGGATGAGTCTTGAACTTTACATTGCAGCATTTATTGCATAAGAAATTAATCAGTGACATTGTTACCCTCAGAATCACATTACAAATAAATATTTACCATCATAACCAGCACATGAACACATGATGATTTTACCTCTGCATAACCCATATTATATGATTATATAACAGGGTTATACCAACATGAAGATCTGTGTCACAATTAAGCCTTATGAGCAGTGTAACCACAATGGGGAAAGTTGATTAATGTTAATGAAATTTTTAATTATTTATGATTAATGTCTGGTTTATAAGTAATATATGTAAGACTGGTAGAGTTTAGGTTACACCATTGTTTTATCAAGGACTCTCTAGATTGAATGGTTTTGGCTAATTGGGACAATTAAATAACTATATTTGGTCCTAGCAGACCAGTAGCAGAGAATGACCTGTGTCAACACTTTTTCTCTAAAAAAGACTTTCTTGTTACTTTTTTAAAGGTGCCTCGCAAAATATTGTAACCCAAATTGATGACTTTCTAATATTTCTAAAGACCATGATCTTCCACCTCATTCCAGTATTTTCAATGGGACTAAGAGATCTTGGTTTGTGTTATCATGTCTATGTGGTAATGAAAAAGAAAGATCCCCAGTCACTCTTTGAAATGAGTAGGGCACTGTGTCTCATTAGCATGCTTCTATTTATTAACAGGCTTTTATGCTATAGCCTAAGCAGTGCAGAAAAAGTCATTAATTCAAACAAATTAAGTGTTGGGTGTGAATTGTAGTGCACATTATGATTGTGCAGTTTATGTTTTTTTTTTTTTTTTAAAGTTGCTTGTTGAACATTGTTTTTCAAAATTCAATATATTGAATCATGCCTTTGTTATTGGCAGATTGCCAGCTGGGGATGGAAATATCTTCTTATGTGATGAAGAAAAAGAAAATAATAATGTGGAATGAGTTGTCCTGTAGACACTAATAACATGTCCATATATGGACAGTACACCACCTCGCAGGTGCCCGTATGCCGTGCCCGGAACTCCGGTCACACGTCATATGATACACCTTTGCATGTTGTTTAGGGTTTCCCTGTTCTATATTCATGTCAACCAATCAGAGCAATCCCCTCAAAAATAGTGACATTATTCGCCCGCTGCACAATGAGAGGTCCTTGATAGTCCTAATATAGACTTGGACTGCATAGTCTAGTTGACCTGGGATTTAGCAGGAAATGATGCAGACGGGTCACCAGCGTGTGTATAGTGGTGTGTTTGCCAGGTAGTAAGATAGGTGACCAGTGAGTGTGACATGCTATTTTGCTCTGAGGCTTGTTTATGGCAAAATCCTCAGAATGTGTTCCTACAAAATGCATTTGCAGCAATCAGGATAGGACTCTGGTTCTATATGGAACAGTTCACCTGATCTTTACCTTCCTGTATTTATTCGTTTGCCTTATTTGGTCATTCATTCATTCATTATTTATTTATTTAATGGATCAATTTGTATATAAAATCTGATTCAGATTCAAAGTCCATGTACACAAAAACATAAACAGATAAAAAGCATTTAATATAACAATATATATGTACATCTCAAATTTAGACATACAACGGATGATCACATGTGGCTGCAATGACTGTATCACCTGATATTTAGACATTAAAAACTTACATTTAGACCGTAAAACTTATATTTAGACATTATAAATCTTGTAATTAGACATTAAAAATCTTATATTTGGACATTATAATTCTTATATTAGGACATTATAAATCTTTAACCAAGCACTTGTTTTTTTACAGAATAATCGTTTATCTGATCACATTGAGCCTATATATACAACATTGCATTCTATGCCGCTGATTTCTACCTTTTCATCTCATAAAGATATTTAGGAAAATAATGTTTGCAATTCATTTATTAGTAAGATATTTAGATTGTTTTAAATCAATCTTTTGAGTGCCTAGAGCAGGAGATAATCTGGAATGCAATACTCTGACATTGTTATATGTTTATAAAGATATCTTTTTGGGTGTGCCTCACATAAAGCTATTAGAGAGATCAGCGACGATGGCAGTTCTGTAGTTACCTGTCTAAATTGCTGACAGTGGAGAAATCCAGGGCTCAGCATTAACACATTAATGCAGGCAAAATTCAGACTGCGAAGGCTTTGCTTGTTTCATCCTTTAAAGATGCTATGATGCACACCATAGCTTCTGCAGTGGAGGGGGCAGGGAGTTTCTGTCATTCTGTCTGTCCATCAACTTTGATCTTCTCTGAAACTACTGGTCAGAGTTCCTTGCCATTAATAGGTAGTATCATGTTGTATTTTCAGGGGACCAATTCTATCTATTTTCCATTTGGTTCAGAATTTTTCCATGTTTTATGAATTTTGAAATAATCTAATAGTTATATACAAGAATCGTACAAGTCTTTTTATAACCAAAAAAATCCATCATTTAGACAACATTTCAGTCCTTGTTATCATCCAATCATTTCATGAATTCTAAACTTCGAGTAAGCTGGCCAAAAGGGCAACCCTGAGCACTTGTGTATGTGAGTCATTCACATTCATGTGATTTTCAATAGGCTATCAATCGGTTAAATGAAAATGTTTGCTGCAAGATGGCTGTGAGCACATTGGAAGCAAACAAGCAAACAAACAAACAAACAAACAAACAAACAAACAAATAGGCAGACAATGGCTTAGAGTCTTTTTGTTTGCTGATCATTGACTCCACTTTTCAGGCAGAAATAGCCCTTTGATCTGGCCTTTGAGCTATGTAAAAACTTTACTTTTAAACAAAAGTAGTATTATCAGAAGTTAGGAGTATAAGATGTTCAGTGGATTTTTGTTGTTAACCCTTACGTGTTGAGTTTTAGTTAAAGTTTAAGTTAAAGTTTAACATATATATATATAAAGTTAAAAATATATATTAATATATGTTTATAAAATTACCAAAGTGAGCTTTCTAAAAGAAAATGTTAAGGTTATTTTGAAATCTTAAATTTAGACTTGTCATCAATTGTTTTCATTAAATTATATAATTACCAAAGTGGGCTTTTTAATACAAAATTTTACAGTTATTTTGAAAGCTTTGTTGTTGCGAGTGTTTTGCAGCACGAGTCTGGCCTACGCGGCTTGTATGCATGATACCCGAGAGGCATGTTCATGTCGCAGATATTTGCCGCCAACAAGAGACAGAACTTCCTGCTTAATTGATGCTCAGTTGCCACCCCACCCTCCCAGCCACAGTATAAACAAAACATCAAATAAGAGAGCCCTTCAGATAGCTCAGTCCAATCCATGACATGCAAGGGTCACATGTAAGTCTAGTCCATAACATGCCAGGGTCACATGTAAGTCTAGTCCATGCCACGCCAGGGTCACATGTAAGTCTAGTCCATGCCATGCCAGGGTCACATGTAAGTCTAGTCCATGCCATGCCAGGGTCACATGTAAGTTTAGTCCATGCCACGCCAGGGTCACATGTAAGTCTAGTCCATGCCATGCCAGGGTCACATGTAAGTCTAGTCCATGCCATGCCAGGGTCACATGTAAGTTTAGTCCATGCCACGCCAGGGTCACATGTAAGTCTAGTCCATGCCATGCCAGGGTCACATGTAAGTCTAGTCCATGCCATGCCAGGGTCACATGTAAGTCTAGTCCATAACATGCAAGGGTCACGTGTAAGTCTAATCCATGCCACGCCAGGGTCACGTATAAGTCTAGTCCATAACATGCCAGAGTCACTTGTAAGTCTAGTCCATGCCATGCCAGGGTCACATGTAAGTCTAGTCCATAACATGCAAGGGTCACATGTAAGTTTAGTCCATGCCACGCCAGGGTCACATGTAAGTTTAGTCCATGCCACGCCAGGGTCACATGTAAGTCTAGTCCATGCCATGCCAGGGTCACATGTAAGTCTAGTCCATAACATGCAAGGGTCAGGTGTAAGTCTAGTCCATGCCATGCCAGGGTCACATGTAAGTCTAGTCCATAACATGCCAGGGTCACGTGTAAGTCTAGTCCATGCCACGCCAGGGTCCTGTCCTGTTATGGAGGGTAGGCAGCGACTGATATGGAAGAGTAGGCCTGATTTGGAGGGTAGGCAGGGACTGATATGGAAGAGTAGGCCTGATTTGGAGGGTAGGCAGGGACTGATATGAAAGAGTAGGCCTGATTTGGAGGGTAGGCAGGGACTGATATGGAAGAGTAGGCCTGATTTGGAGGGTAGGCAGGGACTGATATGAAAGAGTAGGCCTGATTTGGAGGGTAGGCAGGGACTGATATGAAAGAGTAGGCCTGATTTGGAGTGTAGGCAGGGACTGATATGGAAGAGTAGGCCTGATTTGGAGGGTAGGTAGGGACTGATATGAAAGAGTAGGCCTGATTTGGAGGGTAGGCAGCGACTTATATGGAAGAGTAGGCCTGATTTGGAGGGCAGGCAGGGACTGATATGAAAGAGAAGGCCTGATTTGGAGGGCAGGCAGGGTTACTTTGCATTGGTAGCGCTCGCTTTTTACTTGCATAGTCCTGACTGCTACCCAATCAGAGCATGCGGACACGCCGTCTTTTTTTTTTGCACATTCAAAATGGATGCCATACTTAGTGTACCCAAAGTGACCTTGGTGTCACCTTGAGGTGTGAACTAAATCACCCACGCATGCTGGGAGTCCTTACTGTGATCATCAGCGCTTCCTAAAAAATTAGACATGATACCGATGCAGTTTTGCAGTGGTATTTTATTGGTAAGGTGTTGAACAAAAAAGTGCAAGTTGAATGTTACAGAAAAAGGTGAATTTTATATGTTGAACGAATGAGTGTCAGTTGAATATCACACGAAAAGCTAGTGTTCAGATTTTAATATGTTATATACAGTTTTAAGAGAAGATATATAAATTTATGTATTTCATTAAACTAGGTCACATAAAATTGAAAGGATAAGCCAGAGAAATATGATTCCTTACCGAATGCATTGATCAAGTTTGTGAAAGAATATGGAGTATCTGTTGAACCTTATTGTTCTGATTGAATGGGCCACAGTCACTCAGGCATTGAGCATACATGAAGACTATATTTAATGACATACAAGACCAGAGTGAATTCATGTTGTTGACTGCTTTGTTAACTGTGAGACACTATACCTTTAGCATGTATGCACCGTGCCAAACACAGCAAAATTTTGAATGTTCTCATTTTCATTTTATGTCTTTGAGTTTTCCATTTACACGTATTCCGGAAAGAATTTTATGGATTTTATTTTTATTACACCCAGATAATGTATAGAAACAGACAAGGAAATTCATCTGACTTTAATGGTAAAAGCATTAAAGTATACATTTTGTCTTAACATAGATAGCCTGAGACTTTGCTTTTCAATGGCAGTTTGTGATTCATGATGTTGATAAAGTGCCACAAGAAAATGGAAACTGGGTTGGCACATCCTGTAGGGTTTCCAGATTTTATTAGGCTAATACTTCAGGGGTTAACAGCCTTTTTAATATCATTTAGGCTATATTAGGGTCAGATAGAAGCTCGTCACTGGAACTTAAAGCCCTACTTTTTTTTCAAAAAGTAACTTTGGGTCTTTCTTTCATGGTAGCACCACAGCTTAAAATTACTTATGAGTCTGAATTGGACTCAATTGGCATAAAATAGTGTCACCTTCCTGCGAGAAGCTGGCGTGATGAGCGAAGGATAAAAGGATTAGCACGGCTGCCATTGTCACATGTAAGATGTCCTTAGCAGCTCTCGTAGGGAACTGTCATAAAAGCTTCCGTTGCTGCCGGGTTCAAACACGACAGTTTGAGTTTAAGTAGGGATTATCTAAATAGCAAGTTTTTGATGTTGGGAAGGGCATTTAGCTTTTTTTTCCCAGTCTATCAGAGAGATGTCCTTGTCACCGTAGTAACCCCAGTAGAAAATGCTTACACCTATTGTTGGTGATGACAACTTAAAATTTTAGTGCATTTCCTTTATAAGACTGATAGAGAACAGGAAAGAGTAAAACTCATTTCCTGTGGTTTATCTAGACTATAAGGAGTTCTAAGGGTTGTGCTGGTGTATTTCAGTCTATTAAACGAAAATACCCATTTGATCATGTATACTGTGATTTAATGAGATCTTTCCCTGATTTGTTTTAGCTTGTGTCTGTGATAATACACAAGAGCCTTCAAAGACATGACCAGTGCCACATTCACAGCTTTATTATTTGAGCATGGTGTCAGCATGGAATCTAGGTTTGCAGGGATGCATTATCGCAAAGATTTGTTATTGCAGAGATTTGTTATTGCAGAGATTTGTTATTGCAGAGATTTGCTATTGTATTATGGTGATTCTTCATAGCAGGAATTTTTTATTGCAGGAATTGATTATTGCAGAGATTTGCTATTTCAGGGATTTATTATTGCAGTGATTTCTATTGCAGAGATTTATTTTTGTATGGTTTATTATTGCAGGGATTCAAAGTTGTTATTGCAGAGACTTTTTATTGTGCGGATTTGTGTTAATGACTCTCAGTGCAGGCTGCCACAGATAAAATGTCTTAAAACCAGGCCAATTTGAAGTACTTTTAAACCACTATTCCACATTGTTAATGTTTAGCCTTGTTCTCCAGGCCTCAGAGCTAGTGTTAATGTTTAGCCCTGTTCTCCAGGCCTCTGAGCTAGTGTTAATGTTTAGCCCTGTTCCGCAGGCCTCGGAGCTAGTGTTAATGTTTAACCCCGTTCTCCAGGCCTCTGAGCTGGTGTTAATGTTTAACCCCGTTCTCCAGGCCTCTGAGCTGGTGTTAAGGTTTAGCCCTGTTCCCCAGGCCTCGGAGCTAGTGTTAATGTTTATCCCTGTTCTTCAGGCCTCTGTGCTGGTGTTAATGTTTAGCCCTGTTCATGTCAACACTGTGATGAACAAGTCAAAAACAACTGCAGACACATATAAACATGCACACATCAATTAGCAAGAGTTTCGCTTTTGTGTGAGGGAGAAAGTTTGTTTGTGGCATATCATGTTCCCCCGCCATGACAGCCTTTTACATCCATTGACCTCCTGTCCCTCTGTTCCCAGCCTCTTTCGTCAGCAGTTTGAATCACACTTCTCTGTAATGTCTGTCTTTTAGGAAGTACTATGAATACACATACATATATAAGTAACGATCTTTAGAAGTATGTGAAATGTCATGCTAATTGTGAAGATCATTTGGTGTGTGTGAAATGTCATGCTTATTTTGGAGGTCATGCTAATTTTAGAGGTCATTTGGTTTGTGTGAAATGTCATGCTAATTTTGGAGGTCATGCTAATTTTAGAGGTCATTTGGTTTGTGTGAAATGTCATGCTAATTTTGGAGGTCATGCTAATTTTAGAGGTCATTTGGTTGGTGGTGTGAAATGTCATGCTAATTTTGGAGGTCATGCTAATCTTTGAGGTCATTTGGTAAATGACTTTGAGTGGCTATGTGTAATTCCTCCATGCTCAGAAACTGCCGGAACCCCACTGGATCATATTCATAAGTGACCCTAAAAAGGTTTGGATTGGACTGATCATCGCAGATGTGTTGACAAATCTCAGCATGTGAAATATGAATAAAGACATTGCTCAAAACATGAAATTTTTTCGTGTCTGCAATGTATTTTCTCTGGACATGAAGTGGCATGCATTATTGTGTGAGAATAAACATGCTATATATGATTTTTAATTTACCAAGTCAATGGTTACCCAGATTAACTGTTTGCTCAGGACTGATGTGGGGCTTATTGAAAACTATGGGTTTTTTATGAGTCATGTCTTTGGATAATTTAGCTGGAATCATTTGAAAAGACAAGACAGTTAATTACTATAGAGTTCATGTCATTTAGGGGCCTTCTTTTGGGGATTTTCTCTTGTTTCTTGACCCAGTTTTTTGCTCCATCAGCTTCATGAAATGGGGCCATTAAAGTGCAAGTTTTTCAGTTCTTATTCCTCTGATGATCCAAAGGTCATGGGTTTGAATCTCAGCCATGTCGGCAGTGAATTTATGATAAAATATCTGCCATAAGTACGTGAACATGTAGGTTCTGTCATGAAATCATGAAAGTGACGTAAAAATCCAAACAAACAGACTGATGAGAGGTTAAGATAAAATCATAAAACGGACAAAAATAAATAAAGTAAATTGAAATCTTGACTATCATGTTCTGCCAGATCAATTTATTTTACAAAATAATTTATCACATTGTGTAGCTAGCAATATGACACATTTAAACAATGTCAACATCATAAAAACCACATATAACTATTTATATTCAAAAGTCAATATCAGTCAAAAGTTGATATTATAAGATTTCTTAAACTTATTGCAATTTGATAGCAAGTTAAACTCTTTCTAGATCTTCCTGCAATTTGATAACAAAACACCAGATGGTCTAGATGTTTCTGCAATTTGACAGGAAAGTAACAGGATTCTAGATTTCCTACAGTAAGGAAGTCAGTACTGACACAAAATATTTAACGTCCTTAAGAGAAAAGAATGTGTCACTGGATACACTGTCCGGCAGTGACCAAAGTCAGTGGCTAGATCCAGTAATTATATACCTCTGTCACAAAGTTTAAAAGATTTATTCACGCAGTTGACATCAATATGTATGCATATGGTCTAAAGTTACGGCCATGAGAATCAGAGATGGAGAGTAAACAGTTATTGGATACTTTAAGGATCATCCCTTGATTATATATATTATAAGTAAACTATATATTATATATTATAAGTAAAGCAACTCAGATTTCCAATCAGGTCTGCGGGCCAAATGTTTTGACATTAATTGAGTTGAAAGAGTACTGTTGAAGAAACATTGTATTGGACATTTTTTTTTACAAAGCTGCAGATATGTTTGGAGGTCTCAAGTTAGTTAGCAATTTGTGACATCAACTTTGGGATATATTTTGGTCATGTTGGTTAACACAGAAAAAAGCAAAAACCATGTGAGTTGTTCTTGAGATATTTTAACGGTTTCTTCAGTACTTCAAGGGTAAACTTAACGAAATAAAGCAGTACTGCAAAAATCATCATGTACTTCAAGTCACTGCATTGTTAAAGCTTTCATTCAATTTATCTTCACTGAGTTGATTTACAAATCTCTGACTATTAAAAATACTTTTTGTTCTGCACATGATCCCAATTTCATAGCCGTAAAATTTACAGTGTTAGTTTTAATATAAAAATTAGTACGAGCCAAATTTTGTCAATTTTATCAGCAATACAAAATGTACTTTGTTCACAACTTTGGTGTGTTGCGTTTTGCCAAAATAGCTGAAATTCACAAAGTCAGTCTAATATTTTATATATATTTCAATCTTCCAAATTTTGATTTGACTTCTCAATATAGAGTTCAAGGGCAAAAACCTGAGAGAAAATGCAAAGTTGTCATGGAGCATCCATGGTAGTAGCTTTGAAGAAAGACATGCAACAGAACTCTTCACATGAAAGAGGAAGGTGATAAAAGAGGTATCGATTTGTAATCGAACCAGATCATGAAAAGGAAATGGCATTCAAATATAAAGAGGAGGAAGTCAAATGATTAATGGAGCTTTTATATTCTAGTCTTGTACCCGACACAAATCATGAGAAGGGTCTGGTAGGGGCCATTGAGAGCACGGCTGTGATTTGTCAGAATCTGTCTGTGTGTCTTAGATTTCAATTTATTGGGTTTCCTCATTGGCTCTGACCACCATTTTTAGCTTTCTTGTGTGAGTGAGTGGGTTATGTGAGTGCACTCTGTTTTGTGTTTATGTGGATAAATCAATGGATCAGTCTTTGACATAAAGGTGTGAGAATAACTAACTAGTCAGCCTAAGTCAGGAAGATCTGCCTGCATTGATGCTGTGAACAGTGGCCCATACCAGTCTCTATTCCCACTTGGAGAATATTAACACAGATCCCAGTCCAGTTATATTTCACAGCGTTGACCTTTTGTTTCGTGGCAAGATTAATGTATGGCTTGCCTAGATTATTAGCCTGGCGGTGAGCTACATATCTCCAACACAAACATTGTTACGTGCTTTTGGTGATTTTGTTGGTTTGAACATTAATGGCTACGTAATCTGCTTGTTGTATTAGAATATATACAAAGAGAGTGCAGATAAGCAAGATGTGCCATGTTATATATATGGGCGACTCAACAGTTTAGATCAAACATATATAGGGTCACGTGTCAGTAAATATTTACATGAAGACAACCGGATTTGGCCAAATTTTAGAAGCGTGAATGTGTAGAGTCACACGTGATCTTGTGGAAACTCATGCAGTCATGCCTCGGCCCTATGTAAATCTAAATTTTGACAATGATGTAAGCAGAAAACAAAAAGAATAGAAAAATAAGGATTCAGTTTTTGCTTGAGAATGACCATATTTACATTGTTGTTTGTGAATCAACCATATTCCAGATTCTGTCATGCGTGGAATAATTTGGTCATGCAATGCTCATCTGATCACTTTTATGCATGAAAAAAGAGCATTTGCCTCAAGTTGATAACCTCAAATGGGTTGTTGTTGTATCTTTGTAATGTAATAGCATTTTTTATACATATTTTTTTTAACTGTCTTGTGAGTCACATACTGTAGGAAAGTGCTGTCGTCATCTTTTCCTCTGTTCCATTTATACTCCATGACAGTAACTATTTGGGGATATACATCTATTTGGTCACATATAAACCTGACTAATTAGGTCACACATGGCATACAAGGTCACACAAATAGGTCACACAAATAGGTCACATAAATAGGTCACATAAATAGGTCACACATGACATACAAGGTCACACAAATACTTTAGGATATACTTTTACTGAAGTGCCATTAGGGATTTGCTATGATTTAGAACTATCATGTTCTAGTATGGTCTGTATTCTGAGTTGAAGTTCAAAGGTCAAGGTCAAGGAGTCATTTGGCCTGTGTTTATACTTTTGGTGAGCACTGAAACATCATTACATAAATATTGAGTCACGTGTTACGTGAGTGGTTGGTTTGACTGCAGATCATGAAGAATGTGGCCAAAGATGTCAGGTGTGTCAACCCAAGAGAAATCTGACAAGAGACAGAGACCAAAGGCTCCAGGTGTGTGAACAGAAAGAGGATATTTGACAGCAGAGAACATGCTGGGTAAAACAACAACCACATCATCCTGACAAATAAAAGGATATATCTATCACCTGGTTAATTTAATTATTGGTGATAATTGCCACACATCGTTACACAATAATAATCATGCCAGCGCACAACATACATAAACACGGATCAAGAAATATTTCTTTGTTTTTCATCATTCACTTAATTAACTTTCAAACTAATAAGAGTGGATATAGGTCAGAATCCTCCGGTTATGTTGAGTTTACACATAATGTTTAGCTGTTAGCTTTGGGTTACGTGATGATAAAGAAACTTCCAAGATAATTATCTCTTGGTAGCATTTTGATATCATCAACAACAAAACAACAACAAAAAGCACACATAGTCAACAATACATCAACACGGGAATAAATTGTGCAAAACAAAAGCAAAATAGTAAATTAAATACATGTGTACACATGTATACACAACATCTTTGATTCATTATAAAAAACGTGGACCGAATTTGGCAACAAATAGAGACAGAAACATTGAAATTTTATGTCAAAATTTTGTGTCAATTTTGTGTCAGGATACTGGAAACGAGGTTTCATTAGCGTGGATTCAGATCCTAAACATACAAACAATATTTACCCAGACATCTCGCAAAGTTCCACTTAGCTATCTGAGCCTACATTCATATTTTTTATATCTGTGATAATTTTACTCAGTGCAAATCATTTTGCACCTTTGTGCCATGTGCCACACTACATGTCCATGTATTGTTTTTTGTGGAAGTGCAGAAATGCTATACACCGGGATTTATTTTTTACACAGGCTTCACCAGTCAGAATCAAAAATATGATTGGTCATGTATGGTCCTGACATACATGTACATGACTACTACATGACTATGTTGTGTCATGTATGGGATGTGCATGACCCACTGTTATCACAAGATGACTATGTGAAAACATTATTTGATCACACATCAGTGACGAGAAACAAATTTGAATTTTGCTGAGAATGTGCTCCCATCTTTCAAGCACTATAATGTTTATTTTGTCCCATTCATTCAAAATTTCATGGGATTTAATTATGAATCTGTCTGTATTTGCAGACTTGTAGATATTTGAATATAGGATGATAGAGCCATATCAATACAAATTATAACCAGAATGTGTTTTTTTATGATTAATTGGGGTGTGGTTGAGATTAACACTGTCTCGACATTTCCTGTTTCACTATTGGATATTATTGGATATGACAGACTCAGCGTGTCTTTCCTTATATAATATACAATATTACTCAAAGATTGCACTTTTATGATGATAATTGTCACAGCAGTTTGGGTGATAATAAAAATTAAATCAATATTTTTTATCATCATCATCATCATCATCATCATCATCATCATCATCATCATCATCATCATCATCATCATCATCAGCTTCAGTAAACAATCATCTTCCATGTGAACCCCTGAAATCAGATCAGGTGATGCTGAACACAGTTGAAAGCTTTCTGATAACACTAAACCAGTTGTGGGGGTTGGCGACACAATCGGAGACATCACCGGGTCTTTCATTGTTGTTGCATGGCTGACCAATTTCTTCGTCTTCTCTTGCTCCCATCTCTGATCAACACCTCCATTATTGAATTAATTTCACATTACTGAACACCAAAGGGAGATGGTGCAAAAACATGAAGAGCATTGCGAGATACCTTCATCATCACAGGGTGATTTGTAGCAGAGAAATATCCAAATTATTTGCTTGGGATAGTTAAATTTGCTTTAATCACTTAGAGCACACATGTGGGTGGGTTTTTTAGATACAGAGTTCAGCGGTTTGTGAAGATGGTGAAATCAAATGTTGACAAGTAGGTCTTCCATGTTGTCTGTTAACGAGGCCGCCAAGATCATTTGCATGATAAATGCAAAAACACAACAAGACGAAATAAAATCACATCATCAATTGGTGTGAACATATTTGGTCACATGCATGTTTGATATTTGTCATGAATGAAGATGAATATTCATGACCTCACTGTGACCTTTTGTGGTGACCTCAAGACCGCATAAGTCTCATTTGGCAGACCTAGATATTTATTCGGGCAAAGCCAACAGGCATCTCAGCAAGATGAGTCATGGATATATATGCATCCACTCAAATGAATAACCCCGAGATTCCATAATTATTAATGTTTGTGTTTAAATATTTTCCACCCTGACAAAAATTCTTGTTGAAAAAAATTGTGAGTGGCAAGAATAATGGGCCTTTTGTTAGTTCAATTGCCAAGGTATTCATTTAATTGAGTACAGGATTAAATGAGTGCATCAGGTTTATTTTTATGCGCCAATTAAACATGGCAGCAATTTATAAGCAATATGCATAAAGTCCTGCAGATAAAGTGAGGAGGGTCTTATTTCAAGAGCGAGGATTAATTATTTTGTTTAAATTTATTAGCACAATCATGCGCGTTCAACAAACAGTTCCGTCAAAGATACACCAGTGATTACAACTCTACTAAATCCAGCGTAAGCAAGGATTAGGATAGCATAGTCAGTCCCCATCCAACAGACAAGATTATAACCAGTGTTGGTGTTGATTGGGACTGAGATCGTTATTGAAGTATCTTTGTGCAGCTTTGCCTTTTTTCATTATATACCTGTGATTACCTTCAGAAAACCCCATTAACAATGCCTTGGGAAACATGTGATAAAAAGGCAACAAAAGCAACAAACAAGGAACAAGCATCAAAGTCACCACCGAGTAGGTTCAGATATGATCGGTGTTAATCATAGTAATGTGCGGCCCCGACTCGACCCCTCACGGTCGGCTTCCAGTCACATTGCCATTGGGGAAGAGCTTTATGCTTTTCTACCAAAACGTTATGGACTCATTTGCAATGCAGAATCGGTCCTTTAACATAACCTTTATCTTTATATTAATTTTGCATTGTGGACAGTACATGGAGGAATAAGTATCCTCTTACAGGTTTGCTGAATCAGTCCTGTAACATTATTATTTTTTTTAAATATTTTTAATGTGGACTACACGTGGAGGTATAAGATTCCTCTGCAAGAATATGTGTTGTTAACAGCATCACAGTGATATCAAATAGGAAAGTAACATAGAGAAGGAAAGTGATGTCATGGTGACATTTACGACATCATACAGGGAAGTGTGGCTCCATATATTATGTTAATGAGGTCATCTGACCATACATGGAATACTGCTATTACCTTTGTTAAAACTCTTCCCTCGGTTTTACTTAAAATACCAGTGTATGGTAATATTGGCTAATAATGTAAGGGATGAATATCCCTCACCTTTCTTAATATTTTACCTCTTTCTTTCCAATGAGCCCAGAATCAAGCTGATTGGTGCAGCGGATGCCACGTATGAAATAATTATTGACTTTATTATTCTTATTCATTTTATTGATAATTATTATTTTTATTGTTAATTATTATCATAATTATTACCATTATTATTACTAGTATATTGTTAATTTGGAAAATAACATTTTAAGTCAAACGTGAACTTGCAACATGCCATGGTAAGGTCATGCAATGGTAAGATCATGCAATGGTAAGGTCATGCAATGGTAAGGTCATGCAATAGAAAGGTCATGCAATGGCCATGCATGATTCTGCAATGATTTTTACATGATCGTTGATGTAGGTAATACAGCTTGCTCATTGGCATGAGGACTTGTCTGTTACTCTCGGCTAGCTCAACACCATTCATGTCACAGCCTCCTTGCATGCCCAATGCAGCATGCAAACACAATATTTCTCACGATAATATACCTGCCACCCCTGGCGAGATTCTAGGTGTTTTATGAGATCCATTGAGTACACAATATCATCATTAACAAAACCTGTGATTTTTATTAAATGATCCGGCTGAATATTTTTAATATTTTGTCTTACCTTGTTATTTTAGGATGGAAGTTCTAGGCTTTTAATATTATTTGTTTTCTAGCTAGAAACCTGAACCTAAATGGAGATTTCTTTTAAAACTTCACTTTACTGCTGTGGCATTGCTGAAAGAGTATATGATTACATCTGTGCATAGTGTATAAAGTCTCTGCGGTCAGATAAGTGAAAAAAAAAAATGTCATGTATTTAAAGGACCAAATATTCCCAGGTATTGACTGCAGAAAATAATGTCATGCATTAAGGCAACAAATTATGTTATACAGTAATGGCAGCAAATTGTATCATGCATTGAAGGCAACCGATTATATCATACATTAAAGCAACAAATAACGTCATACATTGAAGGCAGCAAATGATGTTGTGTAGTTAAGGTAATAGATGATGTCATGCATAAAGGCAACAAAATGATGTCATGCAACAATAACAACAACAAATAAAGAATAAGACATTGATACAGTGCAGGTAGCAAACATAGCCTGCTAATAGTGCCGAAAAATAATCAATAGTTGGTTAAGATGCGTAAGCAATCAAAAAAATATATATATCGCAAAAAATGGTATGAGAATGAGGAAGTCATGAACAGAAGGAGGCTTTTGTCCCACTCATTATTATTAGTTGTGTGTGTGTGGATATTGATCAAATACTATTGTCCTGAGATCTGAGTTCTGTGAATCAATCCATTCAGGCCAAAAAATATAATAACCTTGTTTACAATAACGTGCCCTGAAAAGATTGAATATGGGATCGATTTTTATTTCCATTTTTATTTTATATATAAGAAACTTTAGGGTAGCTAGTTTGAACTAAGTTAGGTTGGGAAATCAGAAACAAGCTTCTTTTTTTGTATACAGCTCGTAAGCTGTGAGAAGTTTATGTTATAAGAAAGGCTGTTATTTAAGACCCAATATGGAGATAATTTATTTCTAGATTTTCTTTTGAGTGTTTTAGTATCTAAGTTTGTGACTTTCTTTATTTCCAGAACTGTTTGGAGATGGAACGGTACCTCAAGAACGAGCCTCGGCTGACATCGTACAGGAAATTAGACAGTGATCTGGAAGATCCGTGGAATAAATTCTCCGTACCTGATGACTATTGTCTGGATTCAGCCAGTTCTGTGTGTTCCAGTCAGTCCTCTCCTCCGCCCTCCGCATCCTCCTCACCGGTATCAACCATCCGGCGGAGAGACGACGATAAAGCGGTGGAAAAATTAGCAAGACTTAACATCAATGACAAGTTAACACTTACAGAGAGGGCGCTAGATACAATGAGTGTTCATAGTTTTAGCTCGTACAGCTCGGCTTCTAGTTGTGTTTCGTGGGACAGTAATTTGAGCGACCAGTCTGCTCCCCTCACTATTCAGCCCAAATCAAAAGATCCCTTTGCTTTAAGACTTGTGGCCACACCAGGGCGCACCACTACAATACCTATCACAACGCCACCAGGCGGCACCACTTTCAGTATTTTTTCACGGGGCCGAAGCACGACCAGTCCACCGAAGTCACCAGGACGGAGGTCAGACTCAAGTCCAGATAGCAAAAGAAGAATTCACAAATGTCCATACAGTGGTTGTAAAAAGGTCTACACAAAAAGTTCCCATCTCAAGGCTCATTTACGGACACACACAGGTGAGTCACTGTTTCTAGATTTTAACAGAAGATGGCAGCACAGTTGAAGGAGTGAATGAATGAACGGATGGCTGAATGAATGAATGTTTTTATCATTTTTTACAACATTAAGTAACATATATAACACATTTTTACATTTTACATACATATAGACCAATTTTACAAAATTATATAGAAAATGAACGGTTACCTGAAAAGTTAATCTTGAGCTTTTTTGCAAGATATTCTAAATCTCCAAACAGAACAATTAAACTTGATTTATTAGGATTTTGGTGTATTCACAATATAATATTAATATAGTGTTTCTCATTAAAATGGTGGTATTAAAATTTGTTTTACTACATTAAATGAACTTGAACATATTCTGTTTCTTATTAAAAATAGTTTTATTAAAATCTGTATTAACTTGAAATCATGAAATAGACATCAGTGATTCTGCCAGCTCAGTAGTGATACCTTCCATAACTTCACTAGTATTTGAAGTCTTTCAATCATCTCACTACCTCTGCCGTTATTGCCGTGTATTTGATATAATTCAAAATTTGGAATCATGAATACTCGTCTAGCCTGAAATGTGGTCAAGCCCACCAAAATATCAACCAATCAGCACTACATTGTACAATACAGAATATGTGTACATGAATATTCATCTATTTTTCTCCAGTTAGTCCACAGCCTGATTTTTATGAATATACTTGCACCAAATCTTGACATATTTTTTCATCAGTGACATCAGTGAGAGATGTCCTGTTATGGAGGGTCGGCAGGGACTGATGTGAGAAAGAAGTCCTGTTATGGAGGGTAGGCAGGGACTGATATGAGAGGGATGTCCTGTTATGGAGGGTAGGCAGGGACTGATATGAGAGGGATGTCCTGTTATGGAGGGTAGACAGGGACTGATATGAGAAAGAAGTCCTGTTATGGAGGGTAGACAGGGACTGATATGAGAGAGAAGTCCTGTTATGGAGGGTAGGCAGGGACTGATGTGAGAAAGAAGTCCTGTTATGGAGGGTAGACAGGGACTGATATGAGAGAGAAGTCCTGTTATGGAGGGTAGGCAGGGACTGATATGAGAGGGATGTCCTGTTATGGAGGGTAGACAGGGACTGATATGAGAGAGAAGTCCTGTTATGGAGGGTAGACAGGGACTGATATGAGAGAGAGGTCCTGTTATGGAGGGTAGGCAGGGACTGATATGAGAGGGAAGTCCTGTTATGGAGGGTAGACAGGGACTGATATGAGAGAGAGGTCCTGTTATGGAGGGTAGGCAGGGACTGATATGAGAGGGAAGTCCTGTTATGGAGGGTAGGCAGGGACTGATAGAAAAGAGAAGTCCTGTTATGGAGGGTTTGCAGGGACTGATATGAGAGGGATGTCCTGTTATGGAGGGTAGACAGGGACTGATATGAGAGAGAGGTCCTGTTATGGAGGGTAGGCAGGGACTGATATGAGAGAGATGTCCTGTTATGGAGGGTAGACAGGGACTGATATGAGAGAGAGGTCCTGCTATGGAGGGTAGGCAGGAACTGATATGAGAGAGAAGTCCTGTTATGGAGGGTAGGCAGGGACTGATATGAGAGAGAGGTCCTGTTATGGAGGGTAGGCAGGGACTGATAGGAGAGAGAGGTCCTGTTATGGAGGGTAGGCAGGGACTGATATGAGAGGGAAGTCCTGTTATAGAGGGTAGGCAGGGACTGATATGAGAGGGAAGTCCTGTTATGGAGGGTAGGCAGGGACTGATATCAGAGAGAAGTCCTGTTATGGAGGGTAGGCAGGGACTGATATGAGAGGGAAGTCCTGTTATGGAGGATACACTTAGCTCTATCATAAGAAAAAGAGAGAGGTTATTTTGGGATAACTATCACACTAAAATGTGATCGGTGATATTTTTGTCAGCCATGAAGAGGCATCAGACCTTTCATACGGTTGGATGAATAGGTTGACGTGATCCAGTGCACATCCAGAGCACGTCCAGAGCAAATCCAGTGGAGACATTGATAAAGCTGGGTTGTATTGTCACTGACAAATGTGGTGTTCTTAACACTCTTCTCCCAAAGAGAGAAGTAGCGATAAACTTTATAAACTATTTTCGCATCATCATGGTCTGTTGATTTTTTTTGTTTAACTGACCTCTGGATAAGGTCAATGCACAGATCGGCGGAGTTTGCTTCCCGGGGCTAAGCAATGAGATTTCAGTCCTACTGCTCATGTGTATAACAAAACACATCCAAGTTATGTGAAATTTTATAACCATGAGGCAACTTGTTTTTTTTATTTTCTCAGGCGTGAACTTTTGTTAGAAATAGAATGAAAAATAACCAGAAGGGTCTTCTTAAAATTGTTTTCATGTGTGTATTAAATTAGCATGAGTCTGCTTGCCCTTGGCACCATGAGGATTACATAAAAGAACATGGTAGCTTTATTGTTCAAAACCTTTATGAAAGTGAAGCATTTTTTTTAATAGCATAAAATATGTCAGCTAGACACTAAGTTATATTGAATATATATATATGGTTGAGTCATTATTATTATTATTATTATTATTATTATTATTATTATTATTATTATTATTATTATTATTATTATTATTATTATTATTATTATTATTATTATTATTATTATTATTATTATTATTATTATTATTATAATTATTATCAGATCAGATCAGATCAGATCAGATCAGATCAGATCAGATCAGATCAGATAATATATGTGGTCATGATGTAGTCAATTTAGCATGTAGAGCACACCAAGCAAGAAATAGTTTGAATAGATTAATACATTGTGTTCCATGTATGGCACACAGAGACAAATTTGTCTGCAGGCTGTGCGATCAGTCCTCAAGTGACATAAAGTTTCGCTCGAATCATGCAACACACACTTGAGGGGATAACATGCATATGAAAAGCTAAAGTTTACAAATATAATTATATGCATGCAATATGTGATTTAGCGCATGAGGAAAGATGTCAGCTCCTTGAGGATTGGTGTTTTTTCCGAGGCTCATTGCAGGCCTTGGGCATGATGAATTCAGTTCTTTCATTTGGGGCATATGAGTGTATCACATTTGACTATTCCTTCATTGCCTTTCCATGTGCATCATGCAATCACTACATAATAACATTCAACAATGCCCATCAATAAAGAAGTTTGAAGTTATCTCTTTTTGCTTTTATTTTTTACTTGAACAGCAAATCAGTTTTTAATTAGAATTTTTTTTACAATAATCTCAATAGAAATATGACTTTGAAGGTTTTTACCACTCAGCCATAGGGCTGATGTGGTATTGTCGTTGCCTGGGCGGGCGGGCGGCGGGCGGGCGGGCGGGCGGCGGGCGGGCGGGCGGGCGGGCGGCGGGCGTGACACTTTGTGCAGGCCGTATCTCAGCAACCGTAAACAGCAGGAGCTTCATATTTGGCATGCATGACTACCATCCACAGTAGATGTGCACTGTCAGGTGTTTTGACCCCTATGACCTTTGACCTTGGTGCTGTGACCTTGAGGTTTCAAATTTTGTGCAGAGCATATCTCAGCAACCGTAAATAGCAGGAAGCTCATATTTGGCATGAATGACCGTCCTGGAGTATAGCTGTGCCTCGTCATATTCATTTTGTCATTTGACCTTTGACCTTGGCTCAGTGACCTTGAACGTAAAAGAGTTGTGTATATAATATGTCAGCCTCATCAAAAATGCAATACAGGCACTTCATATCTATTGTACAGTAATATTTTAGTGACAACATATGCACTGTTCTGTTTTTTCTTTGTTTTTATCGTTGACCTTGATGCAATGACCTTGACCTTTGAATTTTTGTGCAGGCTATATCTCAGCACCCGTAAATAGCAGGCGCTTCATATTTGGCATGCATGACTACCATCCACAGTAGATGTGCACTGTCAGGTGTTTTGACCCCTATGACCTTTGACCCTGGTGCTGTGACCTTGAGGTTTCAAATTTTGTGCAGAGCATATCTCAGCAACCCTAAATAGCAGGAAGCTCATATTTGGCATGAATGACCGTCCTGGAGTATAGCTGTGCCTCGTCATATTCATTTTGTCATTTGACCTTTGACCTTGGCTCAGTGACCTTGAACGTAAAAGAGTTGTGTATACAATATGTCAGCCTCATCAAAAATGCAATACAGGCACTTCATATCTATTGTACAGTAATATTTTAGTGACAACATATGCACTGTTCTGTTTTTTCTTTGTTTTTATCGTTGACCTTGATGCAATGACCTTAACCTTTGAATTTTTGTGCAGGCTATATCTCAGCACCCGTAAATAGCAGGCGCTTCATATTTGGCATGCATGACTACCATTCACAGTAGATGTGCACTGTCAGATATTTTGACCCCTATGACCTTTGACCTTGGTGCTGTGACCTTGAGGTTACAAATTTTGTGCAGAGCATATCTCAGCAACCGTAAATAGCAGGAAGCTCATATTTGGCATGAATGACCGTCCTGGAGTATAGCTGTGCCTTGTCATATTCATTTTGTCATTTGACCTTTGACCTTGGCTCAGTGACCTTGAACGTAAAATTGTTGTGTATACAATATGTCAGCCTCATAAAAAATGCAATACAGGCACTTCATATCTATTTTACATCAATATTTTAGTAACCACAAATGCACTATATAGTTTTTTCTTTGTTTTTATCATTGACCTTGATGCAATGACCTTGACCTTTGTATTTTTGTGCAGGCTATATCTCAGCAACCGTAAACCTCAGGCACTTCATATTTGGCATGCATGACTATCATCCACAGTAGATGTGTACTATCAGTTTTTTTTTACCTCTATGACCTTTGACCTTGGTGCTGTGACCTTGAGGTTACAAATTTACTCGTAATGGTCAGAACATGACAAATTTTGGGTCAATTCCACACAAAATTGTCCACAGATTTTAAATATGACACTTTTAATTTCATAAAATTCTTTTTTTAGTAAAAAAGAAGTAATTATTAAATAAACTATGCCAGCATGGGAGCTACCATGCTAGGATTTTAGTTTGATAATGAAGGATATGTGTATAATTCTGTGATAGCTGAGTGGTCTCCTGATTTCTAATCAGTCTCGTTTGGACAGTCTTGAATTACAAAAAAAGAAAAAAATTGCCTATACAAATTTGATTATTAAAGTATGTTTCTGAAATCATATATCGATCATGTTAATCATGTACAAAAAATGCCAGTTACCATAGCAGCAGATATTTCATATTGTTCTAGTTTTTTTGTGATACATAAATAATTTGTAGAATATCATGAAATTAACCATATAGAATTATTCTGGAGTTGTATTTCAAATCAGCGTGAAACATAGAGGCAGCTGAACGATGAATGACTAAAATAGATTAGACAGATACGCCAGATATATTCCATGGAAAATACATGTATCAATTCTTATAAAAACACCTATTCAGTCGTACAATATCAAAATGAAATGTTATTTTAGACATGATAAATGGACAAAATGATAGACTCTCAGCATGTGAATCACAATTCTATTGGCTATGTACATGTAGAGGGGACCAAAAAGTCTATGCGTTCATCACATTTGGGCCCTTTGATGTTTCATATCATATAAGCAGCTTTTGACACATGTGCGTCCGTGCATATTTAACACGAACATATAGCAGTATATAATTTTTTAGAATGGCATTTATATATGTTTTCCTCTTACTAGATTAACAAGTAAGGGGTCGTATGATTGCACATCTTTTCCATTCTTTATGTGCGTTGATTTTCTCTGCCCTTCCTTTTGAGAATGAGATTTTGAACATCGGACCCACACACCTGTTAAGCTACATTTTGTAATGCTAAAATTGAGATGTAGCCAAACACTGGCAACTGCTCTGCATTGTATTGGCAGTAAAGCTAGTTGTTCAATCTTCTCCCTACCTCAGCTATCTTTGCCCTATATTGTAAGGGCTCTAACACCCCATAGTTCCACATGCAGCGGTGGCACATGACTCGGTTAGTTTAGGTCTTGGGTTTGAATCCTGGATGGGACAGGTACTTCAGTCATGCTGCATGGTCACGAAAGGTGGATATCTGCCACTGAGTCGTTTCCCATTCCAGTCAGTGTTCTGAGACTGGTAATCAGTGGTTTGTGTTATTATGTCTATGTGATTATGCACAGGAAAGATCCCCAGCCATAGAGTAGGGCATTGAGTCCTGGTGACAGGGTTCTATATGACTTGATATAGCGTAAACAGTGCTGAAAAGTTTGTTCATAGAATAAAATCAAATCCATGTTATGCACTTATTTAGGAATTCTTGTTTCACTTCATGCAGCTATATATATATTATCATTTAACATTGTCCTGTTTTTAATTATAGTTATTATCATAAGTTATCTAAGTCAAGAGGACACATAGCTTTGAATAAGACCATATTTGGTCCTTAATCTAGTCACAAATAATTGTGACTGTATGATCTGTTGACCTGACCGATATTGTAGGAAGAAGATCCTATTAAGTGACAGATCCTGAAGATAAGAGTAATACCATTTTGTTTGTTTCAAGGTGCGGATCGTGAGCCAGGTTTATGACCGCTTACAGAATGATCCCCCACTTCACATTCCTGGGCATATCGTGTCTGACTCAGATTGCCATGTCATCAATCAGCATTTCTTTATCTACACTTTTGATGATCAGTTGTGGATAAAAATTCCAGAAAATTAATGTAACCATATGATATTCTTATTTAATTATTAGAAAAAATCAGGCGTTACATATACATGTATGAGTCCATTGGTGACCTATAGTACCTTTTAATGACTCGCTCTTGGCTGTACTTTAGTATTGGAAATGCTACTTAGCTTTGATTGCCTTTTATCAGACTGTTTGGCTATGCTTGCCTTTTATAAGACTGTTTGGCTATGCTTTGCTTTTATAAGACTGTTTGGCTATGCTTTGCTTTTATAAGACTGTTTGCTTAGCTTGGTTTTTATAAGACTGTTTGGCTATGCTTTGCTTTTATAAGACTGTTTGGCTATGCTTGCCTTTTATAAGACTGTTTGGCTATGCTTTGCTTTTATAAGACTGTTTGGCTATGCTTGGCTTTTATAAGACTGTTTGGCTATGCTTGGCTTTTATAAGACTGTTTGGCTATGCTTTGCTTTTATAAGACCATTTGGCTATGCTTGGCTTTATAAGACCGACATCGGGTGACTTTTTTGGTCATGCTGAGACATACTTGTATGATAAACCATTGTGTTTTGTTGTTTTTGATCCTATATCCATTCAACTTATCACCATGGTGAATTTTACTGGAAACTTAATACATATGTGTGGGAACAGAAATCGTGATGAAATTCAATTTTGATTTTGGTCGCATTTTGCTGTTATAGTTGGTCGCATTTTGCCATTATAGTTGAATGTCAACATATCTTCAAATTAGCTTTAAAGGAAGGCACTTGTTTTATTTGTATTGATGTGAAAGGAGCTAATTAAATTTTCTCAAAACCTAATTTTTAACTTTATCAAAAACTCTATTTTGTCGAGTACAACTCGATGTATTAATCATGTTGATAGAGAAGGGGCCGAATTTTCATTTCACACATATCCTCTGTCTTGTAGATTATTTATAATATTTTTAAAACATATAATATTAGATTTTCACACGAGACTATATTCATGCCGAGATTTCATTCATGTAACAGTTTCTAATATGAGCTGAATTGCTGTCCCTGTAAATCTGTGGCCGCGTGGATTGTCTTGTCAAGGACCTCTGACATGACAATTCAATAATGCAGCACTATATATATATATATATATATATATATATATATATATATATATATATATATATATATATATATATATATATATATATATATATATATCTGGTCTCGTCTTGAAATGAATGGAATAATGTTGATAAAAATGACAAAATCACAAACAAACAAGCAAAAAACATACAAATTGATCACAGGTTGTGCCTTGAAGATGGTGAGTTCTGATTGGAAGTCCAAGTAGATTTCTCCTCAAAACAACTGAAATAATGTTGAATGTGATGCATAACTTCAAACGAACAAACAAACAGTGAGTGGTTCACAGCTGCATGTCGTTAGCAGGAGGGAAGTGAGAATGGACACTCAGGCGATAATAACAACTCATATGTAACTCTCCATGTTACGCTTTGATTAAAATAATTGCATCATTATTATCACAAGGATTGCTGTCATTATTTATAATTTTCACTTGTTCTTAATCTACGTTCCATTATTCTATTCTCATAGATATGTATAACCCAAACAAAATATGCCCGTAGGATTCAAGTAAAATGTAAATATTTAACATGCAATAAGCTAGATTGATAGGTGTTTTTATTTTCCATTTAATACAAAATGGCTGGCCATCAGATTAAGGTTTAGCTTGTCGTCATGGTGACGGAGATATGATTTTTGTGACTTTTATGATTTACAACTGTGAATAAGTATCATTAATATTCTCCTGCTAGAATACAGTTAGATATTAAATGCAATTAAGAGATTATACCCAGCTGTGTTGTATTATTGCATATCAATTTAGGTGATATATGATTTGATTATTTGATTATCATAATAAAAATAATTAATATTTTTTGTTGAAAAGTGGAATTATGTTTCATAAGTCCAACTTTGAATGATTTGATAGAGTCACACAAGTCCATAAGTCCAGCACTGAATGATTTGATAGAGTCACATGCAACTGTGTTGAGAGGTAGGCTGTGTTGAGAGGTAAGCTGTGTTGTGAGGTAAGCTGTGTCGTGAGGTAAGCTGTGTCGAGAGGTAAGCTGTGTTGAGAGGTAAGCTGTGTTGAGAGGTAAGCTGTGTCGAGAGGTAAGCTGTGTCGAGAGGTAAGCTGTGTCGAGAGGTAAGCTGTGTCGAGAGGTGAGAGGATTTGATAGTCACACGAGTCCAAAAGTCCAACACTGAATGATCTGATAGAGTCACACAAGTCCATAAGTCCAGCACTGAATGATTATGCCCTCCTCCTCCGAGGGAGGGCATATAGTAATCACTTTTCCGTCCGTGTGTCCGTGCGTCCGTCACAATATTTGGAATGGCGAACACTCGAAAGTGGCTGGACCACAGGGATGATCCTACATATGCCTACAACAATATAGTCCAAGTAAATATTTTTCATGAAAGTTTGGTGACCTAGGTCAAAGGTCAAGGTCGCAGTGACCATCGGGTCAACTTTGGGCGTGAGCGCTCTAACTTCTATAAAAATGTTTCAATTTTGACACAAGTTGGTGTACAGGTGTATTTTATGAGGGGCTAAGCTAAGTTCGATGATGGGCGATACTGACCAAATTTTGAAGTCATGGCGGCCATTTTTCAAAATGGCCGACATGCCGATTTTGTGAATTCTTTTGAGAATACACTTATATCAAACATTATTACTTATTATCAATTGGTATAAGCTGCAAAAATGTTAATTTATGTAATTGGGTCAGTGTGACCTACTTTTCAGGTGAAAATCGACATCCCCATTAGTATTTAGAGTGGCCCTCATTTCAATGCTGCAGGACATTGGGGTTTGATTCTACATAATGTTTGTAAAACTAAAGACCCCAAAAAAAGATTCCATGGAATTTTTCCAACCAAGGTCAAAGGTCAAGGTCGCAGTGACCATCGTGTCAACTTTGGCCGTGAGCGCTCTATCTTCTGTAGAAATGTTTCAATTTTGACACAAGTTGGTGTACAGGTGTATTTTATGAGGGGCTAGACTAAGTTCGATGATGGATAATACTGACCAAATTTTGAAGCCACAGCAGCCATTTTTCAAAATGGCCGACATGCCGATTTTGTAAATTCTTTGCAGAATACACATATATCAAACATTATTACTTATTATCAATTGGTATAAGCTGAAAAAATGTTAATTTATGTACATATAATTGGGTCAGTGTGACCTACTTTTCAGGTGAAAATCGACATCCCCATTAGTATTTAGAGTGGCCCTCATTTCAATGCTCCAGAACATTGGGGTTTGACTCTACATAATGGATGCTGATTCTGTGAATTTGAGGTGCGGGGCAAACTGGCCACTAGGCGGCACTGGCCACAGGGGTATGCAGGAGGAGGGCATTGTTCTGCGCTCTCTGAGTGCATTTTAATTTGAGAGAGTCACACAAGTCCATAAGTCCAACACTGAATGATTTGATAGAGTCACACAAGTCCATAAGTCCAGCACTGAATGATTTGAGAGAGTCACACGAATCCATAAGTCCAGCACTGAATGATTTGATAGAGTCACATGCAACTGTGTTGAGAGGTAGGCTGTGTTGAGAGGTAAGCTGTGTTATGAGGTAAGCTGTGTCATGAGGTAAGCTGTGTTGTGAGGTAAGCTGTGTTGTGAGGTAAGCTGTGTCGAGAGGTAAGCTGTGTCGAGAGGTAAGCTGTGTCGAGAGGTAAGCTGTGTCGAGAGGTAAGCTGTGTCGAGAGGTAAGCTGTGTCGAGAGGTAAGCTGTGTTGTGAGGTAAGCTGTGTTGTGAGGTAGGCTGTGTCGAGAGGTAAGCTGTGTTGAGAGGTAAGCTGTGTTGAGAGGTAAGCTGTGTCGAGAGGTAAGCTGTGTTGTGAGGTAAGCTGTGTCATGAGGTAAGCTGTGTCGAGAGGTAAGCTGTGTTGAGAGGTAAGCTGTGTCGAGAGGTAAGCTGTGTCGAGAGGTAAGCTGTGTCGAGAGGTAAGCTGTGTTGAGAGGTAAGCTGGATCGAGAGGTAAACTGTCGAAAGATATGGCCTGAAGCTTATTGCTCATGTGATTTTTGTCCATATTTGGTTGTTCTGCTAAAAAGATGCATTTCATTTAAAACCCCAAACAAACAAACAGTCTTGACGCCCCTGATGGGTTGATACACTTGGCTTTCTGCTCTTGTGCTAGGATTTATTATTTCAGGTAGCTTGTGATTTGATCATATTTGTTGATGTGCCAGAGAAAAATTTAACACAACTTGAATATAGAATATAACACAATTGATTATTTTACTTTTGCACTCCAGACCTGCACTTTTTGCATGATATTTTTCACATCACGTTTTGAGCTGATGCCAGTTGCTGAAGTCGCATTTTGTGAAAAAAATTACTGATCCATTGAAGAGCATTTACAAAGGGAAGGTGGGAACGTTACCTTTGAGACAGGAAAGAGCATTTACCCTTGAGGTCAAATGGGAACTTTACCTTTGAGACAGGGAAGGATATTTACTTAATCGGTCAGATGGGAACTTAACCTTTGAGACAGGAAAGAGCATTTACTCTTGAGGTCAAATGGGAACTATACCTTTGACATAACAATTTCCTATATCTGTGTACGGACTCATTGCGGTGAATGATATTCGTATGGTTTAGGATGCGGGGCTGTTAGTATCAGAATCACGGGAGTTCAGACCGGCAGCAGTGATATCTTCACAGATATTTGTATTATTTAGTTCTCCTACTTCACTCGTATGCTTGGCCTTTCAGCTTGATAATAACATTGAAGCACCTCTTATAATGGTGTTAGTATTTACCCATGATCCTTTTCATATATTGTATATGAGATACCGGTATCAGGGCAACTATGAGAGACTTATCGAGGTATCAACACACATATGGCTTTAGTTAGCAGTGTGAACAAATGACGACATTTTTTCATAAGCCTACATGTTTGCCTCCTTTTTTAGTGAATTCAGCAATTTGTTAGAATCCTGGCAAAAGGCAAGGTAGAGAATTTATTTTTTAAAGAGTGGTTCAGTTTAGAAATGTTCTCAGTGATTTCCAGTACTTTGTGCATGGTCTGGTGACATGTTCGGTTGAAATATGATATGTGGGGAGAAAGTTCAAGAAGCTTGGATCTTCGCTGTTTGCTCATGGCTGAACGAGACTGGAGAGAAGAAAGGGTGCACCCACCGTGCACTTGTTCAGGATCAGAGCTTATGGGGTCACCATAGTTGTGGTAAAGTTGGCAGAAGAAAAAATATATATGTCATGAAACTTGTCATCTATGACTAAGCATGTAGAAACCAGAATAAGATCCATGAAGATAGTGATATTAATAATAATGATGATGATGATGATGATAATGATAAAAATGATAACAACAACAACAACAGATTTCAGATGAATGCACTCGGGGGTGACCTTGACCTGATCAAGGTCATAGATCAGTGTTAAAGATTGATTTTACCTGCATCTTTGACTGTCTTTCTGTTATCAGCATTTGATTAGCACATATTGTTTTTGTACTCATTGAGTCAAAAATATGATATTAAACTTCAAATAAAATCTAATTCTTGTATTATTTCTTGTGTGATATTTTACCCATCTTGATTTGATCAGTTAATATTCTTTATTATCCATATGTTGTTTGTGACCATGGGGTAGAATGAATGGCAGTGTGACTTTGCAATTTGGAGAACTGAATGAGCTTAAATGATCATGCTTTAGCATGACCAGTAAAATGTTTGTCTTCAACATCTTTATGCAGTGCAGTCACTGTGTAAAAATTAAAAAAAACAATCGCACAGATATGCTCACTTTAATAACTATATCATAGAATGATTCATCAGTTCATTTGAGATGTAAGACAACCCTTCACAGTACATGCACTATGCTCCCATATTTGTTACCGTATTTGCCCTTGGAGGTAAAATGGTTTGCTAGAATGGTAGGAAGCACATAGGTGGGTCAAAGGTCAGGAGAGCCTTTGAGGCTTTTCACAGTTTTCTTGGTGTGATCATACACTGTGCGATGACGGCCAGCTTGCCATATATGCCGGTCATGTTCCATCTGACAAACTTTGTAAACCCTCTCCTTCCTTGTGACACTGATAAGTGAGACTGTGCAAAGAAATGCTATCGCAGGAAAACGTGACCCGGAACCACCCACTCCTCTGAGGTCACAATGCCATGCTGATTTAAAAGAAGATCTCGGTGTATATATCCTTGTCCTAAATCGAGAAGTTCTCGCTCACTTTCCAAAGATGTATCGTGATCCTTATGATTCAAATGTGTAAGGGGAAAGTGAATTTCTAGGTGTTATACAGCTTTATTTCTAACTGGATATAGTATTGAGTTCACAAATATTAAAAATTAGCTTCAACAGTGGTGCATACATATACATATACATATATAATATGTGAAAAAAAGGCGTTGATCTCAATCATTATTTATTTATGTTTATATATGCTATGGTTATTATTATTTCAATATCTTTATTCAATTACAGATTTGATTTTAAATATAAAAAGATGATAGGTCAGTCAATATTTTGGTCTAAATATATACTTGATTCCTATTTGTTTTCTTGTTTACAACACTTGAAATAACATTAACATATTTGCAAGTGGAAACCAGATGTATGATTCACTGGGGAGTATGCGTTTCCATTCACAACACACTCTGATGGGTCAAGCTCAAGTCTTTGTGACTGGTCACCATATTTCCCTATCAAAGGGATGACAGTGGGTGTTCGCTAGGGAAGCAGTCAATTGTACGCCTTCCCACCTTAAAGCCTTTGTCCAGCCCAGTATTTCTAACAATGTTAGTTTGGTGACATTGTGAGGGCTTTTGTAACACACTCATTCATATGACATTGGGGTTGACAAGATTTGTAAAAGCTTCCTTCAGATAAAATATTCAATTGTGGGTCAGTTTTCCATAATGTTCTAATCTGTTAATGCCTTTGAAACAGAAATAATTCCATTATGGCTCTGATTGTATTCACATAAAAAGATGATGTTAATCATTACATTACATACATAAAAAAATCTATATTTTACTTGGATTTTTTTTTTTTTTTTTTTTTTTCCCAGAAATTAAAACAAAAAATAATCATGCAATATACCCAGTCTTTCCTCATGTTTCATAGAATTGGACATGACACTCATCACATTAATGGCAAGGCCCTGTAGCTAGGTTTCATAATAACCTTCATTCCCTATACATGACAATGACCTGTAAAGGTGCAACAATGATTCAGATATGAATAATTTAGCAGATTAAATGGAGGGAGAAACATTATTCTGTTTTCATGATGAGCATGACATGAATGCATGGTGCTTACGATTCATGGCATATCAGGAATTGTGGTATTTATATGGCATTTTTACTGTTGGAGACTGAGGTAATCTGTATATTAACAGTTGGAGCCAAACAGCTATGTGGTCACGCATGACCTTGACCAAATGTAGTCACGCAGGGTCATTGAAGGAGCATAATGTAACATGATCCAGGTTTGCATGATACAATAGTGCCACACAGGTGTGTGTGACAAGCTGAAGTCATGCATTTAGTCTAATTAGGTCACACTTATGTGCGACCATATAACTATTTGGCTCCGACTGATTGATGGTTCTATGAACTAAGTACACATGTCATACTAATGGTAAAACACTCCCATAAAAAAAGTGTTTAACAGTTTGTACTAAACACTATCTAGTCATGCAAATGCAATCACTCATAGGCAGAGTGTGACTTTATTTGGTCACATTCATCATTTTGCATGGCAAATATGGTTTTTGGCATTGATGGTTTAAACCAATATTAATGGACTTCTAGTGCTACATAAACATGATAATTTGTCTTTTATTTCATTATAAACGTTTTAGATTTTTGTTTATTTATTTATTTTATTTGTTTATTTTATTTTATTTTTTATTTTTTGCCATCCTTATTACCGGGCTTTTTCAACCCATTCAGTTGAGCACCTAAAATTCTACCTGTTAATCTGGCCGCCTTTTGTCACAGGTGTTGGGTATATTCACCTTTCTTAACCTCAGTTCATAATGGATAGGTGACCTAGAAATAATATGTACTGTGTTTATGATAAACAATGACACTGATTCTTGGATTAAATATTCTAAAGCTAGGCCACGGGACGGACCATGGCGCAGTTGGTTAGAGCGCTAGGTTATTAGCACCAGTTCCTCTGTGGTGATCCAAAGGTTGTGGGTTCGAACCCCGGCCTTGCCGGGATTGAACTCATGATACAATTTCCCACATGAGCTGAGGCCCGTGCCTAAAGGGTTAACCTGTTGTCCTTGTAAATCTGTGACCAGGTGGGTTGTCATGTCAAGGACCTGCAACATGACAAGTCAGTGAGGCAGCACTATATCTGCTACAAGTAGGTCTCATCACGAAATGACTGAAATAATGTTGAAAGTGATGTAAAACCCCAAACAAACAAACAAACAATATTCTAAAGCTGGTAGAGCAATGGTTAAATAAGTGGAGGTGGTGGGTTCGACTCCCCCTGCTGGCAGTGTTACTTTCACACTGGTTGAATGGCTAGAAGGTTGACTTTCTTTTATGTCCCGTATTTCTTCATATTAATGGCATTTGGAATACCAATCTATATTTAGTGAAGGTTTTATTCCACTTTGAATTCAAAAATCAATTTGGTTGCCACATCATCAGTCACGATTTTGCATTATCAATTTATTCATGTGTAATAATGATAAATTAAGTGGAATGACTGATATATGTTGGGATATACTTTTTAGATCTTAGATACACACACATACATGTATATGTATACCTAGTTTGAACCAGTTTTAACCAGTTTCAAAATTGACATTAATTTTTTTATTTGAAATTACGGGGAAAGTCTTTCAGCAGTCATGAAAACATGCTTAGATATACCAGATGCGTTTGTTTACCAGGTATAACTCCAACAATTTTGTGTGGGTTGATATTCTGTTTGACATGGACAGCAGATTCCACCCATCAATTAATTATTTTTAATAATGTATGAATGGTGATTGTGACAATGTTAGATGACTGAATTTGGCAAATTACACAAAACAGTTTGAGCCAAACATCTATTTGGTCACGCATGAACATGACCAAATGTGGTCACTCATTTGAAAAAAAAACTGTGTAATAGTGTTTTTACGATCCTTTCAGCACCTATGACCATATCAGGTTGACTTTCGCATCTTTTCACCATGCATGAACTTATTTAGTCATGATTATGCATTACCTAATAGCTGTTTCGCTCCAACTGCAGAATGAATGGCAAATAATTTAGCAAACTGACAGAGCCTATTCTTCCTGCCCCACAAATCCAGTTCACACCATTAATGTAAAATCATTTCAACTAATGTACCTGTAAAATTTATATTAATGGAGTGATGAATCGAGGAAATTTTCAATGTCACAATTTTGACGTTCTGTTTGTTTTTGTTATAAATTTTGTTGTACCTTCACGAAGAGATCAGTTTTTAAATGCACATTTTTGGAAAATATTTGGGAACATAATATTTAACAGATAATTTTACAACACAGTGACAAATTGCACTTTACAGAAAATAATGAAGACCAGAGAAGAAAGCCAATATACTAACCTACCATAGAATTTATTAAATTAGTGTTTAGATCCATGTTAAATGTTTGAAATGCAATCTCAGATTGCTGTTAATTTTGTAGCGCAGTTGGTTGGAGCACTTGTGAGTGTGTTTGTACCAGTTCCT
Organism: Amphiduros pacificus; assembly: GCA_949316495.1. Taxonomy (NCBI): domain Eukaryota; kingdom Metazoa; phylum Annelida; class Polychaeta; order Phyllodocida; family Hesionidae; genus Amphiduros; species Amphiduros pacificus. The sequence goes on along the minus strand of OX439011.1, from coordinate 17,456,574 downwards.
CTATGATGATCCAAAGGTCTTGAGTTTGATTCCTGGCCATGCCGAGAGCAATTCATGTTACAATTTGTAAATCTGTGACTAGGTGGATTGTAGTTTTAAGGAACTACAACATGACAATTCCTTGAGGCAGCACTGTATCTGCTAATAGGTCTTGTCATGACATAACTGAAGTAATGTTGAAAGTGATTAAAAAAAATCATTACAACAAACAAAACAAAATATGTTACGAATATGTTTTGAATACAAACTAAGGTTACAAATACATACTAAGCTTAGAATGTTAATTGACTGTTGAAGATAGAAAAAAAATGGATTATTCTGAAAAAAAAGTGATATCTCGATCTATCTTGCGCATGACACCTGAGAAACCTGGTGGATCACAATAGTTGAAACTCAAGCAGTGAGAATAAGTTTTGATCATGTTAATATTGAGCTTCACAAGGCAAACTTGATACTGCTATTTATCCCTGGTTTTTATTAAAGAGTCCTCATTATAATGGGATGAAACTTTTTTTTATTTGATGTTGACGACCAACAATCTATGTACATATATATTGTACAAAACATCACATGAAACTTATATTCTTAGCATTGACAACACAGGGAGGACTGAAAGACTTCTGCTACCATGTTACAGATAAAATAACATTGGAAAACCATTTTTTTTTTTTTTTTTCATTCTTGTCGTACTCTGAATTGTTATTAAACTGTGTGCATTGTGTATTTTCAGGTGAGAAGCCATACAAGTGTACATGGGAAGGGTGTGAGTGGAGGTTTGCACGATCCGACGAGCTCACCCGGCATTATCGGAAACATACAGGGGCCAAGCCATTCCAGTGCAAGTTTTGTGAGCGCTGTTTTTCGCGGTCAGATCACCTGGCGTTACACATGAAAAGACATCCAACGGCGTGATGTAATCATATCATATCTTCAGCTGTGAAGCAGACAGCTAGTCCTAGTTTGTGAGATGGTCAAACTGATTCCAGCTTGCAGCACAGGACTTCGGGACTTCATCTTGGTTGTGGAGATAAACTCAGAACTCGTCGTTCGTGAAACTAAAGGTACCTGTGAATAGGTATGCAGAAAAAATGGAGTTCTTTTCATCTGATATGATGGGGATAAAAACTGTTGCCATTTGAATTAAATGAATTTATATGATAAACATATTTACTTGACATGGACAGATGTTGAGTGCAGATGCTGGAACTCTTTTGAATGTGAAAGCAAAAATGAATCAGGTTTTTTTTTTAGGTCAAAGAAACAAGGTCATAACATTCATACAGCAAGTAAACAAAGATTATGGCAAAAGAAAGGTCAAGGTCAAATTAGAAGATTCTCTAAGTTTTGTTGGAGAAATCGTTGTGATTGAAGTCATATAAAGGAATGTTAAGATAAATGAAAAACCACCATGCAAGATGAAAAAACATAGATTTCTGGTGAAAATGAATGAAGCAAAAATATTTTTACAGGCTTATATTTATATATTGTGTTCGGAAAGTTTGCATGGTTATCGTCCGCATTTGTATGATTGGTTTCAATTCTTCTCGTGCAAGATGGCAACTAAGTAGGTAACTCATATTAAACATTGTCTCATTTCCTTGTTGGTTAAGACACGTTATGTTTCTGCAGACCATGTTATGTTTCTGCAGACCATGTTATGTTTCTGCAGACCATGTTTTGTTTCTGCAGACCAACCATTAAGACCGCAGCTCCTGATTATAACATAAAAAAATATACAAAAAAAAAAGAATTCTTTTGACTTGTTGTTTCTTCATTCTCATTGATGATATGAAGTTGAAACTTCAGTTGTATTAGATTCTAAAGGTAAAGGTTATATACTCAAGGTCAGCTGAAGGTCACAGGAAGGTCACAGTGTATTTGTTGTAATGACGCTCTATGTTAATTAATTCAAAAGAGCTGAACACTTTTACATTAAAACATGCTACGATTTCTGCATTTTTGCTGAGTAATCAGATGTCTATAGGATTTTTAAATGTCATCTAACTTAGTCAAAACATATACAGAATATTTTATTATTATTTTTTTAATAAGTTTTCATCTCTTTCTTGTCAACATTCCAGCAACTTACTTACACTTATTTTGACACAGACATTCCAGCGATGACTTTTGAATTTGATTTTACCACCACAAGTAGTGCATCCTCAATTTTATTGGAGTTTCCAATGGTTTTGTTGCATATTCTTTGGTATTATTGTTCTTTTCTGTCATTCCATTTTTCCACTGAAACTATAATCAAGTGTAGACCTCTGTTATTGTTTAAATTTTAATCATATATGTTATACCTTGCTATTGTTGTTATATGATTAAGTTGTACATAGAATATATTACTAATTTATGATGAAATAATATATAAAGTACTTTCAGTGTGTATTTGTACCACAACACAGCAGTTGGTCATGTGTGCTGGCTCAAGTCAAGCTAAGAGGGTTTAGGCGTGATTTCTTTCGAGCATCAGGCCTAACTTCTAACCAAAATCTAAATTATGATATTCTTGCAGGATTCTCGAAAATTGCATTCAATTCAGCATGAACAAATCCCAGCCTTTATAGATATCAAGTACACACTCATTAAATGGGAAATTGAATGAAAATGCAAATGCACATGTTTAGTATTTGGAATCTTAAGTCTGCCTGAGAAATGCAAAAATGTTGTGAGTATTTGATTGAAAGTATCCATGTTTCTGAAATTAGGAAATTGCTTTGTCTTGGGAGCTATTGCAGATGGAATCTGTATAGTATTCAGTGTTGCAAAGTGGGAATGTTTTGGAGTGGCCCTCTCAAGGTCGTGACCTCATGACCTCATCAATGACCTCATGAGATACAAAAGTAATGGCAATGACTTCTCATGCTGTCATGCTGCCTAATGACCCCATTCATGACTTTCAAGTGCACATGACCAGTCGATTGATGATAGATAATATGATACACAATGAAATAAAAGAAAATAATGAAATGAGTAGTTGAAGTCACACACAAGTCCCCTTTTAATAATCTATCTTCATGTAATGGTCCTCGACAGTTACCTGCAGAGGACCCTGACATGAAGAACAGAACTGTGCCTGGACTGTACTGTGTATGGTAAACCTGGCTCATTGCCTTGACTGTACTGTGTATAGTAAGCCTGGCTCATTGCAGAAGTGTGAAGAAAACTGTGAAGTGGACTGTGCAATGTCAGTGGCAGGGTTGTCTGAAGGGAAACAAGCAGAAAGATATTGTAATTAGCAATTTATTACAATGCTTTGTTTCGTGAGACACTCCTTTAACAAACCTAATTTCCCCGGCAGAGATGCTTGTTTTCAGTTTATGAGAGAATTATTTGTGTTGCATTGTTCAAGTGTAAATATTTTTGAGATTTGTACATTCTAAGTTGATGCTACACAAAGGTATTGTTGTGCAGAAAATGTATCCAAGTCATTGATTGGTTGTATCAGTCTTAAGAGTGACGGGACCTTTGAGAAATATTGCGTGATGTGGTCAGAAAAATGGGATTATTGTAAAATTACTAACTGGTGCAAAGCCCTGGTTGCACTTTTAGACAGGCTAAAATTGGAGAATGTTTTTTGACCATTAACCTTAATTGACTATAGCTTTGAAATCCAGAAGTATAAGGATGGTTAACATATTAAAAACCACAACCTTGGTTTACACATTATGATCCGTTACCATGGTTGCATATTATAAACTGTAACCATGATTACCAAAACCTATAACCATTAAAAGATCAAGAACCATTGATATGCATTAATAGTTGTAACCATGGCTTACACCTCAAGAACCATAACCTTAAATATTCATCAATAAATTTGTAATCATGTTTTACACATCAATAGTATAATATTTTCAGTTTTTGCAGTTTCTGTTCTGTTCGTATTTGATAATGTGGATGAAATATTCCATTTGGGAGGTTTGTATACTAGATTTGTGATCAATGATTGATATATTTGTTCAACAAAGATAACAAAATGATATACAAGAAAATAACAAAACCTTTAATCTGAGGTATATGATACCAAATTATGCAAGTGTCTGCAAATTTACTGTTTGAATGTTTAAATTGAATGTACTGAAATAGGTAGAAGAGATGATTACGTGGTAATAATAGAGAGATTTGCTTACTCGACCTTTTTCTTGCTTTGTGTGCAGAGGGGAAACTTTTATGTAGTCTGGGCAGAAATAGAACTAATCATTTTAAGATAGACTACAGTATAAATCCTACTGGACAAAACTTGAATACACAGGTGCAGTCATCTGAAAATTGCCAGTGATTTATTCACACAAAGTGATATATGCCAATATGCCTTTTTTGGTAGGAATAAAATGCAAGAATTGCCAAAAATATGTAAAATTTTATAGCACTGCTTCTATTTTAGGCCACCAGATGGCACTGTTAAAGTTCCATTGAGATTAAGCTCATTGGTCCATTATTAGTGCATTGTATACACGTCCAATATGTTGGTCTCTCAGGACTGGTAAAACATTATCCTCACAATAGCTTTGGTCAGGTATATTTTTACATATCAATAATAGAGTTGTACAGATATCTTTGTACAGTAATAATTAAAAGATATTTGAGCTACAATTTGGACCCTTTCTTGCAGAGAACATTCTGTGGTATACACTATATTTTAGGACTGAAAATAAATGTACAATGTCTTGTTTTCTACTTTGATACATCTCAATGACATATGCTTGTTATTGCACCTTTAATGATTAACATAAATGGTTGCTTCAGAGTGAAGATTTCAGAAGCATGCAGAGGTGAGTGTAAATTTTGCTTTAAATGATATGATAGAGAAGTGTCACTTTCAAGTTAAAAAAAACAACTGTGTATCTGACCATTTTCATTGGTTTAAATCAGTTTAAGGCAGCATCTTGGTTACAAATTGTGTGTTGGTTTAAGGTATGGTAGCTTGTCTCTTACGTCCAATGCTTGATCATTACCGTATTTACTCGAATATAAGACGACTCATGTATAAGACGACCCCCCCAAATTGATGTTATTTCGCTTGAAAAGATCAATTTCCGAATATAAAATGAGTTGGGTATATAACTTTGCAATCATAGAGCAATCACTTGGGGAAATGTTTGTGCAACATTTAACTTGCACATCGTTGATGCAACATTCAACTTAAACACATTTTACAACATTTTTGTTATCAGTTTGCGCATTGTGTACAAAATTGTGAATCAGGTGCATTCAATTATTTCATTAATTGTTTGTTGAGATGAGATCCCGGATTACAGAGCTTCAGTGCCTGGCAGCTGAAACTAATACCATTAATTCAATAAAACTATATGTTTATTATTGGAAGAGATATTCAACTCAAGTATTTTGCCACCAGAGATTGATTAAAACATCTTTCCTAGAATTTGATGTGATCCAAAGGATCTTGTTTACTAGCATGTATAAATAAAATTTAATATTTTATATAGTGCTGGTCCCAGACCCACCGTCCTAGACATTGTCTGCTCATAGTGTTTGACAGTAACTTGCTGGGATTTGAACCAGGAATCACTGCGTCTCAAGGCGATTGCTCAACCAATTTTTTGGGTTGATTTAGGGGACAGTCTTGATGTTACCAGATAACCCCAGTACTCTTGTCTAATCCCTCACTTGGTTCCAGTTTGTGAAAAAGGCCTCTGAGAATCTAATCCTTGCAGGCCAAGGAAATAAGAGCACAAGCTGTGAGGCGGTGATGATGGCAACCGGTTTGACATTTTGCCTGAATGTCTCACCAGGGGGTGTTCCCTGAGCTAATGACAACATCAGTCGACGGAGGCTGTGATCTCTATCATATGTCAGCACCACTGAAAGACTCTCTCTTTCTCTCTCTTAAGATGAGACCAATGTTTAGCATGCGCTGCTCTGTGTATCATAGTTAGGCCAAACAGAGAAGGAAAATGTTTCTAATAATATTTCCTGACGGGAAGAATGACCACGATTTTCGAATTTTTGCCTCATTATTTTTTTTATATTTTATTTATTTTTTGGTGGGGGGGGACCTCTCTCTCATAAGATATGACTGATGTTTTTAGGATGCACTGTTCTATCTAATATGAGGGGTTGGGATTTTTTTTTTTTTGGGGGGGGGGGGGGGGGGGGGGGAGGGTTGTATAATTAGGGAAAGAGACATAAAAAATGTAGATGTTGACTAGGATAGGAAATATCACGTGAAACATTAAACTTGGTTATTATTGGCCTAAGTTCAGAGACATATATTATGTCCCCTTTGTCAGGAAGGACAGGATGCAGATTATGTTGCTTGGCATTTGGAAGAAAGACTAATGATTTACAATTAGGACTTCACAAATACTACTGATCTTAATTACTTGACTCTCCTCTCTGACAGACCACCATTTGCTCGCTTCACATAGTTTCATGTTTGCTATTGTTTGTCCTTTATCGTTCAAATAGGTTGGAAGATTTTAATATTTTTATCAAATTTTGTGCATTTGGAGAAGTATATTTTAGTCTGTACTACATCAGTAGTTATTTGTTCAATCTTTGCACTTCCTCTGCTGTTATTGCCGTATATCTGTAGCATTTGAAATTTGAAACACTCACCAAAATATCAAACAGCACAGAATTGACCAACCTCAGGTCACGACCTTTGATACCTAGATGCTGACCAATCGGTACAAAATGGAATCTGTATGAATATTCAACAATTCTCCACCAATCAGTTCACTGCCTGATTTTTAAAGATAGTCATGACTTACAATCTTGACACACTTTTTCACCGGTGACCACAGGGACTGATATGAGAGAGAAGTCCTATTATGGAGGGTCGGCAGGGACTGATAGGAGAGAGAAGTCCTGTTATGGAGGGTAGGCAGGGACTGGTATGAGAGAGCTCTCCTGTAATGGAGGGTAGGCAGGGACCGATATGATAGAGAAGTCCTGTTTTGGAGGGTAGGCAGGGACTGGTATGAGAGAGCTCTCCTGTAATGGAGGGTAGGCAGGGACTGATAGGAGAGAGAAGTCCTGTTATGGAGGGTAGGCAGGGACTGGTATGAGAGAGAAGTCTTGTTATGGAGGGTAGGCACGGACTGATATGATAGAGAAGTCCTGTTATGGAGGGTAGGCAGGGACCGATATGATAGAGAAGTCCTGTTTTGGAGGGTAGGCAGGGACTGGTATGAGAGAGCTCTCCTGTAATGGAGGGTAGGCAGGGACTGATAGGAGAGAGAAGTCCTGTTATGGAGAGTAGGCAGAGACTGATGTGAGAGAGCTCTCCTGTAATGGAGGGTAGGCAGGGACTGATAGGAGAGAGAAGTCCTGTTATGGAGGGTAGGCAGGGACCGATATGATAGAGAAGTCCTGTTTTGGAGGGTAGGCAGGGACTGGTATGAGAGAGCTCTCCTGTAATGGAGGGTAGGCAGGGACTGATAGGAGAGAGAAGTCCTGTTATGGAGAGTAGGCAGGGACTGATGTGAGAGAGCTCTCCTGTAATGGAGGGTAGGCAGGGACTGGTATGAGAGAGAAGTCCTGCTATGGAGGGACCAGGAATGATTGTGTGATGGATAACAAGCATCCAGCCTAAATTAATGTAATCATTCCTGGGGTATCCAACCAGAACCACACAATGTGAAATACCTTATTATTGTTGGGGTCATGACCTTGAAGTCGTTATGAAGTCACGGTTTGTGAGGTCGTTGGGTAGATTGTGTGACCAGGGACTATCAAATCATCTAGCCCGGAACTACAGACATGATTGTCATAGAGCTCTGAAGCTTCCTTGAGAATTGTGACCCGTAGAAATGTGTTTAATACTTATGCCAAGATTCACCTCCACCTTTCTGGGAAAAATGGTTTAAAATTGTATATGTTTGAGGCTTACTCTGTGGTCCTCATCAGCAAAAGATCTGAGGACAACAATTTTGTGAGGGACAATATTCCTCAGTAATGGTTTCTCTTTGACGTTTATCATACTGACACTATAACAAATATTATACTACACTATGACAAATACTACACTATGACAAATACTACACTATGACAAATACTACACTATGACAAATACTACACTATGACAAATACTACACTATGACAAATACTACACTATGACAAATACTACACTATGACAAATACTACACTATGACAAATACTACACTATGACAAATACTACACTATGACAAATACTACACTATGACAAACAGTATATGTTGCTGGCTCAGGCTGCCAGCTCCTGAACCTCTGTTATCAGGGATATTACATAAAAATATGTTCAAGTTTATAAAGATTATGATCCTGTGATTGGCAGTTGTCGTGGCCATCTCAGATTAATATTAATCTTGAAACAAGTGACTGCCCGCACAAGGGCTTGGTTGTGACCCATTTATTCAGCTATGGGTCAGATTATTTTGTGATTTTTCAAGTTTCAAAATTATAAGGATACATATTTACAGCGAAAAAAAAAAATTCTTTAAAGCTTTATTGTCAAAATGTCAACCTGGGTTGAAATGGTTTAACATTTGAAAGAGGACACTGATCTGACATGATCGTATGATAGGTAAAATGTATGCAGCATTTCAGACTGTCATGCAAATGATGCACTCGAGCTTCAAAAAGAGCCCACTGTTAACGACTTTGACTTTCAAGCAATAACTGTGAGCAGGAAACTCGCTCGCACTCGGTGAGGTGAGGGAAAGAATCGCATGCACAGAGGGTCACTCGTCCTTACACTCGCATCCACTTTTAGGTTAAAATTGAAAGTGGGATCAGTATTTTAATTTTTTATGACCTATCAGCTGTTTACTGGACAAATGTTATTTTTTTTAACTTAAGTTTTCCGACGTCACATGGGCAGTGTCACATGTTTTGTGCAGTACTTAGGATTGTACTTTTCGTAGACGTACTTGTCATGTCAGTTTCGTGCAAGTGACACGCCGTAGTGTGAACATTTTCATGCAGATTAAAGCTCAGAGGTCAGCTCAGAGGTCAGCTCAGAGGTCAGCTCAGAGGTCAGGTTGCTTATCCAATGATATTTTCAGGAGATCACTGACCGATTTGCAAAAATATCCCCAAAAAGATTCAAAATAAGTGAGAATAGTGAAGTTTAGTGTCAGCAACAAAATATTTATCTTCAGGAAAAAATATGGATAAATTAAAGATAATTCAGAATGCAGGCCCCGATATTTGAAACTGGGAGTTTTTGGCCAATCTTTTGTGTCACAGATGTTCAATTGTGTTTTTAATCACCAGGTGGCATTTCATTGTTTAAAGTGAGTTTAAATGGATGGCAATACCAGAAGTTCTTGAGGCGACCTTTTTGAAGAAACTTGCTCAGTCCTTTGAGGCTGTTTTGTCACATAGAGCCACCAGGTGAAAACACTGAATCATATAACTGTACAGAAACCTCCAAAATGATGATCACACCTTTAAATAACTTGGACTCGCATATTGCATCAGTTAGATGAAACACAAGTGGAAACACTGAATCATCACTCCAGAAACTTCCAAAATGATGTTCACATCTGCGTCACCTAGGTTAACCACAGCTGGAAACGTTGAATCAAACATTCAGAATGGCGAATATAAGATCCCATCTTAAAATAAACCAGCAAAAGATCGTACATTCACCTGAAAAAAAGTCTGTTTAAAATATTTGCGCATTTTTTAAATTTATAAATAATACACTCAACAAGCTAAACCCTAAACTACTGATTTCTGGCAAATTTATCATTGTTATTATTATTTCTTTTTTTTCTTTTTGGACATCAACCAAAATGAGATGAATATCTCAAAAATGAAATTTCTGGCTATTTCCCTTTATATCGCTCAAGCAAAGTAGATAAATTCTCACCAATCCAAGAAATGTGGGAACCCCCGAGTTCTTTTTTTCAGATAATGCAACAATTATTTTCAGTACATTTTATTTGCTTGTTTTTCTCTTCATCCCAAATAACTAATATTTTATCTTGTCCAAGTGCAATTCACAGTAAATAATGTAATGTATCTGTATCAAATTCCATTTGAAACAAGGTATAATTTTACATGTTTTTCCTATTAAATGTGAATGGATATTTTTTGTTTGTTTAACATGCCAATAAGGTATATTTTGTAACATTTCCAAAGCTGTGAAATCTAAACATCAGACACGATATTATCAAACTGAGATTAAATAACTTAACTTTTATTCAGATGATAAAGTTATTTATTCCAGGTAATGCATTTTTGGGACATCAATTTGTGAAAAATTTCATTGATGAGTTTCTATTTCTCTACATCAAGATCTGATGGATCTGTTTGAGACTTTGATACCTGATGAGTTGTTGTGATATCAGACCTGACAAGACCTTTGTGATATCAGACCTCACTGACCCAAAAGTGTGGTATCATGCATTTTAAGTTTGATGATGAGATGGTTGGGATGTTCCCGGCATTAATGTCAGCCAGTCCCCTGTCCGAGATGGTTGGGACCTAACCGGCATTAATGTCAGCCAGTCCCCTGTCCGAGATGGTTGGGACCTAACCGGCATTAATGTCAGCCAGTCCCCTGTCCGAGATGGTTGGGATCTAACCGGCATTAATGTCAGCCAGTCCCCTGTCTGAGATGGTTGGGACCTAACCGGCATTAATGTCAGCCAGTCCCCTGTCCGAGATGGTTGGGACCTAACCGGCATTAATGTCAGCCAGTCCCCTGTCCGAGATGGTTGGGACCTAACCGGCATTAATGTCAGCCAGTCCCCTGTCCGAGATGGTTGGGATCTAACCGGCATTAATGTCAGCCAGTCCCCTGTCTGAGATGGTTGGGACCTAACCGGCATTAATGTCAGCCAGTCCCCTGTCCGAGATGGTTGGGATCTAACCGGCATTAATGTCAGCCAGTCCCCTGTCTGAGATGGTTGGGACCTAACCGGCATTAATGTCAGCCAGTCCCCTGTCTGAGATGGTTGGGATCTAACCGGCATTAATGTCAGCCAGTCCCCTGTCTGAGATGGTTGGGCTGTTCCCAGCATTAATGCCAGCCAGCTAGTAGTGGGGATGTTCCCGGCATTAATACCAGCCAGCCACCTGTCTGAGATGGTTGGGATGTTCCCAGCATTAATGCCAGCCAGCTAGTAGTGGGGATGTTCCCGGCATTAATACCAGCCAGCCACCTGTCTGAGATGGTTGGGATCTAACCGGCATTAATGCCAGCCAGCCACCTGTCTGAGATGGTTGGGATGTTCCCGGCATTAATGCCAGCCAGCCTCCAACTCCCACACAACACACCTGAAAAGTTAGACTTTAACTCACACATTGAAGATCCTTTGAAAATTTTATCAAATTGAACTAATTAACAAATTAGAAACAAAATATGTCAAAGAGTTATGGGAATGTATTATATATTACTGTGATAGTATCTCACAAATTGTCACAAAGAGAGATCATCTTTCACTGATGATAACCTGAGAGAGAATCCTATCTGTGCAGCATATGAGCAGCTAATTGCGTCTGATTCAGGAAAATAGGATTGTTATTATCCACAAGTTTATATGTCTCCTGTATCCGCGATAATAGCCAGCTAATATTTCAGTATCAGCTTTGCAACTATTGACAGCTCTCATGTCCTAACGAAGGCCAAAGCCAGTTGATTAAAGTGCAACTATTTTTGTTTGAGGCTAATTTTGCTTTTAATGCTGGATGTGATGCTTGAAGTTTCAGTTTAAGAGGCCTTAAAGGAATATGGCATTCCTTGTATTATGTCCTAGACATTCTATAGATATGTCACCTGTTGATAGTTCCTTGTTGCCTTCAGAGGGTAATTCATCAGTAATGAGAAATGATTGGAATTTTGAAAGGGTCTTTAAATTAAATATTCCAATTATTGATTTGTTAAAAATGTGTATACTTGGTTTCTAAAATATCAGCACATGTAATTTTGGCCTGTCCTGTCCAGATATGAAAAAACAATATGAAATGTCATGTAATGGTCATATAACGGTTATTTTATAATGGTAATGTTTTGCACTAAATCTAAAAGTTGATTTGAAAAATATGTAAAGCCAAAAATCAAGTAAGTTTGAAACAAAGTGAATGCACCTATTACCCCAATGTTCATGTGCATTTCCATCAAATCTGGTCTTGGACGGTTCAGATCCTCTTAAAAAAAAGTCGACCAGTGTGGTGCTGCCACCTGTGTACAGTTCCATGCAAGTAATCATTTCTGGAGAGCGTCTTTTTGGATCAGTGACCACTGGTAGAAAAACTTTTACCAGAAAACCGAGACGTTGAAAAAACTCAGTCAGAATTTCTTGCGTTTGTCATTTGTCAGGGTATTTATCTCTTCTGATATTGTCTCTGATATTTTATTGACGGCATCGTGTTAATATTTTGTGGCCAGTTCATATTTCTTTTCGCAGCTGTAATATCAGTGGCTGACTTTGAGTTAAATCAACATTGATGCTAACTTGGTTATTATGATTGGCGCAAAATAAGATCTGTTCTCTTTTTCTTTTCTTTTTTTTTCTTTTTTTTCTTTTTTTCTCCCCCGCTACATTTTAAGACAGTAGGGCTCACTAACATTAGTAGGCTGTTTTTGTTTCCTTAAAGATTTATGACTTGATCAGGTGCTCTGCTCACAAGACATATAAAAAGATAAAGGAAACATGTCATGTGATATTCCCGCATATGTTGCTATTCATTTCACATATCAATGCATTATTCATTCTACGCATTAGCATTAGAAATATTCCTTCCACAGAGAAGAGTTTGAATAAAATTTTGTCAAGTTCAAGAGAAAATAGGCTTTCTCTTGTTGCAAGTCGCAGTATCAAGGTTAATGGTTTATATCACTGATCACGCTGATTAATCTTCTTGCCAAGTAGGTACAGACAATACGAAACGGGAGTCAAGCTGAATCACATAGAAAGCTATCAACAAACACTTTTATTTTTTTTTTTTTGTTGTTTTATGAACAAATAAAATGAATTATCAGTAACATTTCTATTAGATTTTTAAAATATATATATTCTTGCTCAGATTCACCGTTTTGGAAATATGAGTACGTATTGCTTTCACCTCTGAAGCAGTTGCAGGGCTTTATGCAAGATTTTTCAACTGTTATAATTGCAAACAAGCAACTTGCCTAATTGCAGTTTTTGGCATTACCCTGCTGTTTTGCAAGCCTCAGAAATCATGCCTTCTCAGCCATATTGAAATATTGGCAGAATGTGAATATGCAACATACGCAGAGGAAGGCTTAGGTAAAAGTATACAATATCAATATTTCCAGCGGAGACACTTTTAAAGTATTTCTCATTTATGAGGGTGCAGTTTATGATAAAATTATTTTTCAAGGGTTTAGTTTTACAGTACAGCGGGGGAGACCTTTAACTAAACCATGTAAACATTGTCAGAGGTCATTTGAGATTTACCGTAATGAGAAACGTTCCAGTGCTGATTTTCAAATTATCGGTTGGAACCAAAGCGCCTTTACACTTTGCTGTTTGGCAACAATTTGTACAAAATAAGACGTTCGTCTTTGGTGTCATAGTAAAATGAAAAAACAATGCTGGCATCTTCAAGAGATTAGGTCTTTCATGATTTTTTGCCAGTGAATCTTTGTTGTGTTCTCGTAGCATTTTTTGTTTCCTTTTTCAGTGCTTTTTATTTCTTTATTAAAATATGAGTCGAACGGAGTACTTTTTGATGACATATCTCTATCACATCCTTATTCCCACCTTTTCTTACCAATATTCAGACATTATGTAGGATATATAATACATATGTACATTATATATGTCATATAATACATATATATTACCTGCTTTTATCAAGACACAAGTCAACCACGTTACTATCTGTGCATCCTCACAAGGACATGTGCTTTTCGGATTTTTTTGTGAATCAGGTTTGTGTTTAAGAAAAAATGAAAATTGACCAAGAGTAACATTATTAGGAATACTTCTGCTGTTATTATATAATTTAGGGAGGCGGTTTGACACATTTGAATTTGTATTTGAAAACTATGTTTATTTACACAGCCAGATTGAATGCTACACTTCTTTATACCGCACATTGAAAGTGACACTTCTCTAAAAACTCAGGTTTAATTGACACTTCAGGGTTGATATTTCCATTGAAACCTCTGTATGTTGAAAGGTCTGCACATTTGTGTTGAAAGGTACATTTGTCATTGAAAGGTACATTTGTCATTGAAAGGTACATTTGTCATTGAAAGGTACATTTGTCATTGAAAGGTACATTTGTTATTGAAAGGTACATTTGTCATTGAAAGGTACATTTGTCATTGAAAGGTACATTTGTCATTGAAAGGTACATTTGTCATTGAAATGTGCACTTATCATTGAAAGGTACACTTATCATTGATGGGTACACTTGTCATTGAAAGGTACACTTTTCATTGATGGGTACACTTGTCATTGAAAGGTACACTTGTCATTGAAAGGTACACTTGTCATTAGAAAATGTTAAATAATGTGATACTTTTGTACACCATGAAATTTGGAAGAAATAGGTCGAAAAGTCAAGGTTATTTTTTGTGAAAGGTATGTATTCATGATTATGATCTGGTTCATTCATTAGAAAAAAAGCTACATGCATTTAAAGTATGCCAATATTTCACTTGAAACAATGCCATATTCAACTGAAAGGCCATTCAAATAATCATAAATTATAAAGTGCCTTGGACCTTAATGATATCTTTTAATGAGAATATCAGAAGTATAAATTACTGTGTACATTTAATCTAGACAATTTATTTTAAAATATGCATTTTAAATCAATTGGTTCATAGAAGATGAAAGAGGATTTTCAGTACAGTTTGTGAAAAAGTCGCACTAAATGAAGCAATCACAGATTATGAAAGAATATGTATATCAGGAATATATGCACTTGCTTTAATTGCAAATTACTACTTTAGCCCGTAACTATGTGCTTATGTGTGAACACCAGGCAATCACAAATTACTGAAACTGTTTCTGTTTGATGGACACCAGGCAATCACAAATTACTGAAACTGTTTCTGTTTTATGGATATTAGGTATTCACAATTTACAGTCTGTAACTGTTTCTGTTTGATGAACAAATGAATGGCAGTAATTATCTGTAATTATTCCTGTTCTGCAGACACTAGGCAATTAAAAACAGGCAATTTATTTGTCAAACGTGCACAAATCTGTGAACAATAATGTTGAGCCATTCCAGAATGCATTTTTTTACTACATGAAAAGATTGGTAACTTAGTTGTTGTTATTGTGGAGACATGTGGATCATGTGACCTCTGTTGTTAGGGCTTGCCACTAGATGGCAGCAGCAAAAGTTTAATGAATTGAACTTACTTGTATGAGGTGGGCAATAATTGTTATAAAAATGCCTACATAAAGCACATTTATTTGCTGTAACAGATCAACCATTAAGAATAATAATTTGTAAATAATTTACTGCCAATAGTTCCGATAGTTCTGTTGTGAAGATTCAAACAGGTGAAGAAATAATATCTTTTTTCAAACATCAAAATGATGATAATTCATTTTAATTTTGTTCACTTCCAAGGCATGGAATAAAGCTTTAAACAGAATTTGTGAAAAAAAATCAGTCCAATTTCTATGATATGTAATTATGTAAGCAGATAATGTCAAGATATAGAAAAATTAACAAATCATCACGATTTTATGATGTATAATGACATATTAATCATATTAATTGTAACTGGTTGCTGGTGTGTTCAGGTGGGATCCTGTTCAGCTGAGACAGTGTATTCTGTTACCTTGTTCAACTGTGATTGGAAGAGGAGCACAGTAACTCTTCACTCGGTGACTGGCCAAAATTCACAAAGTATTCTCTTAAAAAGGCTAATTGAAAGTCAAACTTATGTTGACAAGAACAATAAGAAAGCAGTTAATATAATAGATAGTATAAAATCCAGAAGATTACGGTCGAACAAGGGGATGGTTGAACAGGGTCCCTGCAAAACGACCAGTCACTCAATAAATATGTATAAAGAATCAGAAAAATCCTCAGCTGTTAAATCTAACCTGATGCTTTATAGACTTTTCTTCTCGGATATTTTGATTTCTGGAGGCAGCATTTTTATATTTGAATTCTTATCTAGGATCCAATTTTTTTTTTGTATGAAGTGCATAAAAGGTAATATTTGCACCATTGGCATGCAATTATTTATACAACTGCATTAAGGCCATAATTTGTATTCATCAGCCTATGAAACAAAAAAAGTAATGGACAGAATTTGAATTGATATTGAAGTCTCAGACTGATTGTGGTAAAATGATCTTTGCTGCCTGAAGAAAACTACACAAGTACATATATTATAACGTCTGAATTAGACTAATATCACTTGTATTATAATTATAACCTTTGTGTTTCATTAGTCAATCATTTTATATGGTGTTGTACTTAACATATTTTATGCACCGAGATTTCAATGTCTGGCATTTCTTCACTGATACACCACATGGTGTCAGAAAACAGTTTCTGTTTGGCAAAGGTTTCTTATGCAGATTGTGCAGATTCACATAAATATGTGATATGGTCATATTTTGTATATTATATTATGCACTCGATTATTATTATATATGTATATATATATATATATATGTGTATATATATGTGTGTATATATATGTATGTATATATATATACATACATGCATGGATACATATATATATATATATATATATATATATATATATATATATATATATATATATATATATATATATATATATTTGCAAATACAAGGAGTGATAACTCACCAATGGGAGGAAGTCGGCTCAGTCAAGGAGTGACCAATTCATTTCATGGGGAAGCCAAACTATTCCCAGGAAATTGATTTGCACATTAAAGAAGTAATTGATATGACATTTGAAATGCAATGCAAAAGAATATTTGTTCCCCACAAGGGCTGAATAGTATGCCACTCTCCGCTGGAGCGTTCATTCACTACATTGTTATCTGGTTATTAGATCAAGCATATCTAATATAGTGCATGTCTGTGATGTCATCATATGTTCTCAGTGTGGTCATCCGGCATGCATATGATGTCATAATATCCAGATTTGTTGTTCTTTTTTGGTGTATCTGTTCCTACCTGTCCCTTACTGAGTCTTTTATTAAGTGATGAAATCATTTGTTTATTATCTGTATAAAATTGCACAGGGTGATCAGAAGGTATGTTCTTTCTAATCTTAAGATTATCTTCATGGCATTATAGATAACCTTCTGTACACCCTATACTATTAACGAGGATATATATGTATATATATATGTCTCATCAAAGATGTAATTGTTGATGCAAAGTGCCTCATAGTACAGTAAGCTGTGAAAGTGCCTTTGATAGCCGACTTTTTACCTTATTCATACATATTTCTCAAGTGTTGCCTTGTAATTGGCTCAGTAAAAAAAATACAACCCATTGTCAAAGTTGTGCTTAGAGATTTAAGTGTTCATTGATATGAACTCAATCATTGAAAATCTTGGTGCCAAAAGTATTGCATGGTTTATATTTCTGTAATACATTGTTGAACGAAAGGAAGCTGTCAAAAGGCAGTGTACGCCCTCTGCAGGGAAATTATGGAATTAATGAGGTGCCTTCAGATAAGGTATACAATTTGAAATATGATTTGTCTGTTAAAACATGGTGATATCACAATGTGGAATGATTCATATATGTGCTGATGTCATCATATTTGTGCTGATGTCATCACATGTGTGCTGATATCATGAAATATGATAGAAATGATAAAATGCGTGTATGGTTGTATAATTCAATCAGTGATTTGTGTGAATCATTGTTATCGCGTTGTACATGGAACATTGAACATTTTATATATATATATATGATAATGATAATTGTCTCAAGCTAATAAAACTGCATATTTTATGAAATCTTATTTACTTTTTCATAGTTTTCATTTCCAACAATTCGCTTCTCTCAATACCATTCTGCAGAAACACAAAGTTTAAAATAAGTCTTCCCATCAGCTGTGTTCAGTTTGTCAGCAAAGCTTAAGCAGTGGTGAGTTTTTTTCTGTCCATCAAACTTGATTCTCTCCAAAACAACTTGTTGGATTATAAGTTATTGATAAGCAATATGTAGTATATTGTCAGGAGATGAAGCATATATAGTTATCAGTCACATTTTTTGTTGCTTGTAACTGCTGTCAGCTGGGCAAAGATGTCACTGTCCATCCGTCTGACAAAATTTAGAGTCATGAGATATATTCAGTGGCTACTATAGTTAAGAGCTGCCATCCGTCTGTCAACATTTAGAGCCATGAGATATATTCAGTGGCTACAATAGTTAAGAGCTGCCATCCGTCTGTCAACATTTAGAGTCATGAGATATATTCAGTGGCTACAATAGTTCAGAGCTGCCATCAGTCTGTCAACATTTAGAGCCATGAGATATATTCAGTGGCTACAATAGTTAAGAGCTGCCATCCGTCTGTCAACATTTAGAGTCATGAGATATATTCAGTGGCTACAATAGTTAAGAGCTGCCATCCGTCTGTCAACATTTAGAGTCATGAGATATATTCAGTGGCTACAATAGTTCAGAGCTGCCATCCGTCTGTCAACATTTAGAGCCATGAGATATATTCAGTGGCTACAATAGTTAAGAGCTGCCATCCGTCTGTCAACATTTAGAGCCATGAGATATATTCAGTGGCTACAATAGTTAAGATATTCCATCTTGAACTAACTCAATGAAAGTCAATATCCAGCGAAGAGCTAAACTTCAGTGAGCAATTCATCATGTTGTAGAAAAAAAGAACTTGACATGCATGTATCTTTCATCTAAGCTATTATACAGCATCCAAGCTTGAAACTTGATGGAAATGTATATCTTGAAGTTCTCCATCATTGTTGAAAAAAATTATATGCATAAGTGAGCAGTCATGCCTCAGTGAACACTTTTTAAAACTTTTATATTTTAATAGATACAAAGAAACAGTTATTTCTCAGATGAATGTACAGTTTGAACATCCAGTGCCTCATTCTGCTAACCTAGACAAAGACTTGAGTTATCAGAAGACTAGCAACCCTCCATTCTGTGAACAGACCCAGCATCCCTCCATTCTGTGAACAGACCCAGCATCCCTCCATTCTGTGAACAGACCCAGCATCCCTCCATTCTCTGAACAGACCCAGCATCCCTCCATTCTCTGAACAGACCCAGCATCCCTCCATTCTGTTAACAGACCCAGCAACCCTCCATTCTGTTAACAGACCCAGCAACCCTCCATTCTGTGAACAGACCCAGCGTCCCTCCATTCTGTTAACAGACCCAGCATCCCTCCATTCTGTTAACAGACCCAGCATCCCTCCATTCTGTTAACAGACCCAGCATCCCTCCATTCTGTGAACAGACCCAGCGTCCCTCCATTCTGTTAACAGACCCAGCATCCCTCCATTCTGTTAACAGACCCAGCATCCCTCCATTCTGTTAACAGACCCAGCAACCCTCCATTCTGTGAACAGACCCAGCGTCCCTCCATTCTGTTAACAGACCCAGCATCCCTCCATTCTGTTAACAGACCCAGCATCCCTCCATTCTGTTAACAGACCCAGCATCCCTCCATTCTGTGAACAGACCCAACATACCTCCATTCTGTTAACAGACCCAGCATCCCTCCATTCTGTGAACAGACCCAGCGTCCCTCCATTCTGTGAACAGACCCAGCGTCCCTCCATTCTGTGAACAGACCCAGCGTCCCTCCATTCTGTGAACAGACCCAGCATCCCTCCATTCTGTTAACAGACCCAGCGTCCCTCCATTCTGTGAACAGACCCAGCATCCCTCCATTCTGTGAACAGACCCAGCATCCCTCCATTCTGTTAACAGACCCAGCATCCCTCCATTCTGTGAACAGACCCAGCATCCCTCCATTCTGTGAACAGACCCAGCGTCCCTCCATTCTGTTAACAGACCCAGCATCCCTCCATTCTGTGAACAGACCCAGCGTCCCTCCATTCTGTGAACAGACCCAGCGTCCCTCCATTCTGTTAACAGACCCAGCATCCCTCCATTCTGTGAACAGACCCAGCGTCCCTCCATTCTGTGAACAGACCCAGCATCCCTCCATTCTGTTAACAGACCCAGCATCCCTCCATTCTGTGAACAGACCCAGCGTCCCTCCATTCTGTTAACAGACCCAGCATCCCTCCATTCTGTGAACAGACCCAGCGTCCCTCCATTCTGTGAACAGACCCAGCGTCCCTCCATTCTGTGAACAGACCCAGCATCCCTCCATTCTGTGAACAGACCCAGCGTCCCTCCATTCTGTGAACAGACCCAGCGTCCCTCCATTCTGTGAACAGACCCAGCATCCCTCCATTCTGTTAACAGACCCAGCGTCCTTCCATTCTGTGAACAGACCCAGCATCCCTCCATTCTGTTAACAGACCCAGCGTCCTTCCATTCTGTGAACAGACCCAGCATCCCTCCATTCTGTTAACAGACCCAGCGTCCTTCCATTCCGTGAACAGACCCAGCGTCCCTCCATTCTGTGAATAGACCCAGCTGAATCTATCTGGATTTTAAATTGACCACCAACAAACTTTCCTGTTCCTGCTCAATAATTTACAAACAGCACCACCTGGTGTTTAATACAGCATCAACTTCAGCATCCCTCCATTTTGTAAACAGACCGAACACCGATATAGTCACTACTTGTAGAGGCTTTGTGCTTTTGCTTATGATTTCATCTCCAACAATCACAGCCAAGAAAATATTTACTACAGAGTATAATGTCATCACAGGAAATGAGTGAGCAGTTATGCTTTACGCCTCCACAGATAAGCTTTTACTTCAAAATTTCAACTCCATAGAATCCTATATTTTGCAATATATAATCAATTATATATGATAAAAAAGAAATTGACCTTGTGCAGAGAATCATGTAGAATCAGTTAGAGTTAAAATACATATTTGTGTAATTGTAAAAAACCACACATATTGTCAACAAAAATGTAAAACAAAAAAGAAAACCAAATTCACTTTTCCTAATAAAATTGATTTTGCAACTAATATTGATAAAATATGATTTTTCCATGCTCTGCATAACATCAGTAGTAATGCCTGCCCTCATTGCCCTGTATCTTGTCGTCCAATCTTCTTACTATCTCTGCCTTCATTGCCCTGTATCCTGTCATTCAATCTTCTTACTACCTCTGCCCTCATTGCCCTGTATCTTGTCATTCAATCTTCTTACTACCTCTGCCCTCATTGCCCTGTATCTTGTCGTCCAATCTTCTTACTACCTCTGCCTTCATTGCCCTGTATCTTGTCATTCAATCTTCTTACTACCTCTGCCCTCATTGCCCTGTATCTTGTCATTCAATCTTCTTACTACCTCTGCCTTCATTGCCCTGTATCTTGTCATTCAATCTTCTTACTACCTCTGCCCTCATTGCCCTGTATCTTGTCATTCAATCTTCTTACTACCTCTGCCTTCATTGCCCTGTATCTTGTCATTCAATCTTCTTACTACCTCTGCCTTCATTGCCCTGTATCTTGTCATTCAATTTTCTTACTACCCCTGCCCTCATTGCCCTGTATCTTGTCATTCAATCTTCTTGCTACCTCTGCTCTCATTGCCCTGTATCTTGTCATTAAATGTTCTTACTACCTCTGCCCTCATTGCCCTGTATCTTGTCATTCAATCTTCTTACTACCTCTGCCTTCATTGCCCTGTATCTTGTCATTCAATCTTCTTACTACCTCTGCCTTCATTGCCCTGTATCTTGTCATTCAATTTTCTTACTACCCCTGCCCTCATTGCCCTGTATCTTGTCATTCAATCTTCTTACTACCTCTGCCTTCATTGCCCTGTATCTTGTCGTCCAATCTTCTTACTACCTCTGCCTTCATTGCCCTGTATCTTGTCATTCAATCTTCTTACTACCTCTGCCCTCATTGCCCTGTATCTTGTCATTCAATCTTCTTACTACCTCTGCCTTCATTGCCCTGTATCTTGTCATTCAATCTTCTTACTACCTCTGCCTTCATTGCCCTGTATCTTGTCATTCAATCTTCTTACTACCTCTGCCTTCATTACCCTGTATCTTGTCGTCCAATCTTCCTACTACCTCTGCCTTCATTGCCCTGTATCTTGTCATTCAATCTTCTTACTACCTCTGCCCTCATTGCCCTGTATCTTGTCATTCAATCTTCTTACTACCTCTGCCTTCATTGCCCTGTATCTTGTCATTCAATCTTCTTACTACCTCTGCCTTCATTGCCCTGTATCTTGTCATTCAATCTTCTTACTACCTCTGCCTTCATTACCCTGTATCTTGTCATTCAATCTTCTTACTACCCCTGCCCTCATTGCCCTGTATCTTGTCATTCAATCTTCTTACTACCCCTGCCTTCATTGCCCTGTATCTTGTCATTCAATCTTCTTACTATCTCTGCCCTCATTCAATCTTCTTACTACCTCTGCCCTCATTGCCCTGTATCTTGTCATTCAATCTTCTTACTACCTCTGCCTTCATTGCCCTGTATCTTGTCATTCAATCTTCTTACTACCTCTGCCTTCATTACCCTGTATCTTGTCATTCAATCTTCTTACTACCCCTGCCCTCATTGCCCTGTATCTTGTCATTCAATCTTCTTACTACCCCTGCCTTCATTGCCCTGTATCTTGTCATTCAATCTTCTTACTATCTCTGCCCTCATTCAATCTTCTTACTACCTCTGCCCTCATTGCCCTGTATCTTGTCATTCAATCTTCTTACTACCTCTGCCTTCATTGCCCTGTATCTTGTCATTCAATCTTCTTACTACCTCTGCCTTCATTGCCCTGTATCTTGTCATTCAATCTTCTTACTACCTCTGCCTTCATTGCCCTGTATCTTGTCATTCAATCTTCTTACTATCTCTGCCCTCATTCAATCTTCTTACTATCTCTGCCTTCATTGCCCTGTATCTTGTCATTCAATCCTCTTACTACCTCTGCCTTCATTGCCCTGTATCTTGTCATTCAATCTTCTTACTACCTCTGCCTTCATTGCCCTGTATCTTGTCATTCAATGTTCTTACTACCCCTGCCTTCATTGCCCTGTATCTTGTCATTCAATCTTCTTACTATCTCTGCCCTCATTCAATCTTCTTACTATCTCTGCCTTCATTGCCCTGTATCTTGTCATTCAATCCTCTTACTACCTCTGCCCTCATTGCCCTGTATCTTGTTATTCAATCTTCTTGCTACCTCTGCCTTCATTGCCCTGTATCTTGTCATTCAATCTTTATACTATCTCTGCCCTCATTGCCCTGTATCTTGTCATTCAATCTTCTTACTACCTCTGCCCTCATTCAATCTTCTTACTATCTCTGCCTTCATTGCCCTGTATCTTGTCATTCAATCCTCTTACTACCTCTGCCTTCATTGCCCTGTATCTTGTCATTCAATCTTCTTACTACCCCTGCCCTCATTGCCCTGTATCTTGTCATTCAATCTTCTTACTACCTCTGCCTTCATTGCCCTGTATCTTGTCATTCAATCTTCTTACTATCTCTGCCCTCATTCAATCTTCTTACTACCTCTGCCCTCATTGCCCTGTATCTTGTCATTCAATCTTCTTACTACCTCTGCCTTCATTGCCCTGTATCTTGCCATTCAGTCGTCTTACTACCTCTGCCCTCATTGCCCTGTATCTTGTCATTCAATCTTCTTACTACCTCTGCCCTCATTGTCCTGTATCTTGTCATTCAATCTTCTTACTATCTCTGCCCTCATTGCCCTGTATCTTGTCATTCAATCTTCTTACTACCTCTACCCTCATTACCCTGTATCTTGTCATTCAATCTTCTTACTACCTCTGCCCTCATTGCCCTGTATCTTGTCATTCAATCTTCTTACTACCTCTGCCCTCATTGTCCTGTATCTTGTCATTCAATCTTCGCTTCTTACTACCTCTGCCCTCATTGCCCTGTATCTTGTCATTCAATCTTCTTACTACCTCTGCCCTCATTGCCCTGTATCTTGTCATTCAATCTTCTTACTACCTCTACCCTCATTACCCTGTATCTTGTCATTCAATCTTCTTACTACCTCTGCCCTCATTGCCCTGTATCTTGTCATTCAATCTTCTTACTACCTCTGCCCTCATTGCCCTGTATCTTGCCATTCAGTCGTCTTACTACCTCTGCCCTCATTGCCCTGTATCTTGTCATTCAATCTTCTTACTACCTCTGCCTTCATTGCCCTGTATCTTGTCATTCAATTTTCTTACTACCCCTGCCCTCATTGCCCTGTATCTTGTCATTCAATCTTCTTACTACCTCTGCCTTCATTGCCCTGTATCTTGTCGTCCAATCTTCTTACTACCTCTGCCTTCATTGCCCTGTATCTTGTCATTCAATCTTCTTACTACCTCTGCCCTCATTGCCCTGTATCTTGTCATTCAATCTTCTTACTACCTCTGCCTTCATTGCCCTGTATCTTGTCATTCAATCTTCTTACTACCTCTGCCCTCATTGCCCTGTATCTTGTCATTCAATCTTCTTACTACCTCTGCCCTCATTGCCCTGTATCTTGTCATTCAATCTTCTTACTACCTCTGCTCTCATTGCCCTGTATCTTGTCATTCAATCTTCTTACTACCTCTGCCTTCGTTGCCCTGTATCTTGTCATCCAATCTTCTTAATACCTCTGCCCTCATTGCCCTGTATCTTGTCATTCAATCTTCGCTTCTTACTACCTCTGCCCTCATTGCCCTGTATCTGTAAGTTTCGATGCCTTCCCTGGTAATTAGTTCCAGCTGTCATGATTTTCCATATAACATTTTTCCTTGTGCAAGGCCATTCTCGATATTTTTCCAACCAAATCATATCTCCATATAGGTCTTCATATACTTGCTTATCTGTATGTTCAAGGACACACCATTTATTATGATGCTTATTGCCACGAATGTACAGTTAATACAATTGTTTCCAGCAGTCACGGATTTCAGCAGATGCAATGTGATCATGCAGATAATATTTTTAACAAACACCAACATCTTGAGAATATATATGCATTAATTTATGATAGTCCATTTTGGATAGCTTCAAAATTGAATAAACAAATTACATGAATGGTAGATTTTAAATTGACTATGATAAAGCAAAAATAGTACTCAACATGAAAGAAAATCAAAACTTTGATATTGAAATTGTTAATGAATTAGGTATATTCTGCACCTGGCTATCATAAAGTGTTGGCCTTTCTTGGATAGGGGAACTGCTGAATCTGCCCAGACTGAGCTTTATCCCTCACAGAAGGACATGGACTCACACAGCATAGAAAATGTTCATTTGTTTTGTTTCTTTTTTGGTTTTACATTACTTTCAATATTATTTCAGTCATTTCGTGATGAGGCCTACTTGTAGCAGATATAGTGTTGCCTCACTGAATTGTCATGTCGCAGGTCCTTGACATGACAATCCACCCAGTCACACACAGATTTACAAGGATAACGGGCTAACCCTTTTAGCACAGCCTCAGCTCATGTGTGAAATTGTATTATGAATTCAATCTTGGCACAACCGGGGATCGAACCCACAACCTTAGGATCACCACAGAGGAACTGGTACAAATCAGCTGGCACTCTGCAAGACCGATGGAATTTCTTTTTAAGTTCTGTTAAATGCGTTTCTAATTCCATATACACTTTGAATTTGGTTGGTCTCATCAGGGGAAGAACATACTGAGTCGTCCTTTAATTGTGAATTCAGATTGTCCAGCTGGACAAGGTGTCCAGTCGGACAAATGGACAATGATGGATAACTGACTCGTTTTTAATACTAGGCAGTTTCCATTTTCCTTTGTTTTCAGAGAGAGGCTAATTTCCTATGAATTCTGTTTTTGGTCAATGTTGTCATTTATCATGATTAAATTTCATGGAATTCTTACATGAATAAGAATTATTGTGAGTAGAGATGGACAAGTTCACATTTGGAATTGTACACTCGAATTCTGCAGTCTTTTCACAATTGTTTAGAAGAACTTTTCTCAAAAAAGTAATTTTTCATTTTACAAATGTTATTGTTGAGATATCAACTTTCTTAGAAATTGATATTAAGGTAAGATCTTTTTAGACTTATTGCAAATATTTTCTTTGTTATACATGTTGATTATGTGTTAATAACTGGCCTTCAAAATGCATTGGATAGATTGTACATATATTGCACAGATGCTGAGTGAAACCTTTAAGATAGATAAACCCTATTTTACCCTATTCCATATTTCCCCATCAAATGATCTCACCAATATTTTCCCCACAATTCCCCACCCCCTGAATAGTAAATGATCCGCCCCTAATTGAATAACAACGTCATTTTTTAATTCAAATATTGTAGTGCAAAGTAAATGTGAACTAAATTTGTTAACAGTTTTATATAAACTCATTCAGCCTTTTAGACAACATCTGAGGTTGTCCTCTAAGACAGGAATAAAGGTGTGAATGAGTCTTGATACCTTCTATTAAAGTAAAACACAACTCTGCCTGCTTAGAGTTCCGAAACACATCATGTAGATATATTTTTCACGCTAGAGGGCACTTCTCAAGCCTACAACTGACAGCGCCACCTATGATGAAACTTGGATTGACAGATCCTGATCAAGGTTGATCTCATTCAGAGAAATTTACTCAAAGAGAAAATAGAATATGAGAATGGAAAAATGTTACCTTTTCCTTTAAAAAAAATGAGCACATTTTGTTTGGAGTTTTCTACCAAATTTATAGCAATATTATTTGCTGAATGCTTTCACATTTTTGTCGATACACCCTTTCTGGAAGCCCTAGAAATAGTCACTTTTAAAGAAAAATTATACAATTCCCATATTTTTTTTCTCTCAATTCAGTCTGGCTCTTGCAGGTAACCAATGTAATTACTGCTGTATATAATAGCTTCCCAACTCCGCCTTCATAAACATAAAATTCTAAAATGAAATGTACTAGTTTTGTACGGTCCTTTGAACAATAATTACGATACCTGATCAGGTCGACTTTCAAGTCTCGTGTGAAATAAACACTGCTGTCAGGCAGTGGGAATCGAACCCACCACCTCCCACAGTAAGTGAACTATTTATTGTGCATTGTACACATTAGAAAGAAAAAAACTCCAATCAGTAGGTATTATGTGGAGTCACATGTGAATTATCTTTGTTATGTCTTTGTTATGTTGATGAATCTATCTATTTATTTGTTTGGATTAATCTATATCTGGTCAAAAAGAAGCCTGTCACCGGGACACAATGCTAAACATGTTTCGAAGAGTGAATGGAGATCTTTCGTTTGCATTGTAACATGGACATAACACAAACCACGAACTTTGATAACCAGTCATGGAAGACTGGCTGGAATTGGAAAGAAGTAAAGAGAAAATATCCAGTTTATCGACCATACATGTCGACCTCTATTTTGTGAGCATGTTGTGAGCATGTTATGAGCATGTTGTGAGCATGTTATGAGCATGTTGTGAGCATGTTATGAGCATGTTGTGAGCATGTTGTGAGCATGTTGTGAGCATGTTATGAGCACAAGCTCAGCATGCTGCTAGCACGTACATAAACATTCAGCTGTCAACAAATTCGGCTATCTTCTGCCAAATTTTGGGACTGTCCCTTCTGGAGTCTAGCATATCAACTGGCATGTTATGCTCATTTGTTGAACGTCTCTGACATTATATGGATATATATTGCAGGTGATGATAATGATATAAAAAAGACATGAGCATTTATTTTTAGTTTTATTTTGTTCATTCAGATGACTACATCTTTTCTGTTAAGTTCACTGTATCCTTTGAATTACCTCACAAATAAGTTGTTACAGGTCACAATGTTCTATGTTATGGCAGCCACCAGTTGGCCAATTTAACCACCGCTCGGTGCTCAACACATTGTAGGCATATGTCAATGTGCTGACAACATGGTGAGCACGTAGGACAATGTTGCTATCAGGTCGAGCCACAACGTTATCCTTCTACGTGCTCAGCATGTTGAGAAAACGTGAAAAGACAACTAAATCTTAGTTCTTCTTGCCATTTCTGTGTATACTTGTCCCATTTGTCACGTGCCACCTCCTCCATTTTGATAAAAACCCACTGAATTTAATGTTAGCTATTATTCTCCATTTGTAGAGAAAATGTACTGCAAATATGTGTTAATTAATACATAGAATTATTGTTGATGAGTACCGTAATACAATATATTTCCCAATACTCATATTGTCAGCAGAGTTATTGTCAGCACAATATATATATATATATATATATATATATATATATATATATATATATATATATATATATATATATATATATATATATATATATATACTTTGAGATTGAATCAATATATACTTCTTGATATGCTCTCTTGCAGCAGGTTGTTCAGATTCATCTTCATTTAGGAGATATTATTTTACCTTTTTGGTTCTGCGCATGCTCGTGTTAAGGCTTGGTTGTGTTTATTATGGGCTCCCACAAAATTTACATTTTTTTGTGTTTTTTTGAGACAATATTTTGCACAGGAATTGCCTAAATTGAAGGATTATTAGCAGAACCCATGATTGATAACTATAAATTTCAAAATTTGGAATTCTTTATCAGTTTACAAAGGATTTATACAACACTGTTGAATCACCATTGTTGCGCGCACATGCTCCACGTGGTGAATTCAACTGAATTGATTTGAATTGAAGTGAACTTGAAAATCGTCTCATCTATATTATATTGTGACCTCCTATTCGATCTTGGAATAGGTTGATTAGATCAGCATTTCTCTGATCTCTCACAATATATTGAAAAGTGAGCCTGACATTAGATTTTGACTGAGACTTTTCCTTTATTTTTGCTTGGATGCCCGACACGCTGAGTATTGCCGCATGAATCGCTGTACTCTGTAGAGTTGAATGATACTCTGTTTTCAACATTTTGAATTGAAATTATTATTTGAAAGACAATACTGTGACCTCCTAATCAAGCCTGAAAATAGGTTGATTAGATCAGCTTTTTTTTCTGATCTCTCAAAGTATCTTCCCCTTTCACGTCCTACGTTTCATACAATCTATGCGCCGCACTATCACCTCCATTCTTGATTTTCGCCTTCACATGAAAATAATTTATATTATTAATATCTTGTGATCAAATTGGTCTTTAGCCATAATTTTTTCACAGGACCAAGAGCTTATAAATCAGATTAATCATCGAAAGAATTAATATTATCTGAACTATACTTTTGCTAATATTTAAATCTTTGTCTTGGTTGCTAATAGACATAAAAATCTGAGATTTTCACTGTTACTTCTTATAGGCCTTGTTTATCAAGCAAAAGCAGTAAACGGTATCTTTAGTATTTTCTGGAATATAAAGGGTTCTTTTTTCTGATTCTTGTGAATGAACACACTTTGGAAGAATTTTGGGCGGTTGTGAGTCTGGTTGTGCCTGAATATTTTAATTTCTCAAAAATATTCATATCTCTTCCTAAATTGAGTATTTTACATGATATCCCACTGAATTGTCTGCTTCCGGTTTCAGTTGATTCCAGCATAGAAACATTTGATTATAAAAGGGTATCTGGATATTATCTATCATCAGGTCAATTAGAATAGGTGAAATGTTCAATTGACAAAGGTTTCAACAATCACAGTAATACTGACTTCCATTTTCCATTACTTTCTAATGCCCTTTTTACCCACATTATTCATGCTGAGAAAATCTGGTACCTTAATTAATATCACCATCTCTTATATCCTGTATTACAACATTTTTCTTAATTTTTGGCCGTCCACCATCCCATATAAAGTCTTTGATAATGTCCTCAACATTTGCAATATAAGAAGTAGTTACTGGCAAATTAGAAGCAGGATATAGAAATGTTGGTGTCATCAATGCCTTAAAAATAGCAACCCTTCCTTTCAGTGATAATTTTCTTTTTTTTTCCATATATTGAGAACATTAACAGCATACATACTAAACTCACATACATACTTGAATCATCATCTGGCAAAATTAAGCACTTAGCACCCTGAAGGACAACTCACGATCATCAAAACCCCTCAGAAAATCGCAAAAGAACCAACCTCATCTGTGCTGACATCTGCCGACAATCACCAGATGTTACCAGGCCCAGCAAAGTTATGTACCGAGAACCTTGTGAAAATCATCAAAGCTGCACCTTCATCTCACAAAGGAACACTAGTAGAGCACTGGAGTGATGATGAAGAACATGCTCTAACTGATGAAGATGCTGCAGATAGCCTATCTGATGATGAGGAGGAACTCAAGATAGACTTTATCAATGAAAACTATCCCGATGAGGAAGTGTCCACAATCATCCCCAGGGGATCGGCGTCCAAATTGATAGGGACAGGGGGGAAAAATATACAAAAAAATGTCAGAATCAAGAATCAAGAACAACGCTCCAGAAAATAAGTGGAGCAAGTGGTGATGATGATAAGGTAACAATCAAGGGCACATCGGTGGGCATTGCTAAGGCCCTAGAGTCCATAAGGGAGGTCATCAAGGAGTTTGAGAAGGAGAAGAATGATCAACGCTCCAGCGAAGAAAAATGCTATCATTTCGCCGCCAGGGGGCAATGCCGCAATGGTGAAAAATGCAAATACCTACATGCAAACGCCAGGGGGTCACAGAGGGCCGGAGATCCCAGAGCTACAAAAGGAAAGAAACACAGCAATTACTGACATTTTCACAGTGTGTGGAGCAATATACTACAAATAAGATCTTGTAAAAATGCTTTAGTAATAAGAGAAGTGAAATTGTAAGATCAATGGCAAATTATACTAAATAAAAACATTGAAATGTACAATTGTCTTAAAGCATTCATGAAACCTGAAAGGTTCCAGGCGATTTTACAGTGGTTTAAGGTATCTGAAAACAATATATGATCTTAAAATTGACATACATACAGGCTATCTATCTGAAATCCACTAAAGAACATCTGCCCTGAGAATTATGATTTTTTGTGACCACCAAGTACTGCCAGTACTAAACAGGAAGTGTGTTGTGTGACCTTGACCTTTGAACTGTCAGGGGGCTCCGTAAGTCACAGGAGGTATTGTTTACCAATTGTCAAAATTGGAGCAACACATTTTTGGTCATTTTTTCCACTATTTAGAGAATGAATTGGAAGATAACACTTATCATGATGACAGTGCCTTTTCTTGGCTTTCTTTTGGTGGTAAATTTATTAAAAACGGATGAATATTTATGAAGTTATAAATGAAGAAAAATCATTATTTTTTATATTATATATGTTTGCAAAAAAAGTATTCAAAATTCTATACAGCCCAGCTTTTAAGGTGGAATCCATGCAGCCTTTGATGTCTTCCCATTCAGTGGTGTGAAAACCCCCAAATTTCATCAAAGAGGGTCAAATCATAAATTTTACTGATACCAATTATCAGCATTCACAGTTTTGCCATTCAAAGTCCTTGTGATTTAAGGCCAAACCAGTGATCAAAGGGTTTAATGTCACTTTTTCAATATCACGGCCTTTAAGTTAAGGGGGATTCCATGCAACCTTTGAGTCATGTCTTCCCTTTTTGACAGAAAGGTTTTCACATGCATAAGATACTTTTCAAATAAATAGTATACATTTCCCATAAATGATATATCTTTCACAACCATAAGATATTTGTCACAACCATAAATAAATTTTTCACGACCATGAGTTATTTCATTGATTCAAATAATATTAAAATAATCTTATGTTGTTCTGAAGTATACTCCTGGCAATAAATTGATAAATTGTACAAAACATCTCCACCCTGTTTCCCAAGCTGGACAGGTGCACAACTGGTAACTCATTAGGTGTTCACACAAGATCACATACCAGCTAAACAAAGTTTGTTGACAAAGTGTTCAATTGCTGGTGTAGGTTTTAGCAGACAACTGATCAACTTTCAAGTGCCAGACATTTGTTAACAGAGAATATTTTGGGTACCACTACATAAAAGCACTGCTTAGGGTATAAACATTCATGTTATGTAAAGAAAATGTGTCTGAAAGTCAGGTTTCATGAATGCTTTAATGATGTGTCCATTATAGAATTATTTCAGCCGTGTAAGTGTAATGAATATATTAATAATATGCAGCAAATAATGATAAATTTTAAAGATAATAAAAGGCATAACCCTAAACCCACAGTTAATTACACCACAGTGAATCACATCATAATTATGATTAGGGCACTCAATATCAGCACAAACCATTTTATCCTTCCCATAAAAACTGGAATCAAAACATTTAGAATAATGCTCTATGCACGCAAACCGGCATATCGCAATATTGAAAAATCTGATCAGCCCAAAATAAATGAAATATTTATATATGATACAATGCATCTCTGTAATAATACGCCACAACCAATATTCTATAAGACGTTGGATGAAAATGATTTTCACACCTGTTTATTGAATATGATGAAGTTAGGAAAGAATAGAATTGTCACAGGTTATCATGGCAGCTACCAATCATTAAATAAAGGGATGATAACAGATAGCAAGACGCACGCAAATAAATATATCAAAATTCATAATAATCCATGCATAAAGGTCAGCACAAACACAAATTCAAATAAGAAAACTATTAAATATATAAAAATAGGCTCCTGTATTGTTCAAAGCATATCTCAGAAAATATTAAAAATTAAAGACTACTTCACAGAACATGATTTAGATGCCTTATTTATAACCGAAACCTGGCTACATGAACAAGGTGATGAAAGGATCATTAGCGAAATTGAAGAAGGGGCCCTAAAATACCACACTTTCCCCCAGGAAAGGGCGGAATGGGGGAGGCTTGGGGATTTTACACATATCAAATAACCTAAACCCCCCACAAGTAACAACCATGGAATTAATGGAGGCCTCACTACAAATTAAAGGAAAAAGGATAACCTTTGTCACAATAAACAGACCAGAGCCATCTGGTGGGAACAAATACACATACACTGAATTCTATGACAAATTCACTCAATTAATTACTCACTATGAGTCATTCAATCACGAGGTCATTTTCTTAGGTGACTACAACTTTCATGTAAATAAACCTTGTAAACCAGATATGGTTAAATTCAACGACATTCTATCTACATTTGACATGACCCAGTGGATAGATGAACCCACACACAAGCTAGGTAACACCCTAGATTTGATTATTACATACAAAGATAACAAATTTCTAATGGATCACAAAGTAGATCGATGAATACATGTCGGATCATAAAATGATCCTGCAAACTCTAAACATTTGTCCGCCTAAACCCCCCAAAAATTCATTCAACTACAGAAACTTTAGAAATATAAATATGGAGTTGCTTAAAAACGACATCAATGCTATATCTCTTCAATATGCAGTACTCTTTGTAAGTATCTCTAATCCATTACCTCAAATCCAATACAATGGCGCCAAATTCTGCTTTGGAACTCACAGTAAAAGAATCAGTCGTGTATGTTCCAGATTGTGCAAGTAAGTAACAAATAATGCAGATAATATTATCAAAAAGATTAATGAAGGGTCTTGGGTTATGTTTGACGTGATAATTGAAAGTAATAATGCGTTGTTATAACTTAAAGTAGCAAAATTATTGTTATTTTACAATTACTGCAAATGACCTTGGGCGTTCAAAGATGCTGATGTGCAAGTGTGTGTGTGTGTGTGTGTGTGTGTGTGTGTGTGTGTGTGTGTGTGTGTGTGTGTGTGTGTGTGTGTGTGTGTGTGTGTGTGTGTGTGTGTGTGTGTGTGTGCTGGTGGACGGAGCGTTGTACTGACCTTGGGTTGAAAGGTTCACTGATATAAAAATCACCACAAAAACCATTTACAATAGTGGTCATGTGACTGGTCAATGTTAGCCCCAAACACAGAATGATTACAAGCCAAATCTTCTAAAAAATATCTTTAATACATGATTCTAGCAACTATACATTTATAAACAAGGATGATTATTGTAGTATTGTAGGAGATGTCTAAAGTGCTGCACGGTCCCACGGCCATATTCCATCTGAGGGTTGCATTAGGCCGTTATATGGAGCTTTTTATATCCCATTCCATAAATACATATTGATCATGATTCCTTTTGCAACAAATAATGATGTACCATTTTAAAAGTTGTGCATATTTTTTTACATCAAAGGTCGAGCCAAAAACGTTGTTTGGCTTATATTTTTTCATCAGAGATTTTCTATTTGAACTCTGGATAAACCGCGCCCATTTTCATAGTTGATAGATTAGAGTAGGAAAAATTGGGTCATGAAATATGTTGTCATTTTTATCACCTATTTTTATCATTTGGTTTGAAGACAGCTCATGGGTAAATGTATACATCGGGTTACACCTATGTTAATGTAAATCTTATACCATAGTCTTGTTTATGTACTACTCTAAGATAGTCTTAACAATCGATGATAATGATATATAAAAGTCTGATTACAAATAACATGAATATAAACAATGAGAGAAATTATACTTCTCACCTTCTAAACTCAACATTATGTGACGGCTATTTGTATTAAAAGTTTGTATCAAAAACACTCATCGTGTTTTATTCCATGAATGGTTAAACCTGACTTTGGAGATGAAACATTGGAGACATATAATAAATTTGAATAGGGGAGAGCGGCGAAAGCATTCGCACTTGTTGCGTTGCCTGAGGCTCAGCTGTGAAAGCAAAAAAAAAAAACATTGTGACTCTCGGTTGGTCGAATATTACATCAATATTACATCAAAGGTCCTAGCACGTGATGGATTCCACAGAATCCAGTTATAATGTAATCCATAAAGATTTAACGGATGATGCATATAAAGGTCAATATCACAGTCCAGAGTGCCACCTGGTGGAGGCTGAAGCCTTTACTTGCCTCGAGACAAGCTTCTGCATATGTGCTGAGGTCGGGGCACGTAAAATCACCTCCTGTAACACACAACGTTTATATTCATTTGTTTCTATGGATACACAACACTATATTAGAAGTTGATTAGGTATATCTTTCATATTGATCTTTGAATCAACTATCTATGTTAGAATGATAAAATATAAAAAGACATATATTCAAAATTATTAAATTGAATTCAAAATTACTAAATTATATCAAAAAATGATAAAATATATTTTAAATTAATAAATTTAGTCATTAATCAAATCTTATTCTGATTTTGATAATTTATATTCCATATTTATTTAGATTAGAAATCAAATTGATTTAATGAACATGCCAGTACCTTGGGTGACATTTTGTGGGAGTTTAGGGTTGCGAAAATCGCAATATTTCATGACCTCATCTACGTCTTCTTGAGTTCTATTAAATATGGCTCCTTGTACGTTGATATTGGAAAACTCAAATTTCCCGTCGTATTGCTGCAACAAACCAATTACATATTAATGGGTTTTTTTTATTCATTGTCGAATAGATTTCTTTTCTTACTCTGTGACCAAGATGGCTTTTTATTTCTATTCTATTTCATTTTTGTTTTTGTTGTTTTCTGTCGTCAAATTGCTTTACACATTTGACACCAATCTGGAATGTTTGTCTCACACCAAGAATAAGTCTCTTATTTGCGCATGCGCTATTGTGTATGAATATATTCCCATATCATGGATTCATAATAAAGTAGCGCATGATCATATTTTATCATTGACATTGATGCTTCCCAATCGAAAACGCAAATTGTTCTATGTTGGTACATAATCTGACAAGAAGGTGAAAAATAAGCAAAAGTCTTATGGCAAGGTTTGTTCTTGACTTTCATCATTGTTCTGTATGACCTACATGTGTGCTGTTAACGTCGTCATTGGCCCAAATACTGTGACGACGTTAACAGCACAAGTAGTGATAAAGTGGGGATACCCCCATTATATCACTACTGGCACACATTGGACGAGAATGAATGTTCTAGGAATTTTACTTCATAAAGTGCTGTAACAGGGTACAGTACGTGGGCCAATTCCTTTTCTACTCAATATTAACAACATCGGAGAGCAATTAAAACATTCAAAGATAAGGCTCTTTGCAGATGACAGCCTACTATATAGAATAGATGAAAGCGATGATGATGCAGAAGAACTGCAAGAGGACCTAAATGCTTTGGAGGAACGGTCAAATGAGTGGCAAATGAGTGGCTCAGAAATGCTACACCCTGAGCAGCATGAAAAAAGCCATACTCTTGATACATCTTGCAGCATGTTGAACATCATCCCTACTTCAGAGTCAAGCTCCAAACAGATATGAAATGGGATGAACATATTGTCTACAAAGCAAAGCAAGTCCCGGGTTTCTATGTGCCCTAGAAATAACAAAAAGGCTGCCTACAATACCCTTGTGCGCCCTCACTGAGAACATGCATCAAGTGTATGGGGACCTTAGCCTCAAGAAAGATACAGATCAAATATAATTAGTGTAAAGACGTGCCGCCAGATTTGAGATACGGGCACTGCAAGTGTTGGAAGACCTAAAATGGGATTCACTAGCAAGGTTTTATTGTACAAGGCTACTAGAACATGTCAAAATGAAATCAGCTTCTTCAAGGAATGGCGACAAGGCATGTTCCTTATGAATACAGCTATTTCCCATGGACAGTGACTGACTGGAATAACCATCCCCCTCATTTAACTGTATTGGAAACAGGTAGCTCTGCATTTCTGGGCCTCCCTTGCCAGAGTATAAAGGTAGGTAGGTGTCAAGTAGCTGTTATGGACCAGCTGCACCCCAAGTGCAATCTTGCACTCTCGGCAGGATGCCAATTGGTTTTGTAGATGTAGATTTTTAGGAAAGGAAAGTCCTTGGTATGGCATTTGCATGGATAATTAAAGAGTTGAATGGGGGGTAGACACCATCGCTTTACTCTTTTGCTCTAGTATTGTGGGTCACTCAGGGGCACACCCGTTCAGAATGAGTGTTCATAAAGCTCATAATGCTGCCATCATTCGTTCTTGAGTTATTGAAGTTCTTGGGATTTCACATAATTGTCCCTGTGACCTTGAAAAATAGGTCAAGGTCGCTGTCCATCGAACTCTTCCGAGGTTTTTACCAGATGCTTGTGTGTGTCAAGTTTCATGAAGCTGCCATCATTTGTTCTCAATTTATCGCGATGACAAGGATGTTCGATAAATACATACATACATACATACATACATACATACATACATACATACATACATACATACATACATACATACATACATACATACATACATATACACACACACACACACACACACACACATACACACACACACACACACACACACACACACACACACACACACACACACACACACACACACACACACACACACACACACACACACACACACACACACACACACACACACACACACACACACACACACACACACACACACACACACACACACACACACACACACACACACACACACACACACACACACACACACACACACACACACACACACACACACACACACACACACACACACACACACACACACACACACACACACACACACACACACACACACACACACACACACACACACACACACACACACACACACACACACACACACACACACACACACACATACATACATACATACATACATACATACATACATACATACATACATACATACATACATACATACATACATACATACATACATACATACATACATACATACATACATACATACATACATACATACATACATACATACATACATACATACATACATACATACATACATACATACATACATACATACATACATACATACATACATACATACATACATACATACATACATACATACATACATACATACATACATACATACATACATACATACATACATACATACATACATACATACATACATACATACATACATACATACATACATACATACATACATACATACATACATACATACATACATACATACATACATACATACATACATACATACATACATACATACATACATACATACATACATACATACATACATACATACATACATACATACATACATTGAAAAGACCCATAAGAGCCCTTAAGGGCCTCTCACGTTATAAATGTTCGGTAGAGTTCACAAAAATGCTACTAAATATATAATGGAATCTTGAAGAATAATTAGATGTAAAAAAACTCACGTTTATAAACATAATTGTGTCTACTCCAATATTGACACTAACCATGTTGCTCACACATTTGGGAGTGGGGTCTTCATCCCAAATGATAATATTCCCAGCCACCTGGAGTTTTAACAAAATAATTAAGTAAATGAAAAAAAACATATTTATCTTGATTAACAATTTGGCTATATGTATTGCTTCACTGATGAAGTGTTTACTTTGTGGCTAAGGGACTGACAGCTGTCTATGATTGCTATTACACTACAGGACGTCTCTCTCATATCAGTACCTGCCGTCAATGGTGAAAAAGTGCGTCAAAATTGGTCCTGGCTATTCATTAAAATTAGGCTGATTGGTGAAAAATAGATGGATATTCATACAGATTCCGTTTTGTGCTGACAGCTGTACTGGTTGGTCAGCACCTGATCACAGTTTATGACCTGATGTTGGTCAATTCTGATTGGATGATATTATGGTGAATAAGACGAGTATTTATGACATTATTATTATCATTGTAACAATAAAATAATTTGAACTCTAACGCACCAAGGAAATCAAAGAACTCGCTAGGAGAATAAATCAAAGACTTACACTTATGTCGTTTTTATTTTTTAAGACACAAGAGATGGTTGTGCTGAGTTTAACTTTTCTGTACATGTCAGATGGAGAGCCAAGTTTGGTGACGTCATCAATCCTGCCGTACACCACAAGGTCAGCCATCAGGGCTCGCGGTCCGATATCCTGCAATCAAATTAACTTCTCTGTACTCATTTTTCAATGCATTTCTTCAGAGAAAGAAAACCTCAGCAGTGAATCTTCCTGTTTTTAAATCCTGTCCCAGCAACTGGCGAAAAAAAAACATGTTGAAGACCAGAGGAATGAGTTGCAGTTATATAGGATAACATAGAGAAAGAAACAATATGTTTAAATGGGAAGTTTTCAAATGAACCACAATCAAATTTAGAGCAGGATGAATTTATGATCTTATTTTTCATCAGCATATATTTTTGAAATTGTTTGGAAAGGGAGCAGATTCATTTGCACGATACCATTCATCCTAAATCTTTGAAATTGTTTTGAGTATTAAAGACGAATTGATAATACGGTGAAAACTGAATTTACTTGCAATATATATATATATATATATATATATATATATATATATATATATATATATATATATATATATATATATATATATTTATATATATATATATATATATATATATATATATATATATATATTTATATATATATATATATATATATATATATATATATATATATATATATATATATATATATATATACATATATCCAATCAGAATTAAGAATACCCATGTGAACCATACTAACTCCAATGTATTTCCACCCCTCAGGTTGAGAGCAACCTTGGCACAGTCCCAAGAAGCAGGAAATGCTGATGAGGATCAGGGTCTGCATGGTGTCAAGGCAGATGTACTGGGCTGGGAGAACTGAAAATGAAACAGTTCAGTTAAACAGTTACTGTTTACATATGGGTAATTAATCAGCATCAAGGACTGATACTTGACAGAATAAATAGGGAAATTCTCCTTCACTTTCTATCTATGCTGACACTATATTTCAGCATGGCATAGAAATATCCTGTCATTCTGTCTGTTCGCCAATATAGATCCTCTCCTGTAAAACTACTATTTGTTAGATATTCATTAATATAGTATGGTCAGGAGATTAGTTTTATCTATTTTCCATGAGGGTCAAATTTTTATATATTTATTTAAAACATATCATGGCAAAGAGTATTTGATGTTGAGACTCCTGGAATGAGGCAATATGGTGGGTGATGGAGTGATTAATCATTACTCCAATGACTATTCTCCTGTCAAAAAGTTAACACTGAAATTGATAATTCATGAAGCAATTTGTAAGAAATTCCACTAAAAGTTCACAGAGAGCACAGCTCTAAGGCCATTGGCATTTTTTTTATAATCACATAATACCTCATGTGCTATGAACAGACTTGTCTGGTATCAGCGTCAGGTATCAACCAAAATTATTATTATTATTATTATTATAATTATAATTATTATTATTATTATTATTATTATTATTATTATTATTATTATTATTATTATTATTATTATTATTATTATTATTATTATTATTATTATTATTATTATTATTATTATTATTATTATTATTATTATTATCTTATTGCACAGAAGATAAGGTGTACTGCATCTTTTGTTCATTTCTGTTTATAATGTTATCACACTGATGACCTAATGTTCAAGATAATAACTTTTCATGCGATGTTGATTCTCCTATGTGTCAAATGTAAATAGAATAGTGAAAATTGATATTCTAAACTTAACAGTCTAATACATCTATTTTCAAACCAGGAAATATCTGGTATGCATTATCTCTTGGCCTGTCTCTCAATGGTGTCTGGAAATCTTCTGAGAATGTTAGTCATAAATGAATATATTTATCATAGTGTTTTTTTTATTCTTAAATGCACTCTTTACTTGCGAACATTCTCACCGCAAGCATTTAATATATATATATATATATATATATATATATATATATATATATATATATATATATATATATATATATATATATATATATATATATATATATATATATATATATATATATATATATAATATATATTGTGAATGTATATTTGTTGTTAATTTACAACAGAGATGGCTGTCTTTCTAGTTACTTCTTACAGTGTAAAGTCGAAATTCTTCAAGCAAGTGTTTGTTTTGTTTTTGTTAGAATCAAGCCGACAGGCACATTAAAACTGTAGGGAAATCATAAATCTCGGTGTTGAAATAGAATTTTTTGTTGTTATATTTTTTCAGGAGAATTGAGTCACTCTATTTACTTCTCACTGTTTTTCTCCCATATGACCTTCTGTATGTCAATCAGTACTGATGTGGTCTGGGAATTCCAGACACCAGGCAATGCAAGCATAAAGGAGATAATTGCTTCTTAATGGCGCACCAACAAGATAAAGGTACATATAAATAAACATTAAAGTATATCTTCGCAGTACATTAAAAAGACACCTGAAGTATATCTAAAATACCTAGAATAGAAATGAACATGATGTCTTTAAGTGAATTATTAAGATTGATTAATGTGACACTTGGCATTTCTATCTAACATCATCATCGTCCACCCCCTTTTTAAAGGAATACTTGTTTTAAAAAGGAAATCAAGGAGGTCTGAACTGTATCAACATGATCAAGTAAATATTTTATACTTCAGCCCAAACGTTGAAAGCCTTAACTATGTCAACCAAATCATATCTAAAACAAGAATCATTGGAATTCTCTGCGCTTTAATACATATGATGATCGATATGCTGACATGGATACAACACGTGACCTACATTCCAAGTGGAACTAAATCGATGTTGGTATTTTCAAAATACATCACAAACTAAATCATTTCTTGGCATATATGCGTATGATATATGCTGTTCCTATTACTATCATATGGGATTTCTTGTTCGTGGTATAACGTCTATAATCCACAGAGTATTAGGAATGGAAATAAAGGATTTTTTTCTGGAAAAACGGAGTACGAAACAGTTCTTGGAAAACTTTGTTAGTAACCCTACACTGCAGTCAAGTGACTATGTGACTTACCTCAAGCTGTTTATATGGAACAGTCTATCATCAACTTCTTCTTTCTCAGATATGATATCTGGTACTAACGAATGCCAAAAAGCGTGTTTAATGTCGTAATAGTATGTTTGTGTGTGCGGCGTGTGTGATGGCTGAATCAATAAAGTCAAAGTGTCCCTCCTGTTTATCATGTAT
Source organism: Amphiduros pacificus (assembly GCA_949316495.1). Classification (NCBI taxonomy): domain Eukaryota; kingdom Metazoa; phylum Annelida; class Polychaeta; order Phyllodocida; family Hesionidae; genus Amphiduros; species Amphiduros pacificus. The sequence goes on along the minus strand of OX439011.1, from coordinate 17,414,636 downwards.
ATTGTTTATTCACCTATCTCACAGCATGGTTGTTCAGGGGTTGTGTGCCAGCAGGGTGGCCAGAGAGACACTGTATCTCTCCTGTCTACCAGACTAACACATGTAAACATGTAGAAGTGGGGAGGGTGCTGGCAGCAGATGTGATGGATGGTGGATTCCATCATGTTTACAGCCTGCTGCTGCTGCTGCTACTGTTGATAGGCATATAAACGCAACATACGGGTCACTAAACATCACCATGATAAAGTAATTTGTATCTATTGATAATCGTTTTATACCTTGCATGCATGCCCAGTGAATCGCGTATTATTTGCTTTAATTTAACGATTTAAAGGTCTATCATGGAGAGACGGAAATCTTTGTGTAGATATCATATTTTACACTACATATTACCATATATAAATACATTCATATGGTCCATGATTTCTGATATATTATATGATATCACGCTGAATGTTATATCTGCCTATCTCTGCTATAAAGACTACTTTCTTGCACTAAGTTAAACCAACTTAGTTTACATTATGTTTAGAGGTGAAAATTTATGGAGATGAATAGTTTAACACTATACATGCTATAAGGTTTATATGAAAACTGTATTCTGTGTTTGTCCTCACCTTAATCGTTGTCCTCAATGTCTCGGTAAGGTGCACATGAACTGATTTGTCTGGTGTCCTACCTGGGAAGACAAACAGACGTCAGCAAAGGGGAGGGTGCCAGGCACGGCGTGGTACAGGTACCCCATCATGGTAGCCCTATTAAAGCGTTTGTATTGAGGCACATGATCCTTGATATTTGATAAACTTAAGGTATTTGGAAACCCTGGTTGTAGGTGGAGCCACAGTAGCATCATCTCCACCTGGTGGAAAAAAATGGCAAATTGGAGCTGTCTAGTAAATGAAATATGAAATAAATGTACTTCCACTTGTAAAGCTTTTCCCTCCAAAAATCAAATCAGCTTTGCTCATTCTGAGACATTAAAATGAGTGAAAGCAAGTTTGTGAGAAAGGGGAAGCTAATCAATGAAAAGGGCTATCGTCAATCATTATACCCAAAAGCATGGTCAAAATAAGTGAATAAAGGCATTAAAGAAGTTTCCCAGATTCAAATTATATCATTTAAATGACATGTTGTAATTACATCTTTCAGCCTCAATAATGGACAAAAAATGTCACTTTTCTGTAATTTCACCCATATTTGCGCATATTCTATTTCAAATAATTAATTTTTCAGAAGAAAATAATGTGGTGACATCCACATTTTCTTCAATTATATGATAGAATACAAATTTACCTTCATTTTTAGTAAAGTAACTAAGAAATTAAACTAGCCAAAATTAAATAAATGCATTAGATGTGGAATATTGCAGTAAGATTATGCCACTACATGGCGCCACCGTTGTGTTATCAAGCAATCTATAAATAGAAAAAGTACTAATTTCATGTAAAACATGCTTGTTATTGATAAACAATGTAAACTTAAGTATGAAAGTTATTTTTCTTTTCCTTAATGTTACATGGGATGCATTTTAACTGAATTATGTTATTCACAGAATTTATTGTAAAATATTGATTTTTCCTATTATTAGTGACAGCTGTAAAAAAATATACAGATGGTAAATATACAAATAATAATTGTTTTTGACTCAGGATATGTCATCTGTTTCAATATGCAAAAAACTAGAAAAATTAAACTATGAATCAATGCCAGAGTATCCAAATACCTTAACTTAGCTTTGTATTATTGCAGTCGTATCAAGTGCAATCCTGATCATATATATATATATATATATATATACAAATAATAATTGTTTTTGACTCAGGATATGTCATCTGTTTCAATATGCAAAAAACTAGAAAAATTAAACTATGAATCAATGCCAGAGTATCCAAATACCTTAACTTAGCTTTGTATTATTGCAGTCGTATCAAGTGCAATCCTGATCATATATATATATATATATATATATATATATATATATATATATATATATATATATATATATATATATATATATATATATATATATATAGATATATAGGGGTTTCAGCTTGGCAAGTCACCTATTCATCTTTTTTTGCTCAAAAATAAATAAGGGTGGTAATGTGAAACAAGATTTGATAAACTTAAAGAAGATCTTAGATATTTGTATTTGGATATTATGAATTATAATCTTTCAAAAGTGTCATCTTTTGGATTGAAATGTTAGAGAAACCTGTGTAATTGATAGGTGAAGATCAGCACAGGTGATACTTTGTGTTGTGTCTTTGTTTGATAAGACTAAATGATGGCCTTATTGTTGCAGTTATCCACCCCACAACGTAAGTCATGACCTGACCAAGAGCATTGTAAGGTAGGTAAGAAGTGTGTTCAGAACTGTATCTTGGCTGGGCAAGAAGTGTGTTAAGCACTGTACCTAGCTAGGTTGGGCAAGATGTGTGTTTAGCACTGTACCAAGCTAGGGTGGGTAAGATGTGTGTTTAGCACTGTACCCAGCTAGGTTGGGCAAGATGTGTGTTTAGCACTGTACCTAGCTAGGTTGGGCAAGAAATGTATTTAGCACTATACCAAGGCTGGGCAAGACTTGTGTTAAGCACTGTGTAGAGGGTTGAATAGAACATGAAGCTCCTATCATACAAATGACGTTTTATTTCCTTAAAAAGGAAATGCCAATCTTTGAAATGAAAGTATTTGGTTTGGGATCAGTTGGGGAGATTAACAAGTCGAATGGGGCATAGTCGCGATTGCATTCACATGTGTTGTGTTTGTGGCAAAATCATTTGTAATAGTAGTAGCCAAGCTGCGAAAGGACCAAACATATGGCGGTTGTTAATTGGTCAAAAAATGACTCAAAATCCCTTAGGGTCTGACACGAAATTAGTAATGATTATGGCTTTATATAGAGAGAGCATTACGGGAATTATACTGTCGATGTACGTAAAGTTGCGGTCCATATGTAATATGTGGGTGTTGGTTAGTTTAACAAAATATAGCATTCATTCCTTTATTATACACTCCAACAAATAGTCATTGATGTTTTTCCCCAATAAAAAGATAATATTTACACAACTTGTTTTTACCTTCAGCCAAAGTACCTGACTTGGAGATAAAAGTCTGTTTGGTATTTATTTTCCCCTTCCCAATATTGCGCAAGCCCATGTTCTTGCTTTTATCTAATACCTATCAACTGCGGATAAGTTTGAGACAAAGGTTCACTTTACATGAACAAGACAGTGAAGCAAACACTGTATACCTAGCAAGTGTGGATCTATATTATGTGGGTACAACAATATGCCACGCCCCCTTCTAAAAGACGTATGCTCAAAAAGGTCATGACAAAATATATTATATTTCATAGATTAATAACGTCATTGAGAAGTAGGCATATCACCATTTTATATTGTGAGGCCACATAACATACATCCACAATTCCCCCAATATTTACACTGTTTTGCTCTTTATAAGATCCACCTGCAGCACATAAGTATGAGATAAAGACCAGAGCATGGATTCGTGCAGTGTTCAGCCTCACAGATCTCTCATGTTGGTTCTGATAATACTGAGGGCAATATATTCGAGGGCAATATATTCGAGAGCAATATATTCGAGGGCAATATATTCGAGGGCAATATATTCGAGGGCAATATATTCGAGGGCAATATATTCGAGGGCACTATATTCGAGGGCAATATATTCGAGGGCAATATATTCGAGGGCACTATATTCGAGGGCAATATATTCGAGGGCAATATATTCGAGGGCACTATATTCGAGGGCAATATATTCGAGGGCAATATATTCGAGGGCACTATATTCGAGGGCAATATATTCGAGGGCAATATATTCGAGGGCAATATATTCGAGGGCAATATATTCGAGGGCAATATATTCGAGGGCACTATATTCGAGGGCAATATATTCGAGGGCAATATATTCGAGGGCAATATATTCGAGGGCAATATATTCGAGGGCAATATATTCGAGGGCAATATATTCGAGGGCAATATATTCGAGGGCAATATATTCGAGGGCAATATATTCGAGGGCAATATATTCGAGGGCAATATATTCAAGTTTAATTTCTATTGGCGATGAGACTGTTCAACCTCAATATAATGAAATGCCACCTGGCGTCAGATTTGTGTAACTTATGATTTTGTTTTTCATTGAAATTGCCATTTGGTGTTTTTTATGGCAAATATGTTACAAATGTCTATTTTGAAAGTAAATTAATTTAACTAGATCCTAGTCGTCAATTCAAGGACGCAAAATGATTTGTTGAGTTCAATGTCCTTTTATGATCGAGATATAAGCTCCTGAACAAGCTTCTCAAAGTTTGTGAGAGGTCCACTGGGATAGTGCCCTTGTACGTGGTTTTTATAACTGTATCTCGGTGTTTATATCTGCAGACTTCCCTATAATATTACTTCACAAGATTTGTTAAGTTACAAGATAGCTATATCATATAGTGTAGGATTCGGATTGCCCATCCACAGACACTTATATACAAGTATAGACAATCATGATATCTGGCAGAGATCACAGGGGTTACAGAGTGCAAACGTGGAGGCCAACAAGTGCAGGCTAATGAGATGCATTGCTGATCCGACAGGAAAAATTGTGAAATGGTGTTTATACGACCCTTTCAGCAACTATGGCCATATCAGGTCGACTTTCAAGCCTTTTAACCAGTGTGAAAGTAACACTGCTGGCAGTGGGAGTCGAACCCACCACCTCCCGTCCTCCACTTATATAACCATTAAAGGCACAGATCCTACTCTCTACCAACTGTGCTAGTGGGCCGGTCCGACAGGAAGATGACGACAGGAAGATGATGCAGCTTATATTATTAAAGGCCAAAGGGCCTCCTAATATTTATTAACTATAAAACATTATATTGAATATAGGTATAGATATATAATTAATGTACTACAATATGTTGAATCATAATATGTTTTCATTATCATAATGAGACGTGTTACATTGTTCATATCTATTGGTTTATATGAGACTAAACTAATGTTTAGGGCCACACTTTAAATCCTCTTTGGCATCAATCGTTTGAGATGGATTATTTATTTCTACTTTTATTCCGTGAATTTTGTGAGTTGTTTTTGTTTGTTTTCTTGCTGCTGTTGTTGTTGGTGGTGCTGTCTTTGGTAGGTTTTCCATCTGGAGAAGTTGATTTTGGGTTCTTGTTATTGTTGCTATTTGCAGCTTTATCTGGGGCGGCGTTTTTGGCCTGACTGTTGTTTCTCTCATTTTTGTTGTTGTTTGAACCAGGACTCCGCCTGGTGGCAGAATGTCGTCCCCTGGTGGTGGTTTTCCCCCCTGCCCTTGTAGGGCTTGATAGGCTGGCCAGCTGAGCTACAATTGCGTAAATCAAACATTAATCTTTAAACCCTGAATTCTTATTAATGATCACAAACAACTTCCATTTAAGTTTAGTTTCTCTCAATCTATAACAATAAGTCTGATGCTGGCATGTTCACAGTGATCCCTGTTTGACAGGGGGCGCTCAACCATGGCAAAGAATTCTGTCTTTCAGTTAGGCATTAGCTGGAGAAATCACTTCCGGTCATCCTCTAACACTCAAAACCCATGAAATCTTCAAGAAGGATATTTGACCCAGGAGCCCAAACCAGTATTGACAACAGTAGCAAATAGGCAATTTAAATGAAAATATATCGTAAGACAAGCAAGGTTAAATATATCGTGGTCAAACAGAGGAACGGCCGAACAGGGGTCCGTGCGAAACAACCTGTCACAAGGCAATGAGTTTCCACGAGATAGTAATTGAGTGGCCAACATGACAAATCAAATATACATGTCTTCCAAATGTACATGCACAGCAGGCAATAGAGAGCTGAAGCCCAGTGAATAGGTTTGTTCTAGAACATTTCCATAGCAATTAGGGCAAAAAGAAAAAGTTTGGTTTAGAATACCCTTTTGGGGGATTATGGAAAAGTTGACACCATTACGTGTTTTTCCCTTAAGCCAACATACCTGACAAAAAGAGGAAAGTCTCAGGTAAGGGTACTGTAGGTAGAGATTAAAAATATGATATCCTGCTGGGAACACTTGCTTACTGAGATTAGTACTCAGATTAGTGGGGTGTGTGGTCACTTTCACATGTCAAAAATAGTGGGAAAATCACTGTACACACATCTGAACATTATTACTACACATGTTTCTTATTCAAATTGTGGTTTTATTTGACAATCAAAATAATGATTGCAATATTTGAATTTATTTCAAATATAGAAATTCTAATTCTATATTGTTAGTAGTGTTTAAACAACTGTGAAACTAGAGAACTATTTTAGAGGTATCAACACCATTTCCAAGAGGTGATCTTTGCACATATGAGTACATGCATTGTTGGCTGATCTCACTGGACAACAGAGAAATGCACATACAGGTGACATGTAACCTGTTGATTTCCATCCTGTCAGTGACTGATATGGTCAAATATTGACAACTACACATTTTGAAGATCTTGAAAATTGTTTTGGAATATATAATATACCAATCTGATTGAATGTATTTAAGAATGAGCATTGTTTGCAGGTATGTTTTAAGTGGTGATGAATTGTAACAACACCTTAGATAGGTACAGTCCATGTTTATTTTTAAATGTGGATCCAGGAGAAATGTTGAGTGAGCAATCCTGCCATGAGAAAAGGTCAAAGCATATCATCAGACCTGTGAGACACATAATAATGTTGAAACATTGGGAACTATTGCATCGCACTGGATTTATTCAGAGATGCTCAATGTTGGCCTCTTGATCAACTTACTCGAAGTTTAAAGTCTATGATAAATTCTTGAAATTGGATCCATGTTATAATTCATTTTTTTTCTAAACTGAAATAAAATTGGAATATGAAGATTTCATATTTGTTTTCTGCATATAATTACTATTTTTTATATTTTCTATGTTGGCAAAAAACATATTCAATTCTATATGTTCTGACATGCATATTGCTCAAATATTACCCCAGTATGAAGATTTTATATTTGTTCACTATATAAAGTCAGTATTTTTCATATTGTCTATGTTTGCAAAATAAAATAATAAAAATTATATTCTTCTGATATACAAATTGCTCAATAAGAACTCCAATATAAAGGTTTCAATTTTTGGGGGGTATCAAATCATTTCTATTATTTTATATTCTTCTGCATTTGCAAAAGACAAATCAATTTATGTTTCCTGAAGTACATATCACTCAAACAGAACCCCAATATTAAGATTTCACCTTCAGCATGAAAATAATACTTTTCCCAACCAGGATTCGAACCCTGGACCTTAAGCATAGAAGACAGACATCTTAACCACTGAGCCATGTATCACCCTGTGTAAGTACTGTAGAAAACTTGTCACAGCATCGTATGAAAATTGAAATTGTTCCATTTCTTTGCTAATAAAGACATTTTATTTTATTGTATTTTCTCCATTTGCCCAAAAAAAAAAAAAAATAAAAAACACATTTTATGTGTTCTGACTTTCATTCTACTCTTAAAAGACCCCAACATGAAGATTTCACCTGTGAAGATTTCACCTTTGTTTATTGTATCATCATTATTTTTTATAATTTCTATCAAAATAAGAAATGTTTCAATTCTATATGTTCTGATGTGCATGTTGCGACAATAAAACTTCAAAATGAAGATTTCAGTTTCAGCATGAATAAAAAAAAATGTATTGTTCCCGGTGGGAATCGAACCCCAGACCTTTAGCATGGGAGACAGATGTCTTACCCACTGAGCCATGTTGATCAGTATGATTTGACCTTCTCAATGGTAAATCACACAAATAGTCAACATCTTTATCAATTGATCAAGTTATTTTTATAAAGGGATATTCCGTTATTTCACACAACAGCCTAAATTAAATTTATAGAGTAAAATTTTCCAAAAATATGTTTGTCTAAGATGATATCAATAGAAATGCAAATCGATAAAAAGAAACAGATATCTATAACTCATCTCTCATTTAAATCTAACCATTTTCTAGTTGATTCTCTGTAGGTAGGTATATAAGGTTAGCATATAATAATTTATATTGAATATGAGGTGTTTCATATAATGTCTATACACATTTTATATCTTTAACTCGAACACATAAAACAGAGAATTGAAATTAGCCAAAGAAAATCAGTTACTGGAGTGGTGCACATTTTTCTGGAGAAGTCATATGGAAAGTAGTCCGGTAGGATGTTAATTTCATAGGGAGTTAATGTGTTGATATGTACTCAATGAGTTTACTCATAACAGTAATCAAGATGGCCGAATGTTGGTTGAGAAAGTGCTTGATTTCTCTAATGCCTCAGTCACATTTGCGCCGATTTCAGTTAAGATGCCCGGCCGATGGGTATTTTTTACAAAATCGGCCGGCAGTTCAGATTGCCGTGCGTGCACCGGGAGATCATCGGCCACAATTGGGCATCTTTAAGACGTCGGGCGGGTCATCGGGAACTTTTATCTGGAACATAAAAGTTGCCGGCGTTTCCCCGATGTCTTATCAACAAATATCATCTTAAAGTACACGACAGGGTCCCGGCAGTGTCCCGCAGGGACATCGGCAGATTATCTTAGGGCTGCCGGTGGCATCGTGCGGTGAAAATAGGGTTATTTTTATTTGATGTGTTCACAGGCCATCGTCAGATGATCTGACGGGCTCCCTACGATGCCACATAGACGTCTTTAGGACGTCCTTCAGACGTCTGGCAAATGTGACAGACGTCTTTAGGATATCTAACAGACGTCTGTCAATGAGAAAGACGTCTTTAGGATATCCTGCAGACGTCTTTGACATCTCATCTAGCAAGTGTCGTGCGGCACCCGTGTATAATGTGACCACAGCTACGGCATATCTGAGATTGTTGCTGATAAACTCCCCGGCGCCCGGCAGACTGTGAAGTCGGCCGATTGTTACTTCCCGGCCGGCGCCCGGTGCAAATGTGACTGAGGCATTAAGGAGAGTACACGTCATGACAAAACTACGATTCTCACCTCGAGGCATTGCCTCGTTATGTATTCTAATCAAACAAATATATTTCTGTGACATTTGAAAATGCCCTCTGGTGGACGGATTTGTGACTCCCTTTACAATCTCCACCAGATGGCAACACTGGCTCACTTACCAAGAAATGTGGACGTGATGAAATCATTATCATTAAGTAATGGGATAAACCTGGGGTCTGAACCCTCTGCTCCTGCAAATATAAGACAAACATAATACAGATATAATACAAATATAACACAAATATAAAAAAAACAACACAAACATAAAAACTTCACATATTACGTTCATTTAAAAGTGTAATAATGTATATTTGATAAGAATAAGTGAGAATGTCTGATAATCTTTATTTTCAATTCTTAATGAGTCTCGTTTTGAACTCACTGTCTACTTGCAGAAGGATGAATCTTTCTCTGTGGTTCAGCAGCTCATTTGCATATTTCATGGGGGAATCTCTCAGATTCTTGATATTTCCAACCTCATCACATAGTTCCAATTCAACTGAAAAGGTAAAATAATATCCAACATTATCTCAAACATGTTAGTCACACTTAACATTAATTTTGTTCTGATCAAGATAATAAGCAACATCTGTGTACTTTGCATGCGCATCATGTCCAATATCAATTAAATAACACTCAAACATTTGGGTTTTGTTTGTTTGTTTGTTTTTGTTTTGTTTTTGTTTTTTGTTTGTTTTTTAAGACAAAATAAATCATGAGAAATCAGTGGCTACTAGTTTCTACTTCCAGTGTCACAAATGAACGCAATACGCGCGAATGCATTCACCGCCAATGCCCACTTTTATTCATTACCAAAGACCTAACACTGCGTGAAAAATTAGATTTACAAGAGGCCAATATGTATATATTGTTGAAGTAAATTTGAAATTAACATGACCTTTCAGACATATTTACAAACTGTAAATTGGCAATTTACAAGACCTTTAATGTATGCATCAAAGACAGTAAAGACCGGAATTTGCAAGCCTTTACAAAATCAGAAAAGATGTTAAATTTCAAATAAACAAGACAAATACAAGATACTATATGCTTGTAAAGATGAACAAGATGCATGTGAAAAGCTTGTCAAATATGATCTTTACTTGATCTTTACAAAATCAGAAAAGATGTTAAATTTCAAATAAACAAAACAAATACGAGATACTATATGCATGTAAAGATGAACAAGATGCATGTGAAAAGCTTGTCAAATATGATCTTTACTTGGACACAAAATATGCTTAAATGTATTATTTTGACATTTACAATATTTATCTAAGATGCTTATATATAAAGACAGCATATTTACAAGAGAGATCTATATTTGAAGGTTATACCTCAGGGCATTTGGATAATTGATAATAAAGGGCATTTGGATTTTTGCACTGATGGTCATTGTTAGGAAAATAACAATTAAAAAGGTCATTGAAATAAAATTGTTGAAACAATCTGTCTGAAATGAAAACAATTTATAGAAATAAGAATAACATACACATTTGAAAGACATTTTCAAAAATGGCAAAAGGTCATTGACCATTTCTGCACAAAAGCTTTCTAAAATACAGGTTCATTGTCCTTGAAAGGAAACAAGGAGCCTTACTTCAAAACATAAATATCCTGAAACTATATGTGACCTTCTCAATCAAGTCCCTTGTTAGAGCTGTATCATTACTTGTAAAAGGTCAATGACCTTGCCTGAAAATAAGCAGCCCTGAAATATTATTAAAATCAAGATATTTATCCTTGGATAGGTTGTGACCTTTTCAACCAGGGCCCTTATTATAATAATGCACAAACAGCAAAAGTTTATTTACATAAAAAAGGTCAATGCCCTAACATGGGAACAATCAATAGTGAAACAGGACAAGGCACATCATATTATTGAATTGTGTGTCATCTTTTCAATCAAGGACCTTTTTCAGTAGTTGGTATCATTGAATTTTATAAGACCTTATTAATCAAGGTCTTTTAGTGCAAAGAATAGTGATAGGTCATTGACCTTTCATGTTAAAAAAAATAGAATAAAAAAGGGTGAAACAAATGACAGTTTATAAGATATTGAATAATTTGTGACTCTCTCGATTAAGGCCCTTGATAGAACAGTGCACAAAACAGAAAAAGGTCATTGACCTTGCATCAAAACAAGCAGTCCTGGAAGAAGACAAAATGCAATGTATATCAATCCTTGATATATGTGAATCTTTTAATCTGAGTCCTTGTACGAACATTGCATAAACTGTTGGAAGGTCATTGACCTTTATTTGAAACCAGCAATCCTGAAACAAAACAAACTGTACATCAAAGTATGTTACTTGTCAATGACCTTGCATCAAAATAAGTAGATATGAAACAAAACAAAGGGAAAGGTTGTGTAATGTATGGTTGTCATTGAATAATATGTAACCATTCAAATCAAGGTCCTTGTGAGAACAGTATGTGTACTTGTCATTGACCCTGTCTGAAAACTAGCACCTCTGAAACAAAACAAAAGACAATGTTTGTTATATATTATATTTGACCTTGATGGTTTGATCTTTTCAATCATCTCCCTTGTCAAAACAGTGCATAAACTCGTAAAAGCTCATTGACCTTGCCTGGAGATATGCAGTCCTGAAACAGAGTAAAATCAAATTATATTGTTACAGTAAAAAGTATATCTTTGGAGGTAGTGTTTTCTGGAGGAAACTGCCCTGCAAAACAATATTTCCTTTTTCTACCACCTAAATTCATAGTGTTAAATGAACTATGATATGTAAATGGCATGTGGAGGTTTCCGCCTGTCACTGCTCCTGTATGGAAATGGACATTCAATGTGTTACAAGTGTGTTGAAATAATGTTTAGTGAGGCACACAAGTATCCTAGTCCTGCCCGCTCATCTGCTGTGTGAGTGTTTTCTGCCATATGGTAACTTTCCAGGAAGTTAAACAAGATTTATAGGTCACCATTGATGTAATGAGGGGGTGAATGAATGTCCCTTGTCCCAGATGAAAGAAGATAAATTATATGACCGGATGACCCAGACTGATTAACCCCAAAACATCTGGACATTTGCAAGAGTGGGAAAAAAGGGAAAACTATTGAAAAGGATAATGTGTTCATGTCTCACATGCTGTCTGCAGTGTAAAACCAAACACCAACTGAATTTCTATCAGTATCTAATTTATAACTCAGCAAATAAAAATGTCAACCAGAATTTGTCAAGAATTGTCAAGAAATGGATCTCTTCCCCAATGTAACTTACAAACCAACATTGGCTGATATCTTGGCTTGTAGTGAACATATTTTCACTTTGAAAAGTCCTAACAGTATCTAAACAACCTCAGGATCATGGAAATATAGATATCTAAGAGATCTGAATGTTAAATAGTACCATAAAGGTGTAAAAAACGGCAGGCGCGATTTTAATGTTTTATACCTTTCTTGTCACTTCCCATCCAAGATTTGCTAATATCTTGGCTTGTAGTGAACATATTTTCACTCTGAAAAGACCAAACAGTATCTAAACAACCTCAGGATCATGAAAATAATGATATCTAAGAGATCTGTATGGTAAATAGTACCATAAAGGTGTAAAAAAAATGGCAGGTGCGATTTTAATGTTTTATATCTATCTTGTCACTTCAAATCCAAGATTTGCTAATATCTTGGCTTGTAGTGAACATATTTTCACTCTGAAAAGTCCTAACAGTATCTAGACAACCCCAAGATCATGGATATAGAGATATCTAAGAGATCTGAATGTTGAATAGTACCATAAAGGTGTAAAAAACGGCAGGCGCGATTTTAATGTTTTTTACCTTTCTTATCACTTCCCATCCAAGATTTGCTAATATCTTGGCTTGTAGTGAACATATTTTCACTCTGAAAAGTCCTAACAGTATCTAAACAACCTCCAGATCATGTAAATAAAGATATCTAAGAGATCTGTATGGTAAATAGTACCATAAAGGTGTAAAAAACGGCAGGCGCGATTTTAATGTTTTATACCTTTCTTGTCACTTCCCATCCAAGATTTGCTAATATCTTGGCTTGTAGTGAACATATTTTCACTCTGAAAAGTCCTAACAGTATCTAGACAACCCCAAGATCATGGATATAGAGATATCTAAGAGATCTGAATGTTTTATATTGTACCATAAAGGTGTAAAAATCGGCAGGCGCGATTTTAATGTTTTATACCTTTCTTGTCACTTCCCATCCATCCTAACAGTATCTAAACAACCTGAGGAACATGCAAACAGAGATATCTTGTCACTTACAATGCAATATATAATATCCTGATGTAGTAATTTATCAATTTTTAATTCCTCAAATGCACATTTTCCAATGTTGTATGCATATTTGCATATATGCAATTCCAATAGCTACTAATCATAGAAGTAATTCTACATATTTGTTTGTCCTTTCATGTGAAGCTCTTTATGTAGCATGTATAAAAAAAAATCCCTATTCTAATTTACATATACGAATATATGATCAAAATGTCCAAGTTGAAAAATTAACCATAATATTGATTAAAGGTGATATGAATATATACTGATATTAACAACATAAATACAATATTGTAAAGACATTCAACAATCTTTACAACATTGTTTATGAACTGATATGTGCAATTTGATATATTTGGTAAAATACAACATATTTAAGCATTGTAAATAAGTAAATGTTAAAATAACAAAAATAACAAAATTGTTTATTAGCTGAAAGATCTTCATTGGTCTTTACAATGGAAAAACAATACATGTTTATTTTTGTAAATCTTATTTTTCGGGCAGTGTAATTTCCTTTTAAAGATTGGTATATTCTCTTAAGGGAACAATACCACGTGATGTTGATCTTACCATCTTCCTCGCATTCACATTTCTCCTTAATGTTGGTCAGCAGTGATATACTTTTGCAGTTTGGATTGAATATCGCCTCCTCCTTCTCTGAAATCACAAGAATAATTCACACATCAGTCAAATCAACTGTATTCATTTATGAATCCATTTTCCAGGGAGGAACAATTTGTGAAGGCTTAATATTTTCTAGTAGGGGAAACTAAAATCTCTAGATCAAATTCTGTCAAGGATCTAGGTGTTATTCTAGATAAAGAACTATCTATGAAATCACAAATCAGAAAAATTTGTAAAAATGGTTTCTTCCATGTAAAAAATTTATCAAGAGTAAGAAGCTGTTTAGATGAGGGAACAGCCAATACCCTTGCTCATGCATTTGTCACTTCTTCCCTTAATTATGGAAATGCCCTTCTAGCGGGTCTTCCTGAATGTGAATTAGCCAAATTACAAAAATTGCAGAACGCTGCAGCGAGGGTAGTTGGGAAACTCAAAAAGAGAGATCATATCACGCATAAACTTAAGAAACTTCACTGGTTGCCAATAAAGGCTAGGATTGATTTCAAAATCTCTCTATTAACATGGAAGGTGCAAAATGGCTTTGCCCCAAAATATTTGTCTGATTTATTAGAATATAAACAGTTGGGTATGGGACTGCGATCTAATGATAGAAATGAATACGTAGTACCTAGGACTAAAACATTTCTATTTAGAAAACACTATCTTAATGAAGCGCTTAGAGCAGACTTGGTCTGATATAGCGCTATATAAATCGTTATTATTATTATTATTATTATTATTATTATTATTATTATTATCTGTGGATTTGTTTAGTTTCATATTACTGCTCAGAAACCATTTGTCACCAATGTTTCACTGTTTATGTATAATTATATATTGTGTTTGAAGATTTTGGTGAACAAACATATCCGTCTGACAGACTTCCAATATCGGTCGAGAAACGAATGATTAATATCCCGATTCATATCATATGAGTCATAATTAGTTAATCAGGATAAATTATTCAAACACACCCTGATATGAGTCATGAACATTTAATGCGGATTCTCGTAACGATTAGCAGGAAATTAACAACAATTATATTCCAATATACACTGGCATGAGTCATACCTCACACTGAGGATTCTCATCTACATTGTTACATGAGTCATATCTTACAATGAGGATTCTCATTTACATGAGTCATAGCTTACAATGAGGATTCTCATCTACATTGTGACATGAGTCATAGCTTAAAATGTGGATTCTCATCTACATTGTGACATGAGTCATATCTTACAATGAGGATTCTCATATACATTGTGACATGAGTCATATCTTACAGTGAAGATTCTCATCTACATTGTGACATGAGTCATAGCTTACAGTGAGGATTCAGATATACATTGTGACATGAGTCATAGCTTACAGTGAGGATTCTCATTTACATGAGTCATAGCTTACAATGAGGATTCTCATCTACATTGTGACATGAGTCATAGCTTACAATGTGGATTCTCATCTACATTGTGACATGATTCATAGCTTACAGTGAGGATTCTCATCTACATTGTTACATGAGTCATAGCTTACAGTGAAGATTATCATTTACATGAGTCATAGCTTACAATGAGGATTCTCATATACATTGTGACATGAGTCATAGTTTACAATGAGGATTCTCATCTACATTGTGACATGAGTCATATCTTACAGTGAGGATTCTCATATACATTGTGACATGAGTCATATCTTACAGTGAGGATTCTTATATACATTGTAACATGAGTCATAGCTTACAGTGAGGATTCTCATCTACATTGTGACATGAGTCATACCTCACACTGAGGATTCTCATATACACTGTGACATGAGTCATTGCTTACAGTGAGGATTCTCCTCTACATTGTAACATGAGTCATAGCTTACAGTGAGGATTCTCATCTACATTGTGACATGAGTCATAGCTTACAATGAGGATTCTTATATACATTGTGACATGAGTCATAGCCTACAGTGAGGATTCTCATCTACATTGTGACATGAGTCATAGCTTACAATGTGGATTCTCATCTACATTGTGACATGAGTCATACCTCATAGTGAGGATTCTCATCTACATTGTGACATGAGTCATAGCTTACAGTGAGGATTCTCATCTACATTGTGACATGAGTCATACCTCACAGTGAGGATTATCATCTACATTGTGACATGCGTCATATCTTACAGTGAGGATTCTCCTCTACATTGTGACATGAGTCATAGCTTACAATGTTGATTCTCATCTACATTGTAACATGAGTCATACCTCATAGTGAGGATTCTCATCTACATTGTGACATGAGTCATAGCTTACAGTGAGGATTCTCATCTACATTGTGACATGAGTCATGTCTTACAGTGAGGATTCTCATATACATTGTGACATGAGTCATGTCTTACAGTGAGGATTTCCCTCTACATTGTGACATGAGTCATGTCTTACAGGGAGGATTCTTATATACATTGAGACATGAATCATAGCTTACAATGTGAATTCTCATCTACATTGTGACATGAGTCATAACCCACACTGGGGATATCCATATATGCTGACAGCAGTCATACCACACAAGTAGAATTTCCATTTAAACTGACATGAGTCATTACATAAAATTAGAATTTCTATTTACTAACATAAGTCAAAACGTATAGTGGGGTTTCTATGAACATACAATGTGCCACAAACCATACCGAACGTCAGTCTCTATATTTACCTCCTGAAAACAAGTTTAATGACTCCATGATCCAGCTCTGGGGGACATTGCCGCAGGCTGACAATGCCCTGAGGGGTGATATGTGATTCGCTACCTGTTTCCCCTATATTTACTGAATAAACTCCACCTCTGAGACTACAGCCATTAGGTTGATCCCACCCTGAGGGGTGATATGTGATTAGCTACCTGCTCCCCCTATATTTACTGAATAAACTCCACCTCTGAGACTACAGCCATTAGGTTGATCCCACCCTGAGGGGTGATATGTGTTTATGATAAATCTCCATCAACCTTGTTTGACAATAAAGCCCCTTAGGTCATAGAAACCGTGGATATTTGTGATTGATTTTTCAATCTCAGCCTTTTCATATTGATGCAAAAATTGTCTCATTTAGTCCGCTTCCTTAAGGTAATCCGACCTGATCGGTGCTATTTGAAGAGTACAGCCCCTTAATTTATGGGAAGTTGGTCACTCATTGACATGTTACCACACATAATCCATGTTATTTAACTGGTGACCTTACCAAAATACACATCTACAATAAATGTTTTGTGTCGTGGATTGTTTTTTTTAGGGAATTCAATACATGTACTTATCTAATTTATTGATTATAGTTAATATATTCAACACACCAATAACACAAGTAATAATGATGATAATAAATAATCAAAATAAATCTTTCAATGTAATGAAATTGGAAGTTATAATTTATTATTATTCTACATAACATTTTTATCGTAACGCATGACCGAGAGTAATATATCCCTTCCTGCCATTTAATTGTCCATTCAATGTTAAGCAATCAAAGAGAATATCGAATAATACATCAAATGAATAATAACTTAATGTATGAATAAGGAATTAGGATTCAGAGAATGTCCCATTAAGCAACTATGTTATCGGGGTATGACGGAATCAATCTGGTTAATGGTGGAGCAGGAGAACGGAAACCATTAATTAATATTTTATGAGAGATTTAACAATGATTGTCATTATATGATTTATAAAACATTCAATTAAAATCTCCACATCACTATGTGTTAGGCCCTTAAGAGATATTGATGCAATCTTCTCCCAACATTCGGCCATCTTGATTTCATGGCTTGGCTCCAGGTATCATAAATGACTTTCATGGTACTAAGATATGTGTGAATGCATGCTTTCGCCGCTCTCTCCTATTCAACTGTTACTTATTCCAGTGTTTCACCTCTTAAATTTGATATATAGGCTTGTGGAAAAAACTTCATGTCAATGGATCATCTGATAATAGTTATACTTGAAACCAGTATGTAATTCCCTGAAGATAAATCAGATACATTTGCAACCTATGTGTAGCCACAGGGGCGTGTGAAATATAACTTAAGTTTAATAAGGTTTAAATTTGTTATATTTTAGATACATTGTCAATGATAAGTTGTGCATGTTTTTCAAGGAAAAATGTATGGTAACATCTAAAGATTTATCAAAACAATATCATGGCGGTTTCTTAGCTTGACAGATGTGTGAAGCTTGACTGCTGAAACGATCTTGCGTACATATTATGTACTTTTTAATTTGTATATTGTCTCATGTAGCCAGGTTTTAAGGTGTGCTAATGGCTTGCTAAATATTTATAATTCCCTGTTATTAGAAAAGTAGTCAGGGTAAGGTTTAACAACATGGGCAATGCATAACACACACATGGCACTAAACAAACAAACAAGTACTGAGGGCTGCTAGAAAAATGGACTGTGATAATAATTTGAACATAAATGAGACTAGAATTGTAGGGAATCGGAAAAGCTAAGATAGTTTCGAAATTGTGTGATCAATGCAATGTCAATTCTCCCTTTACTCATATACAACTAAAGGGATGAAAGCTTAAATCACAACCTTGGATGAGATCTTTTTTATTCCATGTATAAATTTATCGATTTTACTTTTATGACCTTGAGGTGTGGATATTTCTGATCTGTGCCATCCAATCCTTAAATTCAGTGTTTCAAAACCTAGCCTTACCTTAATTAATATTTCTGTCCAAATCTGAGATCACTTGCACAAAAATCTAAAAAGCCTGTGATCCAATAGAGGGAATGATGGAAATGAATAGTGTCCCATACAATACTATAATACTGTGCTCAGTGGGGTGTGACAATGCCTTGTTGTTCTTTGCAAATATTATGAACAATTAAACAACAGGGGGTGCAAATTTTGTAAGTTTCCTCGGGAAAGATATTATTTACAAGACGTTCCACCACTCAACCACCAGCTTTTTCTTATTTCTCTTGGAACACAATTTTCAACTCCATCAAAGTAATATTTTTAAAAGGCATAAGGTAAAATTTTCAATTTTTAAAAATGCTTTGCTATCTTATCATTGAATGGATAATATCCTTTACATTTTAGGATGAACATAAGTATTTTTAATCTGATTTTAAACATCAGATTGACATAGATGTGGTGCAAGAGCTTTCATGCCCTGAGTTATATCTATACTATTGCTATATATAGACACATGGCTTAGATCAAACCTATTTTTATCATTTGGTTTGCAGACAGCTCATGACTAGAATGACCTCATTGTGTTGATGAATAAATCAATCATTAATTCATTCATTCATTCCATAAATATTTTGTTTTTGGTATACATCAATTGACCTACTTCCGTGAGTATTTCGTTTCTGGTATACATCAGTCGACCAACTTCAATGAGTCATGCTGCACATTGAGCAGGAAATAGCTTTACCCCAAAACTTATTCTAAACTAAAATAATCAGGTCATGGGGCTGTGGCGAAGTTGGTTAGAGCGCCAACTTATTAGCACCAGTTCCTCTTTGGTGATCCAAAGGTTGTGGGTTCAATCCCCGGCCATGCCGAGATTGAATTCATGATACAATTTCCCATATGAGCTTAGGCCGATGCCTAAAGGGTTAACTTGTTGTCCTTGTAAATCTGTGACCGAGTGGGTTGTCATGTCAAGGATCTGCGACATGACATTTCAGTGAGGCAGCACTATATCTGCTACAGTGACTGAAATAATATTGAAAGTGATGTAAAATCCCAAACAAACAAACAAACAAACAAAACTAAGATAATCACTCCCTATATGGCATACTTAGCATGCCCTGATAGACAGTCTTATTCTATTAGTGGGGTGTTCCTCACTCCGACCAGTGCAAATCTGCGGGATCCTGTGTTAGTTGTTTAGAGCACATGCTTATTTGCACCTGCTCCTCTGTGATATCCAAAGGTCGTGTGTTTGATTCTCGGCCATACCGAGATTGAATTCATGGTGCACTAAAGAAGCTTCAAAATTTGTTTTATAACAATTATAATAAAACATAACGGTTGATAGCTCTGCTGACTCGAATGAAAACATATGAACTGAGATCAAGTGTAACAAGCAAGCAGGTTATGGTTTTCCATGCATGATCTCAATTCAGTTTTAATGAGATATCATTGATATCTTGTAATATCAGTGGTTGCTGATATATGCTCAAGGTCACTACACCAAGGTCAATGGTGACATCACTAAGATTTGAAGGAATCTGAATCTTCACCTCTCTCTATCTACCTCCATATAAAATATGAAACATATTACTGGTAGTTTTGGAGAAGAAGATTTTTGGTGACAGACAGATGGGCGGACAGATATATTCCCCACTCCTAAAGCTCTGCGACTTCAAGAAGTCAGCAGAGCTAAAAATCAATATTCTTAATACATACGCAAATGCCCATTGAAGGTTAAAAACCTGTCTATCAACCAAAGTTGAATCACTTGCAACGACTGCTGGCCTTGGTTCATCATAAAACTGGTATCCTCTGCTTCTATTGCCATACTGATGATAATTGTAGTTCAACTTGCATTGCTTGCAGCGTAGTGATAGCTGAAAAAGTTATAACATGGCCTTTATCTCCATGTATGATTTTAAAACAGTAAAAACAGCCAATATTCTGTAATTAAAAGTAAAAAAACTTTTCTACAAAAATAGAATACCTTATGTTTACGGAGTACCTTGCCTGTGATGCAAACATATCTGACTACCACATCTTTGTTGTGAACTTCCAATTTTTTCTCACATTCAAAACAATGACCTAAAATTAACAAGGATGTGCATGAACAACAAAGAAATATTTGTTCAAATTTGTGTGACTTCTATGTGTAAATGAAGAAATAATTTAGGTGCCTAGCTTATTTGTAATACTAATTTTCTAAATAAATAAACCTAAGCAAGACGCCAATATATATTACACACCTGTTGGTGGACCAATGTATACAAGGTCAACATCTGGAGAACATGCATCTTCCCAAGCAAGCCAGTCATAAAGATCATTCAGATTTGCAGAATCAATTTGTCTTTTAAGAATTGATTTTCTGATGTTATTAGGCCAATATGATGGCACTGCTCTATTGAGCTCTAAGAATGTGTCCACTTGTTGCATCCCAAAACGAAAATATGCCACTGATTTTAGGTCTTCTTGTGTGACAAATTTTATGTCTAATGTCTGGACTTTGGCCTTTATGTCATCTATCAATTGAATCACCTATATTAAAAAATATATCATTTTTGAGCACTTGGTTAACAACATATAAAAGCAATACAGTAAGGTATCAAGTTGTTAGTTATGAAAGTTACATTGCACACCTTGGCAGATTTAAGTTTTTTTTTATGTTTAAATTTCTCTGTATCTGTTTTTGTATAGAATCTCAAATATATTGATAATGAACAACTGAGATTCAATAATGCGGGTGATTTTTTTTTTATTATAACATCATGAACTGTTTAAAATGTTCTTTACCTTAAAAACAACTATCAGCAAGTTCTTCACTTACCTTCTCTTTTTGTTTGTATTGCTCCCTTGTATATTGAGGCAAGTTATGCTTCGGAGGCATCTCTGTGTCTTTTTCTTTTAATCTATATCCAACCAAAACACACAAAAAAACTGCTTTTAATATTTATCCACTGATGATTATTTGCCAATAACATATAACAAAGTTCAATTCATTATACAATATGCATAATTGATTTCTTTTTTTTAAAATTCACGAAATATACAGTGTTTTGTGTCAATAGGAAACTAATAACATAAAAACCTAAATAACAGGCAGAATAATGAAATACTCTCTGTGGTGGTGCCACCTAGGGCCACCTCATCTCTCACATAACAGACTCATCCCACATTAATAAATCTTGATCACTCCCTCTATTCTACCTGACAACTCTCTCTGGTGGCGCCACCTAGGGCCATCTTTGGTTTAATCAACAGTTGCATATCAGACTCATCCCACATTAATAATCTTGATCACTCCCTCTCTTTTCCACCTGACAACACTCTCGAAGGTGGTGCAACCTGGACTCATCTTTGGTTTAATAAATCAGACTCATCCCACATTGACAAATCTTGATCACTCCCTCTCTATTCTAACTGACAACTCTCTCTCTGGTTGTGACACCTTGGGACATTCTTGGTTTAATCAACAGTTGCATATCAGACTCATCCCACATTGATTAATATTGATCATTCCCTCTCTATTCTAACTGACAACACTCCCTATGCTGGTGCCACCTAGGACCATCTTTGGTTTAATCAATAGTCGCATATCAGACTCATCCCACATTGATAAATCTAGATCACTCCCTCTCTATTCTAACTGACAACTCTCTCTCTGGTTGTGCCACCTTGGGACATTCTTGGTTTAATCAACAGTTGCATATCACCCATCCCACAATGATGAATCTTGATCATTCCCTCTCTATTCTAACTGACAACACTCCCTATGGTGGTGCCACCTAGGGCCATCTTTGATTTAATCAACAGTTGCATATCAGACTCATCCCACATTAATAAATCTTGATCACTCCCTCTCTTTTCCACCTGAACAATACTCTCTCTGGTGGTGCCACCTAGGGACATCTTTCATTTAATCAAGAGTCACATATCAGACTCATCCCACATTGATTAATATTGATCTTTCCCTCTTTATTCTACCTAACAACACACTCTAGGGTGGCGCCACTTGGGGACATCTTTGGTTTGATCAACACTCATATATCACTCATCCCACATTGATAAATATTGATCAATCTCTTTATTTTACTTAACAACACTCACTCTGGTTGTGACACCAAGGGCCCTTTTTAATTTAATCAACACTCCCTTACCAGACTCATCCAAAATTGAGAAATCTTGATCATTCCCTCTATTCTACCTGACAACACTCTCTCTGGTGGCGTCCCATAGGGCCATATTTCGTTTAACTAACAGTCACAAATCAGACTTTGACTATTAATTAAACAGTCGCATATCAGTCTCATCCCACATTGATCAATCTTTATCACTCTCTCTCTATTCTACCTGACAACTCTCTCTCTGGTGGTGCCACCTAGGGCCATCAACAGTTGCATATCAGACTCATCCCACATTAATAAATCTTGATCACTCCCTCTCTTTTCCACCTGAACAATACTCTCTTTGGTGGTGCCACCTAGGGACATCTTTCATTTAATCAAGAGGCACATATCAGACTCATCCCACATTGATTGATATTGATCATTCCCTCTTTATTCTACCTAACAACACTCTCAAGGGTGGCGCCACTTGGGGACATCTTTGGTTTGATCAACACTCATATATCACTCATCCCACATTGATAAATATTGATCAATCCATTTATTTTACTTAACAACACTCACTCTGGTTGTGACACCAAGGGCCATTTTTAGTTTAATCAACACTCCCTTACAAACTCATCCAAAATTGAGAAATCTTGATCATTCCCTCTATTCTACCTGACAACACTCTCTCTGGTGGCGTCCCATAGGGCCATATTTCGTTTAATTAACAGTCACAAATCAGACTTTGACTATTAATTAAACAGTCGCATATCAGATTCATCCCACATTGATCAATCTTGATCACTCTCTCTCTATTCTACCTGACAACTCTCTCTCTGGTGGTGCCACCTAGGGCCATCAACAGTTGCATATCAGACTCATCCCACATTAATAAATCTTGATCACTCCCTCTCTTTTCCACCTGAACAATACTCTCTTTGGTGGTGCCACCTAGGGACATCTTTCATTTAATCAAGAGGCACATATCAGACTCATCCCACATTGATTGATATTGATCATTCCCTCTTTATTCTACCTAACAACACTCTCAAGGGTGGCGCCACTTGGGGACATCTTTGGTTTGATCAACACTCATATATCACTCATCCCACATTGATAAATATTGATCAATCCATTTATTTTACTTAACAACACTCACTCTGGTTGTGACACCAAGGGCCATTTTTAGTTTAATCAACACTCCCTTACAAACTCATCCAAAATTGAGAAATCTTGATCATTCCCTCTATTCTACCTGACAACACTCTCTCTGGTGGCGTCCCATAGGGCCATATTTCGTTTAATTAACAGTCACAAATCAGACTTTGACTATTAATTAAACAGTCGCATATCAGATTCATCCCACATTGATCAATCTTGATCACTCTCTCTCTATTCTACCTGACAACTCTCTCTCTGGTGGTGCCACCTAGGGCCATCTTTGGTTTAATAAACAGATGCATGTCAGACTCATCCCACATTGATCAATCTTGATCACTCCCTAACTGACAACACTCTCTATGGTGGTGCCACCTAGGACCATCTTTGGTTTAATAAATCAGACTCATCCCACATAACAGACTCATCCCACATTGATAAATCTTGATCATTCCCCCTCTATTTTACTTAACAACACTTACTGTGGTGGTGCCACCGAGGGACATTTCTCATTTAATCAAGAGTCACATATCAGACTCATCCCACATTGGTGAATATTGATCATTCCCTCTCTATTTTACCTAACAACACTCTCCCTGGTGGTGCCATTTTTGTTTGAATAAACAGTCGCATATCAGACTCATCTCACATTGATAAATCTTGATCACTCCCTCTCTATTCTAACTGAAAACTCTCTCTGGTTGTGCCACCTAGGACAAGCTTTGGTTTAATCAACAGTCACATATCAGACTCATCCCACATTGATAAATATTGATCATTCCCTATCTATTTTACCTAACAACTCTCTCTCTGGTGGTGCCACCTGGGTCTCTGGTGGTGCCCCCTTAGGCCATCTTTGGATTAATCAACAATTACATATCAGATTCACCCCACAATGATCAATCTTGATCATTCCCTCTATTCTACCTGAAAATACTCTCTATGATGGACTGATGTCAGACTCATCCCACATTGATAAATCTTGGTCACTCTATTCTAACTGACAACTCTCTCTCTGGTTTTACCACCTTGGGACATTCTTGGTTTAATCAACAGTTGCATATCAGACTCATCCCACATTGATAAATCTTGATCACTCCCTCTCTATTCTAACTGACAACTCTCTCTCTGGTTGTGCCACCTAGGGACATCTTTGGTTTAATCAACAGTTGCATGTCAGACTCATCCCACATTGATTAATCTTGATCACTTCCTAACTGACAACACTCTCTATGGTGGTGCCACCTAGGACCATCTTTGGTTTAATAAATCAGACTCATTCCACATTGATGAATCTTGATCATTCCCTCTCTATTCTAACTGACAACACTCTCTATGGTGGTGCTACCTAGGACCATCTTTGGTTTAATCTACACTCACATATCAGAATTATCCCACATTGCACCCTGTGACCAATCCCCCCATGGCTTTGAAAAAATCACTATGTTGTATGAAATAGCAAATGAAACACAAATCCTGCTCTGGAAAAAAGATGACTTTGAAAATAAATGATTAAAATATAGTTGTATGAAAGTCTGTATGAAAGAGAAAAATGGTTTTGAAAAAATCACGATGTTGTATGAAATAGTGTATGAAACACAAATCTTGCTCTGAAAAAAGATGAATTTGGGAATAAATGATTAAAATATAGTTGTATGAAAATCTGTATGAAAGGGAAAAATGGCTTTGAAAAAATCACGATGTTGTATGAAATAGCGTATGAAACACAAATCTGGTTGAAAAAAAAGAAGAATTTGAGAATAAATGATTAAAATATAGTTGTATGAAAGGGAAAAATGGCTTTTAAAAAAGGATGAATTCAAAATGAAGTTATTTAAGTTATTGAAAATAAGTTTCCAACTTAGATATGCCAGACAATAATAAAAATGAGTTCTAAAGAATGTTGTATGAGAAAAAGATACATCTTATGAAGACACACACTCGTTTTTTTCGGTCTTAAACAAGTGCCTTCGGATGGGAAGTGATGCTGTCCCTCACTGTTGTAGCTATCCCTCACCTGTGCAGCTGTCTCTCAATTCAGTTGTGCAGTTGTCTCTCACTGTTGTAACTATCTCTCCCCATGTGCAGCTATCTCTCCCCATGTGCAGCTATCTCTCCCCATGTGCAGCTATCTCTTGCAATGTGCAGCTATCTCTCCCCATGTGCAGCTGTCTCTCCCCATGTGCAGCTATCTCTTGCGATGTGCAGCTATCTCTCCCCATGTGCAGCTATCTCTCCCATGTGCAGCTATCTCTCCCCATGTGCAGCTATCTCTCCCCATGTGTAGCTATCCTTCCCCATGTGCAGCTATCTCTCACATATGCAGCTGTCTCTCACTTGTGCAACTACCACGTGTGCAGCTGTCATTCAGTTGTGCAGTTGTCTCTCACTGTTGTAACTATCTCTCCCCATGTGCAGCTATCTCTCACCATGTGCAGCTATCTCTCCCCATGTGCAGCTATCTCTCCCCATGTGCAGCTATCTCTCCCCATGTGCAGCTATCTCTCCCATGTGCAGCTATCTCTCCCCATGTGCAGCTATCTCTCCCCATGTGCAGCTATCTCTCCCCATGTGCAGCTATCTCTCACCATGTGCAGCTATCTCTCACCATATGCAGCTGGCTCACCATGTACAGCTGTCTCTCCCACAGCTATCTCTTATTTATACAGCTATCTCTTATTTATGCAGCTATCTCTTATTTATGCAGTTATCTCTTATTTATGCAGCTATGTCTTATTTATGCAGCTATCTCTTATTTATGCAGCTATCTCTTATTTGTGCAGCTATTTTTCATGTCTCAATACAGCTATCTCTCAGTTATGCAGCTATCTCTTATTTATACAGCTATCTCTTATTTATGCAGCTATCTCTTATTTATGCAGATATCTCTTATTTATGCAGCTATCTCTTATTTATGCAGCTATCTCTGATTTATACAGCTATCTCTTATTTGTGCAGCTATCTCTCAGTTATGCAGCTATCTCTCAGTTATGCAGCTATCTCATATGAAAATATCTGCATTTCACCCATATAGACCCCTTTGTACAAAACCTTGCAGGGCCTCAATAAGTAGGTCAATAAATAGGTCAATTTACCGATGGTTGAAAACAAAGCTCTAATACAGAAATATAGGCATATTGGAGGTAATTTTCATTTCTAATGTAATTCTGACAAAAAATAAATGATAACTATGCCATTCATAATATGTTAAAAGCGCAACCCTTCACATAAACTTGCAAAACAAAAGTGAAGTGGAGATTAGTTTAGTGTCATTTCCACCAGAGGGCAGGCAACGTGGTGACGGAACAGTGAGATGACACACTCTTATCAGTGGCTACTTTAGTCGCGGCCAATACCTCATATAGCAACTTTTTTTTTTTTTTTTTCAAATCTCGTCACCCTTCCTCTCTGATCACGTTCATGCTTTTTTTATATTATAACAAAACATACCGAGTCGGGAAGCTGGGTGAGCGGATTCAGTGAGTTGGTGATTGCGGACAGATACCCTGAGCCGCCATCACCAACGAACTGAATCTGCTCACACAGCTGACCGACGAGTGTATGTTTTGTTTTTATACCTCAGACAACTACTGTATTTTTAAAAAATGATACATGAAACAAGATATTCATCGTTACAAACATTTGTAAACAAAGCGCACCTCATTTGACCCCGTCACGTGACCCGAAAATGGCGCGTACAGCCATAGACTGGTTGCCGCCATCTGTGTATATACACGATGTTCTTGACACTCGATGGGGAACCAGTCTTAAGATGGCTAATCAATACTTTACAAATAATTGACATGCGCGTATTCATTCGAAATCGCATAAATACGCGCATCACTGAGGTATAAATGTATGTAATCATGTCATGTATCCCCTTGGAGGGCCAGTGCACTCTTTTGCATTGAAGTCACTACTGAGTCATTGAATATCAACTTCCGGTCTTGATTTACAAAGTTTTTCGGCAAAGTTTTTACTGGGTTCCCTTATAGCTAGAAACCTGAAACCTGGTGTCCTTATACAGGAGGTTCGTGGCTTTCTCATTGTTTTTAAATGATTAAAAAGCGATAATTATTTAAAAAGTTATGAAGGTTTTCACGAGTTGAAAAAATAGCCTGCATATCTTTTCTCCAAAACGTTTTTACAGAACAAAAACAAAGTTTTTCGGCAAAGATTTCACTGGGTTCCCCTACAGCTAAAATTGTGAGACCTTGTAGTCTGATGGAATTGGCTTCTGGCTTTCTCCTCGTCTTTAAATTATTAAAAAGCGATTATTATTAAAAAAGTTATGAAGGTTTTCACGAGTTGAAAAAATAGCCTGCATATCTTTTCTCCAAAACGTTTTTATCGAACAAAAACAAAGTTTTTCGGCAAAGATTTCACTGGGTTCCCTTACAGCTAAAAATCTGAGACCTTGTAGTCTGATAGAATAGGCTTTTGGCTTTCTCCTCGTCTTTAAATTATTAAAAAGCGATTATTATTTAAAAAGTTATGAAGGTTTTCACGAGTTGAAAAAAAAGCCTGCATATCTTTTCTCCAAAACGTTTTTATCGAACAAAAACAAAGTTTTTCGGCAAAGATCTCACTGGGTTCCCTTACAGCTAAAACTCTGAGACTTTGTAGTGTGATAGAATAGTCTTCTGGTGTTCTCCTCGTCTTTAAATTATTAAAAAGTGATAATTATTAAAAAAGTTATGAAGGTTTTTGCGAGTTGAAAAAATAGCCTGCATATCTTTTCTCCAAAACGTTTTTACCGAACAAAAACAAAGTTTTTCGGCAAAGATTTCACTGGGTTCTCTTATAGCTAAAATTCTAAGACCTTGTTGTCTGATAGAATAGTCTTCTGGCTTTCTCCTCATCTTTAAATTATTAAAAAGCGATAATTATTTACAAAGTTATGAAGGTTTTCACGAGTTGAAAAAATAGCCTGCATATCTTTTCTCCAAAACGTTTTTATCGAACAAAAACAAAGTTTTTCGGCAAAGATCTCACTGGGTTCCCTTACAGCTAAAACTCTAAGACCTTGTAGTCTGATAGAATAGTCTTCTGGCTTTCTCCTCGTCTTTAAATTATTAAAAAGCGATAATTATTAAAAAAGTTATGAAGGTTTTTGCGAGTTGAAAAAAATAGCCTGCATATCTTTTCTCCAAAACGTTTTTACAGATGAACAACAGTCACTGTATTGTCACTCCATAGAAATATAAGATGACCAGTTTCCTGTCCCAAATCTTTAATATTATCAAATATTTCTTACACAAACCAACAAATGTGAATAATATTACATGCCATCATCTTTCATTGTTGCTAACTGTAATTTTTAAATGAATGAATGAAATCTATGCAATATTAAATTGCAAGAGGGCCGTAGCCTGGAGAGGCGGCCCTGCAGTGTGATTGCTGTGAATTGCAATCATGTATTGTTAAATTTGGTCATTGATTATTGCTATTGACAAATGGACTATTGTTGTTGTGAGTCGGTTAACTGAAAGGTTTTTTTCAGAGACCATTCGCACCGGGTTCCCCCTACTCTTTTCGATAAGCGCTACTGGGTTCTTTAACGTGCTCTGGGATAGGGTCAGATACACGGGACCACGACGTTTTACGCCCAATCCGAGCGGGCGAGCAATAACCTTGCTGGGGGACAATTTAACCAGGCATTGTCAAAGGGGGACCTACCCATAGTGAGTTTAGAGGTGGTTTTATGTTGTGTTCAGACTTTGTGTGTGGGTTGCATATATGAGAAGTTATGTAGAAATTTTGATTAAAAAGTAGTGAGAATTGCATTTTACCCAGTGGGGTGTCCATAGGCAAAAGTGAACCTTTTTTGTTTACGGTTGTTTTGTTTGCTTTTGGATGACAGAATAATTCAGAAGATTTATGTGTTCCATCTTATTATGTGTATAAATGCCTAATTATAGTTTATTTGAAATTGCTATGGGGTGGGTGGTGTGTGATTATAGGTGCAAATGGCCCGATTTGGGGCACTGAAAGCCGACTATGGGCAGGATATACACTGAATATCTCTGCAACCGCTGTTGGTCATTCTTGTGAAACCAAAGCCGGCAATCTGTGACCCAGGCCAGGCATTTTCACTATTATGGGTGGCATGTGTTAGTAATGTGTTAGGTTTATCTACCCTGGCTGTCAATGTAGGGATGTAGGACATACATTCCATCATTGCAGCCAGTGGTAGGATCAGGTTTGTTTCCGTTTTAATTAGTCAATGTGTCCTCGGGGAATCAGCCAGTGGCCACTGTGACCCGATCTCTTAAGTGACCATTGATTGACCATCCGCAGTCAGTCAGTCATGCGGGCTGCCTACTTCATGGGTTCTAGTGGGATCTTTTCCAGTTCCTATCTGGGCACAGGATACTGAGTCAGGATATAATGCAGATCCACAAAGTTTAAGGCATTATAGACCACCTCAGCTGCAGCCTGGGTGTGGTCAGCGCCATCTTCCACATCATATACTCTATTGTCATATTGTCTAAGAGGCATTGTGTAAAAGCATTCTAGCAGGTAGTGCCACAGTGGTTTACTGGTGGGCCTACTACAATGCTCGCAGGCTCTATCCATATCTCCTAACAATTCCCAAGTGCACTTGTAGCCTAGTCTAAGTCTATGCATGGTGACCTGTAGGGATCTGTGGTTCTCAGCTAGTCTGGGGAGTGGCATGTATCTAGTGGCTATGGCATACCATCTGGCAGTTCCTGAACCGGGTACACTGTATTTGTGCCTGAGATAGTGCCTTTCCTTTGAGTCAGAGACAA
This sequence comes from Amphiduros pacificus, assembly GCA_949316495.1. Lineage (NCBI taxonomy): Eukaryota > Metazoa > Annelida > Polychaeta > Phyllodocida > Hesionidae > Amphiduros > Amphiduros pacificus. The sequence continues at coordinate 17,383,981 of OX439011.1, read as the reverse complement.
AAAGTCGTCTGGTCTGGCTAAGAGAGGGGAGGACATGGGCTGATATCTTGGATAGCTTGGAGCCTGCATTCGCAGCCTCGTCTGCCATATCATTACCCTCAAGTCCAATGTGACTGGGGATCCAGTGTAGCACAACAGCCCTATTGTCTGATTGTAACTTATACAGGGTAACATAAACTCCCGTGATGAGCTTAACATTGTCTAAGGGGTAACCTTTCTCTAGTGCTTTGAGGGATGACTGTGAGTCTGTGATTACTAGTACTGGACCTGTCTTGTTGTGAAGGGCATCTAGGAGGGCAAATGAAATGGCAATGAGCTCAGTCTGCAGGGTTGAGCAATTGTCACTATTTCTCCATAATTCCTGTCTACCTTCCTGACAATAACCAGAGCCTGACCTGCCATCTTCCTGAACTGAGCCATCAGTGTAATACACTGTTGCTCCCGGGGGCCGAACAATATCTATGGATGCATGAGCCTGTCTGAGCATGTCTGCCCTATCTAGGTCTGATTTCTTGCTGGCCATAGGCATGTATGTAATGCTATACGGGAGTGGCTTCCAGGGTGGAGGGATGACATAGTTGGAGGCTGGAGTGTCTGCACCTTTGTGTAATACTAGTCCATCTCTAAACCCTAGCACTAGGGAAGCAGCCCTGGTGGCCCAGTGATTTCTCCTGGAGGGCATTTTGCCACCATCACCGAGGGCTATCTTGGTACTTTTCCTAAGAGGTGTTACTACATGGGAGTGCATAACCTTGGCTAAGAAGCATGCTGTGGTCTGAGCTATTCTAACTCGGACAGCTGGGATGCCTGACTCAAGTTGTAAATTCTCAGTTTTAGTCCATAACGGGGCACCTAATATGAGCCTGAGGGCTTTGTTTTGTATGACCTCAACCTGCTGTACTGCACTATCTGAGGCAAATGCTAACAGTGGTGTGGCATAGTCTATTAGGCTACGTGTAGTGGCTAAATAGTAGAGTCTGAGAATCTCACTTTTGGGGCCTATCTTGATGGAAGAAAGGGCTCTCATGACATCTATTCTCTTTTGGCATCTTTCCTTGAGGTAATTGACCTGACAGTGCATGTTAAAGGCGCTATCTATCCACACCCCCAGATACTGATACACAGGGACCCAATCCAGGGCATGGCCCTGTATTTGGAGCTGTGAGCTGGGTGTGTTCATTTTGATGCACATTGCTTTTGTTTTGGAGGCAGATATCTTGAGCCCTAAGTTTGTGCATTCTCTAGATAGGATGTCTAGCGAGTTCTGAGCTTTGAGGGTCAATCCCTTACCTGTGACTGTCAATACCAAGTCGTCAGCATAGCAAAGCAGCTGTACACCTGGGGGGAATTTGAGGGAGACTAATCTGCTCATGAGGATGTTGAATAACGTGGGGGACAGGACACCACCTTGGGGCGTGCCGTTCTCGTGAGCATGATAAGCACTATAAGTTCCCTGATAGCGCACCCTACTTTTCCTGCCTGTGAGATAGGAAGCAACCCAGGCAAGTAGCTTGCCTTTGATGCCCTTGCTGGCTAAAGTGGATAAAATTGCTTTTGGGCTGGCTAACTCAAAGGCTTTCTCAAGGTCTAAAAAGATGGCAATGCTTTGACCTGTCGTGATGATGGAAAGCAGTGTGGCTATACTGTGGGTGGTGCTGACTGCCTTAATGTACCCGAAGATGTTGTGGTGAAAGGGCCCTAGTTCATACAGCAGCCGGTTTAGTACTAATCTCTCCATTGTTTTGCATATGCAACTCGTGAGCGAGATCGGCCTAGGCTTGGTGGGTTCTTTGGGCTTGGGGATGGGCTGTATGTCAACAAGCTTCCACTTCGACGGGAGCTGGCCAGCTTGATATGAGGCATTTATGAGATCTAATATCATCATTTGCCCAGCTGTGCCTGCGTTGCTGATCATACTGTATGTGATCTTATCTGAACCTGTGGCAGTGTCTCTACCTTTCTTCCTAGCATTGAAAAGTTCTTGTATTGTGAAGGGAATGTCTGCTCTGTGTGTTGCCTGGCAAGCCTCACTAATGATTTTGTCCCTGCCACTAAGCAATTCGTTTTGTTTGAGCCTAATGCTTCGTGACAGATTATCTGACGAGGCCCTGCTGGCAAACATGGCTGCAAGTCTTTCTGATTCCATGCTGGGATTGGGATGGTCTGGAATGGGCGAGATTTTCTTGCCACTAGAAATTTTCAATTTCTTCCAGAGCTCAGTGAGAGATGTGTGCTCATTGAAAGATTCGCACCACTCTTCCCATTTACTACGCATGGCACCCCTGCAGATCTCCTGCAGGTGTTTGCTAACCTCCCTGAGCATTTGCCTATTGTGTGGGGTGGGATATTTTCTATATATCTTCCTGGTCCTATTTAGCCTATTCCTATACTCAGCTATTGTGGGATTATAGTACCAGTAGTTTGTATGATGGGTACCTGTTGCTTTCTTTAAAGGAATGGCTTCATTAGCCGCTAATGTAAGAGCCTGTGTGACTGCCTCTGAGTGTTCGTCTATGTCCTGTGGTAGGACAAATTGGTCATACCAGTCAGATATTGTCTTTTGAAACTTGTCCCAGTCAGCTTTCCTAACGTTCCACTTGGGTGGGGGTGGAGGAGGGGGTGGGATGTGTGGAATGTCAAGCAAGAGAGTGGTACCATAGTGATCACTGGTTAGGGTGGGGTGTACTCCCCATTTAGCAAGTTGGGTAAGGGCTGAGGACACAAAGGTAAGGTCTAAACAGTGTCCTCTAATGTGAGTGGGCGTACCATCATTTAGCAGGGACAATTCATCAGTGTCATTGAGGAGGGCATTGATGTGATGGCCATTATGATTGTAATATTTGGAATACAAAATGGGGTGATGGGCATTGAAATCACCTAACACAGCAATGGATTGTGAGCTTGCAACTCTTGCCAGATTGGTGAGATCTATTTTGCCCTGGTGGAATGGGTTGGGATTGGAGTATATATTATATATAAGGACAGGACCTGTGGAGAGGGTGATCTCTATGGCTAGCACTTCTATGCCTGTCCCACAGTTAAGAGGATCAATTATCTTTTTGGATGGAATTTTATTTCTAACGTATATTGCGAGACCTTTCCTATTATTTTCACTTTTTTCAGTGTAGGGTGTGTATCCATTGATTTTGGGGGGAGAATCTTTCTTGTCTAAAGTTTCCTGGAGGGTAATGATGTCTGGATCATCTGTCCCAATGCAGGCTTTGAGGGTGGCAATTTTGGATTTTAGTGAGAAGCAGTTCCAGTTAATGATTTTCAGATTCTGACTTACTTCTGTGAATTTAACTTGGCCGAAATTTCTATGAGGAGATTTACTATTGATCTAGATATGTCTCTGACCTCTTGAGTAACTGTGGCTAAATGTGACAGGGCCTGAACAAGGGAGGCATTCACAGTATTAACAGGAACCGCACACAGCGGTAAAGGATTGTGTGCGGCTGATGATGTGGGAGGGATGCTTTGAGTCAGTGGAACGTCAGTCCTATCATTTTCTGGTAAGGGAGAGTCAGATGTCGGGAGGGAAACTGTCATTTTGCTGGGCCCTGGGGTGGGTTCAGGGGTGGGGGTCGGGTTCACACGAGAGTTCACGGTTGGGGGGTTCTTGATTTTGGGTGGGGGTGGGGGTGGGAGTGGGTGTAGGGGGCGTGTGGGGGTAGTGTTTTTTGTGGACTTCTTGGCAGGGTTTTTGACCTGCTGGCCTGGCTTGGCCTTTTTGGTTGGCTGGCCATTGGGCAGGCTGGGGGGCAGGCTGGGGGGCAGGCAGGGGGGCAGGCAGGGGGGAATTTTTAAATGCAATTTAATGAATATGTACTGACCTCAATGATGGGGGTGATGGGTGTTGTGTTGTAGCGTTTGCAGCGTGCCCACCAGCCCATTCATTATCTCCAAAACAAACAACAACCGTAATGGATGACTGCTTCCAAATAGCAATCCCTGTGTAGCATTCACATGGTGTGTCTTGTAGCGAGAGGGTAGAAGGGTGTTACGTAATCAACAAACAGATAACACAGTCCCTGTGTAGCGTTCACACGGTGTGGAGTGTAGCGAGAGGGTAGAAGGATGTTACGTAATCAACAAACGCTAGTGGCTACAGGGTGTCATTTGTACAGGGTGTACAATAAATTTGGTTACAGTGGCCGTCAACCAGTTCGCGCCGATTTCCGTTATTTTACGTTTTTTTCATTGAAGATTTGTTCGAAATGACATCTAACCTCGATATGACGACAGCAGAGCTCAAGGGCTAAATTCTGACACTTAAATGAAGTAAATCAGACAAAAACTCACAAAGTTACAGCAACTTTTTCAATAAACATCAGAATTGTCAGCCGTCAACCAATTTCGCACGCTATTTTCAGATCGTCAATAGTACCAAATTCGGTCACCAGGTGTCAGCAGCAATCAATCATAAAGTTTGATGTGATGATGAGGTGAATCTTTCATGGTAATAGATTGCATGTTCCCCTAGTGGATTTTGTGGAAGTTTGATAAAAATATAAACTCCACCAGAGGACACTATGAGTCGTCAGGTGTGTTGTACTCTCTTCCAGTTTGACTCTGAGAAGAAATTCTTTCCACTGATTGAGGAAAATAGTTAATATTTGTTATTTGCAAAATTTAGTACATAAATAATCATATAATTTATTGAAAACGTCATATATTAGTATAAAGTTGATAAATAGTAGAAACTCAATGATAAATAATGGCTTAGACAATTTAAGTTTGCATGTATTTTCCACCAGATGACACTTCTTATCTTTTTTTGTCACCAGGTGGCACAAGGAGATCATAAGAAAATGTTGAGAGGTCATGTGACCTCAAAGTGTCAAGGCCATAGTGTGTTTACCGACGAGGCAGGTAAAATGCACGTTTATGATGATAATCGGAATTTTTATGATGAATTATCAACTTTTATGGGTATACAAGTAATAGACAGTGTGTACAATAGTCAAAAGAATGATATCTGACAATGTTTCAAAGAGCGCGAAATGGGTTGTCGGCGCGAAATGGTTGACGGTCACTGTACATGGAGTAATACAATTGGCCCTGTGTAGCGTTCACACAGAATGTAATGTGAATGTAGGGAGAGTGTATTACAATGAAAGCTGTAGCGTGTAGTGTAGTACAATATAGTATGCATGTTTTCCTTCCCCTATATCTTGCCTCAAATGTGCGAAAGGACCAAACATATGGCGGTTGTTAATTGGTCAAAAAATGACTCAAAATCCCTTAGGGTCTGACACGAAATTAGTAATGATTATGGCTTTATATAGAGAGAGCATTACGGGAATTATACTGTCTGTCGATGTACGTAAAGTTGCGGTCCATATGTAATATGTGGGTGTTGGTTAGTTTAACAAAATATAGCATTCATTCCTTTATTATACACTCCAACAAATAGTCATTGATGTTTTTCCCCAATAAAAAGATAATATTTACACAACTTGTTTTTACCTTCAGCCAAAGTACCTGACTTGGAGATAAAAGTCTGTTTGGTATTTATTTTCCCCTTCCCAATATTGCGCAAGCCCATGTTCTTGCTTTTATCTAATACCTATCAACTGCGGATAAGTTTGAGACAAAGGTTCACTTTACATGAACAAGACAGTGAAGCAAACACTGTATACCTAGCAAGTGTGGATCTATATTATGTGGGTACAACAATTTAACACTGCCACGCCCCCTTCTAAAAGACGTATGCTCAAAAAGGTCATGACAAAATATATTATATTTCATAGATTAATAACGTCATTGAGAAGTAGGCATATCACAATTTTATATTGTGAGGCCACAAAACATACATCCACAATTCCCCCAATATTTACACTGTTTTGCTCTTTATATGATCCACCTGCAGCACATAAGTATGAGATAAAGACCAGAGCATGTTCAGCCTCACAGATGTCTCGTGTTGGTTCTGATAATACTGAGGGCAATATATTCGAGGGCAATACATTCAAGGGCAATACATTCGAGGGCAATATATTCGAGGGCAATATACTCGAGGGCAATATATTCGAGGGCAATATATTCGAGGGCAATATACCCAAGGGCAATATATTTGAGGGCAATATACTCGAGGGCAATATATTCGAGGGCAATATATTCGAACGGCAATATATTCGAGGGCAATATACCCAAGGGCAATATATTTGAGGGCAATATACTCGAGGGCAATATATGTTTTTAATAGTCCATTTAACCAAAATTTAACCAAATAAGCATTGTTGATCCAATACATCAATCTAACTAGATCCTCGTCGTCAATTCAAGGACGCAAAATGATTTGTTGAGTTCAATGTCCTTTTATGATCCAGATATAACCTCCTGAACAAGCTTCTCAAAGTTTGTGAGAGGTCCACTGGGATAGTGCCCTTGTACGTGGCATTATAACTATATCTTGGTTTTTATATTTGCAGACTTCCCTATAATATTACTTCACAAGATTTGTTAAGTTACCAGATAGCTATACCATATAGCACTCTTAAACCCAACGTTACTTCACTTCTGCTTTTAATTAACAAACTAACTGTAAATAGATTTTTAAAGAAATATGAGAATATAATTTGAAGCAATTGAAAAGTACTATTTAATCTTCTTACTGGTAAATCAGAGCAATATATAGTCAGGATCTTCATCACTAAGTCAGTTTATTTCATGAAGGATGCTATTTGAGTACTTTCGGGTGCCAGCTGGAAATTATTTTGATATTAAAACTATAGACCATTTTATTTGTAAATATCTATATCTCAGATGGTATCACAGCTAATGCAAATAGATCAAAAGAAGAAGTTGATATTTTCTATTTAGATTTCTCAATATATCTAAGACACCATTATTGACTTGATTTTGTGTACATATATGAGCTAAGCACGGGATTACTAACATTGAAAATGAAGAGGTTCACGTAATGTCAAACACATTATGAATTTTTAACTTGAGTAAAACTAAAAACTTAAAATGGTCCCCACAATAAAGATAGGCAGCGACTGGAGTAATACCTTGGTGTGTAATTTTCTGTTCAAGCCAAATGTAAAGAATCCGGTAGGATATTGGTTTTCATGAATCTAATATATTGATATATACGCAACAAGTTCAATCATAATAGAAATCAAGAGAGCGATTGAAAAGGTTCTTGATTTCTATTAAGAGAAGTTTGCATTATGTACTGTATTCTGAAAATATCTGATCCCAAGATGATATTATTAAAGGCCAAAGGGCCTCCTAATATTTATTAACTATAAAACATTATATTGAATATAGGTATAGATATATAATTAATGTACTACAATATGTTGAATCATAATATGTTTTCATTATCATAATGAGACGTGTTACATTGTTCATATCTATTGGTTTATATGAGACTAAACTAATGTTTAGGGCCACACCTTAAATCCTCTTTGGCATCAATCCTTTGAGATGGATTATTTATTTCTACTTTTATTCCGTGAATTTTGTGAGTTGTTTTTGTTTGTTTTCTTGCTGCTGTTGTTGTTGGTGGTGCTGTCTTTGGTAGGTTTTCCATCTGGAGAAATTGATTTTGGGTTCTTGTTATTGTTGCTATTTGCAGCTTTATCTGGGGTGGCGTTTTTGGCCTGGCTGTTGTTTCTCTCATTTTTGTTGTTGTTTGAACCAGGACTCCGCCTGGTGGCAGAATGTCGCCCCCTGGTGGTGGTTTTCCCCCCTGCCCTTGTAGGACTTGATAGGCTGGCCAGCTGAGCTACAATTGCGTAAATCAAACATTAATCTTTAAACCCTGAATTCTTATTAATTACCACATACAACTTCCATTTAAGTTTAGTTTCTCTCAATTTATAACAATAAGTCTGATGCTGGCATGTTCAACCATGGCAAAGAATTCTGTCCTTCAGTTAGGCATTAGCTGGAGAAATCACTTCCGGTCATCCTCTAACACTCAAAACCCATGAAATCTTCAAGAGGGATATTTGACCCAGGAGCCCAAACCAGTATTGACAACAGTAGCAAATAGGCAATTTAAATGAAAATATATGGTAAGACAAGCAAGGTTAAATATATCGTGGTCAAACAGAGGAACGGCCATCCACCAGATGGCGACACTGGCTCACTTACCAAGAAATGTGGACGTGATGAAATCATTATCATTAAGTAATGGGATAAACCTGGGGTCTGAACCCTCTGCTCCTGCAAACATAAGACAAACATAATACAAATATAATACAAATATAACACAAATATAAAATAAACAACACAAACATAAAAACTTCACATATTACGCTCATTTAAAAGTGTAATAATGTATATTTGATAAGAATAAGTGAGAATGTCTGATAATCTTTATTTTCAATTCTTAAGGAGTCTCGTTTTGAACTCACTGTCTACTTGCAGAAGGATGAATCTTTCTCTGTGGTTCAGCAGCTCATTTGCATATTTCATGGGGGATTCTCTCAGATTCTTGATATTTCCAACCTCATCACATAGTTCCAATTCAACTGAAAAGGTAAAATAATATCCAACATTATCTCACACATGTAGGTCACACTTAACATTAATTTTGTTCTGATCAAGATAATAAGCAACATTTGTTTGTGTACTTTGCATCCAATATCAATTAAATAACACTCAAACATTTGGGTTTTGTTTGTTTGTTTTTTTTGTTTTTTTTTTTCCTAACACAAATTAAATCATGAGAAATCAGTGGCTACTAGTTTCTACTTCCAGTGTCACAAATGAACGCAATGTGCGCGAATGCATTCACCGCCAATGCCCACTTTTATTCATTACCAAAGACCTAATTTCCTTTTAAAGTTTGGTATATTCTCTTAAGGGAACAATACCACGTGATGTTGATCTTACCATCTTCCTCGCATTCACATTTCTCCTTAATGTTGGTCAGCAGTGATATACTTTTGCAGTTTGGATTGAATATCGCCTCCTCCTTCTCTGAAATCACAAGAATAATTCACACATCAGTCAAATCAACTGTATTCATTTAGGAATCCATTTTCCAGGGAGGAACAATTTGTGAAGGCTTAATATTTTCTACATCAGTGGATTTGTTTAGTTCCACGTCAGTGCTCAGAAACCATTTGTCACCAACGTTTCACTGCTCAGAAAACATTTGTCACCAATGTTTCACTGTTTATGTATAATTATATATTGTGTTTGAAGATTTTGGTGAACAAACATATCCGTCTGACAGACTTCCAATATCGGTCGAGAAACGATTAATATCCCGATTCATATCATAAACTGAGTCATAATTAGTTAATCAGGATAAATTATTCAAACACACCCTGATATGAGTCATGAACATTTAATGCGGATTCTCGTAACGATTAGCAGGAAATTAACAACAATTATATTCCAATATACACTGGCATGAGTCATACCTCACACTGAGGATTATCATCTACACTGTGATATGAGTCATATCTTACAGTGAGGATTCTCATCTACATTGTGACATGAGTCATAGCCTACAGTGAGGATTCTCCTCTACATTGTGACATGAGTCATATCTTACAGTGAGGATTCTAATCTACATTGTGACATGAGTCATATCTTACAGTGAGGATTCTCATCTACATTGTGACATGAGTCATATCTTACAGTGAGGATTCTTATATACATTGTGACATGAGTCATAGCTTACAGTGAGGATTCTCATCTACATTGTGACATGAGTCATGTCTTACAGTGAGGATTTCCCTCTACATTGTGACATGAGTCATGTCTTACAGGGAGGATTCTTATATACATTGAGACATGAGTCATAGCTTACAATGTGGATTTTCATCTACATTGTGACATGAGTCATATCTTACAGTGAGGATTCTCATCTACATTGTGACATGAGTCATAGCTTACAGTGAGGATTCTTGTATACATTGTGACATGAGTCATATCTTACAGTGAGGATTCTCATCTACATTGTGACATGAGTCATATCTTACAGTGAGGATTCTTATATACATTGTGACATGAGTCATATCTTACAGTGAGGATTCTCATCTACATGAGTCATAGCTTACAATGAGGATTCTCATCTACATTGTGACATGAGTCATAGCTTAAAATGTGGATTCTCATCTACATTGTGACATGAGTCATAGCTTACAGTGAGGATTCTCATCTACATTGTGACATGAGTCATGTCTTACAGTGAGGATTTCCCTCTACATTGTGACATGAGTCATGTCTTACAGGGAGGATTCTTATATACATTGAGACATGAGTCATAGCTTACAATGTGGATTCTCATCTACATTGTGACATGAGTCATATCTTACAGTGAGGATTCCCATCTACATTGTGACATGAGTCATAGCTTACAGTGAGGATTCTTGTATACATTGTGACATGAGTCATAGCTTACAATGTGGATTCTCATCTACATTGTGACATGAGTCATATCTTACAGTGAGGATTCTTATATACATTGTGACATGAGTCATATCTTACAGTGAGGATTCTCATTTACATGAGTCATAGCTTACAATGAGGATTCTCATCTACATTGTGACATGAGTCATAGCTTAAAATGTGGATTCTCATCTACATTGTGACATAAGTCATATCTTACAGTGAGGATTCTCATCTACATTGTGACATGAGTCATATCTCACAGTGAGGATTCTTATATACATTGTGACATGAGTCATATCTTACAGTGAGGATTCTCATTTACATGAGTCATAGCTTACAATGAGGATTCTCATCTACATTGTGACATGAGTCATAGCTTAAAATGTGGATTCTCATCTACATTGTGACATGAGTCATCTTACAGTGAGGATTCTCATCTACATTGTGACATGAGTCATAGCTTACAGTGAGGATTCTCATCTACATTGCAACATGAGTCATAGCTTACAGTGAGGATTCTCATCTACATTGTGACATGAGTCATAGCTTACAGTGAGGATTCTCATCTACATTGCAACATGAGTCATAGCTTACAGTGAGGATTATCATCTACATTGTGACATGAGTCATATCTTACAGTGAGGATTCTTATATACAATGAGACATGAGTCATAGCTTACAGTGAGGATTCTTATATACAATGTGACATGAGTCATGTCTTACAGTGAGGATTCTTATATACATTGTGACATGAGTCATATCTTACAGTGAGGATTCTTATATACATTGTGACATGAGTCATATCTTACAGTGAGGATTCTTATATACAATGTGACATGAGTCATGTCTTACAGTGAGGATTCTTATATACATTGTGACATGAGTCATGGCCTACAGTGAGGATTCTCATCTACATTGTGACATGAGTCATAGCTTACAGTGAGGATTCTCATCTATATTGTGACATGAGTCATATCTTACAGTGAGGATTCTTATATACATTGTGACATGAGTCATATCTTACAGTGAGGATTTTCCTCTACATTGTGACATGAGTCATAGCTTACAGTGAGGATTCTCATCTATTTTGTGACATGAGTCATATCTTACAGTGAGGATTCTAATCTACATTGTGACATGAGTCATATCTTACAGTGAGGATTCTTATATACATTGTGACATGAGTCATAGCCTACAGTGAGGATTCTCATCTACATTGTGACATGAGTCATATCTTACAGTGAGGATTTTCCTCTACATTGTGACATGAGTCATATCTTACAGTGAGGATTCTTATATACATTGTGACATGAGTCATATCTTACAGTGAGGATTCTCATTTACATGAGTCATAGCTTACAATGAGGATTCTCATCTACATTGTGACATGAGTCATTGCTTACGATGTGGATTCTCATCTACATTGTGACATGAGTCATATCTTACAGTGAGGATTCTCATCTACATTGTGACATGAGTCATAGCTTACGATGTGGATTCTCATCTACATTGTGACATGAGTCATAGCCTACAGTGAGGATTATCATATACATTGTGACATGAGTCATAGCTTACAGTGAGGATTCTAATCTACATTGTGACATGAGTCATACCTCACACTGAGGATTCTTATAAACATTGTGACATGAGTCATATCTTACAGTGAGGATTCTCATTTACATGAGTCATAGCTTACAATGAGGATTCTCATCTACATTGTGACATGAGTCATAGCTTACAATGTGGATTCTCATCTACATTGTGACATGAGTCATAGCTTACAATGTGGATTCTTATATACATTATGACATGAGTCATAGCTTACACTGAGGATTATCATATACATTGTGACATGAGTCATAGCTTACAGTGAGGATTCTTATATACATTGTGACATGAGTCATATCTTACAGAGAGGATTCTCATCTACATTGTGACATGAGTCATAGCTTACAGTGAGGATTCTAATCTACATTGTGACATGAGTCATACCTCACACTGAGGATTCTCATATACACTGTGACATGAGTCATATCTTACAGTGAGGATTCTCATCTACATTGTGACATGAGTCATATCTTACAGTGAGGATTCTCATATACATTGTGACATGAGTCATGTCTTACAGTGAGGATTTTCCTCTACATTGTGACATGAGTCATGTCTTACAGGGAGGATTCTTATATACAATGAGACATGAGTCATAGCTTACAATGTGGATTCTCATCTACATTGTGACATGAGTCATAACCCACACTGGGGATATCCATATATGCTGACAGCAGTCATACCACACAAGTAGAATTTCCATTTAAACTGACATGAGTCATAACATAAAATTAGAATTTCTATTTACTAACATAAGTCAAAACGTATAGTGGGGTTTCTATGAACATACAGTGTGCCACAAACCATACCGAACGTCAGTCTCTATATTTACCTCCTGAAAACAAGTTTAATGACTCCATGATCCAGCTCTGGGGGACATTGCCGCAGGCTGACAATGCCCTGAGGGGTGATATGTGATTCGCTACCTGTTTTCCCTATATTTACTGAATAAACTCCACCTCTGAGACTACAGCCATTAGGTTGATCCCACCCTGAGGGGTGATTTGTGATTAGCTACCTGCTTCCCCTATATTTACTGAATAAACTCCACCTCTGAGACTACAGCCATTAGGTTGATCCCACCCTGAGGGGTGATATGTGTTTATGATAAATCTCCATCAACCTTGTTTGACAATAAAGCCCCTTAGGTCATAGAAACCGTGGATATTTGTGATTGATTTTTCAATCTCAGCCTTTTCATATTGATGCAAAAATTGTCTCATTTAGTCCGCTTCCTTAAGGTAATCCGACCTGATCGGTGCTATTTGAAGAGTACAGCCCCTTAATGTATGGGAAGTTGGTCACTCATTGACATGTTACCACACATAATCCATGTTATTTAACTGGTGACCTTACCAAAATACACATCTACAATAAATGTTTTGTGTCGTGGATTGTTTTTTTTAGGGAATTTAATACATTGATTATAGTTAATATATTCAACACACAAATAACACAAGTAAAAACGATGATAATAAATAATCAAAATAAATCTTTCAATGTAATGAAATGGGAAGTTATAATTTATAATTATTCTACATAACATTTTTATGGTAACGCATGACCGAGAGTAATATATCCCTTCCTGCCATTTAATTGTCCATTCAATGTTAAGCAATCAAAGAGAATATCGAATAATACATCAAATGAATAATAACTTAATGTATGAATAAGGAATTAGGATTCAGAGAATGTCCCATTAAGCAACTATGTTATCGGGGTATGACGGAATCAATCTGGTTAATGGTGGAGCAGGAGAACGGAAACCATTAATTAATATTTTATGAGAGATTTGACAATGATTGTCATTATATGATTTATAAAACATTCAATTAAAATCTCCACATCACTATGTGTTAGGCCCTTAAGAGATATTGATGCAATCTTCTCCCAACATTCGGCCATCTTGATTTCATGGCTTGGCTCTAGGTATCATAAATGGCTTTCATGGTACTAAGATAGGTGTGAATGCATGCTTTCGCCGCTCTCTCCTATTCAACTGTTACTTATTCCAGTGTTTCACCTCTTAAATTTGATATATAGGCTTGTGTGAAAAAACTTCATGTCAATGGATCATCTGATAATAGTTATACTTGAAACCAGTATGTAATTCCCTGAAGATAAATCAGATACATTTACAACCTATGTGTAACCACAGGGGCGTGTGAAATATAACTTAAGTTTAATAAGGTTTAAATTTGTTATATTTTAGATACATTGTCAATGATAAGTTGTGCATGTTTTTCAAGGAAAAATGTATGGTAACATCTACAAATTTATCAAAACAATATCATGGCGGTTTCTTAGCTTGACAGATGTGTGAAGCTTGACTGCTGAAACGATCTTGCGTACATATTATGTACTTTTTAATTTGTATATTGTCTCATGTAGCCAGGTTTTAAGGTGTGCTAATGGCTTGCTAAATATTTATAATTCCCTGTTATTAGAAAAGTAGTCAGGGTAAGGTTTAACAACATGGGCAATGCATAACACACACATGGCACTAAACAAACAAACAAGTACTGAGGGCTGCTAGAAAAATGGACTGTGATAATAATTTGAACATAAATGAGACTAGAATTGTAGGGAATCGGAAAAGCTAAGAAAGTTTCGAAATTGTGTGATCAATGCAATGTCAATTTTCCCTTTACTCATATACAACTAAAGGGATGAAAGCTTAAATCACAACCTTGGATGAGATATTTTTTATTCCATGTATAAATTTATCGATTTTACTTTTATGACCTTGAGGTGTGGATATTTCTGATCTGTGCCATCCAATCCTTAAATTCAGTGTTTCAAAACCTAGCCTTACCTTAATTAATATTTCTGTCCAAATCTGAGATCACTTGCACAAAAATCTAAAAAGCCTGTGATCCAATAGAGGGAATGATGGAAATGAATAGTGTCCCATACAATACTATAATACTGTGCTCAGTGGGGTGTGACAATGCCTTGTTGTTCTTTGCAAATATTATGAACAATTAAACAACAGGGGGTGCAAATTTTGTAAGTTTCCTCGGGAAAGATATTATTTACAAGACGTTCCACCACTCAACCACCAGCTTTTTCTTATTTCTCTTGGAACACAATTTTCAACTCCATCAAAGTAATATTTTTAAAAGGCATAAGGTAAAATTTTCAATTTTTAAAAATGCTTTGCTATCTTATCATTGAATGGATAATATCCTTTACATTTTAGGATGTACATAAGTATTTTTAATCTGATTTTAAACATCAGATTGACATAGATGTGGTGCAAGAGCTTTCATGCCCTGAGTTATATCTATACTATTGCTATATATAGACACATGGCTTAGATCAAACCTATTTTTATCATTTGGTTTGCAGACAGCTCATGACTAGAATGACCTCATTGTGTTGATGTGCCGTAAATCAATCATTAATTCATTAATTCATTCCATAAATATTTTGTTTTTGGTATACATCAATTGACCTACTTCCGTGAGTATTTCGTTTCTGGTATACATCAGTCGACCAACTTCAATGAGTCATGCTGCACATTGAGCAGGAAATAGCTTTACCCCAAAACTTATTCTAAACTAAAATAATCAGGTCATGGGGCTGTGGCGAAGTTGGTTAGAGCGCCAACTTATTAGCACCAGTTCCTCTTTGGTGATCCAAAGGTTGTGGGTTCAATCCCCGGCCATGCCGAGATTGAATTCATGATACAATTTCCCATATGAGCTTAGGCCGATGCCTAAAGGGGTAACTTGTTGTCCTTGTAAATCTGTGACCGAGTGGGTTGTCATGTCAAGGATCTGCGACATGACATTTCAGTGAGGCAGCACTATATCTGCTACAGTGACTGAAATAATATTGAAAGTGATGTAAAATCCCAAACAAACAAAACTAAGATAATCACTCCCTATATGGCATACTTAGCATGCCCTGATAGACAGTCTTATTCTATCAGTGGGGTGTTCCTCACTCCGACCAGTGCAAATCTGCGGGATCCTGTGTTAGTTGTTTAGAGCACATGCTTATTTGCACCTGCTCCTCTGTGATATCCAAAGGTCGTGTGTTTGATTCTCGGCCATACCGAGATTGAATTCATGGTGCACTTTCTCATATGGGACAAGTGCCTATTGGGGTAACTTGTTGTCCTTGTAAATATGTGGGTGGGGGGGGGGGTTCATGTTATGATTTGCGATATGACAATTAAGTAAAAAAGCACTATATCTACTGAAAGGTCTCGTCATGAAATGAATGGAATGACGGTGAAATTGACATATAAAACCCTAAAGAAACAGACAAGCAAACAATCAAACTAACTAACAAACTAACGAAAAACTATCAAATAAACAGAATTCAACCAGTGCCCCAAAGAAGAGCCGTGGTTTGTGTTATAGCAAAGGTACTCTCTGTAAAGGATAGAGCATTGAGTCCCGGTGGCATAGATTCTGCCCGACCTGATAGCCATTAGAATTGGCTGAAACGGTCGTTAATACAAACAAACCAAACAAATAAACTGTTACAAAGCCATTCGTATGTTGTTGTATTTCATGTCCAGTGTCAGCCCATTGAATACAGGGTTTCCTCCCGCTGTATGTATTGTATGCCTATTTACCTGCGAAGCCTAGGGCAAATACCTTAATGCGGACTGTGTGTGGTGTGATTGAATATGTCAATACTTTGAATCTCAAGGACAATAAGAAAGCGAGTCATGAATGCAAACGTGCTGCCATATAAAAGGGGTTATTAACAGGTTGATTGAAGTAGAGTGTAAGCCCTTGTAGGGTTTTTTATTATTGCCTGCCTTAGGGGGCTGCTGTATTGGCCGCCAGTTTAATCTCAGATTGAGTGCCAAGTCATGCCTTAGTTCTCTACACTGGAATTGATGAAAAGATGATAACCAAATCAAATCGTATGCGCACTCAATATAATGATATATCAAAGTGATTTACAAGCAAGGAATGTGAAATGAAGATCGATATATGTTTACTGTTTGTCGTCATAACACTGAACCCTTGTGGGGCATGCAAATCATTATTATCAAATCAACATTAAGAAATTGAGCTGAAGGATAAATGAAATATGGAAAAAAAGGATTTTAAGATAAAAGCTCAGAATATAAGTGATGAAATGCTAAAACAATATTATGCCCAAAAAGAAAAATGGCAGGTTTTAACATAGAATGAATATGAATTGTCTTTATGACCTGAAGGGTATAGTAAGTTATAAAAAAGGTTATAGATGACTTACCGCCAAATCTGACTGTGATATACATGCTGGATATGGAGCAATGATCTCACAACAACTTAAACATTTGCTGAGGAGGCAAGCTTGAGGGTAAAATGGCATCAATTATACATCCGCTGGAAACATGAAATCAATACGCCGCCATAAGATTATCAGATCCAAGCAGTGCTGAATGCCTTGTTTCTCTCCAGGAGAATGATCAGATCACTGTAATCTCTGACAATAGATTTATATCAGCCAAATGCTATTTGTGTATTGGTTGAGATTTGCCGTTGAGGCAGGAGCGATGTTTTGGGGTGGTATCAGATCCGGTCAACTCACACCAAGTCATAGATATGTAATGCTATGTGCATCTCAGAGACAACCTCTTCCTTGTTATGAACCTCTTAAAAGTCTCCTTATTGCCACCTTATGGCTCCCTTATTGCCACCTTATGGCTCCCTTATTGCCACCTTATGGCTCCCTTATTGCCACCTTATGGCTTCCTTGTTGGTTTCCCTTTTAGCTACCCTATGGCTTCCTTAAAAAGGCATCCATTTGATGAATCCTGATGATACCAGAGTATTTTCATCTGATGATGTTTCAATGTGGAAATAAACAATTTGTTTTATATGTCATTCCATATTATGCTCATGTGTCAGTTAAGTGAAAACCTTGATTCAAACCATTCTGGTACGTGTTGTAAGTTGCTGTGGCTTTGTTCACATTATATTGTTGTCTAATGGCTGCATAATCAATGTGTGTCTTGGTTCACAGGAAGTGTTGGTACACGATCCATAATGCACCTGTGGCGGGGCAACTGGTCTCCCCACACTCTGGGTACTGTAAACCAGTGCAAACCAAACATCTACTTGGTCACGTTTAAACAGGTATAAATAAAACCGTTTTGCGGAACCCACAAGGTATGCGTGACCAAAATGGGATATGCCATAACGTTTGCTTTGCATGAAGAAGTAAAGACACGCAATGGCCAATGGTCATTATCGTGTTATCATATGCGTGACCATAAAGATGTTTGGGTCCAACTGTATATGAAAAGTGGGGCTTGCGCTGAACTAATCCTTCCTCTGATTAGTTTGGGGAACTTGTGCATGACAACACAGCTAATATAAGGCACATTAATTGCTTCAACAAGAAGCCTTAATTCTATCCTGGAGGAACCATAATGCCCTCATGCCGCACTCGTGACGTTTAATAGCTTCTTAATGTGTTGTTGGAATTAATCGTGTTTTATGGCATGCACATGTATATAGGTCATGTTAATGTCAAAATCGCTCTGAAAATATATCATAAATCACATTTTCATGATTATATAATAAAGGAAAAGATGTCATCACACATATATCATATCATAGATCCGTAATATGGGAAATATTGAATATTACATCGATTGTGGTAAAATAGCTGATGGAATAATAAGTCTCACTGTGTGTCTTTTAAACAAGGGCGCTGCCAAGACTTCTACATGTAAATAATGGTATGAACTCTCCATGTCAATACTCTATAGAGTTCAATGGCTGTAAAACTCTGCAGAATACCTCCAGAATGTGTGAAGTTAGAGGGCTGTATGGCTGTAGAACACTGCAGAATACCTCCAGAATGTGTGAAGTTAGAGGGCTATATGGCTGTAGAACACTGCAGAATACCTCCAGAATGTGTAAGTTAGAGGGCTGTATGGCTGTAGAACTCTGCAGAATACCTCCAGAATGTGGCCTGTATGGCTGTAGAACACTGCAGAATTCCTCCAGAATGTGTGAAGTTAGAGGGCTGTATGGCTGTAGAACTCTGCAGAATTCCTCCAGAATGTGTAAGTTGGAGAGCTGAATGGCTGTAGAGCACTGCAGAATACCTCCGGAAAGTGTGAAATTAGGGCGCTGTATGGTTGTAGAACTCTGCAGAAATATCCCAGGTTGTGTGAAGTTTAACTTGATGACTTTTATATATATTTTAAGAAACATGTTATGAATAAAAAATCATGTGTTTTTAAAGGATACAACACATCAATAGAACAAGAGAAACCTAAGGTGGACCATATGTACATTATACGAGTAATAAACGATCGGCAAGGTGAAAACAAGCCATATGTAATAAAAATGATATTCATTAATCACAGCTCTGAATCATAAACATTAAATGTCTTAAATAGACAAAAAAAACAAAACAAATCATACCTAGACAATCAGGAAAAATATCTAACTCTCTGTTTAACCTTTGTGTGTCATTTATCAATGAACAGAACTATCGGAGCAAGGCAAAGAGTGTTTCCCTAACAATACATACAGCTGTAACTTGATGCAGGAGGGTGGGTTCTCAAGTAGCATATCTACACCTGTCATGCATTCACAATTCAGGCAGCACCAGTTGGCCAGTGTCCATGCTTGCATCAGCTAATGATTTATACAGATTAATACAAAATATGTTACTTTGAAAGTATAATGATGCGATTTTGCTCTTATCAATTGTTTGATAAGATGTTTATTAATTAAAAATTAATAATTGAATAAAAATGAATTATCTTCCATGATTTATTAAATAAAAATGAATTATCTTCCATGAATCATTAAATAAAATGAATTATCTTTCACGACGTTTTTAATAAAAATGAATTATCTTCCACTTCACTTGTGGTTATCTGACCTGTTTATGAGTTAAAAATTAATGGTTTCATTGATCTGACTTTTTCTGTAATATTAAATACGATATAAGCATTAAATATTGATTTGTCAATTCTAAAAATACATTGAATCATTGAATCTGTAAATTAAAGAAAGAATTAATCAGCATTTATATTTGTTGTTTTAGAATTAATTTCTTAAATTCCTGTTTAACATATTTAGCTTATAAGATCCGGTAGAAGCCGACCATGGAATTTCATGCCCTACTCCTTTCGACGGGGAAATTGACTGCTGTATTATTCCATATACATGCTAACACAAGCCATGGGATAGGAAAATATATATTAGGCATTGCTTTGAGTGAAAAGTAACCCAATTGCAGATAAGCAGTTTTGCAACCATGCACCATGACAAAAGTAATCCCCCACATCTAGAGTTGAACTGAGCCAAGAACCACACTATTAATTAACACAATAAAGAATTTGGCCATGTAAAACATCAGAAAAAGAATACTGATATAGAAAAAAAGCAGATAATGTTAATATTAAAATTGATAAAAGGGGAAATGATTGATAGATAGAAAATTGTTATTACAAAAAGCTAAAAAGAGAACATAATGACAAATCAAATGCTATAAAGGAATAATTTGAAATGTCAATGTTAATAGAAAAGTGACCCAAATTAGATAAAAAAAATTGATTTTCAATCAGCAACGTGTAGGATGACAGATGGTCCGCCCATCATGATACATGTTGAATAACACCACATCAGTCAGAACCTTGTATATGTGCTGCCAAGGCAACTTTACATTTGACATATATCAATCATGCATTTTGGAAGTGTTTTTTGTATATTTCTTTTATTTTTTCTATTTATCGCTCCAAAAAATGGCGCAAAATTCCAGGCTAATTCACACTTGCACACCCTGAGGCTTATATACATGGAAACAGAACTGATCCAGCTGTTTGAGACAATACTAAGAGAGGAGGATGTCATTCACCAGGGAGAAGATGTGCATCAATTCTCCTCTATACACAAGTGAGTCGTTCAGGGGTTTGGTTAAGGGAACCGATTAGATAGGGACATAAATGGTTAAGGAAACCAATCAGATAAGGACAAAAATGTGTCAGGGATCCCATCAGAAAGGGACAAAATGGTTAATGGAACTGATCAGATAGGGACGGAGGTGCTTAGCATCCAAGGGTACCAAAATGGTTAAAGGAACTCGTCATATGGACGAAGGTAGTTAAGAAAATCAGATATGGGCAAATAATTTGGGTAAGAGGACCCATGTGATGATGTGATGAAAACAACATCATATGACCCAGATGATCAAAAGAACCATCAAATGTGATTTTAAAAAATGCAGTTACAGTCTCAGCTATATAAAATTAGAACAGATTAGAAAAGAATACATTGAAATAGACTATTTAGATCAGCTAGAATAGAATAAGAATAAATAGGAATGGTATGATTGTTGCTTTAATATAAGGTTAATATTTAAATACAGGGAATCGATCGTTCAAGATTATTTTAGAAATGTTACTCCATTTTAGCCTTTCGTGATCAAAAAGGAATCCATGCCGGTGTATCTATTTTATAAAAAAATCTATGTTATTCACACTATTAATGGTTTTTACTCTTAATTCACAGCAAATAGCGCTTTGAACAGACTTCGGTCTGATAAATGCGCTATAAAAATGTTTTAGTCTTTCGTGATCAAAAAGGAATCCATGCTGGTGTATCTATTTTATAAAAAAATCTATGTTATTCACACTATTAATGGTTTTTACTCTTAATTCACAGCAAATAGCGCTTTGAACAGACTTCGGTCTGATAAATGCACTATAAAAATGTTTATTATTATTATTATTATTATTATTATTATTATTATTATTATTATTATTATTATTATTATTATTATTATTAATAGCGTTTACCAGACTGATGCAATGCATGACAATTACATAATAACATATAACAATCTATTCTTTCAAAATCAATATATATTGTTATTTTAGGTACTATAGAAAATGCTGTTAAATACAGCAATTTTTTGTCGTTTTCTAAAGAAACTTCTCACAGGACAAAAATAAACGTTATATCATAATGTGCTATCCAAAACTATCAGAAAAACGTAATCATATAAGACCGATTTCGTATTAGCACTTTATTTATTGGTTGTGGTCTCTTGAATAATGGCACACCTGGTGAGAAATACGTCATCAGTTTGTGTGCTCCTAACCAGTCTTTTGTTTTCGTTTGGTAAAAATTCTTTCCAAATATCTGTTGTTCATCAAGATTGTTTTTGCTTATGCATATAGAAGCACGTGAACATTTATACACACACACACACACACACACACACACACACACACACACACACACACACGTAATAACGTAGAGGGCAACGTGGTGAACCTATCAGGTAAAAGTTTGCGTCTGCCTCTGGTGGACAGTGTGACCAGAGATATTTAAACAGAGATAAGGTATCAGCACGGTGCACCATCCAACTCTCACATGGACTCGCGTAATTGTTTTTGCACAAATTACAATACAGTTCTCAATCTAAATGCTATTAAACAGTACCTTTATAATCTACTGCATCCACTTAATGTCAACATGATGATCCAAAGATGATAACATTTGTACAAAAACAGTGACAATTCCCTTGACAAGCTGGCCAAATGGGCACATGTGGGAAACAGGAAGTGGCGATGGTGGCACCACCATGAGATCGGCTCACCTGCAGAACTTCAGCTTGTTTCCAATCTCTGTTTTAAATGTCTCTGGTGTGACGTAATGCACAATAACGCCAACACCCATATTCCTGAGAAAACATCCCCTCCAAATATCGAAATCCTGACCAAATTTGTGAGATAATTTTCTGCAGTGTTCACAGCACATTGTGGTTTCTGTTTTATAGAAATCTTTCAGGTTTTTTTTTACCATTGAGTATTGCTTTTAATGTAATGTATGTTACTGTCAGTACTCGGCTGACTTGCCTGTGTAGGTTGAGCAATGGATCTATGCCTTAGGTGGTTATACAAGTTGGCAGGGAGGGACAATGTCGTTTACAATGTCAAATAATCATCATTTTACATTTCCAGTGGAGTGTTTTGCTCATTCGCTGTCACGTCCGAAAGGCGTCATGGCAAATATCCAAATAGGTCAAGAAATATCCAGGGTCAAAGTTCAATGATATTTGTTGGTACCCCATCTAGATATTAAACTGAAAAACTATTTAACAGTTCTCCTATCCCATCGACTTTTACATTGGAACCATTTTGTTTCACCCCTCTGAAGACTTAACCAATATTTTGCTCAACTGTAGCCACCACACTTGCAGCCATATGCACGCACATGCGCACTTGTAATATACACTATTGTATTCCTGTTGTTCTCATATTATAAATATTGTTTTTGTACATGTATTATTAGCCGAGATATTAAAATAAAATCTTTAAAACTACCATTTTAATTTACAGAGCCAAAACTCAGTGAAATTTATCATTCACTCAAATACCATCGCAGATCTTCTTTTCACCTCCCACCGGAGTGAAGATAATATTATTAGACTGGTACACCATCCCTTTCTTAATTTCAAATAATAGGGGACCCAAAGCTGTCATTTGCCCAATATCCGTCAAAAGTTGTGGATATTGACTATGAGATATGGGACCATGAGTCATGGCATGATGGCGATGGGACACAGCATTGAAGTCAGAAAAAATAATATACATCCATTACCAAATCATGATTTTAAAAGTAATTGTATGGGTTTTTAATGATTCTTTGCACAATACATTTCAGATTTCTTGCTGAAGCCAAATTTGCAAATGACGATGCGCTTTTGCATTCAGAGCGGATTTGTGATGACGTCATCCAAATCTATCATCTGAAAAAGAGGTTGGAGACAATGTGGCTCCCTCTTCTGGAGCAAATGGAGCGAAGCGATTTTGTTCAAGGACTTCAATGTTAGTTGATAATGTCATGTTCTGAGTTATGATCATTATTCAATTTCTGATACAAATATTTGTAGTATTGGAGTTTACCATAACCAAAACCAAGATTTTGATTTTGTCCTTTTGTGAATGTACATAACGAGGTATACATAATACGGTTATGACAAGTAGAAGTCCAGTGATTTTATTCCACGCCTGTACTTGATAAAAATAATGATAAATGTTTTGAAAAAAAATGCACCGTAAAAAAAGTCTAACAGCATTGCAACGTTCAAGTTATTGATGCAACAGACCAAGCATTTGCCAAATTTAAAATTTCCAAATCTTATTATTGTTATCATTACTATTCGATTCAGATTTATTGTTATCATTAATATTCGATTCAGATTTATTGTTATCATTAATATTCGATTCAGATTTATTGTTATCATTAATATTCGATTCAGATTTTCTCATTATATCTGTAATCATCATTATCATAGATAATAATTGTTTATATTGAGAAATGTCCCTTGTGACATAAGTTCTGCTTTTTCAGCTCTGAGAAGGCAGCTTGATAATATGATTGCTATCATCAAACTGGAAAGTAACACCGAGGAGGTCATCAAAGATATGTTGCGGTTACAAAAAGTGTACAACTTAAAAACAGCAGACATGGTTGCAGATCGCTTCTCACACCCATATCACCTTCCACTACAACCGCAAGATGTCGCCACCATCGCAGATCTAGCCAATCAGCTGCATGATCATGATGTGGCACTGGATTGGTTGAAGGAGGGGTTAGAACAGTGCAACTCATCATCTTATGAGAAGAACCAAATACTCAGTATGCAAGGCAGGACCCATGTTAAGGTATTATGTTTAATACAATTCCCTCCCAATTTTAATTTGGTAAAAAAAAAACACATGTTTCCCCCTGGCGGTGTTTATTAAAACTAAATGTTTTTAAGGAATAATTCTCTGAAACTGCATTTGCCACTTTTTCCACCACCAGCAGTAAACTACCAATAAACCTTAAACCTTCTGCGCCATATATTGTTATATGTACCTGACCTTATGGCATTTAGTATGCTCTCCAATAACTGGAAGAGTAAAAATAACTTCTATATGTTAAAATAATGAGTTATTCTTTATATCAAATCAACTATGTTTTTTTTCCAATCATACCTGGCTTCAGGTGGGAAATTACAAATCAGCAGAACGCATATTTCAAGAACTCTTGGAAATAGGTGAGTCTTTTTTCATTTTATGATTTAAAAACAGGTATAATGGTATTTATTTTCTGTCTTGTTGTTTGAAACGCATTTCCATGATTAATACCAAAATAGGGCCATTGTAACAATTCAGATATTGGAAAGGATGAGTTTGTCTGAATATCATTGGAGCATTGGAGGGCAATAAAAAATGACACTAAATGTTCAATACCTTGTACAACACAGCTTTTATTTTATTTTCTTTTTTTGTGAATGGCGGACATTTTCACAGATCCAACAAGTCGTTCTCTGCAGAGCAATGTCCGGTATTTGAAAGACCGGATATCCGGTGCGGAGGATGAGGAAGAGAAGGGGATTGACCACTCCCCCCTGAATGCCACACCTCACTGGACTGGAGTCTGCAGTGGTCGGTACACACAGGTATTGTATCTAATTGTTTATTCCCCAAGTTGAACACGGGGAGGATGATCTTTTTTGCTCATGGACAATTCTTGTTCATATGAAGACAAGATGTTTCGGTTTAGTCGTTTCTTCCACGTACTCATGGTGCTGGGACGTTCATTTGTTTGGTAAGTGCCACCCTCCGTAAACATACAGACGTAACCAACTCAAATGTGTCTGTATCACCACAACCCCACCATGTGCACTGGGAGGGTACAGCAGACGACAACATAGCTGCAGTTCCATTTTCTCTCAAGCACATCTACACTTTCGAATATATAGCTTCCAGTTTGTTGTCAGATATGCAAATGTGCCAACAAATTAAAATGGTGTGATAAACATCGGTAATCAATTGGCAAACTGAAACACAGCTTTGTTGTCGTCGGCTGTACAAAGCTCACGATTTCGGGATTTAATCATGGATTTTTATACTTTGAACATGTTGAGTAAGAGGTCAAATTTGAGCATGTCAGTCATAAATATATTAACTACTTTATTCTGTAGGCGGCAGCACAATGAAATAGAAAAGTGAGTATTTATGTGTATCAGTATGTAATCTAAACTGTATTTTCAAATTAAAATCAATATGCATGTTTTTACAGACCTCAAAGACAACAAACAAATTAAGATGTTATGAGAAAATCATCCCTGATATTGATACTCCTCTCAGGATCGAGGAACTGCACAGAGCGCCATCTGTTGTCATCATACACAGCGCCCTCTCGCGGCAGTCCACAGACAACATACGGGAGCATTACTCAGACCAGGTGAGTTATCCTCTCGCTTAGCCTCCACAGACAGTTCCCAGGATGTAATACATGATTGAATAATGTTGGCACGTTAACTGGACTTGATAGATTTGCATTTAAAGAATTAACAAAAAACCATTACTTTGGATTCTGATGGTGCCGGAAGTATAACAACTAGCTTTTGATATCATTTTGTAGGTCAGACATGGAACTTTGAGAATACTGGCACTGTATTTTAAACTGAATCTCCAAATTAAAACATTTTTCTCATTTTGTCATGTTTTGATGGGTAACCATGCCAACCATTATATCTATATATCCATCACCCTCACTATTTAATTCAATGTGACAAAATACAGTTTCTAATGGAGATATTAGTATTGTTTTTCAAATCTACACCCAAGATACTATGAAATTTCAAATTCTATGACGTGTCTAAAATTGTGACCATGTATTAGACATGTTGTAATGGCAACAACATTTCAAAGGATATATTCCTTAAAGTATATGATATCAAATAGAATACACATAGAAGGGCATCAAATAAAAAATTGTGATATTTTAGCCATAATGAACGACGATATAAAATATGAAACTAAGTCTTTCCTATTTTTTACCATTTTTACACAAATTACCGGATTCTCAAACTTAATGTCTGACCTTCAAAATGATATTAAAAGCTAGTTTTTATACTTCCGGCACCACTCAAATCATAAACTCTGGTTCTGTCTCCCCCACTAATAGAAATGAATTGATATATTGCATAGTGTGATGGACAGAAATTTAGAATAATGCATCATAGAAGGAAATTAAGTATTATACTTCATGTGATAGGCATCGACCTTGAAAAAATGTATTTATAGTATTATACATGATTAACTCACATAGTTCTCATCTGATTTACTAATGATGAAGAGTAAATATTAAGATATTTATTTAAACTTCTTTTTGGCATATGTGTCTAACATACAGGTAATGGACAAACTGATAACAAG
This sequence comes from Amphiduros pacificus, assembly GCA_949316495.1. NCBI lineage: Eukaryota > Metazoa > Annelida > Polychaeta > Phyllodocida > Hesionidae > Amphiduros > Amphiduros pacificus. The sequence goes on along the minus strand of OX439011.1, from coordinate 17,356,806 downwards.
GAATGGTTATAGAAAAGGCAAAGATACAGGGTAAGTTTCCTTTTTAACTGCTTCTCATTCCAGGTCACTGCAGGACATTATTGCTTATTAAAATATTAATATATTCGAGTCAGAGCATGAAATTGAATTGTTCCCCGCTCAATTTCGATGGGTGCTAGATACTTGTGATTACATAAAATCGAACATGCTACTATCTGTACATGGGACAAGCAAACAAAATTGTCAGTTCAATATTGTTAAATTTACACAAATATCTAACACAAACCAACTTTATTGGAAAAACATATATGTTTTCCCTCTTCATTTACATAAACAAAACAACCAAAAGTCCATGCATTACATACAGTTTCGCCAATATAAACACAGATGGCGCTGCATACAATACACCCAAGCCAGCCCAAGCGAATCGGGTAGGAATGTAAATAATTGTAATACATATTCTCTCCCTCGGCCAACCAACCAAAATGCACCTATGATACAGTTGGTCGGCACAGCACGTGCTAGGTTTAGCAATATAAAGATAGGTGGCACTGCCTACAACAATAGGCACCCGTCACAATGCAAACCTAGCAACCAGATCTCACTTGGCTCATGCAATGTCCAATGCATCTTTAGCAAGGTCTTGAGTGTGAGAGACTACTTAGGTTAGGTAAAACCCTTGATCTAATCATTACTTTCAAAGGGAACAAGTTCCTAAAAAAGTCACCTAGTTGATGAATACATATCTGATCATAAGATGATCAGATTATGCCTTGGTATCACACCCCCGAAACCTCCCAAAAAAAGGTACCAGGACTATCAAGGTATTGACCTTCAATCCCTAAAGGATGACATTAAATCCCTCACATGCCAAACTTTGACATTGATCCTTACATGAGATGGTGGATTATTATGATAAGGGGCATCACTCATGGATAAACATGCCAAGATATCCCAACGAAAACCAGTACCTTGGATGTGTGATCAAATCAAGCTAATCTAGTTGAGGAAAACAAAATTGACCCTAAAATCTTTTTAAGGTCATTGATTCAGTCATGCACAAAAATAGGGACACACCTATGCCCCAAGCTGAGAAATTTGATGCATTATTTCTTGATAAAATAGAAAAGATTCGCAATGACATGGATAAAGCACCATCTGCCACCAGGTACCACTACGAACAATGGCTCATCACCCCTACCTAGGCTAGACAGAGTTGTGCCCCTCATCATAAATGATGTGCATAAACTGGTAAAGAGGTCGGCTAAAAAGTCATGTGAGCTCGATCCTATCCCGACCTGGCTCCTACTTGACCTCTTGAATGACCTCCTGCCAATAATTACTGCCATCATAAGCATATCGCTGATGGATTCAGTAGTATCTGAAAATATGAAAATCGCTCTCATTAGGCCCTTATTGAAGAAATTGAGTCTAGAGCTAGTTGAGAAGAATTACAGACCTGTTTCTAACTTACATTTATAAAGGACAGTTGTTGACCAATTGATCCCTCACTTAGTAAAGAATGGCCTTACTGACAAATTTCAATCATCCTACAAGGAGTCCCACAGTACTGAGACTGCCTTACTGAGGGTGCAAAATGATATCTTGCGCGACCTTGATATCCTATTGTTACTTGACCTCTCTGCTGCCTTTGAAACCATTGACCATCAAATCATATTTGATAGATTGGAAACAAGATGCAATGTCAGATGTCATGCCCTGTCTTGGATTCAGTCATATCTTTGTAATAGGAGACAATGTGTCAAGGTGGGGTCCCATAGGTCATCCCTCAAACACATAAAGTATGGGGTCCCACAAGGCTCGGTCCTGGGTCCCATACTCTTTACTATCTATATGTCTCCTCTGGCAGATATCTTGGTCAAATATGGCCTCAACTACCACATTTATGCGGATGATACCCAGATCTACATCCCTGTTGATCACACTTCCAGTCAGCAAGTAGACATGGGAAGATGCAAATTAGAAGAATATGTTAGTAAGGTCAGAACATTCATGATCTCAAATAAGATGAAAATAAATGATGGTAAAACTGAAATGCTGATCTGTAATGACAGGTATGGTACTGCTGCTAACAACAATATCCTTAATACTATCAGAGTAGGCGACTCTGATACCACACCCTGTGAGTCAGTTGTTGACCTCGTTATCACCTTTGACTCCAAAATGAACATGAAAGCACAAATCAAGAAAATGTGCAAAAAGGGATACTACCAAATCAGGGACTGCCAAATCAGGAGCTGCCATCAGACCATGTCTAGACAAGAAGACAGCTATAACACTAACCCATGCTTTCGTTACATCGACTCTAGATTACGGTAATGGCCTTTCTATCAGGTCTTCCAAGATCTGACATCAAGAAACTGCAATACCTTCAAAACCCTGCAGCCCGTGTAGTAGAAATTTGATCATATATCAGGGAAATTAAAGGAATTGCATTGGCTTCCTGTCCATGCTAGGATTGATTTTAAAATCCTCCTTATGACCTGGAAAGCCTTAAATGGTAAGACGCCGTCTTACTTGCGTGATCTACTCCAGTCAAACAGGGGGATTGGTGCCTGAGATCTCACGATGGTACTTACCTATCAACTCTAAAGACTCGTCTGAAGACAGTGGGCGACAGAGCCTTCTCATCCGTCAGCCCTAGACCTTGGAACTCACTCCCTGGTGATATTAGGACAAGTGGCTCAGTCACCTCCTTTTAGAGCAGACTGAAAAGTCACCTCTTCAGAAAACATGTTCTGAACACAGAGCTATGAACGGACTTGTCATCATCATCATCATCATCATCATCATCATCATCATCATCATTATTATTATATTACCTGAAAGACGTTACTAATACAAGTCACATAACCTTTGGGATTTCCCATGAGAGGTGCTGATGGGGGTTGAGAGATCTTCTCAATTTGGATATATACAACATGAGGTATAAGGATTTCCCATGAAAGGTGCTGATGGGGGTTGAGAGATCTTCTCAATTTGGATATATACAACATAATGTATAAGGATTTCTTGTTATTGTTGGGCAGGCTGATGGTACAGACAAGCGTGCCGTGGATAGCAGAGCTCTCGTCCCTGCTGATGAACCTCACCTTCCAGGGGAACAATGTCCGCACTGACTCCGTCCTCTCCCACCTTACCGTAAGTCTTATATCTTATATATCTCTTATATCTTATATATCTTATATATCTCCTATATATCTTATATATCTCTTATACATATCCTATATATCCTATATATCCTATATATCCTATATATCCTATATATCCTATATATCCTATATATCTCATATATATAGTAGAGGCGAGGATTGACTTTAAAATATCTCTATTAACATGGAAGGTGCAAAATGGCTTTGCCCCAAAATACCTTTCTCAATTATTAAATTGAAAAAAAATCTGATTTGGGACTGAGATCTAATAATAAAAATGAATATACAGTGCCCAAGACTAATATGAAAACATATGGTGATAGGGCTTTCATGGTATATGCTCCGAGAAATTGGAATGCCCTGCCTCTTGAAGTGAAAAACTGTAAAACAATGGACACTTTCAAGAAAAAACTAAAGACGTATTTATTCAGAAAGCATTATCTCGAGAAGCGCTTAGAGCAGACTTAGTCTGATATAGCGCTATATAAATCATTATTATTATTATTATTATTATTATTATTATTATTATTATTATTATTATTATTATTATTATTATTATTATTATTATTATTATTATTATTATTATTATTATTATTATTATTATTATTATTATTATTATTATTATTATTATTATTATTATTATTATTATCTTATATATCTCATATATACCCCTGACTGATATTCTGGCAAAATATGACCTAAACTCCCACATTTACGCCACACAAATTTACATACCTGTTGATCACACCTCAAAACAGGAGTATGAAAATAGCAAACAAAAATTGGAAAAATGTGTTAATGAAGTCAGGGCCTTCTAAATATCAAATAAAATGAAAATTAATGACGGCAAGACAGAGAAGTTAGCATGCTATGACGGATATAGCGCTCCCCTAACTGGGGATGTTACCTCAATCAAGGTAGGGGATTCACTCATATCCCCCTCCTCATATATAACTGACCTGGGCATCATCTTTGATGAGAAAATGGACATGAAAGCCCAGATAAAGAAAATATGTAAGAAGGGATATTATCATATCAGAAATCTGGCATCAATCAGACAATGTCTAGACGAGGGAACAGCCATAACATTAACTCATGCCTTTATAACCTCCACTTTGGATTATGGGAATGGTCTATAGCTACCGGCTGGCCTACCGAAAACAGAAATTAGTAAACTGCAGTATCTTCAAAATTCAGCGGCCAGGGTTGTGTCAGAAAAATTTAGAGACTTACACTGGCTGTCAATAAACGCCAGAATAAAATTCAAAATCATTCTAACTGTATGGAAAGCATTAAATGGTAAGGCACCTTCTTACATAAAAGGCTTGATTTGTAATTAATTCTATTCGAGATATAACCGTTATGGTTATTTTGAAGCAGACACTATTGATATTTTTTGTGAAGACCATGTTGAGTAATTTTAAAGTGGCCAACAGGGCCTATAGTTGGTGAATATTAAAACCAGAAATAAATCGCCAGTGGAAATGATAATACGCTGTTCTAAATCATAAATACACATCTTTCAGTGGAGTAAAAAAAGCTCACAAAGGCTGGCAAATAAAATCGTTTTTTTCCGAACCTCAGTGATGGACTGATGGGTATTTCTTGGGAAAATCATCAGGCTCAAAATAACTCTCTTTCAGGACATACACTTTTCTGGTCTGATATTAAAGACCAAAATAGTTGCAGCAAATACCTCAGATAATTTCGTCACTATCCAAGCTATCTCATTAAGAAGGTCATTTTATGTAATAATTATTTAGTTTATGATTTATCTATGAAAGTACTCCTACGATCTGGGGAAACGCTTCAAAGAAATGAATTATATATAAATATATATATATATATATATATATATATATATATATATATATATATATATATATATATATATATATATAGAGAGAGAGAGAGAGAGAGAGAGAGAGAGAGAGAGAGAGAGAAAGAGATTGTATCAGATATGGGGTTTTTACGAATCTCAAACCTGTCTTGCGGGGCATTGACGTACTGTGAGGCATATAAAATACCCCACTCTTCATTGTGCAGCTGCTTAGTCACAGTTACATAAGTAACCTGTTCAAGGCCTTTTTAAACAAATATGTCTGAGAAGCATATTTATAAAGGGGAAACCAATAACAGGAAAGGATATTCACACAGCTCATTCAATTTTGATATCTCTATACGTGTCTTTGGGATACACCTTTTTGAACAAATTATATTTCTACCTCATTTTCGGATACCATAGCAACAAATGATTTGTTTAAAAAATGGTAAAATTAGGAAAGGCTTAATTTCATTTTATATCATATTTTTTTATTTGATACCCTTCTATATGTATCCTCTTTGAATTGCAGTTACCATAGCAACATATAAAAGACATGGTCACAGTTTAAGATATATTATCAAATTTGAAATTTCATAGTATTTTGTGTGTAGATTATAAAAAAACATCTTTAATATCTACATCAGCAACTGTATTTTGTCACCATTAATAAGATAGCGGTGGTATGTGACTAATTACTTTGCACATGTCCTTGCATCATGTCTCTGCCTCATCCCACTCAACTGTTTAGATTCTTTGTCAAATTATCACATATAAAATATATGAGGCTTCTTGTTCATCAAATAGTAAGATTCTGATTCTGTTTCTGTTTCAAAAGGGACATGAAAGTCTAAATTAATTATCAATACCCAAAGATAAAAGGGCTATAATTTTATTCAAATCACGGCGTGTTAAAGAGAATGAATGAAAACAAGTCTCCACTTGCAAATAGGATTCACCCATACACCAAATGTACTTAATTAAATAACACCAACATATAAAACAATACTTAAGAGGATACTCTATTTGTTTGATATTAAGGGATAACTTAAGAGGACGTCGCAAGTTTCCTGTTTTGTTGTTTCAACTAGATCATCCAAGATATAAAACACTTTGGATTTAATAGAATATTAGTCTGACATAAAGGGAAATCTGTAGTTTCCTGTTTTGTTTTTCATCTATTTCACTTACTCTACTTTCTGACCATGTAAATCATCGGCGCAAGAATAACAACTGAATGTCTGAGATAGGTAATGAGTATTCAGATTTGTGTCAGATATCCACTGTTGAATTGACTCCTGTTTACTTTCTACTTTTATGCATCAAACCATGTCAATGAGTACATGAAACCAAAGCAACATGTTGTGCGGATGTTGTGCATATCATTTGCTGTATTTTACTTTCTTGTGTACCTCTGAAATTTGTAATTTGCACTCACCTCACAATATTGCTCATTTCAACAGGTCTTCCCAGGTCATACTCATCATAAATATCTAGCCACATGAGTACTTTTTTGTAGATTTGTATTTGTATGATTGTCTGTGGCATTGATATTATTCGCTTGATAGAATATTAGAAACCTCAGAATGTATATAGTATGTAACTTTAATAATAATTGTAAAAAAAACAGATTGTTTATAGTTTGTAGTTTTAATAATAATTGCAAAGCTAATTCCGTGGCCTTTATATTCTCTGCTTGAAAGAATATTTGAAACCTTATTTGAATATTTTAAGCTTGTAGCTGTATTTTGTTTGGTAGAGAAATTCTTGAGAACTTCTAGATTTATACAGTAGAGAATATTTTAGTAGACTTGTAGCCTTTATATTCCTCGCTCGAGAGAATATTTGAGAGAATATTAGACTTGTGGTAATATTACCTTTTACAAAATAAATAGATTTGTTAAGTTTTAAGATATTTGTAATTTGTGCTGTTTGCCTTATTTTCCTCGCTCGAGAAAATATTTGGGCTTACAGTATATTTTAATGTTTTTATTTTATGGACTTGCCCTCTGCTTCGTTTATTGTATCGTATGTTAAGTGCTTGATTTTTTGATAATTGAGATAATACTGTTGACTCAATACTCTCACCCGAGAAATATTACAGCTTCAATATTTGCAGTAATTAATATATGATATATTCACCCACCGAGCCACAGTAAGATGGTGTTAGACTTTCACTTTCACTCTTGGATCCTTTTCTTATATATTTAGAAAGTTAAGGCATGCAGATATCTCACATGATTTTTCCATGTGTCACTCTTATTAGAATTGTGTAATATATGTTACCAAAACTAATAGACACATAACATGAAATTATAACACAAACTAATTGCATGTGAAGCACGTCATTATTAAACTACATAATCACAGAAGCCATCTCTTAGACTAATTGTTAGGGTCATGAACCTTTGTCCGATGACTCTATAATATTTCGATTTTATATATCTCATCTTTAAGCGCTATGAGCAGACTTGGTCTGGTATAGCGCTATATAAATCTATTATTATTATTATTATTATTATTATTATTATTATTATTATTATTATTATTATTATTATTATTATTATTATTATTATTTTCTCTTTCATCAATTGGCAAATGTCTCCCATCATCAAGGTTAAGATCTTATAAAGAAATTGTCAATCTACAAAACGAGAAAGGCATGGAGACCTCGTGACAGGATCATATTAAACCTGATTAAATTATTTTTGCAGTTATATTTATCCATTCATCTTTCTGATATTTCCGAACTGGAACTTTTTTTTGTTTTCTGTTTTTGTTTTTGCTTTTTTGTATTTGCTTCAGAAGCAGATGAAATATCTTACTTCATGTCCTGCAGGCCTAAATGATTTCATTGATCAAAACATATTATTTCATTTTTTTGGTCAAATTGTGCATTAAATAAATAGCATGCATATATTTATCTAAGCTTCTTGATAGATCATTCCAATTCACATTCATGACTTGTAAGAACTCATGTTATATACTGAAAATAGTTTATTTGGAATAATTCTGTGTATGCTGAAATATAGAATAATATAGAATATATGATATACATATATTTAAAACATGTATGGAAAAATCAATCCTTTTTCAAAATTGATGGATATCCAGGAAATTGTCCAAGCTTGGTAAAAAACCTGAATTGATAACTTTCATTATTTTCATTTTAAGTATTTACTTTACTGATCAAGACAATCATACATAACAATGTAAAATATTACTTTACGAAACGATTTGTTTTGATTGTTAACCCAGACAACATGTAAATACTCGGGACATATAAATATTTTCAATACCAATCCAGTCAACTTTAAAATGCTCAACCAAATCAAGATATGAAATACTTTAAATGACTTCCATTAACAATACGGGACCGATATAATAAACTAGTACAGGCTAATACTAACCCAGGCAACATATTCAATACTTTTACCGATCCAGGCCCCTGGTAGAAAATGTCCTTTCATGCATTTTTGTGGATTACTTCTAGAATAAATCCAGAACCGTAACAAATATACTTAACTCATCCAAGCATGATATTCAATACCTTTGATTAATTCCATTTTCAACCAAGACCCACAACAAATACTTAAAGCATTCATGAAACCTGACTTTCAGACACATTTTCTTTACATAACATGAATGTTTATACCCTAAACAGTGCTTTTATGTAGTAGTACCCAAAATATTCTCTGTTAACAACTTTCTGTGGTACTTGAAAGTTGATCAGATGTCTGCTGAAACCTACACCAGCAATTGAACACTTTTTCAACAAGCTTTGTTTAGCTGGTGTGTGATCTTGTGTAAACACCTAATGAGTTACCAGTTGTGCACCTGTCCAGCTTGGGAAACAGGGTGGAGATGTTTTGTACAATTTATCAATTTATTGCCAGGAGTATACTTCAGACCAACATAAGATTATTTTAATATTATTTGAATCAATGAAATAACTCATGATTGTGAAAAATAGTTTATGGTTGTGACAAATATCTTATGGTTGTGAAAGATATATCATTCATGGAAAAAGTATACTATTTATTTGAAAAGTATCTTATGCATGTGAAAACCTTTCTGTCAAAAAGGGAAGACATGACTCAAAGACTGCGTGGAATCCCCCTTAACTTAAAGGCTGTGATATTGAAAAAGTGACATTAAACCCTTTGATCACTGGTTTGGACTTAAATCACAAGGACTTTGAATGGCAAAACTGTGAATGCTGATAATTGGTATCAGTAAAATTTATGATTTGACCCTCTTTGATGAAATTTGGGGTTTTTCACACCACTGAATGGGAAGACATCAAAGGCTGCATGGATTCCACCTTAAAAGCTGAATTTAAAAATATTTTTTTTGCAAACATATATAATATAAAAAATAATAATTTTTCTTCATTTATAACTTCATAAATATTCATCCGTTTTTAATAAATTTACCACCAAAAGAAAGCCAAGAAAAGGCACTATCATCATGATAAGTGTTATCATTCTCTAAATAGTGGGAAAAAATGGCCAAAAATGTGCTGCTCCAATTTTGACAATTGGTAAAGAACACCTCCTGTGACTTACGGAGCCCCCTGACAGGTCAAAGGTCAATGTCACACAACACACTTCCTGTTTAGTACTGGCAGTACTTGGTGGTCACAAAAAAATCATAATTCTCAGGGCAGATGTTCTTTTGTGGATTTCAGACAGATAACCTGTATGTATGTCAATTTTAAGATCATGTATTGTTTTCAGATACCTTAAACCACTGTAAATTCGCCTGGAACCTTCCAGGTTTCATGAATGCTTTAACTAATCAGACGAAAATATAAAAGACTCAAAATTACTTCAATTGCCAATTCAGATCTTTATTATATACTTTACTAACTTTAAATGACTTCCATTAACAATACGGGACCGATATAATAAACTAGTACAGGCTAATACTAACCCAGGCAACATATTCAATACTTTTACCGATCCAGGCCCCTGGTAGAAAATGTCCTTTCATGCATTTTTGTGGATTACTTCCAGAATAAATCCAGACCCGCAACAAATATACTTAACTCATCCAAGCATGATATTCAATACCTTTGATTAATTCCATTTTCAACCAAGACCCACAACGAATACTTAACTAATCAGACGAAAATATAAAAGACTCAAAATTTCTTCAATTGCCAATTCAGATCTTTATTATATACTTTACTAATCGAGGCAGCATATGCAATACTTTGGATTGATTGTCACCAATCCAGACCCTTATAATATGCTCTATCAATGAAGACAATATTAAAATCTTAAATTAACAACCCAGATGTAAACTAACAAATAATTTCTTATAAATAATTGCAACATAAAATAGGCATATAAAATATGTAAACTAACATATAATATCTTACAATTAATTGCAACATAAAATCGCTGGAAAGCTGAGATTTCATGTGTCAATTGATCGGCGATGCCTAATTCACTATGACACTAATTCAATTTTAAATACGCCGATTGTTGGACATAACAATATGCTATAAATGGGACAAGATATTTAGACTCGTAGAATTACCAACAGCAAAATACACAAAGGTGGTGTGACAGCCTTATAGGCCCCCTGCCAATCTCTCCGACCAATGAATAAATACAGTAGAGTTGTACAGTTCTGGTTCCGGTAAAGTTGTACAGTTCCGGTGTGTACTTTTCAATGGGGAAAAACATGGAGATCGGCAATCGGCCTATGTAATAGATAATATCTGGGAATTTCATTTAATCATCGTGGCAAAAAAAAACGTTTGCTAACCTCAAGCATTTGTGTATCTTTCAATGAAGATTTTTTATTCAGAGATTGGCATGCAATTTTCAAACGTTATCTGAGGCAGCTGCTGAGGTAATAAGGGCAGCCCGACGTTTGCTAAATCTGGGTGAAGCCAAAATGTTTATCGGAATTTGGGAACCAAATGGCCGACATCGCCTACTTTCGTGTCTTTTTTGTTGAGCAATGTTGTCTGGTTTAGATTCACCTTTAGTGCATAAATGGTGAATCATATTAACTTCATTATTCGTGTTGCTTGCATCACTTTGCGATTTCCAAGGTCTGGCCGTCGTGCCATATCTAGCCGTCTTCTTCACACTCACCGGAAAGCACCTCAGATGCGCACAACCAGCAAAATCCTCCTCACTGCGCCGCCGGAAGTCATATTTTCCAAAGACTCTCTGATCATGCGGTTTACCGTTGATATCACAATCCTGGTCAACGCTGTTGTTGTCCCCAAAATAGTCTGTAGAAAGGCTGTCTCTTCTCACAAAACCAGCCATTTTGGTGATATTTTTATTGTCTTGCTATCTGAAAAGAAGATTGATTTAAACTCTTAGTTAATCATGTTAATTGATTAAAAAAAAAAGAACGTGTGAACACAGATCATACATAATCAAGGATTGCTTATATGATATTTCCAATACCATGATTACAATAGAGTTGATATCAGGTAAAAGTGAGATTAATCCATTTATAGATGTCCACATTTCTGGAATATGCAGCATGTGCAGGGACCGAATCATTGCCACAATCAACATGATCAAACTATTTACCAACCTCAAAAACAGATATCTTACCCCTAAGCCATACCCAATCCTCGTTAGAATTTATTTGAAGATCAATGATAGATCAAAATGAATTGTTATAACAAGAAAGTCTTTTTTAAAAAAGAATTTGTATACAGTCTTCTTTTTGAAAATGACATTTATATTTTCTCATCATTTTGAAGCGCTGCAAACCCGCTCAGAAACTAAGATCATGAGAGAACAAATCGAATGCATCTACACAAATAACTGACATTGCTGCGCCCAATCGCCGTCATGGTCCGAAAGCTGTCAATATCCACAACTTTTGACGGAGATTGGTCACGTGACAGCTTTGGGACGACTATTGACAGTCCCGGGGCCGTCATGGAAATATCCACTGGATAATGACTGACTTTTCACAACCGTGACATCTAGCGGTTGACTATTGACGCCGATTGGGCAAGGGGTCCGAAAGCTGTCAATATCCATCAACTGGTCTCCTATCATTTGAAATTAAGAAAATGATCGGTTTCCAGTCAGTATCATTATCTTGAGACAAGCGGGAGGTGGAAAGAATAGCCATTGAATGAATCCTAGATTTTACTACGTTTTGGCTCTGAAAAAAAAGTATAATATGCAAATATTGGAATGGTTGTTTTAAAATATTAATATCTCGGCTAATAATCCACGTACAGAAATGATTTTAATGTCTATGATATCGTGGGAACAAGAGGAAAACAATTGTGCATATTACAAGCGTGTCTGACTCCCGGGAAACGTGTCAGCTGCGGTGCGGCCACAGTACTTTGATGTTTGGTTATGGCCACGGTCTCAGAGGGGGTAAAACAGAATGGCTAAGGTAAAAGTCGATGGGATAGGAGAACTGTCTAATAGTATTTCCGGTTTATTATCTGGATGGGGTACCAACAAATATCATTTCCGTCAATTTGAACTTTGAACCTGGATATTTCTTGACCTAATTGGATATTTGCCATGACGCCTTTCAGACGTGACGGCGATTGGGCAAAACAGACATATACACATTAGCCCTTCTCGTCTCTGATCAATATAGAAATACAGTATGTTATAATATGGTCTTTATTATAACATATATTTATTACTGCTGTAAGATCTGTATACAAAGATATAAGATATTTTTAATCATTTGTCTCAAAATATATACTGCTTGTCATTTGTCAAATTAATTGACTATTAAACTTACCTTTTATCAAAGTGTCCCTTCAATTTACTGAGAAAGAGAAGACGATTGTCTCAGTGATTTACTGTTTCTAAAGCATATCTGTGTAAGAATGATCTTCAACTCTCTCTCGCTATATATACATATACATCCACACACACATATTAATTTACACAGCCCACTGGTCTTGAGCAGTGACGACATTTTATTCCCAACACACGCGTACACACACAAACAAAGCTCGATTTACGTGGGCGATAACTAATTAACAATACAACATTTACAGGAATAAACTGACGTCAATTTGTTCCAATAAAATTATGTCCAAATGAGTCAGAAAATCAAAATGACCAGAGGAAAGGTGTCATCAAGTGACACCAAGTGTCTTAATGGCAGGTACATCAAGTATCTTAATGTAAGGTACATCAAGTGTCTTAATGGAAGGTACATCAAGTGTCTTAATGGCAGGTACGTCAAGTGTCTTAATGGAAGGTACATCAAGTGTCTTAATGGCAGGTACATCAAGTGTCTTAATGGAAGGTACATCAAGTGTCTTAATGGAAGGTACATCAAGTGTCTTAATGTAAGGTACATCAAGTGTCTTAATGGAAGGTACATCAAGTGTCTTAATGGAATATATATTAAGTGTCTTAATGGCAGGTACATCAAGTGTCTTAATGGAAGGTACATCAAGCGTCTTAATGTAAGGTACATCAAGTGTCTTAATGGTAGGTACATTAAGTGTCTTAATGGAAGGTACATCAAGTGTCTTAATGGAAAGTACATCAAGTGTCTTAATGGCAGGTACATCAAGTGTCTTAAAGAGATACTTTCTAGTAAAATAAATTTTAGAAATTACATGATTAAATGATCATATATGCGTAAATACATTGAAATTCAAAGACCCAAAACCTTATCAGTAACCATGGAAACACAAACCAACATATAAAACTAATCTTGCAGCCCCTATAGAATATGATCATTTCTTGCAATTAGTGGCAATGACGTCATCGTGCGGGATTTCACGCACGTGCAACTCAAGCTGCAATGATCTTCAATTTTCATAAATTTAGTCATAACTTTGTTAATACTAGTCCGATTGACATGGTTTTTACACCAAAATGTCACATTTTTCATGTTCTTTCCGTCGCACATAACTATTCTATAGTGCGTCATTTCTAAGGCCGAAAATCGTGACACCGCTATTTTGGTTGCATTGTTGTTTGTTTACTAATTATTTATGTAAGTAGGTAATTGCCGCACGATGACGGCATTCTTTTTTTTCTAGCACGTGCATTTAAAAGAGCTACTTTTCTAAAAAAAAATCATGTTTCCCTTGAGCGGTCATAATAACAGAGCCCACAGATCAATGTGCGTTATAATTCTCCATCATACTACAAAAATGCTTCAGAGAAGTGAAAGTTTCCCTTTAATGGCAGGTATATTATAGAGATAAAATAAAATATATAAATTACATTATTAGATGATCATATATGTGTAAATACATTGAAACTCATAGACAAAATAATTATATCAGTAACCATGGAAACACAAATCAACATTTAAAACTAACCTTGCAACCCCCATAAATTATGATAATTTCTTGCAATTTGTGCCTATGACGTCATTGTGCGGGATTTATTGCACGTGCAACTCGAGCTGCAATCATTTTCAATTTTCACAAAACTTGTCATAACTTTGCTAATATTGGCCTGAATGTCATGATTTTTACACCAAAATGTCACATTTTTCATGTTCTTTCCAACGAAGATATCCATTCTATATTCCATGTTTTCTAAGACGGAAAATTGTGACATCGCTTTTTGGGCAGCATTGTTGTTTATTTACTAATCATTTTTTTCCAGCACGTGCATTTAAAAGAGCTACTTTTCTATAAAAAAAACATGTTTCTCTTGAGCGGTCATATTAACAGAACCCACAAATCAATGTGCGTTATAATTCTCTTCCAAACAACAAAATTGTACCAGAGAAGTGAAAGTTCCCCTTTAAGTGTTCTTTTGTCTTGTCATCGATGTTTTTGTCACATGCGCAATACGAATACAGAAGAAATAATAAGAATTGATCATGCCATGAATGACATAATATAGAACTGAGTACATTTGAAGTCTTTGTTTTTTATTGCAGCTGACAAATGAGGGCCCTTCCGGTTTAGAAGATCCGGTTTTCATCCAGAACCATCTGATGCACAATGTAAGTATCACTGTATTGTAATGATTATTTGATGTGAGAAAATATGTGTTAGATGAGTTTCCAACCAGACTAGAAACCCTGGCACAAGGTATAATAATAATTGTGTACATCATTTCATTATTTCCTTAAATTAATTATTATCATGATCATACTGCTTGGAAACATCTAGAAACAAACAAATAAAGTTCTGAGTCCATTTTCTTCCTTAAAACTTTGATACATGCAGTGTGCAGTGCATCTTTATCACAAAGTAAATGTTGCAAGATGTCTTGATGAACACTGACAAAGTGTATCCACGAGGAGTTATTTCCTTGCGGATGTTAAGAGAAAATGCATAACGTTGAGAGGAACATCTTGGTTTGGAACCAGCGAGGGGGATTAAAAGGTAAAAACAGGAGATAGGGATGAGTGCATTCTCACTTATTGTGATAGCTCTGGTCATGCTCTGAAAGCACCAACCAAAATGGCCGAAAGTTGGTCGAAAATTACATCTAACATCTATTGCATCTTATGGGCCAAACACCTAATACAATTGTACAATAGTTTTGCAGATAACGAATAGGAACATATCTATTTTTCCAAGAATAGAATGACATTCACAAACTGTTTTATTGATAAAACCTTATTTGTTCTTTGTTTTATTTCAGATCTTTCACACTCTACCAGTGGCACGCTTCTTTACATTTGTAAGTCATACATTTTATCAAGTAATATGTTGACATTCTTTGATATGTACAATTTGATTCACTGCATTGTTGACTATATTAAGACAAACTTTCTAAAATTAAATTTTTAGAACCCTGACTTTTTGTCAGAGATCTAAAACATTAATTTTAGACGATGTTTTAACGATGTTAATTTATCTTTCAGCTGAGTGATGTTAAGGAAGGTGGCGGGGTGGCATTTCCCAACCTCAGACTGACTGTCAAGCCAGAACAGGTAGACTTCATTTGATTTGATTTGGTTTGATTTAAGAAGTTGGTGGCTCCACTTATGTGGCATTCAGAGCCTAGCAGCATGGCTATGTAGCAAGAAGGGAGACCCAATCTGTGTGCCACACTCGTATTGACTTCCCATATTGGACCTGAGTCTACTATTTGATATGTGGGACCAGGGCAGTAGTGCCTGATAATTTCCTACCCCCCCCCTTATTGTACATGATAATAACGAGATGCAGATCATAGGAGACATGAAATGAATTGTGCTATTTAATAGTACAATAATGGCTTGTTTTTTCGAAGTTATTAGAAAAATAATGAGAATAATTGAAGGGACTATATATTGATCTTTGCTGTCAGGGGCTCATTCCAAAATTTCCATGTTCTGTTCTTTGTTTTCAAGGAAGGTGGCGTTTAACAGATCCTAGCACAAATTTCAATGGTCAACCTCACTTCATACTTTGCTATTTTGCCATCTGATAATAAGTATTGTTCAAAATACCCTAGGTCGATACATATATTCCTTATGATTTTTTGAAGGTGAGGCATTTACTATGGTTTTCAATAGGACATTGTAATAGTGGTCCGAGGCCCCAGTACAGTCCCCTACTCTAATGAGCAAATAAATTCAGGATTTGATTTGATATGATTTGTGATGTTGGCCATTCCACTTGTCTTGTGGGCAAGCAAGAGATACATAGTATGGCTGCATGGCTAGAAAGTATGGTGCATAAGAAAGAGTTAGTCATTTAATAAGTATTTTATTGACTGTTAAAAAATATTTTAATCACAAAAATGTTGATCATAATAGATAATGTTGGTTTAAAGGAATGGAATATTTGGACTAAAAAACACAAGAGCAAAAGAGGAAAGGGAAGTATGTACGGGATAGTGTGGTAATAATATAATAATAGGATAATACAACAATAGAGAAATATTTGAAATAATATTTAGATCACTAAGTAGATAATAGAGAAGTTAAGAAAAATAGAGACATGGAGAATAGATGATAGTAATGGAGAATAAAGTAGTATTGAGAGAATATTGTTCAAAGTAGAGTAGTATCTAATTGCAGAAAAGGGGTAGAAAAAAAGTCTTATTGTCCTCTTTCATGTAATTTATTTGCAGGGCAGTATACTATTTTGGACTTTTAAAACCAGGCTTGGTCCAGTTCACAGAAACCTTCGACAGTATGTGCAATGTCCGCCAATTCATGGAACACAATGGGGTCAGTCCTCAAATTTCAATAAACCCAAAATATATATATATATATAAATATATATATATATATAAATATATATATATATATATAAATATATATATATATATATATAAATATATATATATACGGTATATATATATATATATATATATATATATATATATATATATATATATATATATATATATATATATACGGTATATATATATATATATATATATATATACGGTATATATATATATATATATATATATATATATATATATATATATATATATATATATATATATATATATATATATATATATATATATATATTTGTGATGTTATGATATTTACGTATCTGTTTTCAACAAGATTCTTGAAAGTAAATTATTGTTGTGATACAATAACATGTTTTGTTTTTATTTTCAGCTGTTGAAGCTGTTGTGAATCACCAATGGCTACTTGACAGGGTGGACCTCTGATGTGAAAGAATAGATTCACGCATAAAATAAATATATAAAATCATATTAATCACTTAAACTCCACTAATTGGTTTGAGTGTGCCCCAAAATGTCTTGTATCATGGATCAATGCATTGTTGAGCCCTTCAGGGATTTTGAGACAAACTGGAGCAATTTACGGCCGCCATGCTTTTACTACCTTCTCAGCTTTCTACCATTATCACAAATGAACACAATGCGTACGAATGCATTCGCCACTATGCCCTATTGTTCAATCTTCTATACTGGTTCCATTGAAGGTTTGGTATTTCCTCTTAATGGAGTAACAAGTCATGTGATGGTCAGTTTTGAATTAAACCTTTGTGACATTCTTATCTGTAAAAATGATTAAGTTATTAATTATTACAACAAATGATTAAAATGTTTATGTTTAAGTTGGATATTTAAAATATTTTGCAACTCAAATTCTAAAGCATTCAGCGTAGTCGATCGTTGATAAAAGAGGGTCTCTCTAAAATTCTAATATATTATCAAAGTGTATCTCAACTTCTCTATTTATTAATTGTTTTATTCAAGCGTTAGTATTTAGTATGTGAGATGTAAATAGATATTTTACTTGAATTCTATTCTAAATAAATGTAGATTTTTGTACGTTGTGCAAATTAAGAGTATTCTGTGCTTTCTTTGTCATTAATTATTTAATAAAAATAGGTATCATGAGTAAATCATGAGTATATCATAGGACTTGTGGGTCACGGGCTGTAGCGCAGTGGTTAAAGCACAAGTTTATTACCACTTATTCCTCTGTAGTGATCAAAAGATCGTGGGTTCGATTCCCAGCCATGCCGAGATTGCATTCATGACACAATTTCGCATATGAGCTGAGGCCCGTGCCTGATGGATTAACCTGTTTTCCTTGTAAATATGTGACAGGGTAGATTATCACATCAATGACCTGCGAAGTGGCAATTCAGTAAAGCAGCACTATATAGCTGCTACAAGTAAGTCTTGTCATGAAATAACTAAAATAATGTTGAAAGTGACGTAAAACCCCAAAACAAGCAAACAAACCTTCCTCTATGGGTGGGCATAATCAAAGGTTTGCTTAAAGACTCAATTTTGTCATGTATTAATTTTGTCATGTCGTAATTTTGTCATGTAGTAATTTTGTCATGTAGTAATTTTGTCATGTAGTAATTTTGTCATGTAGTAATTTTGTCATGTAGTAATTTTGTCATGTAGTACTTTTGTCACGCCATAAACTAAAGTGAAATGAATCGACATCAGCAGACATTTTATCATTCTTATTAATATTTTATGCATTCCAGAATATGATTTGTTTTTTACCTAAATAAGGAATTCCCAGAGGTATTGGTACAGTGAGGTAAATATCCTTGCCCATCATGGATCAACTAATGGTATGTGTACATTGCTCAATGTAACCCACCATGTACATGTGCTTTGATTTGACAATCATGTGCATAATATATGAAGGAACTATTTAAACTTTCATCATGGACATATGGATTTGCGGAAATTAACAATGACTGGAATGTGACAAAACTAAACAGGAAATTAGATACCCTTACTTCTGTGATGATTTTATTCCATCTAATACATTGTGTAAAAATGAGGAAATTTCAAGAATCATTAAAATGATCTGTATTATATGTTTGGCACTGGAATAATTCAAAATACAAACCTAGGGCACGATATCACTTACTTCACTGATTTTCTTTGTCTTGCTTCTTTTTTCTGATTAACCTCCCACAACAAATGCCATGCTTCAAAAATGTTTTTATCATTTTGTTCATGCTGTGCTCATATGTGCACATATAAATTCTTGGAAAAGGTGTTATACATCTATAAGTTTACTTGGTAAAACCAAATTGGCATCCCACCGAGATTGCAAGCTTGCACTAGGGGTCCAGCTGCTTGACACCAGCTTTTAACACTCTGGCAATGGAATGCCTGAAAGATGCCGAGCTTCCAGTCTCCAATGTACAGTTAAGATTAGTCCAGTCAGTCACAGTCCTTTGGTACTAGCTGTATTTATAAAGGTCACAGCTGCTCGCCATTTCCTTATGGCAGTTTCCATGGTTTTTCCTTGTAGGTGCTGATTTCATTTTGACATGTTCAGGTAGATTCAAAGCTATTTCACCATTTATAGCCTTATAAAATAAAACCAGTCTCTGAGTCTACTCCTATTCCCTGATAGTAAAATCGCATTTTAGATCTTCCACAATTTTTGTTACAGTGCCTACTGCTCTCTTCCAACTGCCAGACACAAATCTAGCAGCTTGTCTTTGTGCCAATTTCTACTGATTCACATATATTATAAGCAGCCTCCTTGATATAACTTAATTAATTCCTTTGATATAACTTAATAAATTCCTTCTTACAAGTCTCAGTCCTTGATTTGTTTAGCAATTTTGATAATATGTTGATCATAGGGAAACTGAAAAACTAAGATAGTGTCGAGATTGTGTGATCAATGCAATGTCAATTATCCCTTTATTCATTTTTGTTTCTTTGTTTATTTGGGGTTTTACATCACTTTCATCATTATTTCAGTCATTTCGTGATGAGACCTACTTGTAGCAGATATAGTGCTGCCTCACTGAATTGTCATGTCGCAGGTCCTTGACAAGACAACCCTCCCGGTCACAGATTTAAAAGGACAACAGGTTAACCCTTCAGGCACGGGTCTCAGCTCATATGTCAAATTTTATCATGAATTCAATCTCAGCGTGGCCGGGGATCGAACCCATGACTTTTGGATCGCCACATAGGAACTGGTGCTAATAAGTTGACGCTCTAACCAACTGTGCCACAGCCCATGGCCTTCCCTTTACTAATATACAACTAAAGGGATGAAAACTTCAATCACAACCTTGGATGAGATCATCTTTATTCCATGTATAAAGTTATCAATTTTACTTAAGATGTGGATATCTCTTATCTGTGCCATCCAATCCTTAAATTTAATTTTTCAAAACTTAAGCTAGCCTTACCTTAATTAATGTTTTTACCCAAATCTGAGATAACTTTTACAAAAATCCAAAATGCATGTGATCCAATAGAAGGAATGATGGAAATCAATAGTGTCCCATACAATACTATAATCCTGTGCTCAGTGGGGTGTGACAATGCCTTGTTGTTCTTTGCAAATATTATGAGCAATTAAACAACAGGGGGCGCACAATTTGTAAGTTTTCTAGGGAATGATATTATTTACAGGGTGTTCCACCACTCAATCACTGTTTTTTTCCTTATTTCTCTTGGAGCACAATGCCCAACTTCACCAAAGAAATATTTTTAAAAGGCATTAGGTAAAGTTTTCACTTTTTGAAAATGCTTTGCTATCTTAGCATTGAATGGATCACATCCTTTAAATTTTAGGATGTACATAAGTATTTTTAATTTGATTTTAAACATCAGATTGACATAAATATGGTGCAAGAGCTTTCATGCCCATAGTTTAAATATATTGTAATGCTATATTTCGACACATGGCTGAGATCAAACCTATTTTTATCATTTGGTTTGCAGACAGCTTATGTCAAGGATATGCACCTTATTTCTAGTCTTAGTTACATCAAGTATAGTTCCCAAGTTTCACAGTTATTTAACTCTTTAAACAGAATTAACAAAATAGAATTAGAATTTCTATATTTCAAATAAGCTATCAAATATTGCAATCATATTTTATTGTCAAATAAAACCACAATTTGAAAGAAGAAATATGTGTTCAATTTTCACATGTGTGTGTTGGGATTTGTCATGTGTGTGTGTGTGTATTGAATATATTTTCTTGTGTGTCTGTGATTTATAAGGGATGGTAATAGTCAAATGAAAAATTATTGATTTGATTGACTCCAATATCATTACTACTAATTACTTCCATCCTTGGCATTCCATCTTCTGTTAACCCCTTAACTATCTATCCCTTATCAGACACCCAAAGACACACTCACCTATTGAACTGATTAATACACCATTTCTACTGTATTGGGAGGGAGTGTGAATATTCGAATTGCTATGGATCTACCAAGCTGGAGAAAATAGGTCCGATTGCAGGTTAACACCATCTCACGTTTTAAACAGTCGTTTGTATAATTCTGATTATTCTATTTTGTTTTATTTTATTTCATTTCATTTCATTTCATTTCATTTCATTTCAATTTATTTATTTATTTATTTATTTATTTATTTATTTATTTATTTATTTATTTATTTATTTATTTATTTATTTATTTATTTATTTATTTATTTATTTATTTATTTATTTATTTATTTATTTATTTATTTATTTATTTATTTATTTATTTATTTATTTATTTATTTATTTATTTATTTATTTATTTATTTATTTATTTATTTATTTATTTATTTATTTATTTATTTATTTATTTATTTATTTATTTATTTATTTATTTATTTATTTATTTATTTATTTATTTATTTATTTATTTATTTATTTATTTATTTATTTATTTATTCATTCATTCATTCATTCATTCATTCATTCATTCATTCATTCATTCATTCATTCATTCATTCATTCATTCTTTCTTTCTTTCTTTCTCTCTCTGTTTCTTGCAGGGGTGTGTGGTGAATGGCCGATAGTGGTGCCACCTGGAGTAAAATTTCATTCAGTAACTAAAAACTTTAGCTGGTCAATCCGCTTCACACGAGTCTTTGAATAAAACGATGTAAAAGATGCGCTAATTGGACGATCAGGTGGAAACAAATGACATGTGATAGCTGAAGAAAACGTGTAAACAGTGAACAGAAGGTGAATCAGAAAGGTAAGACAATTGTAAATAGGTTTTTAAGTTTCATGGAAACGGAGGGAATACATGCAAAGTGTTGCCGTCAATTGGTATTCGGGCAAACTTGTATCATCGCTACTTCCATAATGCTTCACTTAGCCTTTAATCCACAGTGACAGGGAGACACAGCATTGTCAGCAAGTCTGGAACTTGTGGAAGATAAAAAGAACAATTGTTCATTTTTTAAATCAAGCTCGCGTAAGTTCGCATAATCCCAACGCAAAATCCAAGAATATCTTCTTACTCTACTACGCACTCACAAATCACTTCTGAAACAAAAGCGCTATTTGACGGTGCGAGTAGAAATAATGTGCCAAAACATGGCGGCCATGGACCAATAATCAGTGTATGCTCCACAGACTTCCAGCTTAATCACGTGAAAACCTCAAACATTCTTGAAACCACAGGGAGACACAGCAACACTGGAACTTGTGGAAGATAAAAAGAACAATTGTTCATTTTTAAAAATCAAGCTCGCGTAAGTTTGCAAAATCCCAACGCAAAATCCAAGAAAATAAAGTGCCAAAACATGGCGGCCATGGACCAATAATCAGTGTATGCTCCACAGACTTCCAGCTTAATCACGTAAAAACCTCATTCAGCCCAAACACACAAGTCAAAACAAACACGTGCAAAAAAATATCCTTCCATGTGTGTATGATAAAATATTGAGCTTCACCTACTTTTTAAAATAGGATGCTAGTTCTTTCCTTGAAAATTAATAAATTTTCCAATTGTGCGATTGCAGGTTTCCATCTCGTTTTTTTTTAATAATTAGATTTTAGAGAGTTTTTGTACACTTCCAACTTGGGCTAACAACCATCCATTTGGCACATTTTGGTCTTTGACTTTGTCAATAAGCTGACACCATATGAAGAGTTATCTGTACATGTGCTATAGTGGGGTATATCCATCAGGAAAACTTTACATTACTTTATCTTATAAAGGGATTGTTGTGTGTTATATTCTTATAAGATTGACAACTCAAGGTCACGTCTTTGCACATACGATCATAGCCTTCACACACTGATGTTTCTTCTATGCCGAAGGATGAAAATTAATATTTTGATCATCTGACTTACATATTTGAGGAGAAGATCTCAATAGCTCAATTTTAGTTGTCAATGATGCAAATCGACCGAGAACTGACAGAGCAGGGCAAATCGTATATTTTTGTAACAAACTGCTTCTTCCGCACATGCGCATTGTGACGAAATCGGGTCAATGAGTGCAATTTTCATAACAATTTATTCATACCGTTTAAATAAACTTTTTTATGCAAAAAAAAATCATTTTTCCATCTGCTGTATCCAAGTCAATTTCATAATTATCAGCCAATTTTATGGTTGCACAAATCCTATGGTTGTTAGCTAGATACAATTGTGCAGTTCCGGTTTGTTGTTCTCAATGGGGCAGTATAGCGACCAGCAATCGGCCTATTGCCTTCCCAATCTCCTATGTCACACGCCGTTGGCCACTAGGTGGCACCATAATTGGTTTAGTTTTATAGATATCTTCAAAATATTGATTTCTTCTGTCAGTTACTGACACATGAAATTCGTAGCGCCACCTATGAACGAGCGATAATTGGGCACTTTCGGGGGAAAAGAATACACACAACATCACATCCTTCTGGGGAAATCTTAGAAGCCATTTTGTTATGTCACCTGACATGGGGAATCCCTGACCATATCATGGGGTGATACTCCCACAAAATCTAAATCAATCAACCAATCAGTATTGGATTCAAATCAATCTGATGTCATACATCACATGACATTGTCCAATATGGCCCCCATTTTTTTATTGGGAACCTTCACAATTATCATGTTCAGGACAGGATAACTTCATTCACAGAGATCCATACCAGTTGCAAAGTAGGTGAAGTCAGAATGTAACTTTTTATCTGTACACAAATCCATGCCGTGATCAAGCGAAAACAGACATTTTTTTAGCAATGCGAAAAACAGACATTTTTTTCAGCAATGCAAGCCTTGCATTTGATGTTGAATAGAGAAGTGCATGGCTTGTTGAAGACCTGTTGCCGGAGAATGAATTCCACCAGAGTCATGATTTAAATATAATGGGAAGGGAGTGGGGTTTGTGGAAGAGCAGATTTCAAGTCTATTTTGACATTGAATAAGTGAATAGAACTGTACACCTCCTCTACATACATTTTATCATTGAAACAATGAGACTGGCAGAGTCTATTCATTTAGTAATGCTAAGACATTGTTATCCCATATTATTTTATTATATATTATAGCCTATTTAAATTGTGTTTATTCAGGACGGACCATCTTTTTCTGGACCAGTATATCTGCATAATAAAATCTGTCCTCCATAAGTAAACTTTGCTGACATAGTTTATTGTTTGTTTTGTTTTGTTTTTTTGTTTTTGTACATGTATGCATTTGCTGCAGAAATATGAATGTATTCTGCTCAAATCATACAGAATAATAGTCAATAGCTGTCATGTCTACAAACCTATTCTGGCATGCATTGTATATGACATGAGAGACACCTGGTGGATCACAAATGTTGAAATTCAAAGCAATAGGAATTGGGCGATTTCAATTTCAATTTCTTAAGGACAAGTTAAACTTTTAAAATATTGGTCAATCTAAATTTAGGTGATTGTCAGGACAAAGATTTTTTTTGACTTTTTTCTTGGCTTGAACAAGTGTGTTTACTTGATGTGCTCAGTCAAGGGACTGTAGTCAATAGTTGTGTAGTTCAAGTTTCCTTACATTGTAACATGTTGCAAGACTGTCATAGAATAACATCTGTCATAGAATAACATCATAGTAACCTGATTTATAGACATCCTTCCCATCCCTGAGGGGTACAAATGGTTGCCCCTTAAAAGCAGAGGCACCAGAATCTTTGTTTTCTTTTAAGCTAATTTTCAGAATCATAAGAATCTTTGCCAATGTGTTTTTCTACTTCAGGGTTAGAAATACAAGAATCAAGATAATGGGGAAGTTGAAAGGAAAACGTCGCTTGCATGCGAAGGCGGCCAAAGTTGCTGCCCAGTCCAAGAAGGATGAAGCAGAAAAGAATGATGTCGTCATGGAAACTGTATTGCCAACGAAAGTGAGTCAGCTAGTTTTTATGATGTGCTGTTTTGATCTATCAGAAATATGTCACCATAATATACTGATGTATGCAAATACAGCTATTTTCCAAGGACAGTAACTGACTGGAACAATCTTCCCCCTCATTTAACTACATTGGAACCAGGTAGCTCGGCATCCTTCAGGAACTCCCTTGCCAGAGTATAAAGGTTAGCAACAAGTAGCTGGTGTGTACCAGCTGCACCCCTTAGTGCAACCTTGCACTCTCGGCGGGATGCCAATAGGTTTTGCCGAGTAAACTTATAGATGTAGATGTATGCAGCATATGACAAGTGAACTGGCATTGCCTTCCTTATAAAGACCTCACGACTACTTCATGAGAAAAAAATTATCAGTTTGTATGCACCAAACATGTTTCTTATAAACGTGTAAACTTATTATTGAACCTTCCACATATCAAACATCTGCTATACTATCTAAAGTACGCAAATATAAAAGTAGCTTCACACATATAAAATTGTGTATTCAGACATCTCTGGCAATCCTGCATTTAAATAGTCCAACATCTCACAGACCGGACAATGTTTCTTTTAACATGTTTAAGCAATTTCTTTCACTTTAATTGTATTCAACAGACTGACAAATCCGAATATGACACGAAGAGTCCTTATTCAAAACAAATAAATTTCAGTGTATATTGTTTTAACGATCCGGTGCATTAATATTGAAAATTGTTTTTCTGTAATCCAGCAAGTTTTAATGCTGATTGATATATAGATAATCTGTACTTTAAATTGATTCAACTTCAATAAATAACTCTAAATCTGTACCACATGTTAACATATAATGGATAACTTATCATGAATTAATTTTATATAGTATATATATAAAAGGCATAGAGTATTTTATCATATATAATATATTTATATTTATATATATTTATATATATTTATATATATTTATATATATTTATATATATTTATATATATTTATATATATTTATATATATTTATATATATTTATATATATTTATATATATCTTTCAGGCTGCGTCAGTGGTGGGTGGTGGCATATTCAGTAACTTAAACATTGATATGTCGGCCATTCAGTCCAAACTTCCAGACGACTTTGATACCCGCAGTGTCATCACCAGCAAGTCCTTCAAGGGAGCCAATATGTCCAAGAAGGACAAGATGAAAATGAAGAAAGAATACTGGGTGCAAAGTAAGTGCTCCACAGAAATATGATGTTTATTAGCTTTTTAAGTCAGCACAAGCTGACTTTATGTACTTGCTCCGTTTACACCGCGTCCGCCGCCGCACTTTGTTTTCTTCATCATTCCTTTATGCTTAGACATAAGGACTAGAGACTATAACATGATAATATTTTTGGAAATGGAAATTTTTTGAGCAGAACTTTTTGTGACCTTGGGTCAAGGTCAAGGTCATGGCCAGCACAGGAGCAACTTGGCTTGTGAATGCTCTATTTTCTGTCAAAATACGGCAATATTAATATAACTTGGTAGATGTGATCAACCTTTGAGGACCTATGAGGACAAAATCGGCTATTTGTGATATTTTGCAAATCACTACAAATAATATGCATTCTCACTACATTTATCTTACACAAAATCTTTGTTCATAATTTTTCGAAAAAATTATGCAACTAGGTCACAATAACCTACTTAAATGCCCTATAGGTCACAACTTCCAAAATATCATCAATCTAATCCTTTACAAATCATAGAAGATTAGATCTTGATATTATGTAAATATATATATATATATATCTATGATAATTTATTTCTATGCACTTTTTATGACCTAAGGACAAGGTCAAGGTCATGATCAGCACAAGAGCAACTTCGCTTGTGAATGCTCTATTTTCTGTCAAAATACAGCAATATTAATATAACTTGGTCCATATGATCAACCTATGAGGGGCTTGGATAAGTCCGATATTGGGTGACCTTGGACAATTTTCAAGGTCACAAGAACCGATTTTCAAAATCAGCTATTTGTGATACTTTGCAAAACACTATAAATAGTATTTATTCTCACTACATTTATCTTACACAATATCTTTATTCATAGTTTTTAGAAAAAAATATGAAACTAGGTCAAAATGACCTACTTAAAGGCCCTATAGGTCACAACTTGTGAATCTAATCCTTTACAAATCAGAGAGGAATAGATCATGATATTATGTAAATATATTGTAAATATATATATATATATATTCTGTACAATATGTTGATGATTTGGAGAATAATTTATGTAACTACCGTATTTACTTGTGTATAGGACGACTCGTGTATAAGACGAACCCCCAAAATTGAGGTTATTTTGCTTGAAAAAAAC
The DNA here is from genome assembly GCA_949316495.1 of Amphiduros pacificus. NCBI lineage: Eukaryota > Metazoa > Annelida > Polychaeta > Phyllodocida > Hesionidae > Amphiduros > Amphiduros pacificus. Next base: position 17,329,006 of record OX439011.1, on the reverse strand, counting down.
AATTTCCGAATATAAGACAAGTTGGTTTTTCTCAAGATATCGGCTCTGCTACCATTCAAGCTTCAGCTGAAGCTTGGCGGCCATTTTAAAAGTGAAACGTAAATATGCTTACAATACAAGATCTTAATGGTCTTATACACGAATATTTATGGTAAAACGTAAATACGATGTTCATAATTGCAAAATAACGAATATCGGACTTAGCGGATCGATTTTAATTGCGTTTTAAATGATAAATAAAGGTATTTACCCAATATTATCACAAATTCGCTTTGCGGGTCAAGAACAGAACAAAACCATCCATTCATTTATAATGTGCATTATGCAACACGTGGTCGTAATTTTGAAAAGCATCAAAAGAAAACATAACGTATATCCATGGGTGCTGAGGCTCCGTCTTGAGACGGAATTCCGTCTTTGGGCAAAAATCTTCCGTCTTTTGAGTTTGGACAAAAATCTTCCGTCTTTTGACGTATTTTTAAAGCCAAAATTTATTACGCAAATTATCAACAAAACACGTAGCGAAGAACGCGCGCCATCTTGGATTTCCAAAGCGTCCATCGCGACGTAACGCTAAAACATTTATTTAAAGCCAAAATCTAATGCACAGAACAAATTTTACCTTTGCAGGCCATCGCTAAAACATCGTAGCGATTGATAACAAGAGGAACGCCATCTTGAAATTCCAAAGCGTATAAGACGGAATCTGATTGGCCGAGACAAATGAAGACGAACACGGTATAATACGAGAATTCTTATTGGTCGAAAAATATTGCGACTCTACATTTCTATCTTTCGCTTTTTAATGGATACCACAAATAATGAAATAACATTTAGCGTGAATTTTAAACACTGGATGTTCGAGACATCTCAGCATCCTTCTTCAACATTAGGGGCGATCCATTTGATTTTTGTGGGGTGGGGTGGGACAGCAGTACTGGATGAATAATTTTTTTTTCTTTGGTAGGGTGGATGAATAATTTTTTTTCTGGTGTGGGGTGGGTGAATAAATTTTTTTTCTGGTGTGGGGTGGGTGAATAAATTTTTTTTCTGGTGTGGGGTGGGTGAATAATTTTTTTTTCTGGTGTGGGGTGGGTGAATAATTATTTTTTCTGGTGTGGGGTGGGTGAATAATTTTTTTTTCTGGTGTGGGGTGGGTGAATAAATTTTTTTTCTGGTGTGGGGTGGGTGAATAAATTTTTTTTCTGGTGTGGGGTGGGTGAATAAATTTTTTTTCTGGTGTGGGGTGGGTGAATAATTTTTTTTTCTGGTGTGGGGTGGGTGAATAATTTTTTTTTCTGGTGTGGGGTGGGTGAATAATTTTTTTTTCTGGTGTGGGGTGGGTGAATAAATTTTTTTTCTGGTGTGGGGTGGGTGAATAAATTTTTTTTCTGGTGTGGGGTGGGTGAATACATTTTTTTTCTGGTGTGGGGTGGGTGAATAATTTTTTTTTCTGGTGTGGGGTGGGTGAATAAATTTTTTTTCTGGTGTGGGGTGGGTGAATAAATTTTTTTTCTGGTGTGGGGTGGGTGAATAATTTTTTTTTCTTGTTGCTTCCCCAGACTCTGATCCTTCATTTCAAGCAATCCATATAGAAGATAGAAACACTGGAAGGAGGTGGATGAATACATTTTTTTTCTTTGGTAGGGTGGATGAATAAATTATTTTTCTTTGGTAGGGTGAATGAATAAATTTTTTTTCTGGGATGGGGTGGGTGAATAAATTTTTTTTCCAAAATCTCCCACCCCACCCCACAAAAATCAAATGGATCGCCCCTTATGCATCTCTGTGAAAATTGTCAATGTTCTGCAGTTATCAGATTGGAATCAAGAATTTTCAAGCCAAATTGAATAGATTACACATTTGGTAAGTTAAACACAGGTTTGTACTGAAGACTTGAACTACTGAAAAACTTATTTGTTTTGAATTGGTTTAAGGTTAATCTATGATGATACATTCTTTTGGTAGATAATCCATGGATTCTCTCAAAGCACATGGCCATGTTAGATCTGTTAGATAACCGCATAGCACATGGCCATGCTTCATCAGCTGCCCATAATAAATTTATTTCAATTGAATTGAACCCTTTATTTGTTCTTAAATGATATTCTCCAAGAAAAAAAATGAAATTTTTTTTTTAATGTACTTGATTTAGGCATTGATCATACATTCTTTTGTTACATGATCTTAAAGCATATGGCCATGGATACAAATCATGTGCATGGGTAGCAATGCTTGCTCTGCTGCCCATAATCTGTCATTCAATTAAATTGATCGCTATATTTTACAAAAGAAGGACTTAAAGATAAATTATTTTGTTAAAATTAAATATTATGTGGCACAGCCATGCATGCCATTAACAATTTGAATGCAAAATAAACACAAAATAATCACACACTCCAAAGTTTTAAAAAACAGTATTATTATTTATTGACCATGTTGCACACCACTGGATGAGCATTGGTAAAAACTTGACTTGTTTATGTTCATGCTATGTCATGTTCCAAGGAGGCCACTAGGAGCATCTTTGATTTTTTTAAATCAATATCTTCTCTGATCTGTCATGTTGATACCCAGCGGTGTTAACGAAGCATGACATTTTTGGAGAAGAAAATCAGATATGCTTCTTAGTTTCTGAGCCTGTGCACCCTTGGCAAGTCCAGAAACAATAAAAATGAATGTACACCATTGTTCAACCATTGTTTTGTAATGTGCATCTACTCCTGCTTGGTTTGATTCTTTTTCCAAAAATAATAGCCATAGAAAATTAATTTCAGGAACTGGGGAATTAGCTTCGCCAAATCTGTTTTTGCACTCATATCATTGAACAGTTCAAACCACACATGAAAAAAATTGGTAACATCATGAAATATTTTAAGTCAAGTCAAAAGTGAGTTTGACAGTGCTGGTTAAACTGTCCCTTGGCAGCTGTGGTAAAACTGTCCCCACCAGCACTCCAGACTTCCCTAGCAGCAAGGTAGTAATGATTTAATGCTCACAATGCAAAATCAATCAGGTAAGGCACACCCTTAATGACATTGCTGTGGTAAAACTGACCCAGCCAGGTAAGCATTTTTTTTTATCCACAATGAACATTCAACATGAACAAGTACAGCAGGTAAGCATTTTTTTTATCAACTATGAACAAGTCAAAGTACAACAGGAAAGCAACTTTCATCAGCTATGCATTTTTTTGCTCAGAATGCACCAAAATGCACCAAAATACAAGAAAATGACAAAAATTTTCGGGGGGGCATGCCCCCGTACCCCCCTAGTTTAATTGCGCCTTCGGCGCAATGGTACGCACCGTTGGTGCGTATCCTCAGTCTCCAAAATTGTGACTCTCACAATTCTCAGTCTTCTGAGAAAAATTTCTCAGCACCCATGTATATCAGACGTAGCGGATCGATTTTAATTGCGTTTTAAATGATAAATAAAGGTATTTACCCAATATTATCACAAATACGCTTTGCAGATCGAGAACAGAAAAAAAAAAACATCCATTCATTTATAACGTGCATTACGCAACACGTGGTCGTAATTTTGAAAAGCATCAAAAGAAAACATAACGTATATCGGACGTAGCGGATCTATTTTAATTGCATTTTAAATGATGATTAAAGGTATTTACCCAATATTATCACAAATTAATCCATCCATTTAACATGCATTACGCAATACGAGGTCGTCATTTTAAAAAGCGGGAGTGACGGGGACAAGCTCTTATTTTTGGCGCGAAAACAAATGGAGTGTATCAACTCGCATTGAAATATTAATATATTGTGCAATGATGGATCCCTGGCTTCTCTTCTTGTTGCCGCACATCAAATTTACCGTGTTCCGCACATTGAATTTACGTTTACGTTTTATTTTGAAACGATGAAATAACGTATATCGGACGTAGTGGATCGATTTTAATTGCGTTTTAAATGATATATATAGGTATTTACTCAATATTATCGCTTTGTTTTGACTTTGTTCTCACTGATTCCAATTATCAGCGTTAACAGTTTTGCGTTTTGTCATTGTTTCCACTGCTTTGAGTCGTGTCTTCCCTGTTGACAGAAATGCTTTCACACGTGGATCGATTTTAATTACGTTTTAAATGATAAATAATGATAACGCTTTGTTATTCTCGACCTGAGAAGTGTAATTGTGATAATATTAAGTAAATACCTTTATTTATCATTTAAAACGCAATTAAAATCGATCTACTACGTCCGATATTTGTTATTTCGAAAATATGAATGTTCGTAATTAAAACTTGTAGTGCCGTAATTTTTTGGCATAAATCCTCGTCCACAGGTTGCTCTCGTGTATAAGATGATCCCCTAAACATTAAGTTTTTTTGTAAAAAAAAACCTCGTCTTATACACGGTCATTTACGGTAGATTGCTTTGACCGACTCATAACACAAAAGAGATTGACATTTGTGAGTTGGATAGTGCATGAACTTGTATGCATTAAATACTGTGCTGACACTAGTTTTGTGCCACACAGAAACTTTCTAGTTTTCTCTTTAGCACACTCTACTTAGAGGCAGCCATCTTGTTTTTAGTATCACATAAATGCACATCCATATTGGGCTATGCTGGACTATTTGAGGATATGATGACCATTTGGGCTTATATATATATTGATACATCAATATTATGGTGATTTTATGGCAAAACAATAACATTATTTAATTTTATGTGTATTTGATACTTTTTGTATGACATCAATCTTCAAGGCAGCAAGAACTATTTTGAGAAAAAATGAGTTTTAGGGTAATCAATCAAGACTTTTCAAGTTTATCATGGCACTATTTGATAGTTTAACCTCATTTGGGTCACATCTATCCGAGACCAAATTGATGTCAGACCACGATATCAGGTTATCTTTGAATAATTTGCCCATGATGATTTTTAACTTAATTTCTGCAGAAATGGATGCCATCCAGACGACCCGGAAAGAAGAGAAGGAGAAGAAGAAGCGGCAGAAGACGGCCATTGTTGGTGACATGCGACCTCTGGAGGAAACGCTCCCAACTCTGGAACTTCTTCTGAAGGAATCTGCTCCACGCACCAAATCCCCCGAGAAATCAAAGTGAGTGTCACATCAAAAGACCTCCACTTGTGGGATAAGTGTCAGAATACCTCCACTTGTGGGATAAGTGTCAAAATACCTCCACTTGTGGGATAAGTGTCAAAATACCTCCACTTGTGGGATAAGTATCAGAATACCTCCACTTGTGGGATAAGTGTCAGAATACCTCCACTTGTGGGATAAGTGTCAGAATACCTCCAGTTGTGGGATAAGTGTCAGAATACCTCCAGTTGTGGGATAAGTGTCAGAATACCTCCACTTGTGGAATACCAAGATATTTTGCACTCTGCCAATATACTTGAATTTCCAGTGCCCCAGTCACATGTCCCTTTGACCTACTTTTGACTCAGCAAGTAGATCAACTGTTGTTGGCTGTGAGATGTATGTTGTGAAGCCGTTATATAAACTCATTAATAAACATGCAACCTACTGCTGGTTATCTTTTTTTCTCTCTCTCTCCCCCTTTTTTTTATATACCGCATTTACTCGTGTCTAGGACGACTCGTGTATAAGACATACCCCCAAAATTGAGGTTATTTTGCTTGAAAAAAAAACAATTTCCAAATATAAGACGAGTTGGTTTTTCTCAAGATATCGGCTCTGCTACCATTCAAGCTTCAGCTGAAGCTTGGCGGCCATTTTAAATGTGAAACGTAAATATGCTTACAATACAAGATCTTAACGGTCTTATACACAAGTATTTATGGTAAAACGTAAATACGATGTTCATTTTTTCGAAATAACGAATATCGGACGTAGCGGATCGATTTTAATTGCGTTTTAAATGATAAATAAAGGTATTTACCCAATATTATCACAAATTCGCTATGCAGGTCAAGAATAGAACAAAACCATCCATTCATTTAACATGCATTATGCAATACTAGCGTGAAAGCATTTCTGTCAAAAAACGGGAAGACACGACTCAAAGCAGTGGAAATAACGAAAATCGGACATAGTGGATCAATTTTAATTGTGTTTTAAATGATAACTAAAGGTATTTACCCAATATTATTATCACAAAATACGCTTTGCAGGTCGAGAACAGAACAAAACCATCCACCCATTTATAACATGCATTACGCAACACGTGGTCGCAATTTTGAAAGGCGAAAGTGACGGGAAGAGGCTTGTGGATTAAGATTGAACATATACATGATATGTCTAATATTGAGCATTAATTCATTCTTTCAGGAATAAAGAAAAGCCGAAAGCTATCAAGAAAAAGAAGACAAGACAAAGAGAAATGTAGGAGTGATATAATGTCTACGGTCATTTTTGTGTTCCTCTCAATTTACTATGCTCTTAATATAATAGATCTGAGGCTATTTTATTTTGCATTTGTACTTTCAGGCTGTCTGATATTTCATTGTTTCGCCAAGTGGTGCAACATCCCGCATACAAGGCAAGTCCCAGAGACACTATCATGCAACATCTACAAAACAAACAGGAACAGGAAGACATGGATTCATGACCTAGATAGAGGTCAGAGGGACATAGATTCATTACCTAGATAGAGGTCAGAGGGACATGGATTCATGATGCAGATATAGGTCGGAGGGACATGGATTCATGACCTAGATAGAGGTCAGAGGGACATGGATTCATGACCCAGATAGAGGTCAGAGGGACATGGATTCATGACCCAGATAGAGGTCAGAATAACACAGATTCATTACTCAGAAAGAGGTCAGAATAACACAGATTCATGACCTAGATAGAGGTCAGAATAACACAGATTCATGACCTAGATAGAGGTCAGAGGGACTATCGGCACATGACAACTACTACCTGTGTCCTACCCTGAATAACATTTATCAGGGACTGCATTCAAGATCCATCTGGTTTAGATCTGCCAAGTTGTTATAAATGTGATAAAGATGAGGGCAATCTTTAAACTTTACTGAAAACTCGCATTTCACTTATATTATTTTTAAAGATATACCATAGCTGTCTTAAATCATATGTATCAAACTTTAATTTATTTTAAACCCTTGTTCTACCTGACACCTGTTCCACCTGAGTCAGCAAAGCTACACAACTCATAAGTTTTGGGGGATAAAATTGAGGTATGCACTGAGAGGAAAGAATCAAGTGGAAAAAAAATAACAACCAAATGTCATCGTTGATAATTCCACTACATGTATATGACAAAGCAAGGTATAAACAAACACTTACTCTACATATATGTTTATATTGGAGACTTTTTCCAAGTCTTGTCCCTAATCTAGGTCCTTCTAAGGATTAGGGAAGAAGGTCACAGATTAGATCAAGACCACAAAGAGGACATGGATTAAGGTTGAACATATACATGCTGAAAGCTGCATCATTATGCAAGTGGTCAATCCTGATTTCCTGTGACTTGTTATGAATAGATATTATCATGAAAATGATAAAATAAAGCATACATACTGATTATTTCATGTTGTTTATTAATGATTGTAAATATTATACATAAATATTTCAAAATAAATGTATTAGTTAAAAAACATTACAAATGTTTTTTTTTTCTTTTTTGACCATTATTACATAGGTGGGATTTTTATTGTACATGTTCACAGTAGTGAATTATGTTTAACAGTAAGATATTTATCTAACATAATTTTTCCCACGTGTGTGTGTGTGTGTGCTGTTTCTCCAACTTATACCTGAGAGCAATAATAAAGTTATATTGCTCTCAGATTATACATAAACATGTAATTCACAAATTATATTGGGCCAGAACAAGAAAATGTTTTTCATGTCAACACAAAGAGAAAAATAGTTTTCCTTTTAGGTATATTAGTTTTGAATGATTTTAAAGCAAATGTCATCAACAATTTGTTCCACAGGGTTATATTTTCTAACCAGTGCAGTAAATATTTTTGTTTTGTATATTATAGCACCTGGCAACTAGAATAAAAAAATCGCCACCAGAGGGCACAAATGTCTAACCAGTCGGTGTTAACTTGCATGTGCCTCTGGCTGAAAGTGTGAATCAAAACAATATTTGTCCTGGCCTAAAAGTCAATGTAAATATTTTACTGGCCTAAAAGTCAATATAAGTATTAGTTTCCACCTGTTATAATTTTATATTCATATTGGTATGAACAAAAATCTGAGGAACAGGTTACACGATAACAATCCACTAAAATTGTATCAACTTGTTTATAGGCACTTAGATTTTCCAGACAATTTTTAGTTTAACAATATATCCAATCTCTTACCTTAAACTTCTGAATAAATTTAACATAATGTATAGGGAAATCCCAACCAGATAATGAAGATATTTTTGTAAGGACCAACATAGTTTGACCAAGCATGACCTCAGATTGACCTGAGGTCACCTCAGTTGGTCATGAATATGTATAACCGAATTGATGAAAAGTGAATTCTACTGAACATCAAAATGTCAATTTTAAACAAAAAAAATACAGGAAACAACCAATTTGCACATAATTACCCTTAGAATTTGACTTAACTCTGTAACATTTATAACTGTTCTGTCAGAGTGGAACATACAGCACTTAGTATAGAAAAAAATAATTGTTCATGAAACAGAAACTGTTCACAAAACATTATCTCAGACATATTTTATTATAAATGTATAAATATAAACAAATGCATATAATGACAGAGCAAGACTACAGTTAGTGACATAGTTGTCAATGGATTGCTTACATCAAATCAAATATTCTATAATACACTTCACTGGAAACTGGCTTGTTTGATGAATGTTTTGGAAATTGGTGTTTTTTTTACACCTCAAATATTAAGGTGTGGCTATGCATAGTGCAATTTGATAATCCTTGTATGATATTTTTGACAAATGAAACTTTCATCTGATAAAACATAGAGAGTCTGATACAGATAAAAAAAAAGGCTGAATATAGTATTAATTTATTTATACAAGATTCGTCTTGGAGAAAACATTCTAAACAGTTATTAAAATCATCATTCCAGGTGGTCTGAAAATCATACCAAATGGTGGGGAAATCATACCAAATGGTGGGGAAATCATCCAAATGGTGGGGAAATCATACCAAATGGTGGGGAAATCATCCAAATGGTGGGAAAATCATACCAAATGGTGGGAAAATCATACCAAATGGTGGGGAAATCATACCAAATGGTGGGAAAATCATCCAAATGGTGGGAAAATCATACCAAATGGTGGGGATATCATACCAAATGGTGGAAAATCATTCCAGGTGGTCTGAAAATCATACCAAATGGTGGGGAAATCATACCAAATGGTGGGGAAATCATACCAAATGGTGGGGAAATCATACCAGGTGGTCTGAAAATCATACCAAATGGTGGGGAAATCATACCAAATGGTGGGGAAATCATACCAAGTGGTGGGGAAATCATACCAAGTTGTGGGGAAACCATACCAACTGGTGGGGAAATCATACCAAATGGTGGGGAAATCATACCAAGTGGTGGGGAAATCATACCAACTGGTGGGGAAATCGGTGACACTGGTAATTTAATTATTTGATTTGTGCTTGAAGGATACAATATCAAACATTAAATTACAAACAATGCCTCATTCTAAAATGCATTACAAGGCTTTGTACATTTGTTCATTTATTTGACCACATGCATTAAAAATAAATATTTCGGATTTACTGCTTTTACTGAAATGAAATGATCATCAATCTTGCCTTTCTCAAGGAGTCCAGATTATTATATTTCCAGTGTTTGAGCTATATTTGATTAGTTATATTATGCTATGTGTTAAATAGTGTTATTTGTCATATCCTAATATTGCTTCTCTGCTTGATTATTTCTCAAGGCCAAGAAAAAAAAGTCATTTTTCATAACTTTTTTCTTTAAATAGTTGAGGGAAGGAAAGGTCCAGGATGTTAAACCTAATTTAGGAACCTGAGCAGCGCTTAGAAGTTTTTTTTTGGTGTCTTGAATTTATTTTACTAAGCCCTACTTTTTTGGTGTCTTGAATTTATTTTACTAAGGTAAATTGGTGATAAGAAACAAGACCTTTGTTTTTCTTGGCCTAACATGATAGAAGATTATACTGTCCAAGTATGGTCATATTTGTGTCGTGCAAATATACATGACCAAATTTGCGTATACTGTGCCATTTACATTTCTTACCAAACAGGTAATATTATGTCATGCATGTACATGACCAAATTTCAGTCAAATTATGCCAAAGAAACCTTTGTACAGACAGTTAATATTGGGTCATGCTTTCATGACCAAACATGATCATCTTTTGCCTGTCCAAGACAACTGTGACCATACACATGATACAACATACACGTAGTTTATTGTAATATTTAACCTTTTGTTGTCATTTTTGTGCATGACCAAATACGTGTTTGCCTTGACTGGATTAATGTACATTATGAAGGCAAAATAAAAAAACATTAATGTGATGGAAATAACAAATATTACATCATTTAATATATATTTATTATAACAACTTAATTATTATATTGATTTAAACTATCTCTCCAAAATTGTCAATTCACATTGCATCAATATAGCAAAGGAAAGAAGTTTTTTTTTTTCAAGCATCTACAGTTTTCTATTGTAAACTATTATTTCCAATATTTAGATGTACTATCTTTTGAACACATGTGTGAACTGGTTATTACAAAAATTATAAAACATGGTGAAAAATTACACATCCTTTTAAAATCTGTTTAAATGTTTTGCCAATGTATCACAATTCTTTACATACATATAAACATGCTAAATGACCCTAAACTACATGTGAATACTGTCACTTGCAAGTGTGTTAAGACTAGCTATGCATTTTTATACAATAACTCAAATTAAAATAGACCCAAATTTACAAATCAATTTAAAATTGACCCAAATTTACAAATCAATTTAAAATTGACCCAAATTCATGAGTCAATTTCAAATTGACTTAAAATTCACAATGCAGTTTCAAATTTACAATTCAATTTAAAATTGACTCGAATTCATGAATCATTAAAAATTGACCCAAATTCACAAGACAATTTCAAATGGACTCAAATTCACAATCCTAATTTCACCCGCTAGAGGGTGCTTCAACATTAATTTATTAATATAAGTTATTCATTAGTGTTTCATATTTATCACTTACCAGGACACAGCATACACTGCCACCTGGTGTCAATTTTCTATCATTTATAGCTTGATTTGATACAATAAAATTGCAATAATATTTCACAAGCCCATATTTTTAATGGAAAACCCACTGTGCAACATGTTATAGTGCAAATGGAATTATTCAATATTTGCTGAATCCCAAAATAAATCAGTTAGACTAGCCAACCTACTTCACGAAACAATTTAATACAATACAACTTCTCGTCAAATCAAATGTGTAGTAAAAAAAATATGAGGTAGAAAAAAATGTCATGAAACGCTCAATCAAATCTAGAAGTTTTAAATGGAAATGTAACACTATCTAAAATGAGAATTGGAAATTGCCAATTGTCTAGACAATTCACTGAACTGGCATGAGATAATCCAATATGTAAATTTTGTATCTTTATATAAATATATACATATAACATACACTTGAAAAAATAATATCTTGTTTAAATCAGAAAGAGCAATTTATTTGATTCAGGATGTACATGTAATCCTTACTGCTCGAGTTTGAAGATTTGTGATCCACCAGGTGTCATGTGCAATGCATTCTGGGATCGTTAATATCTTGGCAACAATTGCACATTCGGTAAAAAGATCAGTTTGGGAATCTTGAAAGAAATTGAAAGACTGATCAATGTAGGTGTAGTAAATGGATTGAAATTAAATGATATGTTAATATAGATTTTTTACTGAGCTGCGCTTGCGTGCTTGCGAAGTTTCCCCCACAGGAGGTTTTAACACACCAGGTGGCAGCATGGCCCACTCGAGCAGTGAGAATTGTTTCCAGTCTCTTACCGGGCACTTTTATCTACTCACAGTTGGAGCATCTGATTTCTGATTTTAAGTTCAAAAGATATATTATTAAGCCAATAATATTAATATCACATAATGCCCATGATTTGTTTCAAATCTATTCTATTGTTTGATAAGCCTAACACAAGGCTTGACCTTGGTGAGTTTGGCCAGCCTTTATTAAATACTATGTTATTTTGTGGAGTTTAACTATTTAAACCTCTAACTATCTACATATTACTTACTTTTTAAACCTTAATATGTTCCATTTCCTTTATAATCAGGTTTATTCTTTTCTCCTTTACAAACATATTTGTATAAAAATTACCATGTCCAGTAATTCTTTTTTTTAACTAAAAAATAATGCTGTCATACTAATAATTACTATACGACTCTTCCAAACTTTGTCCTTGAGTTTGACCTTGAATTCCGTCATTTTGAAGATTCAAAGATTCATTCCATCTTGTAAAAAGCCTCCCTCTGATCGTTTAGTGGAATGTACCCGAGCTCTTGTTACATATTCGTACATATATTATATTTTACACACATACATATAGCTATATAACAGTTAACGATGCTTGGATGCAAAGTCCGGTTCCAGCTTCTTTGTACACATACTACTGCCAGGTCATTTGATGTTTCTTTCTAGCTGATGCATTATGGTCCAAGGGAATAATGACCATCTAATCGTCAGCTGAATAATGCCAAATTTGCTGAACTTGCCGGCTAAGATTTCCACATTAATTAAACTTCCTCTGGGCTGAAACCAGAAAATAACCAAAAACATTAATAAAATAATAGCCACATCACCCCATTGCAGCACTGTTCTAAAAACATGCAACATCTTACTAATTCTGTATTAGTAAAATTTAATTCTTTATGTAAGTTTGAACATCACAAATGAATGATATGAAATTCATATGCCATACATCTAAAAGTGTGTTAATATTTATTTCTCTATTATTTATTTCTCATTGAAACCAAATGATTTAAATAAGATGAACTTAAATAATTTTGCAGCAGGGTATCAAACTTTAAACTGCTTTTATGTTTGTACTACTCAACACCATATAGCAATCTTATTTCCGGCTTAAATATTTTGTCAGCCCTGTTGCCAAGCTTTGAAGCTATTTTAATGCATCCCATCCTTTATGCAAGACACATAGCCATAGGTGGAGGTCAAGGAACCTCAGCAAGCCCAAAACTGCATTTGCCAATTGCATGGGAAAAAATATTTCTTAAAATATTATAAATACATGGCCCAGATACTCTTCTCCTGTAAGTTTCAGTGCCCTAGTACCCTCACTTATGGATCTATTTATGCCACACATTTTCGGCCATGTCCCTGATGATAAGTTAAACAGTGATAAATGGAGACATTTTATTACCACAATAGAATGCAGTTTGTCTCCTGAGTATATGCTTAATCAATGAGAAACAGTAAGAATGAAATCTGGTTCAACTATTTGTTGTGGGACCAGTGAAAGAACAATTTTCTGCAAAATGGTGCCTCCATTGTTGAAAATTTGATTGATGAATGTGTATCTTATATATGATTTCTGAAGCAAACCTCTTACTGAATAACATATATATATATACATGTACATGTAGTATCAATAAACATTCATCAAAACAAAGCATAACAGTATATAAGACATAATAATAAAAGCTCATTAAAAACATGATATTCAAATCATGCCAGATGTATCTCTTAAGTTTCAGATGTCATTTGAATGACATATGAAGCAGGTCCTTAATCACGGATGTCATTTGAATGACACATGAAGCAGGCCCTTAATCACAGATGTCATTTGAATGACACATGAAGCAGGCCCTTAATCACAGATGTCATTTGAATGACATATGAAGCAGCCCCTTAATCACAGATGTCATTTGAATGACATATGAAGCCCCTTAATTGCGGATGTCATTTGAATGATATCTGTAACAGCCCCTTAATCACGGATGCCATTTGTGATCTATTTGTCACTTACTCATCTCGTAAACCCAAAAACTCAAGCATTGTAATTGTTTTCTTTTGTTTTCTGTAAATGAAAAGCAGATAATTTCCAAGATTAATATCCCATTTCTCCATGTCATATCATTTTCTCCACACTTAGTCTGTTCCTCAATAAATTTAATTCATCCAATTAAACTTTCCAATTACCCTTTAAAGATGAATTAGATACACAATCAAGTTGGTTATTTTCTAGCAGCTAGATAATTGATAAATTGATAAATTTCAGGACAACCAACAATCATATTAATTGGATAAGAATGTTTATATATTCAATTTTCACACTGCAATGTAATTTCAGGTAGAGAATCATTTCTACAGGTCCACTGCACACAAAAATGGGTTTTAATTTTGTAGAGTACATTGCAACTTAAAATAAAGGGACTTGATAAGGATCAAATCTATGATAAAAGATACAATATAAATCAAACACATGAGGATAGACAGTTCTGTAAAATCAGGTACAGGGAGATATTAATATATATTTGTCAGAGTGCCTCCATGATGTATTGTGTGACATCAATGAGAACAAATGTAGTTGTGATATATTGTGTGACATCTATGAGAAAAAATGTAGTCATGATATATTGTGTGACACCAATGAGAACAAATATAGTCATGATATATTGTGCGACATATCGATAGGAGCGAGTGTCCATGATATATTGTGTGACATATCAGTAGGAGCGAGTGTCCATTATATATTATGTGACATATCAGTAAGAGCGAGTGTCCATGATATATTGTGCGACATATCAGTAGGAGCGAGTGTCCATGATATATTGTGCGACATATCAGTAAGAGCGAGTGTCCATGATATATTGTGACATATCAGTAAGAGCGAGTGTCCATGATATATTGTGCGACATATCAGTAGGAGCAAGTGTCCATGATATATTGTGTGACATATCAATAAGAGGGAGTGTCCATGATATATTGTGTGACATATCGGTAAGAGCGAGTGTCCATGATATATTGTGACATATCAGTAAGAGCGAGTGTCCATGATATATTGTGCGACATATCAGTAGGAGCAAGTGTCCATGATATATTGTGTGACATATCAATAAGAGGGAGTGTCCATGATATATTGTGTGACATATCGGTAAGAGCGAGTGTCCATGATATATTGTGTGACATAAATAAGAGCGAGTGTCCATGATATATTGTGTGACATATCAGTAAGAACGAGTGTCCATGATATATTGTGCGACATATCAGTAAGAGCGAGTGTCCATGATATATTGTGCGACATATCAGTAAGAACGAGTGTCCATGATATATTGTGCGACATATCAGTAAGAGCGAGTGTCCATGATATATTGTGCGACATATCAGTAAGAGCGAGTGTCCAAGATATATTGTGTGACATATCAGTAAGAGCGAGTGTCCATGGTATATTGTCTGACATATCAGTAAGAGCGAGTGTCCATGATATATTGTACGACATATCAGTAAGAACGAGTGTCCATGATATATTGTGCGACATATCAGTAAGAGCGAGTGTCCATGATATATTGTCTGACATATCAGTAAGAGCGAGTGTCCATGATATATTGTCTGACATATCAGTAAGAGCGAGTGTCCATATATTGTACGACATATCAGTAAGAGCGAGTGTCCATGATATATTGTGTGACATATCAGTAAGAGGGAGTGTCCATGATATATTGTGTGACATATCGGTAAGAGCGAGTGTCCATGATATATTGTGTGACATAAATAAGAGCGAGTGTCCATGATATATTGTGTGACATAAATAAGAGCGAGTGTCCATGATATATTGTGTGACATATCAGTAAGAGCGAGTGTCCATGATATATTGTGTGACATATCAGTAAGAGCGAGTGTCCATGATATATTGTGCGACATATCAGTAAGAGCGAGTGTCCATGATATATTGTGACATATCAGTAAGCGCGAGTGCCCATGATATATTGTGCTACATATGAATAGTAGTGAGTATCCATTGTGTGACATATGAATAGGAGCAAGCATTCCCCAGCTTTTGTTGGCAGCTTTGTGTGTATCATATATTGAGCCATGTCCATGCCAATCCAGCTTTACATGTACATGTAGTCTCAGTCTTACATATTTTCGTGTTAAATTATAGTTATGTTAGGAATTGATTTTTTTTTTTTAATTTTATCTTTAGATTGTAATTAACCCAAATTTGTTGTATTATCAAAAATCATTTTGTGTTTCCAATGTGATGTGTCTGCATCTAATACTGAGATAAGCTAATATATAATGGTGAGGACAAGGTCATTGGATAAAGGTTCAAGGTCACAACTGGTTAGACTATAACAATCTGCTGTCTTCAAGGACAGCTGACATTTAAGGCCACATGCTTTTGTACATTGGCCAGAAAAATAAAGAGTTTTGCTTCTCACTGCTGCACTGATATTATTTTAGCCATAAAAAGTTCCCTGGAAAATAAACACTTCCAGGCACTGTAATTGATATCTCACCAAAGAGTAAAAGTAGATATTTTTTAACAGTTTTTAAATAATGAAAACAAAAAACTGACTACACGTGATCAATTCTCCCTATCTGCTCTACCATATACGCTGCTTTTTCAGAGCGCTGCGATCATATTTGATCCAATTCTTTGCACATGGCACATCCGGGAACAGCGGCGACAGTCTGTTTGGGGCATTGTCGCCTCTGCCTTTCATCTTTCCATCGTTATTTTTGTCAGTTTTGCCTCCGTCGTGTTGACATGAATTACGTCGATTGCAATATACTTATCTAAAGATTACACAACAAGCACGCTTTAGCGCTGACATTAGTGTGTCAATGTACGATGTCAGTCTGAAATTTCCCTCCCATCTTGAAGTAAGGCGGGCGGAAGTTTACAAAGCAACATCTTTCCCGTCATGCATCGCTCTCTCGCGCCAATTTCGTCATTTTTTCATGACCAGCTAAAAAGCCGGGAGAGCAGATAGCGAGAATTTGGAGTAAATGACATTTTGAATTGAAGGAAAAAGAACCCGCCCACCCACTGTATTTATTTTATGAGAAACAAAACTCTTTCCACCATCTGGCCTTCTACAAACGGGGTAGACTTTTGGACCAAACATGTACACTATGTGCCTCAGCCCATCACAACATTTGCAAGGCCATACACAGAGCACAGCAGGCGGAGGATAAAATAACAAGGTCAAGGTCAGAGGAGAATAAAATAACAAGGTCATATACCTACATATCACCACCTCTTGCCAGTATACTTTTGTTTCTGTCTGGTTACATACATAAAAAATAATACAATTTAAAATTGTGCTTTACTTATTTTTATGTCATATTGGTCCCATGTAATTCCTGTTTATCATTACTCTTGAATTTTATTTGTTATTCTTAATTAAGCCCAATATATTGAAAACTTTATAATATTTTTATTTTATTTTAGAGGGCCTACCTTTTGAAGCTGTCCTGTGGCATATCCGGAATGTTTGGGTCCTCTGATCCTTCACTCTGGACCTTGCTGTCCCAGAATGCAGCACGGGCCATTATTGCTGAACTACGACCTTTCTTGTCTGTAAGCATAGAATCCCCTTGGGCTCCAGGTATTCTCATCTCACTGCTATCAAGTGACCTTGACATAGATGATGCTTCTGATGACCTTGACTCAATGGATGATGACCTAGATGTTGGGTTTATGGGTGATCTAGGCATATCAGAAGTATCAGGTGACCTTGACCCAACTGATAAGTCATGTGACCCAGTTTCTGATGAACTTATTGCTGACTGATTAGGTGACCTTTGCAGTGACCTTTGACCTCTTGCAGGGGTGGTACAGTCAGGGAACAGAGGTGTTGAGCTTCGAGGTCCGGCACTCTTTCTGATTTCCAGTTTTTGAGATTTTGACTTTACTTCTTCTTCATCGTCCTTCACTTCTTGGAGGTCACTGTCATCAAACAAGTGCATGATGTCTGGACGTCTCTTGGTGTCAAATCTGGATGGCTCCGGAACTCGGACGATAGTGGTCGTCTGTCCGGTGGAAGACTGCGACTTGAGCTTTTCTCTCATGTTCCTCGGCAGATCTCGAGCTGTTAAACTATACACCTAAAGCCAGGTCAAACAGAACATGCTTGTTTAATAATAAAAAAACATGCAAATACTAAACATAAAAAACAAAAAAGAGATTTCAAATTAATTTGATGTTCATGAAACTATGTAAGATCTTCTTTTGAATTTCTGGCAAATTACTAGGTCAAAAATCAAAGCTATAGTTCTTACAATAATAAACTATATCGTTAAAAAGTGATTAAATTATATCAGTTGAAATATCAATATTACATTTATCATTTATGCGTGTGTGTATATTATATATATATATATATATATATAAATTGTATATATACATAGTAGGTGTGGGTGTGTATAAAATATGTAATATTTGTATCATGAATTCTGGTGCACTTTTATTGGACAAATGATAATGGAATCTTCTTAACAGTTGAGTTTATAAGGTTTTGACACTGGTGATGCACAAAGCAAAGACTGAATACTTATTACATTGTGTCCTGACGTTTTCTGCCTTTTGTTATTGTCTTGCATATGTGTTGGATAATTTGATATTGCAGAAAAATTCAAATATTATAAAGTATTGATATTATTTATTTTAAAAAGCACCGTCCACCACAACAGGTATAGAGACTTTAGCATCATTAGCTGATCAAAGTCAGAATTTTGTTTATTGTATCCATATTTTTGTGATCTAAAAATGGTATATAATCCAATACATGTTGTGCCATGAAGAGATTTGGAGAGCTTCCAGTCACCATGTATTTCATGCTATCAAAGTTTGGCCACCACTGTCACAAATGATTGTACTTCTAACACAATAAATTTGGGTGCTTCTAATCACACTTCGACCCCACTTAACATTTTAATCTCTCAAGTTTGTTCAATACAAAGACTTTCTTCTCAAAGTTTGGTATTTTCACTTAAGGGAATAATATGTCAAGTTTATAAAAAAAGACAAAATAAATCTCTTGCAATTCTTTGCCATATCTTCATATCACAATTTTAAGAAAATAAATAAAACAGAAGAAAGTTCAATTGGTGACTTTGGTCAGCTATTGACAGCATGCCTCATGGGAGCAGTCATTATTTATTTCTGGGGAGACAGATGAAAAGAAACAACCACTCAGATTCTCTTAATCAAGAGACAAATATTGTTACAAATCAAAAAAGTTTTATGCCAAATTTTCAGAGAATGCAACAAGAGTTAAGCAGATTTGAAGTCACAATTTTTCTATTTTATACTTTGACATAACTATGCAAAGATTAATAAATAAAACTATGGGACAATTTGGAACACACCAATGACAATTATATCAATACAAAACTGTTTTACCAAATAGGTAGTTAAAAGTTATTGTCAAATTTTGTGACAAAAGTTTTTCATCAAATGTTTTGATTCAATTATGTTGCAAACCTTCCTTTCTTTTTTCTTGGCATAAAACATCTTATAAAGATTATTACCATGTATATGTGTACTATCATTATGGGTAAAATGTGCATGCAGGAATTTACTTACTTCAAACTGAAAATTATGGAACAAAACGTAGTAATCAGTCACCAATCTAAAGTTAAAAATAATAATCTCCCAAAACCACTATACTCAATATTTCTCTTAAAAATCTTTATTATTTCAGGGTTTATATACATCACATTCAGGACCAATACTTCAGTAGAATGCATAATTTCACTTATTTTCCCTGTCAGTGTTATAATTTAATATTTCAAGGATTATTCACACATTTTAGGAATGGAATTATGGAGACAAAAGTTCCCATAAAACTTCATGTAGCTGCATCAATAGCGTACCATGAAACTTTTGATAAATAATTACGAAAACAATTTATTTTTAAATTTACCTATCTCTTCAAGAAATAAAAGCAACACACTATCCTTAAAGGTTTATTAATGAGTTATCTTAATAAATAAATAAAACTTGCCTTAAAAATTATATTCATTATTTAGATTAACACTTAAATGAGTTGCACACACTATAAATTTGGAAAGTTGGAAACATATGTTGTTTTCTTTGGTAAGAGTTATGTAAAAGCTCATTTCAGTTTGGAGGGTATTTAAAAAAAGTGAAGTTTGGAGGGTATTAAAAAAAAGTCTTTGGAAGTTCCATTCTTCAGTGCAATAATTTACCATCCAAGATGTTTGGATCTTTTTTACTTGAATCTTTGAGAATATATATTATCTTGATGTAAAGCCCGAATCAATGATTTTATTTTGTATATATCTATACAAGACATAGTACACCATAAGTTTGGGAAGTTTAAACAAAACTTAAACTATAAATGTAATGATTCTGATGCTAAAAAATCAGGACAGCTTAGCTATGTTTGATTATGTGTTCCTAAATTATGGTGAACTTTGTGTTTAGCATTTCAGGAAAATTACCATCGAAACGAAAATTATTCATATCATTGATTCTGGTCTTACAAAAGTATTTTGATAAATCAAAACCTCTCCAAAATATAAATAAAGTTAAATAATAAAAAAAAACCACCGGTAATCTAAAATTCATTAAAAAAATAATGAATATTAAGCTGGCACCATATCCATATTTGATTTTTTTTCCCGATAAAAAAAAAACATTGAAAGAAATTATGTGTTTACAAGACAATAAAGTCAAAAAAAATTTTTTTTTACCAATTCTTTCAATGGAATCATATTTCCCTTTGAAAGCAAAAATGTAAGATAAATTTACAACAGAACTCAGAATACACAGCACTTTGTCTTCCATTTGGAGAGAGTTCCATACAATATTTTAGAGAATACTTCTCACACATAACAAGAGAAAATTACAGGAAGAATAGTAACAATAATAACACTGTGACAATTTCTGAGAGAATTAGGTCCAACATGACTTAAAAAGTCTGTGAAAATATCAATATTAAAATAATTTCATATTAAATTAAGGTTTAAAAAAAGTCTTATAATTAAAGTTAATTATGAATATGTTACTGTAATACTGAGCAATACAGAACTGGTTAATTACCCTTTCATGGAAGAATTATATGTGATATTTCTGTATACACATGTACATTACCATATCTGTATCTCTTCCCTAATCTGTGTCCTGTCCTTAATCTGTTTCCAGTCCCTAGCCCGTGTACTGCCCTAAATCTGTGTCCTGTCCTAAATCGGTGTCCTGTCCCTAATCTGTTTCCAGTCCCTAATCTGTTTCCAGTCCCTAATCTGTTTCCAGTCCCTAATCTGTTTCCCAGTCCCTAATCTGTTTCCAATCGCTAATCTGTGTCCTCCACACCAATCTGTGCCCTGTCTCTAATCTGTGTCCTGTCCCTAATCTGTGCCTTGTCCCTAATCTGATGGTGGTCACAGGTTGGGGATGGTGGTCACAGATTGGGGATGGTGGTCACTGATTGGGGATGGTGGTCACAGACTGGGGATGGTGGTCACAGATTGGGGATGGTGGTCACTGATTGGGGATGGTGGTCACAGATTGGGGATGGCGGTCACAGATTGGGGATGGTGGTCACTGATTGGGGATGGTGGTCACTGATTGGGGATGGTGGTCACAGACTGGGGATGGTGGTCACAGATTGGGGATGGTGGTCACTGATTGGGGATGGTGGTCACAGATTGGGGATGGTGGTCACTGATTGGGGATGGTGGTCACAGACTGGGGATGGTGGTCACAGATTAAGAACAGAGGTCATGGATTAGGGCTAGACCATGAACATATGAGGGATAGCAACCAGATTCATTTCCTCCATATAAATATATATTTTGTAGCGTGCAGGATGATATATGGTTCTGATAATACAGTCATTCAGTTTGGATATATGGCATAGTCCAGTCCAATCAATTTTCCTCTCACTTAATTGCACTATTTATAGTCTCAATATTTATAATATTTACAGAAAAAGATTGTCAATGAAAACACAACAATGATATTGTTTTGCATTTCTTAACAAAATAAACCAAACAAACAGTTTGGATTAAGCACAAAATATGCTATTTGAGGAGAACCATTTTATATTTGTTGGAAAAATATTCTTGACCAACATCCCAGATTGGCCATCTTTGTTTTCAAAAAGTTGAAATCTTTGTCCACAACATGGCTGTCCTTGGATGCCAATTGTCCCCCATGATATTTATAGAAGACATTTCCAGGCTATAATGGGACATTTGCTGTCTGTATTATGAATGACATTATACCCTTGACCATCACCATGATTGTAATATTTCAATTATTTTCTTATTTATATGGGGTTAATACTATGTATTAATGATTATGTTACCATGGATATAAAACCTCCACCATATATCAGGGAATTAATTCTATTGTCCTTAGTTCATGTTATCTACAGGATATAGAGATAATTTTGGCAGGAACTATTTTAACCCTCTTATACCCAGTCCTGAAATGTCCATCGTGGGTATTTGAGGGGTTATGGGTCTATTCTATGTTAGCAAAGGTTCCATGCAGGAGCGAGGGTTAGTAGGTGCTTGAGGGTTCACAAAGAATCTCTCCTAACCCGCTTGACTGTGGCTCCCTCTGGGGACAGATGTGAAGAATCCTCATTGAACTTTGACCTCAAGTTTTTCACCGAAGGAAGTTGCATGTCATCATCAGTCTCAGTGCGGGATTCTGGGATGTCTTCCGCACTCGTCTGACCTCTGAGCATCTTGACTCGCGGAGACTGAGCCACCTGATTTGTTTCAGCACTAAATGAAGGCAGCTCCATTGATTGGTTGAAGCTAGATTGCGATCCTGCACTCACTGGGCTTCTTGATTCTAATTGGTGCTCAATCTGGGTGACCTGAAAATACAAGATTTCATATTTCATAACTCCCCCAAGTAAGTCTAATGAAATTTCCTTCAAAGAATATTTTTGAAATGGTGCTATCTCATTTGATCTGTTCTGTTTACATTTCATGGTTCAAATGCACAAAATTATTCAAATCTGCATTAAGGTATTTGTGCAGACGACACAACTTTTATGTCATCACATTTGAGCTGAACTCGAAAATAGCCACTAAAATACATCAAGAATCAAAGCATTGTTAATTTTTTTTCTTTTTTCCTTAGTTTATCTTTTCTTTGAAATAGAATATTTTTGATTGTACATGCACACCTCTCTCTCAGTCTGGCTGGCCTGGGCTACTGCCCTTGCCACCTCGTCCTCAAGGTCATCTAGCTGCTGCAGCGATGACCCTTCGTTGACCTCTGAAACGTGCGATTCCAGTTGACGTATACGATCCTCCAGAATGAACACTTTGCTCGCAGTCATGTAGATCTGAAATGAGGATGCTGTTTTTGAAAATCTTTCTCACATTTCTGATTAATCTAACAAAAAAAGTTAATCTTACTCACGATATCTATAAAAAAAAACAAATATGTTACTATCATTCTGATATGTCTGACAAATATACTTATACCCATTTTTTGTGTGTGGAACAATGATTTTAAGCTTTAAAATAACTCTAAGAGAAATCATTGAAAAAAACTTTTGCTAAGAATATATCACAGATATATTTCAACTGAAAACAATCATTCTTGACAAATTTTATGCTTGATGAATTTAACATAAATCAAATCCAAATGTTTCTTTATTAATTTGAAATCTTTAATATTGAAGATGTCTTTGATGCAGGAACGAATATTAGTAATGAAGAATAGAAATATTTATGTGAATCAATTCTGCAAACTTTTTAATATAGATACATCCATGGTAGTGAAACCAGGTAAAACTATGACATAATGATACAGTATATTCCAAAACCATCAACACACTTTTAGTGAAATATCGTCTCAGGTAATTGAGTTAATCTCAGATTTCAGTTGGGTACTAAAAGGACAATTTTCCATAAAATATAATTTCAATTTTATTGATTTATCACTTTCCATACAAATTAAGAATATAAATCTTTATGAAAATATTTTTTGCAAAAATGTGAAAGTAGTTTTGGATGATACTGTATCTTGTAACTTGTGGTGTTTCTTCCCAGATACATGGTGTACAGAGATATACATATCAGAAATATATGTTAATCAAGAACATGATAGAGTTTTAAGAGTAAGAGTTATATCAGGACTTTCATTGAGAAAAAATACTTCCAAAATTTCCTTCATCAATTTGGTAACCAAGTCAGGTCTGGGCCTATGTATACCTGGTTCCAAATGGTAAAATGCAAATGTGTGAAATTGAGAATCAAATATTTGGGAGACAATTTATCACATGAAAAATTTCTTTTTTTGCCTATCTTGAGGACACTGTTTAAGACTGGCATGTAGGTTGAAGGTTTAATCACTGTCGAATAAATCTCAAAGAACATATTTTTTTCAGAGAACTAAATCTGTTGCCTTTAATATACTTTTTGTGAATTTTGTAAATTAGGAAAAAATGAAATATTTTGAACAAAATATAATATCAAAAGAGTTTTTCTTGCTTTTGCTTTACATATCTTACTTGCTGTTTATCTATTTTCCTCCCTTTTGAAAGCCTTCTATCAAGCGGTTCCAAACCTCTTACATTAATCTCTAATTTGAAAATGTTCACACTTTATCTCCATATAAGTCTTTCTTACATTCCTCGAAACCGAATACCAGAGAACAAACAATAAGAGGCATTCATCTGTGTCTGTATTATATAAATGCATGTTCATACATGTGTGTAAATTTATATTTATATATTTGTATGTGAGTGCTGTATGTGAGTGATATATATATATATATATATATATATATATATATATATATATATATATATATATATATATATATATATATATATATATATATATATATATATACGCATTGAGAAGGGTGGTATGTGTGTGCACATGTACATTTTGTATGTGAACCTATAAGATTATCCTCCATCATAATCTAAGTTATGTTCATTTATCAGATTTTAAGTATTTGTAGACTGATCATTTGAAGAAGAATATAATAATGGTTGGAAAATGGTTGTCCAATCACAAAAGGATGTTAAATCTATGATTTTAGAAGATTGAAAAGATATTTCACAAAACAAGATGGCTGCTTCTTGAAAGCAATACCCAAGAAGTATTTTGTGAATTCCTGATGGAGGGAAAACTTATATATTCTGGTGTGAAAACTGGAAATAATGCAGGCAAAATATTAAATACAGAAGCGAGACAAAGGCACACAAAACACACAAAACTGGTCCAAAACTAACAGTTAGATATTTCTCAATTCAAAAGGATCCAAACATTTCAATATCAATTTTGGACCATTCTTGATATTTTTTATAATTAAACAAAAAGTTATTGAAAAACAACACATGAGTATGAATCATCCATTTTTACTTCGTCTTCCATCTGATTGGTTGGGTTTAGTTCTTCGTCGGTCTCGATGATGATGGAAGGTCGGTCAGGCATGTCCTCATAATTTCCCTATAAAATGATCACATTTGCCATGCTTCTAGTGTCCAATCACATGCTGTGTTATCACTACACTCATCATGCATTCAACCAATGAGGCTCTCCAGGGGTTTTTGGAAATGTCATAATTTCTATTTATTTTTTTATTTATTTTTTTTTATAATAAAAATATATTTAATTATTTTTCAAAAATCAAATTAATTCTGAATAACATCTATCTATTACTTCTCTATTACAGTTCTATTACAGTTATCTTAAATAAGACCAAAACATATAAAAAAATTAATCATTATCTTAAAATAATAATCATCACAAAGATTAATTGAAATTTCATCACATGGGAGCCTCAACTATCATGTATTCTTAATAACCTTTCAGTGCCTCAATAAAATAAAGTCCCCATTAGAAATATTTGGCAGCTGCTACTTGACTGTATCAATCTCTTTACACACTCTCCACCAGAGGGACACACAAACTATTAGCGGCCATCTTTGCTGTGCCTCAGACTGATTACTAACCAAGAAAATGACTACTCCACATGAAAAAATAGTTTCATGCTTCAATTCTCTTAATAAGTTTTTAATAATACAATCCTTTATAGAAAATCATATATATATTTTATCTTGTCGCCCTCTGGTGGAGACTGGTGGAGTGTGATCTCTCTGGGGATTTTATGGTATATCAAACATCAGGTATATATGATTAATCAGCGTGTTCAAATCTGGTGTTCATAACATTTGAATTATTTTGTGATTTTAATAGTCAACTTTTACCTTTCTAAACAAAGTTTTGAGATTAAAATGTGCATTTTCTGTAATTGAAAAGATGAGGTTCTTGATTAAAATTAACAAGGAGGATTTCCTTGACTGGGTTTTAATTGGTTTCTAAACACTCAACGGAGAATCAAAATGCTACAAGGTTTCTATACTGAAAATGAATATTAGCACAGAAATCAATTGGCTCTTGATGTAAATAAATATATTCAATACACAATAAACATTACGATATCAAAAATCCAAAACCCAACTACAGAGCAAGAAAGATTAATATTCCAACATATAAGTTAGTCAAACTTCACAAAAAATATAATTTTTTTTAAAAGAACAAATAGCCAATCAGATTTTTGACAGCGACAGCCAATCAGAGAGCTACTCACATTTTCCTCTGTATCATCAAGTGAGACTGTTTCTCGCTCGCCAGCAGGTGTCGCTTTGACAACTTCTGCCGCCAGGGGGCTTGGCTTCTGAACTTCCCATTTTTTCCTCCGTACCGACGGTGACCTATTTATGACATAGTCTCTCTTATAGCGTTTAGAGTCGACCCTCTTCAGCCCACAATCCAAGGTCAACGGGAAGTCCTCTCC
The DNA here is from genome assembly GCA_949316495.1 of Amphiduros pacificus. Taxonomy (NCBI): domain Eukaryota; kingdom Metazoa; phylum Annelida; class Polychaeta; order Phyllodocida; family Hesionidae; genus Amphiduros; species Amphiduros pacificus. The sequence goes on along the minus strand of OX439011.1, from coordinate 17,302,244 downwards.
GAGCGTGACGTCATGTGACCTTTCCTCGGCCTCCATCTGCTTCTTCATCTCTTCTGAATTCAACGCCAACTGAATCTTGTGCCAGTCCTTTTTGGGAACCTGACCTTTTCGAATTTGTTCTCGCGTTATTTTTCCCAGCTTATATAAAACCTCACATTCTCCAAAAGACAAATTCAAATCAACTTCCTCTTCCTCCATGTTTTCTTCCATTGGAGATTTCAAACCGGTCAACACAATCTCCTCAGCTTTTCTCTTGGTGCCAGAGCTTTCGTCAGGATTTATTGTTTGTTCTGTGTTGAGTACCTTTTCAGCTGAGGCCAGCGCCTGCAGACCTGTGGACGTCACTTTACGGACGGCCTGGGCGGCAGTTTTCTGAAATTCCCAAGCATCTAAATGACATGCATACCCATGCCTGATATACGATGCATGCCCATTGCAAAACTAACGACCAAAAAGGACATGTAGAGCAGACCTCAATTTGATTTATTTCATAAAAATAGTATCAACAAATATTTTCATTTTCTTATTTCCAACTATGGATATTTATGGATTTTTTTGTTTTTGTTTTTTTGTTCTTGTCTTTTTGGTCTTTATTTTCACAAATAAATGTAAATATCTTTTCTATTTCAAAATTCCATTAAGGAATTTTAAACAGTAATTTGTTTCCATAAATTTATATTTTGGAAATAAGTGTAACATCAAAAACAACAGACAATTAGTGTAATTAATAAAACCAAACCTGATCATTATTTTTCAAATGTCTAATACAATCGCCACCAGATGGCAGGAGCTTTAGCAAACCAAACTGACACCTGTTGACAATTATTTCACTCTCACAAGCCAAACAATCGCATCTCACAGCAGAAGGCCTGTTATGGACCTTACCATTTCTATATGTTCCCTCAGGATCCGTTCTCTCAGACTGTTGCTCACGTAGCTGTTGTTGTTGTTGATGCTATCATCCTCTGAGATAACCGAGTCTGATTGCGGCGATATTGCATCATGCACTTCTCCTTCAAGACTGTACAACTTTCTGTCCATCTCGTCCAGTTGGTTGTGCATTGATGATAACTAAAATTACAAATCCAATAAGTGATCTAACAGGAATATTTAAACACAGAAATATAAGTATAATTAATAACATAGTGTCTAAAATATTTCTTAAAATCATAAATACAAATAGTCGTACAAAACTGATTATCATCAATATAAAGAAATGAGTGATCTTGAATAATGTTACATAAAGTTCAAACAAAGGGCAAACTTTGAAAAAAGGAAAAAGCAAAATTGATAACTTATTAAAGTTGATAAACAAATTTGAAAGAAGTTCTATGGCAACCTTTCTTGACTACACCGAGAATATTAACCATAATTTCTAGATAGCAAAACTAAAAATAGAGAAAAGAATCAATCTGAAAGGACGGCATCTTCACTGATTACTCAGCAAAACGTTACAATTCCACAGTCTATCTAAGATGTGACCAAGTCCCGACATGCACATTTTAAAATCAAATAGAAAAATACTGATATTTTCTTTGTTTTCATGAGGTATAACATTCTGCATGCTTATTTTCTACTCATCAGCTCAATACATGCAACTACATATTGCAAGCTCCTTATATAAATGCATGATGTGACTGATGTTACATAGACTGCACACCATTCTGAAATTCTGATATTTCCAGGATTACATATCATATTGGTTTTATATTGGTTTTCCTAATACTTTATACCATTTCACCATCCCTATTACCGGTAAGTATCTGGCAGTGCTTAAAATATCTAATCCTCAGGGAATTTTGCATCACAAATTTCAAGCAAGTTGCATTTTTTATATAAAAACTTTAATTATAGAGATATTTTTAAAGACGTCATGGATGAACAATAAAGGAAAAAGATATCAGAGATGAAAGAAAAGATTGATAATGTCTCATTTGTAAGGTGATCTTGACACTGTCGGAATATGTGATACTCTGAAACTTCTTAAATTATCTGAGGGCTGAATACGCTCGTTTGTACACCAAGTGACTTGAAAGCTGTGATTTAGTTTAACTGATTACCCAGGCTTTTCACATTGTTTGGTCTTTTGGCAATTATTTTATTCTTTGTGCAGATGGACTGAAAGCTAAGAAATAGAACCACAGCTCTTATTTCAGTAAATATGCATTCCACTTATCCACATTCATTCATGCCTAAAATTGATCATAGTGAAGTTTAACCAACTTCATTCCCAACAGTTGAAAAGGGATGCATCTGATGCAAGAAATTAGGTCACATTCCGAAATGAATCATTTATTACCAATTTCCAGTCTTGACCTGATTTATACTGTCCAACCCAATGCAGATCGCCGTCCGTGAGGTCAAGGTCAAAAGTGCTCTAATTTTAGAATTAAATTAATGTCTCAAAATTAATCTAACTGTGCAATATTTAATAAAAAATAAAATATATTGTGCACAAATAGATGATTTAATGGTGTATATTAAACCAAACAAAGTATTTCATGTTTGTCAAGAAATTTTCTCTCACCTGATTGGCCGAGTGCAGAACGTTTTCTGCAGTACTTGTCACATTGCTTCTAGCAGTGTGAACTTGCTCAGCGATCTTAAGTAGGTCACTGGTGTCGGGATAAGCTACTCGGTCACTCTGCGTCACGTTAGCACTGGAGGAGACCGAGTCATGCATGAATGAGTCACTCATCTCTGACCCATGACCCACGTCTGCAAGAGAAATTGTATGAAAATGTACAATTAATTTATAGGTAAGAAAATGACCTTGACCTCCAGACTAATTTTTATCTATTCACTTTCATATTTGCCATTTTGGTCAATTTACATTCCGATAGTCAGTAAATGGCAATTATGGAAATAAATGTCATAATCTATGTAAACCATTAGGTCAGAACTTTGACAAGGGGCTCAGAAATTTTAAAAGTAGGTCAAAATTTCAAAAGGTAGGCCAAACATTTCACAAGTAGGTCAGGTGCATGTTTGTAGGTCATGTACATACATACAGTAGGTCCACAATGGTACTGTGAACAGAAAGGCCTTTATTTTTTTTTGTCCTGCCAAATAAAGTTTCAAAGGAAATAGCAAGATGCTGATGCAGGTTTTCTAGCTGACCTCTCCGAATACTGACCTGTATCTGTGGATTCCACGATGAGTTGAGCTCGAGACTTTGCCTCGCCAGCGATATTTTTAGCCACCACTGTATACTCTGCATCATCCTCCATTGTGACCTTGTCCAAGGTCAACAGGTAGTCACGGTTACCAAGTTTCTCTGTAATATTTATAAGCATTAAATCCAGAAAAAGATGGCATGTTGAAAAAGCCAAATATTTCAAGCATAGTGCTTTTTGAAATTCAAAAATTGTTAGCAAGTGTATCTATAAACACATATAAATATTATTTTTTCTAATATAAAAGTTGTTTTTACAAAGATTTTTTTATATTTTCTTTCCTATGAAGTGTCTGAGTCTTACCTATATGGTACTGTTGGGAGTTCTTGATTCTCTTGCCATCCTTGTACCAGAGCACTCTGGGTGGTGGATAGCCTCGTAACTTGCACCGGAAGCGGGCCGATTTGCCCTCCGTCACCTCCACGTCCTGCAGTTCTTTCAGGAATTCTGGGCAAACCTTCTCCGATGGGTTATCTGCAGGTTTGTAAAAGGCCCGCAGAAACAGTTTTAGAAACGATGTGATTGGTCTATAAAATGTGTGCATTATTACTGCGGTAACCATAGTTACAAGGCTAGAGCGAATTACTGACAGAAGCATCTCCATGGCGACTCAGAGGACAATTATATCAGTAGTAGCAAGTCGTTCAATCTTCTCTCTGCCTCTGATGTCATTGCACTAAATTGAATAGCATTCAAAATCTAAAATCCCCTGAATCAGAAAAACTCATCTTGCACAATCAGAATTCACCAACATCAGGTTATGAACTGTGATCAGGTTTCTGACCCAGATTGCTGACCAATTAGTACAGTTGTCAGCACAAAATGGAATCTGTATAAATATTCATCTATTTTTCACCAATCAATCCACTTCCTGATTTTTATGAATATTCATGACTAGCATTCAATCTTGACACACTTTTTCACAGATAGTGACAGTACTGTGATGTAGGGTACACAATAACTCCCCTATGAAAAATCCATTCTTTCATAACATCCCATAACATCCCGAACAAGTTTCCCTCATATTTTGCTGTTGTTGATAAGGTCCAATTCTTATCTAATTCTTTTCTTCTCCACAATTTGTCACAACTTAATCCAACTCTACTGACTTCATTTCACAAAATGATCTGTGGAAAACCATATCTCACAGGGGGGAGCTTTTGCCCCATGTGCACTCCATGTTAAAATAAATCAGTTCTATGCTCAATTATAACATGATGACATTTTACGGAATAATATCCATCTTATGGTGATAAAAAAACAAGACAAGGAATACAGATGCCCTCATTCTGGAGACAACTCAATATCCCATAATATCCAGGCCTTAATTGCATCCAAAGCACGACAAAAATTGCTGAGCAAATATACAGTATACTTATCCTACTCTGTACCAGATCTGACGGTAAATACCAGAAATTACATATGTGACACATATTACAGCTGAAAATCATGCCAACCCAAATGAGGTCAAACTCATCTGTCAGAGGACAAAGGAATGACCCACCCAAACTATACCAGCTTAAACTGGGTCAGTCTCTAATATAGATAAATATTACAGTCTCTGCTCTGCTTCATGCTCACTATCATAACATACTCTCCAAGAAAATTTGAAAAACCCAAATAAGACTGAGTTCTGTCTCAATCCTCCGAGGAATAGAGACGGTCTCAATCCCCCGAGGAATAGAGACGCTCTCAATCCCCCGAGGAATAGAGACGCTCTCAATCCCCCGAGGAATAGAGACGGTCTCAATCCCCCGAGGAATAGAGACGGTCTCAATCCCCTGAGGAATAGAGACGGTCTCAATCCCCTGAGGAATAGAGACGGTCTCACTCCCCTGAGGAATAGAGAGGGTCTCAATCCTCCAAGGAATAGAGACGGTCTCAATCCCCTGAGGAATAGAGAGGGTCTCAATCCTCCAAGGAATAGAGATGGTCTCAATCCCCTGAGGAATAGAGACGGTCTCAATCCTCCAAGGAATAGAGAGGGTCTCAATCCTCCAAGGAATAGAGACGGTCTCAATCCTCCAAGGAATAGAGACGGTCTCAATCATCCAAGGAATAGAGACGGTCTCAATCCCCTGAGGATTAGAGACGGTCTCAATCCCCTGAGGAATAGAGAGGGTCTCAATCCCCTGAGGAATAGAGATGGCGGTCTCGATCCTCCAAATAATAGAGACGGCCTCATTCCCCTGAGGAATAGAGACGGCCTCAATCCCCTGAGGAATAGAGACGATCTCAATCCTCCAAGCAATGGAGACGATCTCAATCCTCCAAGGAATAGAGACGGTCTCAATCCTCCAAGGAATAGAGACGGTCTCAATCCCCTGAGGAATAGAGACGGTCTCAATCCCCTGAGGAATAGAGACGGTCTCAATCCCCTGAGGAAAAGAGACAGTCTCAATCCCCTGAGGAATAGAGATGGCAGTCTCGATCCTCCAAATAATAGAGACGGCCTCAATCCCCTGAGGAATAGAGACGGCCTCAATCCCCTGAGGAATAGAGACGATCTCAATCCTCCAAGCAATAGAGACGATCTCAATCCTCCAAGGAATAGAGACGGTCTCAATCCTCCAAGGAATAGAGACGGTCTCAATCCTCCAAGCAATAGAGACGGTCTCAATCCTCCAAGCAATAGAGACGATCTCGATCCTCCAGGCAATAGAGACGGTCTCAAGCAATAGAGATGGTCTCAATCATCCAAGGAATAGAGACGGTCTCAATCCTCCAAGCAATAGAGACGGTCTCGATCCTCCAGGCAATAGAGACGGTCTCAAGCAATAGAGACGGTCTCAAGCAATAGAGACGGTCTCAATTCTCAGCGCTCTTCTGCATCAGTCTTTTCTGATTGGTCAGTTGTATTCACACCTTTATGCCCCAGACTGATTGGTTAACCTTTCCACAATCACACTACCCACTCACTCACACATTCAAGTAAGATTGGTTGGTCAGAACTTGAAAACACAACCCAATAAATAGAAATCTAATAACACATAGAATCGTTCACCTGCCGGAGCAGTTGAGTGTATCCATGCAAGATAATTAAGTACATATTAATCTACTTGAGCATCAAGCCACCACAGTGCTGACCCAATTTAATAAAATCAAAATGGCATCATGCATCAAGCTATATATGAACTCAGAACTCAGAAATCAATTTATTTGACCCCAGATTTACATATCAAGTTGTAATTTTCATTTTTTTTTTAACAATAGGTATCTTTTATGGGCCAGGGAGACCTCCATTAAGACATGTGCTTGTCTCTAGCATGGGGGCCTAAGACAAGTAGATAATCCAGCGCGGCATGTCACCCACCTTTGATGAAGAGGTCCATGCTCTTGTGAGTCTGGCCGGTTTCACTGATTGCTATGCAGAGGTACTGACCGGCGTCGGACGGCACGGTGTTGAACACATCCAGTATGAACTTTCCTTCCTCCTTGATGGAGATCTCACATCTCTCATCCTCATCCAACTGCTGTATCTCTGCCATATCTTTGTACCAAAACACATCTGAAAAAGGTTTAAGATCAATCTGTAGATTTCACATTGATGAAGCTTTAAAAAAATTAATATTATATTGAATATACAGAATAGATAAAATATCTCAGCTGGAAAATAAAATGGTTTAATATGAATATATATGAATATATATGAATATATATATATATATATATATATATATATATATATATATATATATATATATACTTTTTTAAATAATTAAATGAGCATATGATTTGATTTGATTTTGTTTGTATAATTATATATATTTTACCAACTGAAACAAGCACTTCAATATCATTATGTCATTCACACATTCATGATGAACTTATGATTGTGCAGAGTGCACTCAGCTAATGCAAGACACACAGTTAAAATCATGCTAAAATGTGAGGTCTCAACTCAATGTAAAGTTAAAGTGGGCCATGGTTGAACCTGATAATGAGTAATTTCTGAAACTGATAAAAAATGTGAATGGGCCCTTTCTGAACTTGAAACTTTAATGGGCCATGTATATACCTGATAAGAGCTTTAAATGGGTCATTTCTAAACATGATAAAAAGGGTGAATGGGCCATGCATGAATCTAAAATGAACTTGAAATATGAATGGACAATTTTGAAACCTAATAAAAAATGTGAATGGTCCATTTCTTAACCTTAAATGTGAATGGGCCATGGTTGAACCTGACGAGAGGATGTTAATGGGCCATTTCTGAATGTGATAAGAGGTGGGAATGGTCCATGTTGACCTGATATGTGAATGGGCGATTTCTTAACCTGATAAGGGATGGGAATGGGTCATGGTTGAACCTGATAAGATAAAACAAGACATCCCGACCTGATAAGAGAAAACATGAAGCGTGACATGAGTATTGACATGCAAAATACATGCTTCTTGTCAATTACATGTGACATGCAAAATACTGTGAAAAGCCTTGTATCCTGTCTCCTATTCAGGAAGCATAAAAACCCTCAATTTATGAAACTTCTGGACATATTGTAAAATATAGAGCTAATATAAACTTGGTATATGTATATATCCATTTGTACAAGTTACAAGATTCAATGTTTATGTAATTCCCTGGACAGAGAGGAATGTAAATAGGATGGCAATACAACGTGAGGTTTGTCTGAGGGGTAAAATTTATAAGACGCGGTCACATATTGTTAAATATGTCTTGCAATTTTCAAATATTTCTTATGAAACTTTGAGATTGGTGGATTTTGTGACAATATATTGATATTAGAGGGTTGTGTTTTGGTGGTGGTCTGGGAATAATACTGCCACAAGCTTAAAGGCTGACTGAGCTTCAATCCCTCATATTCTATGAGCCAATCACGCTCATCATTAATATTCATATAAACGATATAGGTTATAAGAGCCATAGAAAAGGTGTGGATCTGGTGATGGGATATGAATGAGACATCACACAGGTTAATTATTGCACCTTATGCTGTGGGCAATAGGCGCTTACTGTCCCAGCAGGTGACACTTATAAATGATAATAAAGCAACTCGGTGGCCAGAATTCCTATAAAGGAATGTGTGCAAAAATGATACAATCTTGAAAACTACTCCAGTCCCTGTATGGAATTCTGGGAATCAATTTTCGAAAATTGAAGGAAATTATCTTTAAAATATGTTTTAGGCAATGCATAAAATGTAGATAAAAAGAAGAATAAGAGGCATTCATACAAATATATCATTATAGCTATTTAAGTCAAAATGTGAAGTACATGACACAAAATCTACAACAGAGATTACCAAATAGTACACTGTGAAAGCACCGATTGGCTTGCGACCATGGACGCTTTTGATTATTCAACTTTTGATTTTTCAATTTCTCAAAATATGTCAATGACCAATATGATTTTTCATCAAAGATAATTTTTTTTCATAAATATGAATATTGAAAAAAAATATAAATAAAAAAGGGATTGATTACTCGGTGATATCTTGGGTGAGGTGCTCCCACCAGTGACTATACGGTATTAAACAGATATACACATGACTATACGGTATTAAACAGATATACACATGACAGTGAACTTGAAGGTTAGTTGGTTTACTCACGCTGCCATTTTACTTCTGTAAGTTGAGTATGGTACATTAAATCTAATTACATTCATGCTGAGAAAACAATTGTTTTTCTTATTCATTTTTGCAGTTGATGATTATTCATTCATACACTTTCTTTGGAGAAGAATCTAATTTTGTACCCTATAAATTTGGATTAGTAATAAGAGTTAATAAGTTAGCATTTAACATATTTTTGGTTGTGCACAAACATTGCACAGCTTCTCACAGCTTAATAGACTGTGACCTCATATGGTCACGTTTGTCCACAACCAAGCACTTGATTGACAGCATCTTTTAATGATGCATATTTTAATCTCTCCTCTGGAATCATCGATAATGATGCATACAATAAAATTAATAATGATGCATATTTTAATCTCCTCTGGAATTCGATAATGATGCATACAATAAAATTAATAATGATGCATATTTTAATCTCCTCTGGAATTTGATAATGATGCATACGATAAAATTAATAATGATGCCTATTTTAATCTCCTCTGGAATTCGATAATGATGCATACAATAAAATTAATAATGATGCATATTTTAATCTCCTCTGGAATTTGATAATGATGCATACAATAAAATTAATAATGATGCATATTTTAATCTCCTCTGGAATTTGATAATGATGCATACGATAAAATTAATAATGATGCATATTTAAATCTCCTCTGGAACTCGATAATGATGCATACGATAAAATTAATAATGATGCATATCTTAATCTCCTCTGGAATTTGATAATGATGCATACGATAAAATTAATAATGATGCATATCTTAATCTCCCCTGGAATTCGATAATGATGCATACGATAAAATTAATAATGATGCATATTTTAATCTCCTCTGGAATTTGATAATGATGCATACAATAAAATTAATAATGATGCATATTTTAATCTCTCCTGGAATTGATATTTTCGTAATATATCCAGAGCTCTGGCATGGTACTGACCTAGAGGTTTGGTTCCTGACACCTGACACGTGAACCTCGCCACTTCCCCTTCCGCCACCACCTGGCTCTTGGGCTTGGAGATGAACCTCGGATCCATGTCTTCCGGATCTGGGCTGGTTTCCTCTTCTCCTACCTTCTCCATCTTTTTCTGGAATTCTGCCTGAGCCCGCTTCAGGATCTGCTCCTGGGAGACTTCGACAACGATATCTTCCTCAGGAGGCGCCACCTTAGATTCTGATGTCATGGATGCGTTTTCGGTTGTCCTATTGGAGCCAGCACTTGCCTGGCCAGAGGTCATGGGGTCAAGGTCAGTTTTTACTGAAGTATCAAACATTTCATACTTTTTGTCTCGGCTATCTATTGTCTCAATCTCAGCTTCAATTTGCAGTTCTATGGGCAGTCTTAGAACAAAGTCTTCCTCGTCATCCGAGTTACCCTCCGATACGTCCGATTTGTCCTCATTCTCAGACAAGTCGGACAACTCGTCAACATCTCTGTGGGGTGAGAATTAAAAATTTCCATTAATAACAATAATAACAACAACAACAGCAACAGCAACAACAATAATAGTAAAATTTATAGAGCGCTGATACTAGACTGGTCTGTTTATTGCGCTGAAAACTAAGACTAAAACAACAGAAAAATTCTACATGTCTGTACATGTACATATCATAGAACCTTTTCTTCCGTGACAAACAAAATATTCTGAAACCGATCTGATGAATACAAAAATCCTGCTCCTAATTAATTAATTAATTAATTAATGTCATTGGATTTCATATCTTACTGTTCATTGGAATCTCAATTAGAGCTCAGTTGGGTAATCTTTTTCTTAAAACTTTCACTGAGGCTGGAAATATACTAATCCTGAAGAGTGTAAAATATACTGATCCTAAAGAGCTGGAAATGTACTAATCCTGAAGAGCTTGATATACATTGATCCTGAAAAGCTTTAAATATACTGATCCTGAAGAACTTGAAATATACTGATCCTGAAGAGCTTGAAATTTACTGATCCTAAAGAACTTGAAATATACTGATCCTGAAGAACTTGAAATTTACTGATCCTGAAGAACTTGAAATATACTGATCCTAAAGAACTTGAAATTTACTGATCCTGAAGAGCTTGAAATATACTGACCCTAAAGAACTTGAAATTTACTGATCCTGAAGAGCTTAAAATAAAGTGATCCTGAAGAACTTGAAATTTACTGATCCTGAAGAACATGAAATACATTGATCCTGAAGAGCATAAAATATACTGATCCTGAAGAACTTGAAATATATTGATCCTTAAGAGAAAGATTTATTTTGAAGAGTTTGAAATATATCCACCGAATTGTATGTACCTATTACACCTGTTCTTTTGACATATTTACACATTTGTGAACAATATGTTTCCATAGTTCGGCAAAACAACACTGCATATTCCAAGAATCATTGACAGATGTATTACTGATCCCTTGGCTAAGGTAAATTGGCTCATCAACAGTTATTACTGATTATAACTAATTATGACTTGAATGCCCTGATTGTCTCCTAACACTGACAGCTCAGACACAAAACGTGCAATTAGCTTGGTTTGTATAGATAACTAAGTGTCAATTACATGATGACCTAACTCGGTGAAATCTGCGCCAGTTGTGCACATCATATGTCACATTCCGCAATCTGACGAGAGTCCAGTCACATCCAGGAATGAATTAATTCACTCCTAGAGCCTAACTGAGTGAATGGATTTGTGCTTTGATGATGGAATGACTGGTCCCTTTCATGCTCATAACACTGATGTACAATTGAACATTGAGACTCATATTATATGAAAATATATCTTTTAAAAGTATAATGAGTGAACATATATATTCACTTTGGGCCACAAACTTGAGTGAATGCATGGATTTGTGATATCAGTCTTCGTGGCAGAGCAAATAATCACTTCAACACTCACACTGAGTGAACATATAGATTCACACTGGCATCCACACTGAGTGAACATATAGATTCACACTGGCATCCACACTGAGTGAACATATAGATTCACACTGGCAACCACACTGAGTAAACATATAGATTCACACTGGCACCCACACTGAGTGAACATATAGATTCACACTGGCACCCACACTGAGTGAACATATAGATTCACACTGGCATCCACACTGAGTGAACATATAGATAGACCAACACTTCTATGCATTATAAAATAAATATCAACCATGAAGCACCAGCCAAATTTAGTCAAACTTGATCAAGTTTTAGCTTCAATGATGAGTTCTTGACATCCAGATCAGGCCTTGACATAATGAGAAAAATTCTGTTTGCCCAGTTTGGCCTCCAGAGCATGAGAAGTGGTGGCCCGAAGTTTCTACAACTAAGGATAATGGGATGCGTGATACAATAAAGAGTGGGGCTTACTAGTGGGGCTTACTATGATATGAGACAAATATCTATCAAGGATTAGAATAAAACAAGATAGTTTGGGCCACTAAAAGACCAAAAATGGTAGTCCAACTGGGCCACTACAACATAATTTTTACTAGCCCAAACAGAGGATCTGGTTGCCCCGGGCCACTGGTCCAGTGCATGTGTCAAGGCCTGCAGATTATAAATGTCTGTTCTCTTATAGATGTAATCTTCCCACGTGATCATCTGCCGTTATGGAACCATACATTATACTTTACCACCTGTCACCCTGACACCATTACCTGTGTGGAAACATCTTGTACCAGCTGCTCAAGTCAACAGATAATCTCCTAATAATACCATATAATCCTTAATAATCCCTCTTTAGCCTCGTACATTGTCCTAATTATAATTTTACAAATCAATTCGTTTTGACATCATAGAGAAATATCCATTCTTAACTTGAGCCAAACATCCATCAGGTCATGTTTAATTCTGACCAAATGTTGACTAAAATAATGCTATGTGTGACCTTATTTGGTCATATGGGCATGACCAAATAGATGTTTTTGACTCTGTCAGTTTTGACAACTGTCAACCTATTAAACTGAATCTTATTTTTGTTTTGATATTTTCCATCCTTTATTGATGACATACATATATGAACAGAATTTCTTTTGAAATATTTAGGTGTCAAAAACTGATGGCCCATATTTGGAGATTGATCTTTTCCTGGCCTTATGTATAATATCCCATCTTCTCTATGTTGTGACATGCATTATCCTGTAAAAATTGAATAAAATATTTAAAAAAAACTAAACAAATTAAATGCTTACCTTCCTCCCACCCGCGGGGATTGCACGTCATCCATCTTGGGAATAAACATGTAAACTGGGCCATCCATATCTTTCCCGACTTTCTTCTCGCCAAGGTTGTCGTAGGCCGAGATCTTATTCCTTTCACGAAATGAGACGTTTGGTTCATTCGCATCCCAGTAACTTCCAAACATGATTTCTGAATCTAACGTTGTCTCGTTCAGGAGTTCATCATCTTCTTCATCACCGTGGCGACTGATGTCGTCAAGGTCGATCTCTTCGCGTTCGATCGTGTCGTTTTGGTCGAAGCTTGGCAGTGGTATTGTGTGCTTCTGTGCGAACTCAAAAGCAGAATCGTCATCGTCCGACCCTAAGTCCGGCATGGTGAACTCGCGGGTCACGTTGACTTTATGAATAAATTCCTCCTGAATGGGTGTTCCATCATCTAATAAGTCTTCGGCATCGAGCGTATCTTCGCTGTCCGTGGGTGAGGTGGCCAAGTTTTCCTCCACCACTTCACGACTTATCGGGATTGGTCTTGAGGAGGTCATATTTTTGAGTGCAGAAAGTTCGTCAGCTTCTCCGTCTATGTCATCTCCGACATATTCAATTTCCGACATCTCAGAGTCCAGAATGTCATTGCTGTTCTCATCATGAGACTTGCGAGACATGATTGGGGTTGACGTCATACCGTCAGGTGACGTCACAGTCACTGTGACGTCATCCGATTCCTTTGTCCGTTTATGACCCCTTCCAGACAGTCCAACAGCCTCCTCATTTAATCTCACTAAGTTGTCTAAATCATCTAAATTTTCATCGATAAGTGTGTCTGTGGAATTATTTTGAGAAGACTTTCTCAATCGATTACTCATAATAATATCTTCTTCTTTGAGTCCTTTTCCTCGGTATCGGTTGTTTGAGTGTGATGATCTGACGCTGTCATTGTCGGAATCCTTAGCCATACCGACAGCATCTGACGAATCTGACAGCTGACTCTCGACATCAGTATCTCCTATATATGCAGAGGACTGGAGGTCATCTGTTTCTGATCCAGTCGTTGATAACATATCGTTGAGCTGCGCCACTGTGCATTGATTTGATAATTTTGTAAGTTCTTCCCTAACGTCATTTTCTTCTGCCAGATGGCGCTGTTCCTCTAAATCGTGGTGGTCTTGTAAAATCTAAATCAATAAATACAAAAGAGTTATCTACTGTCTACTTACTTCCATATCTTAGGCAATAAATTACAAGTCACCTAAGAAATTTGACCTAGTGACCTACTTTTTTAAATATAGCTTCCACCATGGCCTCATCTTGACCTCGTGGACTCGATAACTCGCCATTTGTGGTTGATCCGTCTTCTGATGCATATTCTGACGTAGTATCATCTCCCTTCAAAACCAAACAAATATTCTCACACCCTTCTTAAAAATATTTTATTTAATGCTTCATCATTTACCATATTATAAAACTATTATCATAATAGTCTTCAAATTGCCTCAAAAATGATAATTTCCCAGAGCAGACTTAAGCAAATAAAAATTTTGACCGATCAAATATTTTCTATAAGAGCAGAGATCTCGGGTACTTTGAAAGGTTGTAAAAAATTCTAAAATTTGAAGAAAAAAAATGGATAAATTTGAGAAAAATATTTCTAAATATAGTTTTTAAAAATGTTATAATGGTCTAGATTTTTGCAACTAGGTCACACTTATATATGCAGTTGAGACGGGTCTAGATATTTAATACTAGGTCATATGTAGCATCATCCTGGGAATGAGGTCCTAGACATTTGTAACTAGGTCATGCCTGGGACAAATCCAGGTCATGAGTCTAGATATTTAATACTACATGTAGGTCATACTTAATAACATTCTGTAGATGAGGTTCTAGATATTTGAAACTAGGTCATGCCTGGGACAAATCCAGGTCATGAATCTAGATATTTAATACAAGGTCATGCTTGGTATTACCCAGGTGACAAGGGTCTAGATATTTATAACTAGGTCACAAATCCAGGGTCCTGCTCTACTTACATTGATCTCGACAGATTTGCCCAGGTACTGTTCGACCTCCTTGGCTACCAACTCCCGCACATACTGGTGCTTGGTGGTCGGCGAGGTCAATGGATCTGAAGCTGACTGGTCTGGAAAACAAAGTATACAGACTTTATGGCAGATATTTACTCCAAAAAAATCATAGCAACTACCAGGTCCTCACAGTAAGAGTAAATGCAAATAGATTTTTTTTAAACAAAACAATTCATTTTTCGACAGAATAATAAGAAATGTCCAGAACTCTAGAACTCTTTATTAAGATGTACAACTATCACTGAATTTGCATTGCGGCATATGACACATGGATCACCTGACATGACACATGATCAATGAATGCGACATGCAAGATCAAAGAATGTGGCATGCAAGATCGATGAAAGTAACATGCATGGTCACCAAATGTCACATGCAAGGTCACTGAATGTCACATGCATGGTCACTGAATGTCACATGCATGGTCACCGAATGTCACATGCATGGTCACAGAATGTCACATGCATGGTCACTGAATGTCACATGCATGGTCACTGAATGTCACATACATGGTCACTGAATGTCACATGCATGGTCACAGAATGTCACATGCATGGTCACTGAATGTCACATGTATGGTCACTCAATGTGACACCCAGGATCACTCAATGTGACGTCTGGGATTACTAAATATGACATCCAGGATCACTGCCTGTGACATCAGGGATCATTCAATGTGACATCCGAGATCACTCGATGTGACATCCAGGATCACTCAATGTGACATTCAGGATCACTCAATGTGACATCCGAGATCACTCAATGTGGCATCCAGGATCACTCAATGTGACATCTAGGATCACTGCTTGTGACAGGATCACTCAATGTGACATCCAGGATCACTCAATGTGACACCCAGGATCACTCAATGTGACATCCAGGATCACTCGATGTGACATCCAGGATCACTCGATGTGACATCCGGGATCATTCGATGTGATATCCGGGATCACTCAATGTGACATCCATGATCACTCGATGTGACATCTAGGATCACTCAATGTGACATCCAGGATCACTCGATGTGACATCCGGGATCACTCAATGTGACATCCATGATCACTCGATGTGACATCCGGATCACTCGATGTGACATCCAGGATCACTCAATGTGACATCCAGGATCACTGCCTGTGACATCCAGGATCACTCGATGTGACATCCAGGATCACTCAATGTGACATCCAGGATCACTCGATGTGACATCCGGGATCACTCGATATGACATCCAGGATCACTCGATGTGACATCCAGGATCACTCAATGTGACATCCAGGATCACTAAATGTGACATCCAGGATCACTCAATGTGACATCCGGGATCATGACATGACAAGTTGAGGCTGTGTGGGATCTAGACATGGTAGATGAGATAGGTTTGTGACTCAAGCATAGCATACTCACTATCGACGGCAATGTATAGGCTTTGGGTGAGGTTGGCAAGAGATGCAGTGAGTTGTAATCGGTGATTATCCAATAAGCGCTCATCTGAAACAATAGGCATGTGAAAATATCAGGGTCATCCTCCAGTGACATTCATTCACTACATCTTATCACAGCACTATTTTGTCAGCCGTCAGACTACAAACTGATATTTGTGATAAAATAATTAAAATAATTGACTAATTAAATGGGATGGAAATAGTGAGTGCCATCTGCAGATTTCTGATGAGTTATGTAGCCGAAAACATAAAATGCCAATATAAATGTGACATGCAAATGAACTATGTTAATGCTTACATTCTTCTGAAGTTTGGCCATTTGGGATTCCATTGGGTGTCTGTTTGTCTAAAGTTCGGTGGATGTCATTAATTATTCCGTTGAGTTCATGTTTGAATTCTTTTATCTCTTTCTGTCGAACATCGTCCAATGTTTCTTTTCCTGTCCCCACTGTACACGTATCTGCAATCATGCTCAGATATCAGATGCATACCAAATATCAGATGTATACCAAATATCAGACATGTCAAGTACCAGATGTATACCAAATACCAGATATGTCAAGTACTAGATGCATACCAAATATCAGATGCATACCAAATATCAGATGCATACCAAATATCAGATGCATACCAAATATCAGACATGTCAAGTACCAGATGTATACCAAATACCAGATGTATACCAAATATCAGACATGTCAAGTACCAGATGTATACCAAGTACCAGATGTATACTATATATCAGATGTATACCAAATATCAGATGTGTACCGAATACCAGATATTTACCAAATATCAGATGTATACCAACAGATGTATACCAACAGATGTATACCAAATATTAGAAGCATACCCAATATCAGATGAAAACCAAATATCAGATGTGTAACAAATATCAGATATGTCAAATACCAAATGTATACCGAATATCAGATGCATATAAATGTGGGATGGATGTAAACATCAAATGTGTGTAAATATTCACTACACCAAGTATTCTAGATATCAAAGCATGTGCCAAATATATTGTTCTTCAGCCAGACTCTCTGGTTCTATTAGATGGCTTTATGAAGAGAGAGGTCAGCAGCTTGGGAAATCTATAAAATCTGTTGAATATTTTCATCTGATTCATCCAAAATGTGGGGACTTTGTGGGGTTAAGTTGCTAAGAAACCTCAAAATATTTACAAAAAAATCAATGCTGATTATCTGTGCTTCCAAATATATAATGTTTCTGTCTCAGTGTCCTAACGGGCTAGTGTTGTTTTTATTATACTCCTGGGTTTGCTGTCTGCTTATATATTGGGCTTTATTTATCACTGAGTGATTTTCAGATCTCAGACATGTATGAAAAGAAAATATACCAAGCTTTGTAGCTCACAATTTCTAGATCTAATAATGGATTTTAAACATCGAGTGAGTTGACCACTTTGTCAACCTTGAACATGTATTAAATACATTTTTCAAATAAAATTACAATAAATCTTTTGAGAAACATTATGAACATTTGTTATATGCCAGTAGAAATGTAACTCCAAGTAGTTCTCACTATCTATGCTGTGTATCTGATCCAATATGCCTTGTTGAATTTCTATTAGACAGTGGTGTCCTCTAGTGGGCAGATTTGTTTGACACATTTGCAGCAAATAACATCACAGAACCAAATTAATGACAAATGCACAGACTGCAACTTGCTAGGTGAGAAACATATGAAAACATGAATATATCATGAGAAAAACTATTGTTGCCACAAGAAATTGTGAGTTTTGTCTGAGGCATTCAATATGTTGTCAATAATCGTATTGCTGGGTCTAATCAAGCTTCTTGTCATAACAAGGAACAGTTGATGATTGGTAGCTCTAAACTTACATGGAGTCTGATATAACCTGTCTACCCTGTCTTTCGAAATGGGCTCTTCCCCCACATCAGATCCCTCACTATCTGAAGCTGCCCCATTTGTCTTTTTGGGGGGTGAAAGCAACTCTGCAACAAAACACCAACATAAATGTGATAAGCAACAAAAAAGTAATGCATAATAAAACCAAAAATGTTTCGAAATCACAAACTATGCAAATTGTTGAAATTCAAATTTGGAAATCAACTTTAACAAATATAATTATATAAAATTGATCACTCATCTAAATTTGTTATGTTTTAGTTGTAAGTGTTTATATTGATTATTTATTTTTTTTCCACCATCACCAAATGTGTGAAATGATTCAGTGTTGCCAATAAATATAATTCTGAACCCTAAGAAATAAAGGACTTTTTGAGGAGAGGCAGGCAAAGAACTGAAACACACAATATACAAAATATAACCAGACGCATATTATCTAATGCTTTAAATCATCATCAATAATGAATCAATTAACAGTTGAAACCAAACATCTATCTGGTCACGCATGAGCGTGACTAAATAAGGTCACACAAGGTCATAGCTTTACCAAACCTTATGGTGTGGATAATGTCACAGTGGCTATGTGTGACCTTGTTTGGTCAGATTACTGCCAGAACAAAGAGATATTTGGCCTCAATTCTTTAATCTGGTCTAATCTATTTACATCTTAATTAATCAATTAATTAATATATATATATATATATATATATATATATATATATATATATATATATATATATATATATATATATATATATATATATATATATATATATATATATATATATATATATATATATATATTCACAAACATTACCATAATCATCACAAACATTACCAAAAAAAAGCATTAATTAAATTCGTGCTTTGCTTTTTGATATTCTCTCTCAAAAAATTCATCCATGTGCAAAATGATAATTTCTATGACCTGGTATATAAAACAAAAATTGTAATTTTAGAGCTCTGATTCAAGTGAAAAAAACTTTGAGTATGTTTGTCACAAAAGAGAACAACCTTGAGCATGTTTAGTATCCACATTGCTTTTCTCACACCATTTTTATTCCGCAATCTTGTTCACCCCAAAAGTGCCCCTTTGGTTTATTTATATATATATATATATATATATATATATATATATATATATATATATATATATATGGATCATGGTGATGGAGAAAGTGCACAATTATTTTCTGCAATGGGTCCACATACTCGTCTATGGACGAGAAATAATTTGATGACTAGAATAGATTCAGACAAACCGCTCAATTATTTCCTATGCAATATAATTGCCTTCCTATCCAACCATGAGGAACATTGAGTAAGGGGGTCATTTATTCTGATGATATCAACTCCAATACAATATATTTCTAAATTCTGTATACTATTTATTTCTGACCTACCATTGTCATAAAGTCTTTGTCAATTTTTTATTGTCACTCAAGTGTTAAGCCATGAACAACAAATGTCCTGTTTCTCATGCTGTTATTTATCTGCCAAAAAAAAATCGCTCAGCAAATCATTTAGAACTTTGTAAAATTGGAAGTGGAGGGTGCTTTAGATAAATGGGGGGATGCTTTAGATAAAAAATATTAAATGATTCACTGGCAAAACATACTTTTTTAATACATTTAGGATTAATAAATCATAATTATTTCTCAATCAGCAATTGTATATATTTTTACCACAATGACTCTTCAAAAAAGCAGAATAAAAAAATAATTGCAAAGTGACTAAATCTCCAATAAATGGGCAATGTAATCAAATTGATTTGAGATGAAAAATAGTGTTGATAAATAAAATCATATGCTAGTACCAGAAATGAAAAATTGGTTTGAGTGGCCTTGTTTGAAGTGGGGCAGTATTTGATGTTGGGACTAGGATGAGCTGGCAGATGATTGGATGATGGAGCTCTGGTATGTCTGGAATGTTATGATATAAACGCCATGAATTCCATCCAAATACCCTCCGAACCACTTGTGTATTGTGGGAATTAATGTTTTTGGAGTCTTGATAAGGGAGAGATTGACTGAATGTATGAAAAGTGATGGGGAGCATTGAATAATGAACTCTGGATTTCTTATACTTCTAAATTACATTCCAAATAAATTGACTCTAAAGGTTTAAGTAAGACCACTAAATAAGGGACCAAAATATCACAGATCAATAAAATGATTTCATTATCTGTTGAAATTATATTTTCCAAGCAAATCTGTTTTGTCAAGTTTCAAGTTATTACCAATAAATTCAAGTGATAGCAAAACACCGTGAATACCATGAAGAGGTCCAGGCAAATATATCTGTATATAGTATATTAAGTCAGACATTTAATGGCATTATAAATCTGCAGCTTTATCTTGCAATTTTCTCCATAGAAATAACATCAACAAATACATAAAGTCGCAAACCTCACAGGCCAAAGTGCGCATCAGAGACACACAGACAGACAAAAAAGTACAAAATGATCTGCTGCGAGACTGTAAACATTTGCTGCAGAACTGGCATCACTTCCTGCTACCACCACTGATCACTGATGCAGTATCCAACCTCATGCTGGGTTGTCTGCCTTGCCTCCTACTTATTCAGAATAATTCCTCTTTATTCCTGTCTTAGACTTCTCTAGAGATTTATTCAGCTCTTGGTGCAGCTTGTCTTCAAAACAATTTTCCATGCAAAAAAAATCACCTTCACAATCTAAGTGAAGGACGAGATCCCTCTCGATAAACTCAGTGATTGTTAAATAATATATATATATATATATATATATATATATATATATATTTCTGAAAGACATCTCTTCTTGTTTTACTGTTGTTTAAACAAGTCAAAATAATCTGAAAAAAAAATAGAGACTTGTGAAAAAAAAAGTGCACTGAGGTGACATTTGTTTTCTTTGAAAGTTAAGAGTTGAAAAATTGTCAATCTTCTTTCTGGTCTGGTACCCTATCCCCTGGTAATCCTTCTGACCTATACTTTTTACAGTGTATTTTTGTCAGCAACCAGACAATGTGAACAAGAGTTATTGGCCTTGTGGTGTAAACGGGCACCTTACCCATCCATTTGCCATTTGTTCATTTGCCTTTTTCAAAGTGACCTTCCTTTCCTATTTATTTCAATCCATCCAATAACTATCTCATTTCTTGATGGCAAAAGACACAATTATCCCACAAACTTTGTTAACCTTCCATGGACTATATTATTCATCAGTTACAAATGGTCAGCAAGATCATCCTCAACAATTTCAGTTCTGAACTCAAAGAATGTAATCTTATTTCAATCCCAATACCAAATATATCTGCACAACAAATGAAGAAATCAAAAATCTATTTATTTGCAATCTTCAGGATATGTGGAACCAACCAAAAGTGCTAATTTCCTGTTTGGAGCATTCCAATAAGTTCAAACATACTTGATGTCTCATACAGATCAAATATTTCAAATGTTTCTTGTATGAATAGAATACATTTATGTAAAAAAAAAAACTTGGGCAGATATATGGAGACGTGGTCTGACAAAGGCCAGTATTTATCTTGCTAATCCGGCCTCCTGATGCCCCGCGGCCACGCAGGATATTACTATTAACAGCTTTGCCAGAATGGCAGGAATGCAATAATATGCAGCACTACTATATATATATATATATTTATATATATTAGAGTGCACAAATGGGGCACTAAAGGGTCCAGGGTCCAGGGTCCAGGGTCCAGGGTCCAGGGTCCAGGGTCCAGGGTCCAGGGTCCAGGGTCCAGGGTCCAGGGTCCAGGGTCCAGGGTCCAGGGTCCAGGGTCCAGGGTCCAGGGTCCAGGGTCCAGGGTGTATTGAATAGAGGCGGCAGGTGAATCTAGCGATGTCAGGCCAACATGCCCATTGATTCTACAGGACTGTGTATGCAGGTATTAAGCTACATTGTACCACTAGGCTTACTTAACTAATCGCATGTCAAACATGAAACCGTCGCGTTTATGAGCAATTTGGACAGGGCCAAAAAAATTCATTTTCTTGCCAACTGTTTAACATCTGTGGCACATTTTTAAAAATGCAAAATATTTCAAGATATTATAATCAACTCAAAGTATTGATCCTTTAGTTATTATATTCTACAATATTAGACTGACCAATGACGTCCTTAGCAAGTTGTTTAAATACTTTGGCATCATCTGATATACTTAATAAAGGTATGTTGACCATTAAATTACATATCATTAGCTCTAGCAACAATATTCTTAGATTTTCTTCTGCCATACCACACTTATCCATTTGCCATTTGTGCATTTTTATAAGTGAAGTGGTGTTTATACAACCTTTTCACCATTAATGGTTGTATCTGGTTGGCAAGAGCCCTTTAACCAGTGTGAAAGTAACACCGGCAGTGGGAGACAAACCCTCCACCTCCCTTCCTCTACTCTTCCCTTCCTCTACTCTTCCCTCCCTCTACTCCTCCCTTCCCCTACTCCTCCCTCCCTCTACTCCTCCCTTCCCCTACTCCTCCCTCCCTCTACTCCTCGCTTCCCCTACTCCTCCCTACCTCTACTCCTCCCTCCCTCTACTCCTCCCTTCCCCTACGCCTCCCTTCCCCTACTCCTCCCTTCCCCTACTCCTCCCTTCCCCTACTCCTCCCTTCCCCTACTCCTCCCTTCCCCTACTCCTCCCTACTCCTCCCTTCTCCTACTCCTCCCTTCCCCATCTCCTCCCTCCCCCTACGCCTCCCTCCCCCTACTCCTCCCTTCCCCTACTCCTCCCTTCCCCTACTCCTCCCTTCCCCTACTCCTCCCTTCCCCTACTCCTCCCTTCCTCTACTCCTCCCTTCCCCTACTCCTCCCTTCCCCTACGCCTCCCTTCCCCTACGCCTCCCTTCCCCTACTCCTCCCTCCCTCTACTCCTCCCTCCCTCCCTCTACTCCTCCCTCCCTTCCCCTACTCCTCCCTTCTCCTACTCCTCCCTTCCCCTACTCCTCCCTCCCTCTACTCCTCCCTTCCCCTTCTCCTCCCTTCCCCTACTCCTCCCTTCCTCTACTCCTCCCTTCCTCTACTCCTCCCTTCCCCTACTCCTCCCTCCCTCTACTCCTCCCTTCCTCTACTCCTCCCTTCCTCTATGCCTCCCTTCCCCTACGCCTCCCTCCCTCTACTCCTCCCTCCCCCTACTCCTCCCTTCCCCTACTGCTCCCTTCCTCTACTCCTCCCTTCCCCTACTCCTCCCTTCCACTACTCCTCCCTTCCCCTACTCCTCCCTTCCCCTACTCCTCCCTTCCCCTACTCCTCCCTTCCCCTACTCCTCCCTCCCTCTACTCCTCCCTTCCCCTACTCCTCCCTCCCTCTACTCCTCCCTTCCCCTATGCCTCCCTTCCCCTACTCCTCCCTTCCTCTACTCCTCCCTTCCCCTACTCCTCCCTTCCTCTACTCCTCCCTTCCCCTACTCCTCCCTTCCCCTACTCCTCCCTTCCCCTACTCCTCCCTCCCTCTACTCCTCCCTTCCCCTACTCCTCCCTTCCCCTACTCCTCCCTTCCTCTACTCCTCCCTTCCTCTACTCCTCCCTTCCCCTACTCCTCCCTCCCTCTACTCCTCCCTCCCTCTACTCCTCCCTTCCTCTACTCCTCCCTTCCCCTATGCCTCCCTTCCCCTACGCCTCCCTTCCCCTACGCCTCCCTCCCTCTACTCCTCCCTCCCCCTACTCCTCCCTTCCCCTACTCCTCCCTTCCCCTACTCCTCCCTTCCCCTACTCCTCCCTCCCTCTACTCCTCCCTTCCCCTACTCCTCCCTTCCCCTACTCCTCCCTTCCCCTACTCCTCCCTTCCCCTACTCCTCCCTTCCTCTACTCCTCCCTTCCCCTACTCCTCCCTCCCTCTACTCCTCCCTTCCTTTACTCCTCCCTCCCTCTACTCCTTCCTTCCTCTATTCCTCCCTTCCCCTACTCCTCCCTTCCCCTACTCCTCCCTTCCCCTACTCCTCCCTTCCTCTACTCCTCCCTTCCCCTACTCCTCCCTTCCTCTACTCCTCCCTTCCTCTACTCCTCCCTTCCTCTACTCCTCCCTTCCCCTACTCCTCCCTTCCTCTACTCCTCCCTTCCCCTACTCCTCCCTTCCCCTACTCCTCCCTTCCCCTACTCCTCCCTTCCTCTACTCCTCCCTTCCCCTACTCCTCCCTCCCTCTACTCCTCCTGCAATATTCATCCAATAGAAATCATTCTTAATTATCTGCAAAACTCGCATCACTTCCTGCTGAAAATATTTTCAACACCAAAGCAAACAATTGTAATCTCCTCACATCTAACCTAATGGCAAAGACTCATTTTATTGCTCAAATTGCCTTTCCTGTGCATGCCATATAAGTATTCTATATCATACGGTAACCATGACAACACCACAGCATCTGTCATCAACTCATATTCTCTCGCATCGCAAGGGTTGACTCCATTCGCAGATATCTTTTGTTGTCACTATTCTGAGTAAATATAGAGCAATTGGTTGTGAACAAAAAGGAACTACATTACAGAATGGGTTCACATTATGAGATGGACCTGCAACATGACATGCTTAACAGAAGGTACCCTACAGAGCGGCCATCTTGAAAAGCCGATGAGAGGACACTGTCTAAGATGTAGGGATGACTTAAAGAGATCTGTGAACTGAAATCTTTTAAATTAATGTCAATCCTTTAAAATGTGACATTTTTATTGTACATTTATATTTCAATTTTAATTTTTGAACAAGAAAGGAAAGTCAAAGTAAATTGATATGTGTTCAAAATCCAATTTTATCAAAATATTGGTTGATGTGAGCAGAAACAAGCTTTAACAAGTGTTGATTTTAAAAAATCAAGCTCGCGTAAGTTTGCAAAATCAGCTTAAACATATCAAAACCTCGAACATTCAGACCTAAAGTCAAAACAAACGCGAGCGAAAATGATGTCATACTTCAAATAAGGAAATCCTCGTGCATAAATTACTCCTCGGTTGAAAACAAATAATTCTCAGCAAAATCTCGAAGCTAAACGAGATTTCAGCTCTTCCAACAAATCCAAATCACTTTTCAATCGACCATGTTATCAATGCTCCACTGCCATCTATTGGTGAATACATGAACTACTGAGGCAAAACATGGCTGCCATGGACCGATAATCGGGGTATGCTCCATAGACTTACAGCTTAATCAGTCAAAACCTCGAACATCTAGCCCTAAAGGCAAAACAAATGCGAGCGAAAAATATCCAACAGTTTGTTCAGTATGGATTGATTTTCTCATTTTGTAAAGGGATTTTAATGCCACCTATTTCATTCTTTGTGATGGTTTCATGGCTGAGAAAAAGAAAAGACTGATTTGGCCAAATTTTTGTGAGTTTGAGTGACCATTTTGCTCCGAGAGACCAGTTTTGTCCTGAAATGTGCAGGCATAATCCACGCAGAGCTGGAAAGTTAGTGGACTCTTGCCCAAGTACACACGCAATATCCGACCAAAACAACCTGCTATAATAATAATAATAATAATAATAATAATAATAATACACATGTTGAATGCAAGTGTCTGACTGAAAAACCTGCAAATGCATTTGTTTTTGTAGTTGCTTTCTAACCATAACAATGCTACCAATTAGCCATGTTATTATATGTGCCAAACGTTTGACAAAGCGCCCCCTGGCGTCAAACAAGAAGCTCATACTATCCTCAACCTGCAGAGGCTTGTATAGACCCAGGATCAGCTGAGCAAAGTTTAGGGTCCTTTGAATAAAGTACTTTGTGAAGTACGTTCCTATTGCTAAAATCTGAGATCTTGAAATCACAACTTCAGACGAAGATTTGTCATGTTTTTAACTTTTTAATGTCATGACCTTTAGATTTTCGAAGATTTTGTTTATGGCCAAAATGCAAAGTTGTCTTTAGATTTCAATGACCTTTTTGATTAACACAGGTGTGGATCTCTTTGCTAAGTTTATTTATTATCAGCTCAATAAATGACAAAAGACACAGATATGTTATCAGCACGAAGAAGAAATGAGAAAATATGATCAAAGATGGCAGATCATGACAATATCAACTACAATTTCTGCTAAAAGTTTATCTCAATAAATCATTTTGTACAAAAGAAGGTCGACATCAAAAACATCTTGCAGCTATACATGATCCTGGCAGGTTTTGCCTGAATCGTTTTCTGTAAAGTTTACGTCAAAGTGCTCGAGCATGCAGCCTCTCACTGTCAGTTGGTGCCAGAACTATATGTGTTCACACATTAATAGGACCGTAAAGCCCTTGCAAGGCTATGGGATCTTTTCACTGTCAGATGGTGCCAGAACTATATATGTTCACACATTAATAGGACCGTAAAGCCCTCGCAAGGCTCTAGCATCTTTTCACTATCAGTTGGTGCCAGAACTATATATGTTCACACATGGATTGGACCATAAAACCTCTGGTATCTTTTCCATGTCATTTGGAGCCAGAACTATATGTGTTCACACATTAATTGGACTGTAAAGCCCTCACAAAGCTATGGCATCTTTTCACTCTCAGTTGGTGGCAGAACTGCATGTGTTCACATAGTAATAGGACCGTAAAGCTCTCACAAGGCCACATGATGACTATATGGTTCTAAGTATCACCTATGAGGTGGAGAACTTCTCGGTGGGTGGTTGTATTCATATGTCATCATGCATGAAGTTCTTTATTGATTCCTGGTGATGCTCAAGACATGAAATATGTGAATATTACTGTAAAATTCTTTATTTTCGCAGGAGATTTAACACACCATAAGTTTGTTAATATCAGACCTCTCGTGTATAGAGAAATGTCCGTTGTATTATAAAAAATATTTAAGAAAGCAATAACCAAAAAAATACATTTTGCAAACAACAAATATTAAAGCTTGAAATGCAAACATAAAACAAAATTATCAAACTATTTTGGAAAAGAAAAACAAAAAAATGTCCATTCAAGCAGTGTTGACATATTTAGTAATTTTACGTTATCAAATATAATTCACTTGATATTTCAGAAGTGTAAAGATGTATCACGCTTTTGCTCTTTTTCTATAAAACATAAATATTTACTTTCTGCAAAAAAGTAGATGTGAATGTGTGTCCTTAAATAAACTGAAGCTCTATTCTAAAATATAAGCGTTGCATTTCAATGATATAACCAAACTTAAATTAGGTTAAATTAATATATACATAAAAGCAACCTTAATCTCATTAATAAAACTGAATTATACTCACAGAAACAACATACTCGCACATGTTTGAAGCTCAAAACTAAATTATCACTAAACTACACTTATTTGTTACTATTGCAACAAAAGTTATGATAAAACTCCTAAAATATAACACTGTACATATTTACATTAGTAGTAATTTTATTCACAATTTCTGGGCAATTGAAACTTTTCTTCAGACATGTTCACAATGTATCAATCACTAGCATTTGTTTTTAGTGAATGAATTTTGCAGCATTTTAAAGAGTATCATGAAAAGAGTTGAGGTTTGGAAAAAACATTAAAATTATACTTTATAGACAGACTTGTTAACCTTCTCATGTTTATAACCTGCCTTGCTATGTGTGTACAGCAAAAAAGACACAACTTTCTATTTATGACTCATTACAAACACAAAAAAAACCAAGTGAAATTTAGAATTTTTGTTTCTTGGTAAACCCTTTTTTCTGCTTTCATTCAACAATACAGCATTTACCTTCTTTGCGCAAAAGAAACAACATATGATCAATGAATAATGATTTGATTAATGTTTCTTCATGTTGCAGATGATAAATAGCTTAAGCCAATCTCTTTTTTGTCCAGAAATTGTGATAAAATCTGTTAGAGACATCTAAATAAGCGAGAAGCGGGAAACCATAGCCACTACCTTTTTGGAAATCTTTTGAAAGGGAAGCAAAAAAACCTTCAATGCTTTGTCGGGACCGTTTACCGATGGGCATGGAGTTGCTGTACAGGGATGGATCATAGCCGCTGTCGTTTTCTGTCTCACTGTCAGCTGAAAAATATCACACAGAAAGTTATTGGCATTTCAGAATCGGAATCAGAATCAGGGTCAGGAAATATCTATTTGACCCAATATGATGACCAATACAAATACATTTATATGATCACTGAAATAAAAAATGGTAATAACAGCAATACTTTGGGGTCAGGGAGACGGCCATTAAGACAACTTAGTTGTCCCTGGTATGACTGCCTCCCTTTATGACATTATATTTCCTTATCCTGATAATCGTGTTATATCGTATATTTTTTGTATATTTTCTTATCCTGATAATCATGTTATATCGTATATTTTTTGTATATTTCCTTATCCTGATAATCGTGTTATATCGTATATTTTTTGTATATTTCCTTATCCTGATAATCGTGTTATATCGTATATTTTTTGTATATTTCCTTATCCTGATAATCGTGTTATATCGTATATTTTTTGTATATTTCCTTATCCTGATAATCGTGTTATATTGTATATTTTTTGTATATTTCCTTATCCTGATAATCGTGTTATATTGTATATTTTTTGCATATTTCCTTATCCTGATAATTATGTTATATCGTATATTTTTTGTATATTTCCTTATCCTGATAATCGTGTTATATCGTATATTTTTTGTATATTTCCTTATCCTGATAATCGTGTTATATTGTATATTTTTTGCATATTTCCTTATCCTGATAATGATGTTATATTGTATATTTTTTGTATATTTCCTTTTCCTGATAATTATGTTATATTGTATATTTTTTGTATATTTCCTTTTCCTGATAATTATGTTATATTGTATATTTTTTGTATATTTCCTTTTCCTGATAATCGTGTTATATCGTATATTTTTTGTTGTTGTAATTTCAAACCAAGGAGGTTGATATAGAAATACTGTAGTTAGAAAGTACCATTTCAAATTAAGAGTAAAACATGATATTAACAAAATAAAATTTTAAAAAAATTCTGCTTCAGTTTGCAATGTAATTTTAAACTGACTTTTTAATCACAAACTAAAGATTTTAGTTTAGTGTGATACTTTAACATCATACCATGAAAACTAAATGTATCGCTTCTGGGTGATAAATGCAATGTAAGACAATACTGCTAACAAAGTTCAGGAATCTACTTGTTTTAAAATAAGTAAGATATTCATTTAATTAAAGTCATTTTTCAAAATATACCATCCTGCCACAACAATTTACATTTTGCAGTGGTATAAAATTAAATTTTGCAGTGGCATCACATCAAATTAGAGATAGTATTGTGTAGTAATGTAAAACCTGTACTCACAGTCAGTTTTGCGTTTGTAAAGCGACCTCACAACCTTTGCACTTCCAAATCTCTTGAACTTGCGCTTCACATTGGAATAAAACCACTCGCAGGACTGATTCGATAATTCTCTGAAAAAAAAATAAATAAATAAAATATGAAAACAAAACAGATTTTGTTATTCCAGCAACAGCACGATTCAGAATGACGACTACATTTGTATTTTCTCCAAATTTGTTCACGGTGATTATGTTCAGTTGTATAACACAGAATAAACACATCTTTTGATTTCAAAGCATTAAATACTAATTCTGTCAAAAGAATATTTAACATTCCTAATATATCATTCCTAATATATCATTCCTAATATATCATTCCTAATATATCATTCAATCCAGACTAGACTAGTCTGTATTTATATATATATATATATATATATATATATATATATATATATATATATATATATATATATATATATATATATATATATATATATATATATATATATATATATATATATATATACACATATACACATACATACATACATACATACATATACATACACACATATACATATACATATACATATACATATACATATACATATACATATACATATACATATACATATACATATACATATACATATACATATACATATACATATACATATACATACACATATACATATACATATACATACACATATACATATACAAAGACTTTCATGACTGAGCTTCAGCCCACAATGACGTATGCACACAGCATTTAAAAAGGTTCATAAGGGATGGTAACCATCAAAAGGTTTTAGGAAATTGACAAAATCTTACTTAAAAGGTGTGAAAACATGCTTTGCATATTTGTTTTTTTACCCTTTCAGTTGTCAGTTCTGAAGAATGCCAAAAAGCCAGTGGCTATGCCTAATGTATTGCTTTCTAACTGCTGTTAGTTTTGCCCATGGTCCACTATGTTAGTTTCTATGCTATGTTTACCACGCTTAACATTTCAAGGTGACAAAGTTAAGATATTGTTTCACATTTACGGGAATAGCCAGAGAAACTGGAAATTAATTCAGTTGCATTTATTCATCTCCAATGTACATGTACTTTTTAACAAACAGAAGTCATGCAGTCATGTATGATAAAATCATGCATTGCAGGATAAAGTCATGCAGGATAAAGTCATGCAGGATAAAATCATGCAGGATAAAATCATGCATGATAAAGTCATGCAGGATAAAGTCATGCATGATAAAGTCACGCAGGATAAAGTCATGCAGGATAAAGTCATGCAGGATAAAGTCACGCAGGATCAAGTCACGCAGGATAAAGTCATGCAGGGTAAAGTCATGCAGGACAAAGTTATGCAGGATAAAGTCATGCATGATAAAGTCACGCAGGGTAAAGTCATGCAGGATAAAGTCATGCATGATAAAGTCATGCATGATAAAGTCACACAGGATAAAGTCATGCAGGATAAAGTCATGTATGATAAAGTCATGCATGATAAAGTCACACAGGATAAAGTCATGCATGATAAAGTCATGCATGATATAATCATACAGGATAAAATCATGCAGGATAAGGTCATGTAGGATAAAGTCATACAGGATAAAGTCATGCAGGATAAAGTCATGCAGGATAAAGTCATACAGGATAAAGTCATGCAGGATAAAGTCATGCAGGATAAAGTCATACAGGATCTGTGCCTGACAGTTTCCATCTTTTATGAACCTCATATATTTTAAGGCCTGAGTGCCCACACAGGGACTGGAATTACATTTTAAATCGTACAATTTTTGCAAACTTGCCAATCCTAAAATTCCCAAATAAAGACTTCTCGGTCAGAAAAGCAAGTTTCTTGCTTGAGGTGTCACCTGCATTGCAAGTTATACCAGTGCCTATTGTTCTCAGCAAACATGTGAAAATTATTTTTATTCCTGTCCCACCACTTATCTACAACACAGAGCACACACTTTTGTGGGGCTACATTTCACTGCTTATCATTCATAATATGTGAATATTAATGACAAGTATTGTTTGTTTGGTATATTAGCCGAAAGCCCCCTGTCACGAGACTAAGCCAAGATTTATGTATGATCATGCCTAAGATTTCATCATTTACAAGTACTTCCCCACCACCCCCCTCTCCCCACCATCCCCTACTCCCCACCATCCCCCCGTCTCCCCACTATCCCCCTCTCCCCATCATCCCCACTCCCCACCATCCCCCTCTCCCCACCATCCCCTCCTCCCCCCGTCTCCCCACTATCCCCCTCTTCCCACCATCCCCCACTCCCCACCATCCACCACTCCCCACCATCCCCCTCTCCCCACCATCCCCCTCTCCCCATCCTCCACACCACCCCCCTCTCTCCACCATCCCCCATTCCTCACCACCCCCCTCTCCCCACCATCCCCCTCTCCCCATCCTCCCCACCACCCCCCTCTCTCCACCATCCCCCTCTCCCCACCATCCTCCCTTCCACACCACTTCCCACCATCCCCCACTCCCCATCATCCACCACATCTCTTGATATTGTCCCTCACCTCTGCTTGATGCAGACGTCGCACTCGTACTGTTTCTCTGTACTGTTGTATTTGCTGCAGTCCTTGCATATGAAATGTTTACAGTGCATACACTGCAGCTTCTGGTTGAAGATAAAAAAGAAGCGCGAGAAGCAGCGCATACAACAGTTATCATTGAACTGCTTCTGCTTCGTGAGAATCGTCGACTTGGTGTCTTCATCCCGGATTTCTTCCTCAATTTTACTGCAAAGAGAAAAATATAAACAACTCTTTAAAAAGTTTAACAAGAAATTATCAAAACATGAGATTTTTGTGGTTCCCTCCTCTCTCACAATAAAATACATATTTGTCTTAAAATTATCTCCAAATAAATGTTTTATATTTATTATGGTTATTTGATGGATTTCAAAGGGATGCCCAGAGTAGTGGTTAGTGTGTCCGCTTCAGAGGAGAGGTTGGGGGTTCAAACCTTGGTGGCATTTAGGAAATGTCGCCTAAAAGAGACGTCACAAACGAAAATTCTTTCACCGGCTTTGCAAATAATCTATCTATCTCTGCATGAGATTTTATCTTGCAGTGTCATTTGTAAGTAAAAAATATAAGAAAACTAATTCATTCCAACAAAGATAACGTCAGGTAAATTAGACTATTATTCAAAATGGCAACCTATAGCTTAGTCAAAATATCTATCAGTGATAGAACTAGCATAATAGAGCTGTATTGCCTTGACCATCACTCCCTCCCCACCATCCAACTAATGTAAAGAAAAGAACTGTGACTAAAATACGTGGCTGAATCTGACAGAATGATGATCAATGTCCAAGGCATAGAATCTGAACTTTGTATTGTGTCAAAGGTGAGAATATAGAAAAAGCCAATTTTCTTGTTAGTGTAACCTAGGCCACAATTTAGTGTGTAAACAGTGCTTCAGGTGTAATGTCAGATCACAAGACAGGCGCTGCTTTGATGCTGCCATTGTGGGCCTTTAAGTGGAACTGAAAGGTCCTGTCAGTATGACCTTGTTTTACATTCAGTCTCTACCAGACCTCTGTGCGATCATGCATAGACGTAGACTTTAAGTGGAACTGCAAGGTCCTATCTATCATCATGACCTTGTTTTACATTCAGTCTCTACCAGATCTCTGTGCGATCATGCATAGACGTAGACTTTAATAGAACTGCGAGGTCCTATCTATCATCATGACCTTGTTTTACATTCAGTCTCTACCAGATCTCTGTGCGATCATGCATAGACGTAGACTTTAATAGAACTGCGAGGTCCTATCTATCATCATGACCTTGTTTTACATTCAGTCTCTACCAGACCTCTGTGCGATCATGCATAGACGTAGACTTTAAGTGGAACTGCGAGGTCCTATCTATCATCATGACCTTGTTTTATATTCAGTCCCTGCCAGACCTCTGTGCGATCATGCATAGACATGACCAAATGAGGTTTGGTTGTGTGATACCATCTCACTGCACCATCCATGACAAAACAGTGACTTACAACCAATCATGTTTGTTAAAATGGTCACAAGCAACATTCTGACGTTAACTTATGTGATCACTTTTGTGCCTGACCAAAATGGTGTTTGGGGAAAACTGTTAAATCTCCTACTAGTGTTAGGTAATAAAAGTGGCAGAAATTCTAACCTTTGTGTTTGTTTTGATCTTATAGAACTCAGAAGTTATTTTGGAATTGATACTTATCAGATTTTAATATAACTCTGCACCCATCTTGCACCTGTTAAATTATTTATAACTTTAACTAATATCAATATGGACATAAATTGAAGATTTAACAATGCGATTTGTATGCAATATTGGAATTTGCAATCAGAATCCAAAATTATTGAAAAAAGGGTTGTTGTTTTCTAGCATTCCAGAGTTCCATCCATGTACCCTAAGTTGTACTATGGCAATATCATATAACATTTACTTAGGGAATTAAATCCTCCATTTTAATCTTTGGTCTAAAATTTAAATATAGGTACAGATTTGAATGTGGGAGTATGCTAATTTGCTGTATGACAGATATGTACAAAATTAAAGTGTCAAGTTGTCATTTAATGATTTCAACTTGAAACCTGCTGAAAAGAACATTTTATGGGTCTATAATTTCCAGGTTGAACCCAAATATAGAACACTGCCAATGAGCATAGTTATTTGTCAGTTGTAACCAAGCAACTATATGGTCACACATAAACATGACCAAAGTAGGTCACAAAGGGCCATCATGTGATCATATCACATGCAAGAAGGCACACGTGACCATATAGAGTCACACAACAGCTGTGCGTGACCACATATTGGTGTTATGTGACTTTCACAGTTCAGGTTTATGAGTGACCATATAGTTGTTTGGCTGGAACTACTTTTAGTGGATGATGCTGAACCCTTTATTCATTTTTGTCCTTTAATCTGGGACACCCTTTCGTTCCTTTATCCACCGGACAGGGTTCACCAACCCTCCCCCACCAAGACTGGGTACTGGTAAACAACCCCCCCCTCAGGTATCAGCTAAGTGTTTTAAAAACACCTCTACCATCACAAAAATCTCTCACCTTATGTCAAGCTCTTCAAAAATATTGTGCAACATTTTTTGTAATTGCCATTAAGTTTGGTCTCAGTTTCTTATAGAAGTTACATAACATGCTTAATACAGCATGTGACTTGCTCTCTCCAAATGGTTATATGGCCATACAGGTTAATATTAGGATTTTTAAGTTGGAAGTTTATTTGTATACAAGCTGCTCTAGCCATGCTGTAGATAGCTTGATATGTATTGCAACTTCATATGAACAGAAGCTAATCTATCCATGAGGTTGATGAAGAGCTTGATATATAGTGTGACATTTTATGTCTGCAAGCTAATCTAGCCATGAGGTTGATGAAGAGCTTGATATATAGTGTGACATTTTATGTCTGCAAGCTAATCTAGCCATGAGGTTGATGAAGAGCTTGATATATAGTGTGACATTTTATGTCTGCAAGCTAATCTAGCCATGAGGTTGATGAAAAGCTTGATATATAGTGTGACATTTTATGTCTGCAAGCTAATCTAGCCATGAGGTTGATGAAGAGCTTGATATATAGTGTGACATTTTATGTCTGCAAGCTAATCTAGCCATGAGGTTGATGAAGAGCTTGATATATAGTGTGACATTTTATTGTCTGCAAGCTAATCTAGCCATGAGGTTGATGAAGAGCTTGATATATAGTGTGACATTTTATGTCTGCAAGCTAATCTAGCCATGAGGTTGATGAAGAGCTTGATATATAGTGTGACATTTTATTGTCTGCAAGCTAATCTAGCCATGAGGTTGATGAAGAGCTTGATATATAGTGTGACATTTTATTGTCTGCAAGCTAATCTAGCCATGAGGTTGATGAAGAGCTTGATATATAGTGTGACATTTTATTGTCTGCAAGCTAATCTAGCCATGAGGTTGATGAAGAGCTTGATATATAGTGTGACATTTTATTGTCTGCAAGCTAATCTAGCCATGAGGTTGATGAAGAGCTTGATATATAGTGTGACATTTTATGTCTGCAAGCTAATCTAGCCATGAGGTTGATGAAGTGCTTGATATATAGTGTGACATTTTATGTCTGCAAGCTAATCTAGCCATGAGGTTGATGAAGAGCTTGATATATAGTGTGACATTTTATGTCTGCAAGCTAATCTAGCCATGTTGATAGATAGCTTGAATCAAGGTCAATAAATAGCATGACTTGCTATTTTGACCACTGAAATAGCCTACAGATTGGTAGAACATTTGCCTTGAGACCCAGGGATCTTGAGTTTGAATCCTGGCCAGTTATTGTAAAGCACTGTAAACAGCCATTGTCTGCTATCAGCACTAAAATGCTTCTTACTGAGTGCCTGTATATGACCATACATGACTGCCATATTCAAGGTCATGCCAGGTACCTTGAGTTTCACTGGACCTTCTCACTGGTCTGTAATTCATTCTAGCCTATTGTTGCATATGCTCATAAATCATGCTTAAATCCTGAGGAACTTTGTGGTCCCATATAACCTTTCAAACCATTTATTTCTGTTAATTTATAGTGTCCTTTATATAAAATGAAAAACTATGTGGTAAATAGAGTTGATTAAGTGTCCCTACTCTTCTTCTGGCATTTTAGCATATCTTGGATTTAAACATTGAAAATAGAATGAGCAATTACAAGAAGCGAGCTAACATGCAATTTTTCAGAGACATCATTCCAGATTTTTCAAGAAAATCACCAACTGATCATTTTTAGCGAAGAAGACATTTCATAATCAGATGGGCTAGAAGACAATTCATAATCAGACGGGTTAGAAGACGATTCATAATCAGACGGGTTAGAAGACAATTCATAATCAGACGGGCTAGAAGACAATTCATAATCAGATGGGCTAGATGACAATTCATAATCAGACGGGTTAGAAGACAATTCACTCGGCAAATCGCAAGATAGATCGGCTAGAAGACAATTCATGATCAGACGGGCTAGAAGACAATTCATAATCAGATGGGCGAGAAGACAATTCATAACCAGACGGGCTAGAAGACAATTCATAATCAGACGGGCTAGAAGACAATTCATAATCAGACAGGTTAGAAGACAATTCATAATCAGACGGGCTAGAAGACAATTCATAATCAGACGGGATAGAAGACAATTCATAATCAGATGGGTTAGAAGACAAATCATAATCAGATGGGTTAGAAGACAATTCATAACCAGACGGGATAGAAGACAATTCATAACCAGACGGGATAGAAGACAATTCATAACAAGACGGGCTAGAAGCCAATTCATAACCAGACGGGATAGAAGCCAATTCATAACCAGACGGGCTAGAAGACAATTCATAATCAGATGGGTTAGAAGACAAATCATAATCAGATGGGTTAGAAGACAATTCATAACCAGACGGGATAGAAGACAATTCATAACCAGACGGGATAGAAGACAATTCATAACAAGACGGGCTAGAAGCCAATTCATAACCAGACGGGATAGAAGACAATTCATAACCAGACGGGCTAGAAGACAATTTATAACAAGATGGGCCAGTAAAATCTGGCCTTATGAAAGCATGAGGTGAAATATTATGGAAATTTTGACACAGATATTGATAAAACCTTAAATGATCCTGTTTACCCACTGCAGATTAGGTCTCAAACATATCTATATTGCCAAACACAGATTAAAGTTTTTTTAGGATATGAAAAAGACAAAAGTCCATTTCTGAGGTGAGGTGAGCGTTACATAACAAATCATATTCTATCTATAATACAGAAAAACTCAGGAGAAAATGTGTCATAACAAGGTCTGTGCTTAACTTATAACTTTGCCAGGTAAAATATGGAAATAAGAATTAAAATTATTTCTATGTGAAATTTATTTTGAAAGGATGCCCAGGGCAGAGAATTATAGGCATATTTTGTAATAGTGGAATTACGTTAAAGTTATCAAAAAAGAAAAATATTAATCTCCTTAAAGCTTTTCAATGTCAGGCCTTTATCATGTATTGGATGGCACTGCAGATCTAAGTATATTTGTGGCACAAATATATACAGACCGAGCACTGTTTGCCCTATTACTGCAGCCGCTTTTGTGGCCAGTTTTTCTTCACTTGACATATCACGAGTCAACACGGTTTCTTGCAAACAGATTAACGGAATGGACCACTGGAAAAATATTTGTGGGCATGTAAGTAAACAAAAACTGCACTATTATACCATCCAGATATGCTATAATGTTAGGCAAATGTAATTCACTCCTTATCAGATTCTAATAAAATCAAACAGCATGAAATGTTACATCATTGGTATGTGTTGTAGAGTACAGAAGTTCTCAAATCATACGAATGTAGCATAATTTTCTGGGGTCCTGATATCTATCTCACATTAAATCAAATTATCTATTGACGTGAGGACCGTGGGTTTTGATTATATGTTGCCAGTCAATTATTTCAGTGCAAAGTATTTATAATGAATGTTTTTTGCTGTAACTGATAAAAAATAAACTTTATACTGGCCTTGTGAAGGCCCTGTGATATCACACCTTAAGGGCTTCTTGTCACATTTGAAAGGCTTTGTGATGTCACACCTGAAAGACCCTGTGATGTCACACCTGAAAGACCCTGTGATGTCACACCTGAAAGACCCTGTGATGTCACACATGGAAGACCCTATGATGTCACACCTAAAAGGATTCATGGTGTCACACCTGAAAGGCTTAATGATGTCACATCTGAAAGGCTTCATGATGTCACACCTGAAAGGCTTCATGATGTCACACCTGAAAGGCTTCATGATGTCACACCTAAAAGGCTTCATGATGTCACACCTGAAAGGCTTCATGATGTCACACCTAAAAGGCTTCATGATGTCACACCTGAAAGGCTTCATGATGTCACACCTAAAAGGCTTCATGATGTCACATCTGAAAGGCTTCATGATGTCACACCTGAAAGGCCTTGTGCTGAACAGACTTGTGATGTCACATCTGAACAAGGTTTAAATGCACAAGCCTAGAGACTCAGACTATAAGAAACACTGTCAGGTAAAAATGTCCTGATTAATTAGTGGATGGTACAACACAACTATGGCACAGGGAATCACCTATTGGAAAATACCGTGTTTGGTTGAGCACATGTCTTGTGTTTGTGTGATTTGTCATTAAAGTAGTGGGATTCATCACTTTGATTCGGGCTAGTGCAATTTTCCACTTACAGGCCAGACTGTTTAGTAGCCCCACAAGTATTTGACCCAGACTGCTGACAAAAAACATGAAGAGAAGGTGAACTGCACAAAGCAAAAACAAAATGTAATCTCCCACTATTAAATGTGTGAAAATCCTATACTCTACGTCATCCCCATATCAGTTACCCAAACCACACTCAAGGAACTGATTAATTGAAAACCTTATATATTTTACAGGATAAGACAGCAGTTAAAAAATAGTGAATTAAACGTTTATGGTTTGAAAAGAACATTCTGCGCAATGCCCTGATGCCATTTATGAACAGGACCAAGCTGCAATGCCATCCCTGGTATAATAGTATACATGAGGACACCCATTAGCAATGATTGCCTTGGCCTCACACAGATAGGATCATATGGCAAAACACATGTTCCTTTTTCTGAATGTTGCACGGCTCCCCGCGTCACTGACCCCTCATATTCACCCCAGTTGTTTTTTAAAATCAATTATGTTATTGTGATGAGCAATTTTCGGTCTGATTCAGGTAATATATAATAAATGTAGAATCCATAGCAACATAATCAAATAAATACAAACAAGAAATAATATTACAAAAAATCCTGAGGATTGCAATTCTCAAATA
The DNA here is from genome assembly GCA_949316495.1 of Amphiduros pacificus. Lineage (NCBI taxonomy): Eukaryota > Metazoa > Annelida > Polychaeta > Phyllodocida > Hesionidae > Amphiduros > Amphiduros pacificus. Next base: position 17,262,757 of record OX439011.1, on the reverse strand, counting down.
ACAAGCCTCTATATGACATGAATATAAACACGTTTTTTTTATAATATCATATAGCTTAAAAACAAACAAACAGAGCACAAAACAGTAAAATCTCCTCCATCATCTACACTTCACAGCTAATGCAGCTTCACCTAAACATTCACCCACCATGCAGTAGGCTAGGGTTTATCCAGGTGGGTTCTTTCAAAAGTCAATCTCTAAATGTTGAAGGTCCAAGACTCCGTACCAACTGTACCTCAAGACCTTTTGCCATGCTGTGTGGTATCAAAGATGGATATCTGCCACTGGCATGTTTTTTCATTCTAACTACTGCCCTATTACTGGTTATTAGCAGTCTGGGTTACTGTTATATTGTCTTGGTGATTAGGCAAAAGGTTCTAGTTACTCTTCAAAAGGATGGTGCATTATGTTCTGGTGACAGGCTTCTATCTGGCCCAATACTGCCTAAAAGTGCAGAAAACAGTCTTTAATATAAACAAACAAATAATAAATCCTTGCCTCTACAAGTGTGCAGTCACCCTATGACCAGTGGGTAAGTGGCTGGTGGTGGGCCATCATGCTTATCACACTGAACATATAATAGCCATGTGGGAGCAAATAATACAATAATCATCACGTCCTCTGCCTGGAGTGTGCCCTGCTATGAGGTAGCCATATACATGGGCCTGATAATGGACGTCGACCATGTATATATCATTGCTGCTCTCCTGTTTATCAAGCAGATGTAACACGATTGACACCTCACCTGGTTATCATCCATCAACACAAATCACATATATATATATATATACTACTACTAATGTCCATGATAACAGATTTTGGCCCAAGGCTGGGGGCACTGACATGGGTTCATCACATACCATTTGTAGTGTTGAGCCGTTAGTATTGTTATGAATGGTTGTAAGCAAACGTCATAATGAACTCAAATACAGCTCATGAGGTGCCTAAACATGATGTCACACAGCATCAAAATCAGGGCACAAAATCAGGGCAATGAGAACAGGTGTCATTACCTTGGTTGTAAATGAGGCTCCAATTCACTTTCCATAGAAAAATATTGGGGCAGTTACATTGGTATGAATATGTACATATCAGTAAATATATATATATATATATATATATATATATATATATCCTCATCTGGAGGGGCACTGAAAGGATATAGGTGAAGGCAGCTTGTGCACAGGTGAGAATCCCCATGTGGAGTGAGTCAGACAGAGATAGTCTTCCAGTCATCACGACTTTTGCACCTGAGAGTTCGCAGCTCTCTCTTATTCTAAATGTAAATACAAGCTGAAGTTAGCAGTTGATGTGGCAAAGTATCTTTATGGTCATGAGTAAGTATGACTGAATAAAGTCACACAGGTGTCTGCTGCTTCAGAAACAGTGACTTCTTTCAGTAATGCTTCAGAAACATCAGTGACTTCTTTCCGTCATGCTTCAGAAACATCAGTGACTTCTTTCCGTCATGCTTCAGAAACATCAGTGACTTCTTTCAGTAATGCTTCAGAAACATCAGTGGCTTCTTTCAGTAATGCTTCAGAAACATCAGTGACTTCTTTCCTTCACGCTTTAGAAACAGTGACTTTTTTTGGTCATGCTTTAGAAACATCAGCACTTGGCTTTTTTTTGGTCATGCTTTAGAAACATCAGTGACTTTTTTTGGTCATGCTTTAGAAACATCAGTGACTTTTTTTGGTCACGCTTTAGAAACATCAGTGACTTCTTTCAGCCAGTTTGTATTTTGCCTCAAAACCTCAATCAACAGACAAAAAATCAAGAGTCAAAACTTCATTAATATTTGTGTGGTCCAAGTGGTCCGAAATTGAATTTTGAAGTCCAATTTGTTGTCATGAAAATCTCAAAATTTCCAGAGTTTAGATTTTAAGTCCAATACACTCAAAATATAATTGACACAGAGAAAGGTAATCTTCACCATCACTCAAAATGGTCATTATAATTGTCATCCTAAAAGGTCAGTACATTAGTCAGGGGCAGGACCAAAAAAAGTCATTTAAAGGGTTTTTTTGTCATAACAAAAAAAGTCATTTAAAGGGTTTTTTTTGTCATAACAAATCAGTGGCACAAAACTGAATCAACTCCTACATGGGCATGCAAATTCTAGGCACTTTAACAGTGATGCCTCTTGTGCTTAAAATACTTGGCTGGTTTTGTGTTGGCAGGGGTCAGCCTGGTCGCCACATCAGCCTGGTCTAGATGCTTGCATCACGATCATGCAGCGGGTAGATATATGCCAAGACCTTGTATAATGAGTGCAGACACTGCGTTCATACAGAAACACTGGCCATGAAGATAAATCACTCAAAAGGCTTGCATCCACTTGAGCAAGCACATTTATCTATTGAACTAAGAAACTGGGAAAAAATTGAATATCTACCTAATGGCAAATTGCAATATAATTATATGATATGAAGTTTGTTTCTAATATTTCATAATAAACATTAATATTATGTTCTATAAATCAATATTAAGAAATAATGAAGGGTGCAATATATATCTGTGATGTTGTGAGTCTCGGGAGTAATAAACATACGTCCTTTGTCAACCCTAATGTAATCAGAGGGAGCAGCTTTATTGGGGATGGCAGTTAATATAACCCACCTGCCTCTGAATCTGATGGCAGTTAATATAACCTGCCTGCCTCTGAATCTGATGGCAGTTAATATAACCTGCCTGCCTCTGAATCTGATGGCAGTTAATATAACCCGCCTGCCTCTGAATCTGATGGCAGTGAATATAACCTGCCTGCCTCTGAATCTGATGGCAGTTAATATAACCTGCCTGCCTCTGAATCTGATGGCAGTTAATATAACCTGCCTGCCTCTGAATCTGATGGCAGTTAATATAACCTGCCTTCCTCTGAATCTGATGGCAGTTAATATAGCCTGCCTGCCTCTGAATCTGATGGCAGTGAATATAACCCACCTGCCTCTGAATATGATGGCAGTTAATATAGCCTGCCTGCCTCTGAATCTGATGGCAGTTAATATAACCTGCTTGCCTCTGAATCTGATGGCAGTTAATATAACCCACCTGCCTCTGAATCTGATGGCAGTTAATATAACCCACCTGCCTCTGAATCTGATGGCAGTTAATATAACCTGCCTGCCTCTGAATCTGATGGCAGTGAATATAACCCATCTGCCTCTGAATCTGATGGCAGTTAATATAACCCACCTGCCTCTGAATCTGATGGCAGTTAATATAACCCACCTGCCTCTGAATCTGATGGCAGTTAATATAACCCACCTGCCTCTGAATCTGATGGCAGTTAATATAACCCACCTGCCTCTGAATCTGATGGCAGTTAATATAACCCACCTGCCTCTGAATCTGATGGCAGTTAATATAACCCACCTGCCTCTGAATCTGATGGCAGTTAATATAACCTGCCTGCCTCTGAATCTGATGGCAGTGAATATAACCCACCTGCCTCTGAATCTGATGGCAGTTAATATAACCCGCCTGCCTCTGAATCTGATGGCAGTGAATATAACCTGCCTGCCTCTGAATATGATGGCAGTTAATATAACCTGCCTGCCTCTGAATCTGATGGCAGTTAATATAACCCACCTGCCTCTGAATCTGATGGCAGTTAAAATAGCCTGCCTGCCTCTGAATCTGATGGCAGTTAATATAACCCGCCTGCCTCTGAATCTATTGGCAGTTAATAAAGCCTGCCTGCCTCTGAATCTGATGGCAGTTAATATAACCTGCCTGCCTCTGAATATGGTGGCAGTTAATATAACCTGCCTGCCTCTGAATCTGATGGCAGTTAATATAACCCACCTGCCTCTGAATCTGATGGCAGTTAAAATAGCCTGCCTGCCTCTGAATCTGATGGCAGTTAATATAACCCGCCTGCCTCTGAATCTATTGGCAGTTAATAAAGCCTGCCTGCCTCTGAATCTGATGGCAGTTAATATAACCTGCCTGCCTCTGAATATGGTGGCAGTTAATATAACCTGCCTGCCTCTGAATCTGATGGCAGTTAATATAACCTGCCTGCCTCTGAATCTAATGGCAGTTAATATAACCTGCCTGCCTCTGAATCTGATGGCAGTTAATATAACCTGCCTGCCTCTGAATCTGATGGCAGTTAATATAACCCGCCTGCCTCTGAATCTGATGGCAGTGAATATAACCTGCCTGCCTCTGAATCTGATGGCAGTTAATATAACCTGCCTGCCTCTGAATCTGATGGCAGTTAATATAACCTGCCTGCCTCTGAATCTGATGGCAGTTAATATAACCTGCCTTCCTCTGAATCTGATGGCAGTTAATATAGCCTGCCTGCCTCTGAATCTGATGGCAGTGAATATAACCCACCTGCCTCTGAATATGATGGCAGTTAATATAGCCTGCCTGCCTCTGAATCTGATGGCAGTTAATATAACCTGCTTGCCTCTGAATCTGATGGCAGTTAATATAACCCACCTGCCTCTGAATCTGATGGCAGTTAATATAACCCACCTGCCTCTGAATCTGATGGCAGTTAATATAACCTGCCTGCCTCTGAATCTGATGGCAGTGAATATAACCCATCTGCCTCTGAATCTGATGGCAGTTAATATAACCCACCTGCCTCTGAATCTGATGGCAGTTAATATAACCCACCTGCCTCTGAATCTGATGGCAGTTAATATAACCCACCTGCCTCTGAATCTGATGGCAGTTAATATAACCCACCTGCCTCTGAATCTGATGGCAGTTAATATAACCCACCTGCCTCTGAATCTGATGGCAGTTAATATAACCCACCTGCCTCTGAATCTGATGGCAGTTAATATAACCTGCCTGCCTCTGAATCTGATGGCAGTGAATATAACCCACCTGCCTCTGAATCTGATGGCAGTTAATATAACCCGCCTGCCTCTGAATCTGATGGCAGTGAATATAACCTGCCTGCCTCTGAATATGATGGCAGTTAATATAACCTGCCTGCCTCTGAATCTGATGGCAGTTAATATAACCCACCTGCCTCTGAATCTGATGGCAGTTAAAATAGCCTGCCTGCCTCTGAATCTGATGGCAGTTAATATAACCCGCCTGCCTCTGAATCTATTGGCAGTTAATAAAGCCTGCCTGCCTCTGAATCTGATGGCAGTTAATATAACCTGCCTGCCTCTGAATATGGTGGCAGTTAATATAACCTGCCTGCCTCTGAATCTGATGGCAGTTAATATAACCTGCCTGCCTCTGAATCTAATGGCAGTTAATATAACCTGCCTGCCTCTGAATCTGATGGCAGTGAATATAACCTGCCTGCCTCTGAATATGATGGCAGTTAATATAGCCCACCTGCCTCTGAATCTGATGGCAGTTAATATAACCCACCTGCCTCTGAATCTGATGGCAGTTAATATAGCCTGCCTGCTTCTGAATCTGATGGCAGTTAATATAACCCGCCTGCCTCTGAATCTGATGGCAGTTAATATAACCCACCTGCCTCTGAATCTGATGGCAGTTAATATAGCCTGCCTGCTTCTGAATCTGATGGCAGTTAATATAACCCGCCTGCCTCTGAATCTGATGGCAGTTAATATAACCTGCCTGCCTCTGAATCTGATGGCAGTTAATATAACCTGCCTGCCTCTGAATCTGATGGCAGTTAAAATAGCCTGCCTGCCTCTGAATCTGATGGCAGTTAATATAACCCACCTGCCTCTGAATCTGATGGCAGTTAAAATAGCCTGCCTGCCTCTGAATCTGATGGCAGTTAATATAGCCTGCCTGCTTCTGAATCTGATGGCAGTTAATATAACCCGCCTGCCTCTGAATCTGATGGCAGTTAATATAACCCACCTGCCTCTGAATCTGATGGCAGTTAAAATAGCCTGCCTGCCTCTGAATCTGATGGCAGTTAATATAACCCACCTGCCTCTGAATCTGATGGCAGTTAATATAACCCACCTGCCTCTGAATCTGATGGCAGTTAAAATAGCCTGCCTGCCTCTGAATCTGATGGCAGTTAATATAACCTGCCTGCCTCTGAATCTGATGGCAGTTAATATAACCTGCCTGCCTCTGAATCAGGAGCCAGGGACCCGCATCACTGACATGCAGCCAGGCCTGCCCAGACTCCCCGTCTCCACATCACAATACCTGCCACAATCTGACCTCGAAGGTCACTTCAGTAGCCACATATGCAAAATATTAACACTGCATATGGGAAATATTAACACTGCCTATGGGAAATATTAACACTGCATATGGGAAATATTAACACTGCCTATGGGAAATATTCACACTGCACATGGGAAATATTAACACTGCATATGGGAAATATTAACACTGCATATGGGAAATATTAACACTGCCTATGGGAAATATTAACACTGCCTATGGGAAACATTAACACTGCCTATGGGAAATATTAACACTGCCTATGGGAAATATTAACACTGCACATGGGAAATATTAACACTGCACATGGGAAATATTAACACTGCCTATGGGAAATATTAACACTGCCTATGGGAAATATTAACACTGCATATGGGAAATATTAACACTGCCTATGGGAAATATTCACACTGCACATGGGAAATATTAACACTGCATATGGGAAATATTAACACTGCCTATGGGAAATATTCACACTGCATATGGGAAATATTAACACTGCACATGGGAAATATTAACACTGCATATGGGAAATATTAACACTGCACATGGGAAATATTAACACTGCATTTGGGAAATATTTACACTGCATATGGGAAATATTAACACTGCATATGGGAAATATTTACACTGCCTATGGGAAATATTAACACTGCCTATGGGAAATATTAACACTGCCTATGGGAAATATTAACACTGCATATGGGAAATATTAATGCTGAAGATGGGAAATATTAACACTGCATATGGGAAATATTAATGCTGAATATGGGAAATATTAACACTGCCTATGGGAAATATTAACACTGCCTATGGGAAATATTGACACTGCATATGGGAAATATTAATGCTGCATATGGGAAATATTAACACTGTATATGGGAAGTTACTCCTCATTATCAAAGATAATTTTTTGGATTTTAACAAGGTCATATTATATAATATCACAAATTTTGACAAGGTCATATATGTTAAATGTTTTTTTCCCCGACAAGGTCAGCTCCTCAATATCAGACATCCTAAAAAGGTCCATTGTTCCAATGTTATTCCACCTGATAAGGTCATTCTACATAAAGTTATTTGATCCAAAACATCTTTCAAAATGTAAAATATAACCATCCAGACCTACATGTGAGGTCATAATGTCCATAGAAGAATTCCTAAGGTCATTATTTACATATGATAAGTGGCATCAGTCTTCAAAAGGTCATTCCGTGTAATATCACAATAAGTAAAATGTCATCATACACCAATATAACATTCCACAAAATAGAAATATATGCATTTCAATAAGGTCATCCATAACACTGCCTCTAGCAGAAAGGGCATTCCACAAGTTGGACCAGTCTATAGGGCAACCGCAGGTCCTGACATGGGCCTCAGCTCATATGGGATATTGCATCATGAATTCAATGCTGACATGGCTGGGAATCACGATAAATGTCTGTAGCGTTCGGTCAAACTTGTGCTCTTGCTAACGTTAATTATGACCAAGTTGATCAATTACGTACACTAAGACATTTACAAACTGGGACGGCAAGAGAGAACTTTATGTATTCTCTCTCAATCTCCATAATAAGTTCTTCAGTCAAGTCAGGAAATCTCATTGATCATGCAAGTCAAGTAAGGTGAGTCAGATATGGCCAGGTTCCATCAGTTGGAGGCAAATATTTATTTGGTCATGCATATAATGCATGACTAACCCTTATGCGTGACCATCAGGTGACCTCAGCTGTCATTCCCAGTGTTTGAGTGACATTATTTGGTCATGCATATGAGGTCGTGAGGTCATACATGACCTAATTATGTCATGTTTATGCATGATCAACTAGATATAAATAGAATCATGCTAAATGCTGTCTGTTGCGCTTCATATCTAACCAGGCGGAACTAAATATTTTGTTCTTCCCCCCTGCATATCTATGACAATTATACCAGTATGGCTTACATGTGAATCCATTTGATCATTCACAATTGTTACATTGTACCATTTGATTAAGCACAGTAAAGTTATGACTAAAAATCTGATTAAATACATATTTGGCTCATATTGAACTGGTTCGAGTCTGGGAGGCTGCTATATATACAGTGCACATATTGATATCTTTCCCTGGCTGTTTGTGATATATACAGTGAATATATTGATATCTTGCCCTGGCTGTTTGTGATATATACAGTGAACATATTGATATCTTGCCCTGGCTGTTTGTGATATATACAGTAAACATATTGATATCTTTCCCTGGCTGTTTGTGATATATACAGTGAACATATTGATATCTTGCCCTGGCTGTTTGTGATATATACAGTGAACATATTGATATCTTGCCCTGGCTGTTTGTGATATATACAGTAAACATATTGATATCTTTCCCTGGCTGTTTGTGATATATACAGTGAACATATTGATATCTTTCCCTGACTGTTTGTGATATAAACAGATAACATATTGATATCTTTCCCTGATTGTTTGTGATATATACAGTGAACATATTGATATCTTTCCCTGATTGTTTGTGATATATACAGTGAACGTATTGATATCTTTCCCTGGCTGTTTGTGATATATACAATAAACATATTGATATCTTTCCCTGGCTGTTTGTGGTATATACAGTGAACATATTGATATCTTTCCCTGACTGTTTGTAATATAAATAGCACTTAGCACTATGCCTGGGGTTTTCCACAAACACCTGCCAAAAAAAGCAAACTTTTGTTCTCAAGATTGATTCAAGTTTTAAGCTTACACATTAATTTAATTTGAATTTTTTCCAAATTAAGTCCAAAAGAATTTTCTGCCCAGGATGGTTTGGCACTTTTTGAAATTCTAAGTTAATTTGGTCAAATGATGAGTCTGTCTTAGGACATGTCTTTGATTTGCCTTGTATGTTGACCTCTACATCTTTCATTGATAAAGAGAAGCACAAGTTAAGTGTGCCCAAATCACAATAGCGAGTCTTAGAAGCAATCAGACCCAATATCTATGCACATAGAACAAACAGCCTTCAAACAGCCCTCAAACAGCCCTCAAACTGATCTTCAGCTTGAGCTAAAATGACAGAGATTAACATATATCTATCTGATATAAAATGACAGAGATTGACATATATCTATCTGATATAAAATGACAGAGATTGACATATATCTATCTGATATAAAATGACAGAGATTGACATATATCTATCTGATATAAAATTACAGAGATTGACATATAATCTGATATAAAATGACAGAGATTGACATATAATCTGATATAAAATGACAGAGATTGACATATATCAATCTGATTAAAAAGAAACTGAAATAATTTCTGCAACTTGCATTATTCTATTTTGTTTTTTAATATACATGTAGAGCGTATACATGTATGTGTATAACTCTTACCTATTATCCTAAAAACTGCACAAGTTGGCAAGAAATTGGAAAAGACCATTGCAGCTTCCATGTTGGAAAAACCTGCTTACATCAGATTTATAAGGATAGACAAATATATATATAAATATAAGTCGCTCATTCATTGTAACCCTGAATAGCTTTTTCGGATGTATGCCAGGTTCCCCTCAATTTGGCAGCAGAAAATACAAATCCCATTCGGATTTTAATCACAGAAGTGCACAGAGATTAATACCAGATGGACGGGCCGAAGCACCAACGCCATCATCCAAGAACACGTGTAGTGTCAGCACTTTGGCAATCCATCACCCTTGTTGCCCATGGCAACCATTAACAGTGGTGTCCATGGCAACAATTATACATGTACATGTGGAAGTACACTCATTTCTTTTCATTCATTTAAATATGTTTTTCAGAAACAAATAGTTCATGACCAAATAAGGTACAGATACAAATAGTTCATGACCAAATATGGTACAGATACAAATAGTTTATAACCAAATAAGGTATAGATACAAATAGTTTATAACCAAATAAGGTATAGATACAAATAGTTTATGACCAAATATGGTACAGATACAAACAGTTCATGACCAAATAAGGTATAGATACAAATAGTTTATGACCAAATAAGGTACAAATACAAATAGTTCATGACCAAATAAGGTATAGATACAAATAGTTTATGACCAAATACGGTACAGATACAAACAGTTCATGACCGAATAAGGTGATTTTATATTTCAGCACATTACGATTAAATGAGCAAATTAAAATATTTCTTCATAACTCAATGTAACTCCCGGTAAAAACAAAGTTTAAATCTCTGTGAACTCAGTACCAACTTATTCCAGTTTATTGGCATGCATTGCCCAGGATGCATCACTCTCGTAACAATAGCTTCCTGTCACAGCATCTCAGGTCAAAGGTCAAGTAATTAAAATTTGTTTCTGCTACCAAGTCATGCTCACACAATCAAAAGCCTGTCACTCTCTTTTTGGCAGCTTTTCTTGATGGATTTAAAACTTTCATGCAAGACTGATCATACAAAACCTCCCACCAATAAGCTTATGATGATGTCTGCCAAAAATAACACATCCTTTCTCCCCGAGTCAGTCTCTATGATAAACTCCAGCCTAGAATTGTCCCTAAATTTCAATCCTCACGTCAGCATGTCAGCATCCACCAATCTTAATGCACTCTCACAACATAAGCAAATCAATATACTTTCTATTTCATATTCATTTTCATATGTTTTAAAATATAATTGTCATTTTCATCATTGTATTTCTTGTGTAAACAGCAATTTGGTTTTGTTTAAGATCAAGGTCTAGCATATTTATCTTGAAAATCAATTCTCACGGCCTGAGTGGGCCGTGCTGCCACCTGCCACCTTTGCAGATGTGCATGACGACTCATATTTGAATCAGTTCATCACCCCCCATAACTGCCTTTCTATTATTCTCAAGATTACATTTCTCTTCATTTTTTTCTGTATATGCATTTGTTTAAAAAATATTAACATATTCATTCCCTTTGCAGAATACGGAATGGTGGTCAAATCAGCTGTCATGTCTTCACACCTGTCCCAGCATGCATTGTACAAGACACAAGTGAAACATTCCCTTTACATTCCATTTACTTAAACATTATCTTTACATTACCTTTACATTTCATCATTTATAGAAGTATCTTTTGCATTTGGAGACAAAATATATTTTTAAATATAATTGATGCATAAACATTACCAATAAGGGTCTTGCGCAAGTTTGAGTCATGTTAATGTGGGACCATAAAGATGTTTCCACATTCTGCACATTCCATTGAAAGTTGAAGAGTTTTCTTGAAAATGTTCCCAAAACATTTCACACTTTGAAAGGGCAAAATCTAATCTGTACAAAGCTTTCTAAATCTGGTCCCTGGATCTAAGTCTCAATGCCAACATTTTATTTCCACCTTTTGGCAAACGATCTAGATAGTTGACAATAAGCTGCCCAAAGAGGGCGCTGCAAAAGCATATATTCGAAAAAGCAGCAAGTGATTGCATTGTCTAAATTTTATTGGCATTCTGGGGTATGGTTTGTGTATTGCTGAACATAAAAACAACAAAAGTTAATTTTGGTTCTATACCGATATTGTTGTACAGTCTGCTTTTTGTGAGGGGCATCCCTGAAACTAGCAAATGAAAGCAGCAATGATAAAAAACAGTATGCCTGTAACGCAAGTTATGCAATATAGAACTTCTCAATAAAATACCAAGGTCTTTATTTAGTTGATATCTGGCTATAAAATAAAATCTATTTATTACTCCTTATCTGCATAAAACTGGATTGAAACAGGTTCAAATTCACAACAAACAAGCAAGCTTCCTACAGGATTAATTTAGAAAGATTTATAATAATAATAATAATAATAATATAATAATAATAATAATGATTTATATAGCGCTATACCAGACCAGGTCTGCTCAAAGCGCTTTATATGTAATTCTGTTCATTTAAGAAAAATTCCTTTATCTAATTTTTCATTGAAGCATCTTTTATGTGTAAATTAACTGTCTTTTAATATAAGTATATGTGAAAAATAACAGTGGAATTATTTGGTAAAATGCAGGGATAAAATATTTGTTTTAAACTATTGCTTAAAAGGTTATAAATACAGACACAACATTCGTGAAATCACACACGAGGCAGAAATGCATTGTTTGAATAATGGCATTAACACAAGATATAAAATTGATGAATTAAAGAAAGGCATTTGAAAAATAGCAAAGTAAAAAGCTAAATTGTAAATCTTTATTATATTGCACTATTTACAGCATTTCATGTTCAATATTATCAGATTGATTTTTCAAAACATATTTGACCCAATTTCCACACTATAAGAAAACAAGGATTATCTTGTGGTTGTAATATTGTTCTAGTTTCAGGTGTAGTAAATGGGTTGAATATGTTTTTGTGTTTTTTAATGTTTGATCAGTCAGTTCCAAACATCTATGTGTTCACGCAAATTCATCTTTCAAGAAGTCTAGGTCTTTATATTGTCATGAACTTGTCTGATCAAATAAATGTTTGTCTCTGTTGAATTTTGACCAAAAAAGTATGTACAAAATGTAAGCGGTGATTATGCAAAAACTGAACAACAATAGTGATCAATTAAAAAGAAACCATTATTCTAATTTCAGCTAGATTTAGCAGTGTTTATACTCAGTGTTTTCAAAGTTTTCGTGCTGATCATGCTGTCCTAAATAATTCTCTTTTGGACTGAAAATAAAAACATGGAAAAAGTGCAAATCATCGCTGCTGTGATGCCACAAGAGGAAAAAATAACTGATTTAAAAAAAGGATATCACACAGTATATACACCAGGAATGATGTTTATAGGGATGAATACCAACAATCTAGGCATCTTTGATAGAATCAAATTCAATTATCATTCTTATCTTAAACATTTAAGATACCCAATGGAAACAAATATATGATATTTTCAGTATTCCGTGGTTCTAATTTAAAATAATTAAGGAATCCTTCAGGTCTGATTTACAATATTAAGGCATCCTCTATGCAATAATTTAGGCATCTCTTGTGTCTGATAAACAATAGTTAAGGCATCTCACAAGTCAGATATACAATAATTAAGGCATCTAATGGGTCTTTTATGCAATAATGTAGGCATTCCACCCGTGACCTTATACACAATATATGAGCTTGTTATACAATATGGTTTTAATTGTAACACATTTTAGCATCACAATCATTAAGGTATTTCAGATCATTCTATATGGTTGTCTGGGGTCACATTCATGTGGCTGTAAATTATGCCACAACTTTGAATAAGTTTATCCCAAGGTTTCACTCAAGACCAATGTAAATCATTCAAAATATACATCTTAAATAAAAATAATTTTACTCCCTGATGCTGGTCATCATGTCCAGAGGACATTTACTCTGTAGGTCATTTACTCTGTAGGACATTTACTCTGTAGGTCATTTACTCTGTAGGTCATTAACTCTGTAGGACATTTACTCTGTAGGACATTTACTCTGTAGGTCATTAACTCTGTAGGACATTTACTATGTAGGTCATTTACTCTGTAGGACATTTACTCTGTAGGACATTTACTCTGTAGGACATTTACTCTGTAGGTCATTAACTCTGTAGGACATTTACTCTGTAGGGCATTTACTCTGTAGGGCATTTACTCTGTAGGGCATTTACTCTGTAGGGCATTTACTCTGTAGGACATTTACTCTGTAGGGCATTTACTCTGTAGGGCATTTGCTCTGTAGGTCATTTACTCTACAGGACATTTACTCTGCAGGGCATTTACTCTGGGACATTTACTCTGTAGGACATTAACTCTGTAGGTCATTTACTTTACAGGACATTTACTCTGCAGGACATTTACTCTGTAGGGCATTTACTCTACAGGACATTTACTGAAGTCTTTTCCAAACACAACGTTTACCATATGGCAAGTACCGTATTTACTCGAGTATAAGTCGAGGTTTTTTTCCAAAAACTCTTAGTTAATGTTTAGGGGGTCGACTTATACACGAGAGCAACCTGTGGACGAGGATTTACGCCAAAAAATTACGACACTATGAGTTTTCATTACGAACATTCTTATTTTCGAAATAACGAATATCGGACATAGCGGGTCGGTTTAACAGTCTTATACTCGAGTAATTACGGTAAAACGTAAATACGATGTTCATATTTTCGAAATAACGAATATCAGTCGCAACAGATTGATTTTAATTGCGTTTTAAATGAGAACAGAACAAAACCATCAATCCATTTAAAACACAATTAAAATCGATCCACGTGTGAAAGCATTTCTGTCAACAAGGGAAGACACGACTCAAAGCAGTGGAGACAATGACGAGATGCAAAACTGTGAACGCTGATAATTGAAATCAGTGAAAACAAAGTCAAAACAAAGCATTTTGAAATAATATGTTTTAAATGATATATAAAGGTATTTACCCAATATTATCACAAATTATTTTTCGCAAGAATTTCTCCACGATGTAGAACGTAATACGATGTACATGACGTCCTTAATCTTAGCATCAAAACCAACACGTGGGAGAATATTTCTTTGTGTATTATAAAGCCAACGATATTCATTATATCGCTTTTAATTATTATTGTTTATATCGTTTTTAGCATCAAAACAAAGCGTGTAAATACACAAAGAAATATTCACTTCCGTCACTTCCGCCTTTCAAAATTGCGACCACGTGTTGAGTCGTGTCTTCCCTTCTTGACAGAAATGCCTTCACACGTGGATCGATTTTAATTGCGTTTTAAATGATAAATAAAAGTATATACCCAATATTAACACAAAATACGCTTTGCAGGTCGAGAACAGAACAAAACCATTCATCCATTTAACATGCTTTACGCAATACGAGGTCGTCATTTTAGAAAGCGGGAGTGATGGGGACAAGCTCTTATTTTTGGTGCGAAAACAAATGGAGTGTATCAACTCGCATTGAAATATTAATATATTGCGCAATGATGGATCCCTGGCTTCTCCTCGTGTTGCGGACGTGAATTAACGCGACGTCACGTACATGATATTTACGTTTTACTTCATGGATAAATTCTCGACCTGCGAAGCATAATTTGTGATAATATTGGGTAAATACCTTTATTTATCATTTAAAATGCAATTAAAATATCAAACTCGTTTTTGCGCTAAAAACAAGTGCCTCTTCCCGTCACTTCCGCCTTTCTAAATTGCAACCACGTGTTGCGACCACGTGTTGACGATCTTAAGAAATTGACAGAAATGCCTTCACCCGGGGATCGATTTTAATTGCGTTTTAAATGGATTGATGGTTTTGTTCTGTTCTCGAACAATTTGGGCTAATACCTTTATTTATCATTTAAAACGCAATTAAAATCGATCCACGTGTGAAAGCATTTCTTTCCAAGCGGGAAGACACGACTCAAAGCAGTGGAAACAAAGACGTATTGCAAAACTGTGAACGCTGATAATTGGAATCAGTGAGAACAAAGTCAAAACAAAGCTTTTCGAATAATAGACCAGTGATATTGGGTAAATACCTTTCTTTATCATTTAAAACGCAATTAAAATCAATCTGTTGCGACTGATATTCGTTATTTCGAAAATATGAACATCGTATTTACGTTTTACCGTATTTACTCGTGTATAAGACTGCTAAGATCTTATATCGTAAGCATATTTAAGTTTCACTTTTAAAATGACCGCCAAGCTTCAGCTGAAGCTTGAATGGTAGCAGAGCCGATATGTCAAGAAAAACCAACTCGACTTATATTCGGAAATTGTTTTTTTTCAAGAAAAATAACCTCAATTTTGGGGGGTCGACTTATACACGAGTCGACTTATACACGAGTAAATACGGTACTATGCAATAAATATTCAATATATTCATGACCACTCATAATAAATAACAATCTTAAATCATTTTCACCTCCTTCACTTTTCAAAATAAAATAAACATGCACATTTTTCCCTCTGTATCATCTAATATAAATAAAACAATATGAATAAAATGAAATAAAAAAAATCAATATAAAAGTTATAAAAATATTACACTACACTGTAAAATCAAAGTAGAATTGCTTTTCATTGACATTATACCATTTGGCTAAAATAGTGTAAAGTATTGTAATATTATATATCATTTTTTTTATTATGCACTATTCTCACCTTAATCGATGCTTTTCTTTCTGACGGATTTCAAAGTCTCGCTGGATGACCTGTAATATGGCCTCGCACTCATCCTCGCTGAGATGCGACAGGTTTAACTTGCGGCCCATCATCGCAAAGGTCACAAAGGTCACCACTCCTGAAACATAGACGGACCACGTTAGTTGCATTTATGACACAAAACATCTTTCTTAAAATATTTATTTTTTCTTCAATTAAAAAATATAACTGAATATACATAACATTAATCGTAAAGTCTTTTTTCAGCAGATGAATCAAAACATCTATTTCAAAGTAAGACCTGATTAAAATGACCCAATTAACATGACCCAATTAAGTCATACATGGCCATCACGTGACTTAATTTGGTCATGCACATTTGTTCCATGATATAATTTGGTCATAACTTCTTTATAGCACATTATAATCAAACAATTG
This sequence comes from Amphiduros pacificus, assembly GCA_949316495.1. Taxonomy (NCBI): domain Eukaryota; kingdom Metazoa; phylum Annelida; class Polychaeta; order Phyllodocida; family Hesionidae; genus Amphiduros; species Amphiduros pacificus. The sequence goes on along the minus strand of OX439011.1, from coordinate 17,246,070 downwards.
ATCTGCTTGACCTCATTTGGTCACGATTATGTCAGATTAAATAAGTGCTTGGCTGCCACTGCTAAAATAAATAACTCTTTGTCTTGGTATGATTATCATAACCATTTAAGCCATCAAATATATTTGGACATGCATAATTTCTATATAACAATTTTCTCTAATATTCCCAATTTCACTGAAAATTGCCCTATTTTCCCAATCATAATATGATTTCCAATCATATCACCAACGTACTTGGCTCAATTTGATGAGAACAATATATTTAAGTGTACTTTAACTGCTCCTGTTTTTTGCTTTCCTCTATCATGTTTCTATAGTAAGTTTCATCTCTTTTCAAGTTCTCCTTTCCTCTATTTATCTTATTTCTCTCATTTTCCTTTATCATTTTCTGTCCCTCAATTGTCCGGACCCAGTCTATGTCATGACATTATATGGCCACATGGTTGCTTGATTCATATTCTTTTTTTTATCAGATTCAAAAATGTTGCCTGTGTGACCTTATTTGGTCACATTTATGCCAATACATTCCTGGCTCAGACTTATGAACTGACCTGGTCAGACTAAACCTATTTATAGTGACACCCTATCAAACTTTAAACTTGGTCAGATAGTGGCAAACATCTATATGTTCATGCAAGGTTATTGTGTGACCATATTGTATCACAACCTTCCACAACCAGATTAAGCCAACGGATTTACCCCAGACAAAATAAATGTTTGACAAAATAGATGTTTGACAAAATAGATGTTTGACAAAATAGGTGTTGACAAAATAGATGTTTGACAAAATAGATGTTTGACAAAATAGATGTTTGACAAAATTTCTTGATGAGTAATCTGAAGTAACTGTTTACATTTGGACCTGATCTTTGGTTGACCTTCACTCCCCCTCAGATGACCTGACCTATATGTACATCTAAGTATTGATCTGGCCCTTGACGAATAATAACAATCCGACCTGACCTATATGTACATCTAAGTATTGATCTGGCCCTTGACGAATAATAACAATCCGACCTGACCTATATGTACATCTAAGTATTGATCTGGCCCTTGACAAATAATAACAATCTGACCTGATCTACGCTAATGTAAACATTTCACATGTCATACAGAAATTGTATCAATCTGATTATGAATTAAAGTTGGATTTGGGCTGGTTTATCCTTTAATCCTCACCACAGTTAGAAGAGATTATCTACTTCGAGATATTAATATTAATAATCTGCTTGTAATACATTTCCAATGTTCTCTGATTTGGTACTGATAAATTCCTTTCAACTTTATCCTGTTTATCCGAACCCCTCACAGGTAGATCACATCTACCAAGTAATATCAATATTGCTGTATTTTGTCAGAAAATAGAGCACAAACCACTGCAAAATTCAAGTTGCTGATATTTCTAGTGGTGACATCTGTATTGGTCATGAATAAACTTGACAAAATAAGGTCACAGGTTCCTATTATGTTGAATGTGACTTAGCTAGTCATGCCTGGCTGTTGCACGGCACTATTTGGTCTTATAAATGTTTTGCTCCAGGCAACATATTTCTTTAATCAGAAAACGTACATGTATTATTTGAAGATTATTACCATTGATTTGGACATAAAAATTGATTTTGGCCAAGTTATCAATTTGGAATGGCCTACTGTTTTTTTTTTTCTTTTAGGATAAATTAGGCAACTTGAGTAAAATGAGATTTGTATCAGACACTTTATGGATTTATTTAAAGTCAAACAAACACGATAAAAATGCTGTAAAAATGGTATAATTCCTTCAGAATGACCATTAACAAAGCCTGAAAGGTGAAGGAAGACATTCTCTTTCTGTACAAACTAGATATCATCTGATATTCATCAAAAATTATTCTTTTTTTGCATTGAATTTGCTGATGTAAAAAAAAACAATTCAAAATAAAATACAAAATCAAAATCAAATAGGGAAGAGAAAAGGATTTCTTGTCATCATTTTTATTTAACAATAAAACTTAATAAATAAAGAAGGATTTATATAAATATCGCAAAAATGTTCTGTACTTTTTATCGAGGACGGCACCATTTTTTTCTCACCATGCCTGAATCTGCTTTAGAATTGCGTTCTTCCCATTCAAGATACAAGATAAAGCCCGGAGACAGTGCCAGGATCCCCTACGTCTGCCATCAATGTTTAATGCCCCACACAACATTGTATCTCTGCACTTGAATCTCAAAATGGTTTGCTAACATGTCTGCACCCATTAAACCTGTGCTTCCATTTTGTTTTGATGCCCCGCTCATCTTGTCAGACAATATAGTCAAATTCAAGTCAACATATGTGTCATAATTATTCCACAATTTTTTCTCACAAGGTGGGTCACATAGCCAGGGTCACTTATCCAGGGCCACTTATCCAGGGTCACTTATCCAGGGTCACTTATCCAGGGTCACTTATCCAGGGTCACTTATCCAGGGTCACAGAGCCAGGGTCACTTATCCAGGGTCACTTATCCAGGGTCACTTATCCAGGGTCACTTATCCAGGGTCATTTATCCAGGGTCACTTAGCCAGGGCCACTTATCCAGGGTCATTTATCCAGGGTCACTTATCCAGGGCCATTTAGCCAGGGCCACTTATCCAGGGTCACAAAGCCAGGGTCACTTAGCAAGGGCCACTTATCCAGGGTCACATAACCAGGGTCACTTAGCCAGGGCCACTTATCCAGGGTCACATAACCAGGGTCACTTATCCAGGGTCACTTATCCAGGGCCATTTAGCCAGGGTCACTTAGCTAGGGCCACTTATCCAGGGTCACTTATCCAGGGTCACTTATCCAGGGCCATATAGCCAGGGTCACTTATCCAGGGTCACATAGCCAGGGTCACTTAGCCAGGGTCACTTAGCCAGGGCCACTTATCCAGGGTCACTTATCCAGGGCCACTTATCCAGGGCCACTTATCCAGGGTCACTTAGCCAGGGCCACTTATCCAGGGTCACTTATCCAAGGTCACTTAGCCAGGGCCACTTATCCAGGGTCACTTAGCCAGGGCCACTTATCCAGGGTCACTTATCCAGGGCCATTTAGCCAGGGCCACTTATCCAGGGTCACTTATCCAGGGCCATTTAGCCAGGGTCACTTATCCAGGGTCATTTATCCAGGGTCACTTAACCAGGGTAACTTAGCCAGGTTCATTTAGCCAGGGTCACTTAACCTAGGTCATTTAGGGTAAAAAGTAAATAATCACAATTTTGTGGGACTATATAACATCATAGACTGGACTGGATAGGCATTGTATCTTAAACAGAAAGGTTGCCATCTGTGACACTCCCATCAAGATTAGGATAATCTAATATTCAATATACATCAACATATAGACAACCTTGAAAGAGAAGTCATTGACAAGAGGCCTATTGGTTTTGCCAAGTAAGCATTTAGATGTACAATGTTGATATCAGTAGGGAAAGAAGCAAGTTCTGTAAACAGAACAGTTCTGTAAACATGACAAAATGGGAACAAAAAGTCTGACATCCCGTGACTGTATCTGTTCACACTCAGGTTTTACCTGGCTCTGGGCTATTTATGACTGCCAGAAACATCCATTATAGTCATATATAAAGCTGAACAAATAAGGTCATGGTTATCATGTGACTTTAAGTGGTCATACACGCCCACACACACACACACACACACACACACACACACGCACACACGCATACATGCACACACACATACATGCAAACATGCACACACACACATACACACACACATGCAAACATGCAAACATGCACACACATATACACACACACACACATACACATACACACACACATATGCATGTGCACATTCACCCACACCTCATAGCTGGCACAATATACATGCAATAGATTTGTGCATGGCCAAATCTGCTTTTTGGCTGCATCTGTTAAGGTGTATTCTTTGCATGTATTTATGTCAGCATATGAACTGCACTTGTGCCATGTTCATTATCTGGAGAATGCATTAATGACTATCAGAGATCAGCTGTCATAAAAGATCGAAAAAGTATACATGTAAAAATCCACATTAATGGAAAGGTTTTATGTACTCTCTGTGGATATGTTCACACATAATGTAGCATGTGAAACCAGAGCTGGCCGTAGTCCATTCTACTTGCAGGAAATAAAGTGCCACACTGCTAACTCCCTTGCCATGCATTAACCCTTCACAACCAGTGTTCTCTACCATGCTGCTAACTCCCTTGCCATGCATTAACCCTTCACAACCAGTGTTCTCTACCATGCTGCTAACTCCCTTGCCATGCATTAACCCTTCACAACCAGTGTTCTCTACCATGCTGCTAACTCCCTTGCCATGCATTAACCCTTCACAACCAGTGTTCTCTACCATGCTGCTAACTCCCTTGCCATGCATTAACCCTTCACAACCAGTGTTCTCTACCATGCTGCTAACTCCCTTGCCATGCATTAACCCTTCACAACCAGTGTTCTCTACCATGCTGCTAACTCCCTCGCCATGCATTAACCCTTCACAACCAGTGTTCTCTACCATGCTGCTAACTGCCTTGCCATGCATTAACCCTTCACAACCAGTGTTCTCTGCAACGCTGCTAAATCCCGTGCATGCATTAACCCCACAATAAATCATGTTCTCTGCTGTATACACATGCCATATAAAGTGACCACGATCTAATCGCATAATCTTCCAACTTTTCAGAGATAATGCAAGGCAAAAACCTGAATGTGATTTTAGTATTCTCAAGTTCATACAAGTCCATGTAAAATGAGACAGCAACATAAAGCCTTCAAATGAGGTGGGTTTTTTTCCCTTTTTTTTTCAAGTACCAAATGCACCAACCAATCATAGTCCATTGCTGATCTGATATGCCTTTTTAAGTGTGATAGACTGGAATTTAACTAATGTAAACTGTTTTCTTTATACATTAAAATCACAGATGTGTCCATTGTCCACTGATTAGAATGAGAAATTAGGGACTTCAATGATTCATTGTCTTGTGTCTTGCCCCTATAAAGATCTCCAGCTTTCGGTAGTGTCATTGACCTTAAAGAAAACAGATTATTTTTTAAATTTCATATGATGTTGCACTATTTAATTTTAAGATTATACATAATTTTATCACCATGCATAACCAAATATTTCTTCTACGCCATGACGCCATGTATATTCAATATACCGGAATACATTGTGGTTCTATCTTTTTACTTCCCCCAAATAAAAGATTTTTTGTTGATAAAATATAGAAATTCACATTGACACATTTGTTATATATCTGTGCCCCAGACAAGTGTGCAGAACATAGTGTTGTCAGCTTGGGGAACCGGAGCATGCTAAAGTGTTACGCTAAGGCCAAAAGAAATAACCTTGTTTCTGATTAAGTGCCTTGAAAAATTGAACAGGTTTATTTTATATTTTTTGTCAAAGTGATGAAATATATTGAGAATGGATGGGCTCGGCCAAGCGGTAACGGAGGGACAGCATCACTGAACAGCATCACATAAATGCATTTATTCCAGAAATACAAAATTATTAGAAATACTTAATTATTGTTTTTGACAAAGCCCACTGAACATTACAATATGCCAAAGTATTGAGGATCATACTGTAACAGTTTATGTATGGTATCAAAATATGTTTTCTGTAACGGAGGGACACTTTTGAACAGCAGCTTTGGAGTCATGTAGCAAAATGGGCTTAACATAAAGTTCTTATGAATATTCTTAAAAATCACTATATCATATATCATCTACACATACCTCAGTAGTAAATACCAAAATATCAAGTTTATAACCTTAACACTGTTTTATTTATTAAAGAAATATTGTCGTAACGGAGGGACAACAGAAAATAGTAACGGAGGGACACAAATGTTCAGCTGTAATCTTGTCAACAAGTAACTTCTGTAGCAAACTGTACATGTACTATTTAGGTGCTAAATATTTATGAACTTGACAGAATAAATTTACAGAATAAATTGAATGAAATAACATAAGTAACAAAGACCAAATACACACCACAAATGACAACTGGGTACTAAGGATGGATTATGGTCAAAATAACCATGTGCATGATGTGACAAAGGTGACCGTGGTACTGAACTGCCACATTAGACAGAATTTGGACATTTTATGAATCTAAATTATCCACGAGTGTAAAATATCTACAAGTTGGAGAAAATATGAGTTTAACAATGCTTAGAAATGCATACTATTTAAATTTTTGGACGCCAAGCTTTAAAGGTTATGCTAATGTCCCGGCCTGAGTGAAAAGTGAAAATATTAACAGAAAGATATGACGGACATGAGGTATAATGACGGCAGAAAGTAGCTGAATAAGATTGCTATGTTCAGGTTTTAGATAAGAGGAGGGAGTATATAGCTATCAAATGAAATGCACATGCACTTGGTCCAGCGGTCCACTTCGTATCATGATCATTTTGACCATGGTCATTTTGGTCATCATAAGGATGACACACACAACTCATTCCATTACATCATCATGTTCTTAGCCTTGTGTTATCCTAACTGTAAGCCAGGAACACTGCATTATCCCTAAGAATGGATTTGTCAGGTAAATTAGACACTTTGACAAGATCAAACGGTTACATAGTGTCACAAGGAATCACGCCTATCAAACAGCAATTGGGTTGTCTCTGATGGGACAGCTTGTGTACCCAGTGCAGGTCAACTGGTGGCTTTCTTCCTCTGACTAAAGTACCAATGCAAACAAATATGATTTTTTTGCCATAAACTCAGACAGTATTGAAAACCAGTGTTTATAATACCTGAGTATGTAGACAGGGAAATAGAATTATGTATCACTGACCATGTTGATTGTTGCACGAGTATAAACATGAAGTGTCTATTGTCTCTCAGGTGACAGACCACATATTAGCCAACCAATACATGTTTAACCAAATAAATTGTTTGTTTCCATTTCCACTTGACATAAACCACTTTAAGAAATAAAAATTTCTGGCAAATAACTGAAATAATAACAACTTGCATGAACCTGAACATTTGTCCCTCCGTTACTAGTAACGGAGGGACAGGTTTTCTTCATATAAAATCAACCAAAAATTAAATGAATTTCATAAAGCATACAGAAGGTTATGATACTTCACTATAAGCACCTTACTTCTAGAAAGTTTCACATTCCTTGTGATATGCATTATAGCATGAGGTAAAAATTTCAATATTTTTTGTAACGGAGGGACATGTAACGGAGGGACAAATTCATATTTTAAAGTTTTTTCCCCAAAACATCTTTAGACTTGTGTGCCAAGAATTTGAATTTAAATCATGATAACATAGCATCTCAACTTTATTAAAGTCCCATTTCCACTACTTTGCATGTGATTTCTAATAAAATACACCATATTTTCTAAATTGATAGAAAAACGACGACAGACAGCAAAATGAACCAACAAAATAGGGTCTTAAACAAATTGTGATTATTTCGCAACCAATAAGGGTAGAGAAAAAAATAAAACAGTTTCAGAAACTACAGTTTTTAGTTTATAAGGTACAATTTAAAAGAAGCACATATTTTGAGTTTCACTTTTTCATGTTAATGTTCACTTCCCCTTGGCTGAGCCCGGATATAAATGAAATTATGCCTAAAATTTTGTCTTTTAACCCAGAAAGTAAAAAAAACTTCATGGTAGCTGGTTTGAACAAAGATAGGTAAAGGAATCAGAAACAAGCTTCTTTTTTTTCGGCCAAACTGTTCAGCCTGTCAAGGGACAGTCATTGTGTACGACTTGCGCACATTTCACGCTCTGACTCAGTTATTAGAAAAGGGAATCTGCATCTCCTTACAACAGATTGCAGCAAATATCGCATTTGGACAAGCAACTAAATGGCCACATGAGGTCATGCATGGTCTTCATGTCAGTCCATTTGGGAACAGTGATCAGTTTAAAAAGTCACCCATCAATCACCTCATGTGGTTGTGATCTGACAGAGTGTGACCTCATGTGGTCATGTTCTGTCAGAGTGTGACCTCATGTGGCCATGATCTGACTCAGTGTGACCTCATGTGGTCATGTTCTGACACAGTGTGACCTCATGTGGTTGTGATCTGACAGAGTGTGACCTCATGTGGTCATGTTCTGACAGAGTGTGACCTCATGTGGCCATGATCTGACTCAGTGTGATCTCATGTGGTCATGTTCTGACAGAGTGTGACCTCATGTGGTCATGTTCTGACAGAGTGTGACCTCATGTGGTCATGTTCTGACACAGTATGACCTCATGTTGACACTGTAAACAGAAGGAACTAAAGGTGACTGCTGAATGAAGGAACTAAAGGTGACTGCATATTTTCATCGCTTCCTGTGCAGCCCAACGATGAATGCAAATGCCTTGACATGTAGAGCATGAGGGATGTGAAAGTCTACTGTCAACTGTATCTTACTTGAACAACTTTATCCTTTGGTTACGTACTGTAGAAATGTTAAATAGCCCTGAAGGGGATAAAAACAGATCACTAGACCTTGGCACAGCATACTTCTATTGTGTGGATGAAGTTTATTTGATATAAGTGGATGATAAGTATATCGAAAAGCCCTTTCCAGTACGATTTGATATTCTCTATTTGAAGTTTTTGTTTTACCTTAAACTGATTTAATTTAGATGATGCAAAATATGATGAATTCAATGTATTGTACCCATCACATACTGATGCTAGAAAAGGCATTTTTTATAAGTTTGAAATCTCTCCAAGATGGCCATAAAAAGCTACCATCCAAAACAGGATTTCTCTATCATATCAGTCCTTTCCACCAATGAAAAAAGGTTCGACTGCAATACATGATTATACATAAAAATATGGCTGTGAACCAATTGATGAAAGAATAAATAAATATTCAAACAGTTTCTGATTGGCTAGCATCTCGGTCAGCCAGCTGATCACAGGGCGTGACCTGAGATTGGTCAGTTCTGATTGTATGATATTTTGGTGGAAGGGACTAAAAGTACTGCCGATATAATTCAGAGTATAAGAAAGCATCTATTAGCCAGACATCAGGCACCAAGCAAATTCTTGAAAACGTGCCACTTCCTGACACTAAAAACACATTCATCTTTTCACAATATCTGAGTTCATTCCCTGTTATATCATAATAACCTGGCTGTTAAGTTTTTTTTCAGCGAAAGAGCGAATAACCTTTCTACGGACATGCAACAAAGACTACTGGGGAATGGCAACTCGTCGACCTTGCTGTCACTTTGCTGGCATAGGACAGTCTTCACTATCTGGAACAAGATTCAAAGAGTGACTCTTAGCCTGAGAAAAAACTTCTGCTTAAAGCAATCCTGCTTAAATATATTGAGCAAAGTGCCAGAAAAGATGAAACATAACCCCGTGGGTTGAGAGCTCTGTTGACTTAAATGAAAACACATGAACTATGTAACTAGTAAACTTTCTGCAGGCTCTGCAGGCCAGTCAAGTCAATTTTCACCCACTTATGCGATATGTACAGTAATCAAACACCTCCTATGACACATTGGGTGCTTCAGACTTTTATTTCTCTAGTTTCCTACCTTATTCTTTGTTATTACAAAATCACAACTACAATAGGGTTCAATGTGACAATTAGGTCAAGGGCATACACATTAAAATATCTGATCCTGAAGATAAATTTTTGACGTTGGCTGGCTGAAAGTCAGACATATTGTCTGGTGTGGGTCAAAACTTTTGGCGAACACTAACAAAACCTTGTGTTTGTCATGCATGCTTTATATTTAGTATCTCCAGTTCATCATTCATGAGATAGGGCTTGCACAATAATATAAAGGTAAAGGTCACAGCATCCAGGTCAAAGGTCAAAGGTCAAATCTATAAATATATATAAATATAAATATAAATATATATATATATATATATATATATATATATATATATATATATATATATATATATATATATATATATATATATATATATTGTGTATATGGTGCGAGACATAGTGTTGATATGTAAGAGACTTATTCACTTTTAATGACTGAGATGCATGTACACAAATTTTGAACTCAAGGTCAATGTGTCAAGGTTATGACCTAATATATTTCTGTATACCAAGTTTTAATTTCCTCTAATAAGTGGTTGCTGAGATATGCTCCTTATGATTTTGTAACCTCAAGGTCACTGCACTAAGGCCAATGGTGACACCACTAAAATTGAATAGGAATCTGAATCTTTACCTCTATATCCATCTCTGTATAAAATGTGAAACATATATTACTGTTAATTTTGGTAAAGAAGATTTTTTAAGACAGACAGATGGACGGACAGACATTTTACCCACTCGACTCATTTTGTGGTTTCTTTGGAAAACTTATAAATTTTAATTGAGCAGTCAACTGTCAACCAAGTGCAACTTGTCGGCTTGGTAACTGAAAAATCGATATAATGTCGCGAGTCCATCTGGTGCAGCTGATATTATGCCATGAGTCTGTGTGATCATGTTTGGTAGACTTAGACATTGATTCAAGCATGACTCAATAGTGGAAGCCTTAGACAATCATTCTTGATTGTGTCACAGGGCAAACATTGCGTGGGATAGGTCGGCCAAATGTGCAACCTCAATGGGAAAAACAGTTTTTCTAACACATCCCAGTATCACATAAATGGCAATAGTAATAATGGAAAGGTCAGACATAGCACATGGGTCACAATGCCTCCTTCTCAGTCAGGTTCATAAAACTACACATCAGTCACTGCAATGTATGATCTGGTACAGTCACTGCATCATATGATCGGGTATAGTCAATGCAATATATCATCGGGTACCGTCACTGCAATATATGATCTGGTTCAGTCACTGCAATATATGATGATGTATAGTCACTGCAATATATGATTGTGTACAGTCACTGCAATATATGGTCTGGTCCAGTCATTGCAATATATGATCTCATAAAGTCACTGCAATATATGACCGGGTACAGTCACTGCAATATATGATCTGGTACAATCACTGCAATATATGATCAGGTACAGTCACTGTACATAATATATGATCAGGTACAGTCATTGCAATATATGATCTGGTACAGTCTCTGCAATATGTCCAGGTAATCATGATCATATACAATCACCGGAAAATATGATCTGGTACAGTCAGTGGCAAATTAGACTGCCCGGTACAGTCACTACAATATACAATCGTGTACAATCACTGCAATATATGATCAGGTACAGTTATTGCAATATATGATCAGGTACAGTCACTGCCAAATTTTATATGATTAATCTCCACAATCAATGACTATATATAGTGACTTCAATATATGACCTGGTACAATCACTGCAATGACCAAGTAGTCACTGCAATATATGCAATATATGACCAGACACCAATATTATCTATTGATAGATCTGCATCCTCAACATTTGTGTTAATACCAACACCACCTGGGAACTAAGCATCTGCTTCAGTGAATACACGACACTGTAAAAAAAGATAAAAATACAATAGTATTTAATTCATTTACTTACCATCCAGCTATCAAAGTTCAGACTTTGCCATACATGTGCTTTTATATGCCGCAGTTGTATTGTAAACAGGCTCAGCACATAATTTGGCAAGAGAACATAAGTGGACCAAATTAGCCGCATTATAAATGTCATTCGCAATGTTTGGGTGCCACCTTAAATGTGCCATCTTTACATAGTACATACTCACATATTATATATATGGCATCTGAAGGGTTACTTAATGCAAATAATTCCTATTGAGAAAATGGCACGCTATTTTTTCCCACTTTGTCACACCACCAAATTGGAAAAGAAACTTGTCTATGACAGAAAACATAAGTTTTGTGGTTTTGCTGTCAACTTAAATCTGAAAACCGATGTATATCTTTTATATAACATCAAATATACATTATTTGTCCAATACACTTTTCCCAGAAGTACAAGTTCATCTGGAGCCACTTTAAAAGACCACAGAATGTTTTGAAATTTAGCAATTATAGCAAGGCATCTTCCACAAGTTTGGATGCTGAACTGAGAAGCTGTATCTGGCTAATGTACAGCCGGTGACAACAGGGCTGGGGATGACAACTGAGCTGGGGATGACAACTGAGCTGGGGACGATAACTGAGCTGGGGATGACAACTGAGCTGGGGACGATAACTGAGCTGGGGACGACAACTAAGCTGGGGATGACAACTGAGCTGGGGACGACAACTGAGCTGGGGACGACAACTGAGCTGCTGGCTACAAGAGCTGGGGACGATAACTGAGCTGGGGACGACAACTGAGCTGCTGGCTACAAGAGCTGGGGACGATAACTGAGCTGGGGACGACAACTAAGCTGGGGATGACAACTGAGCTGGGGACGACAACTGAGCTGGGGACGACAACTGAGCTGCTGGCTACAAGAGCTGGGGACGATAACTGAGCTGGGGACGACAACTGAGCTGCTGGCTACAAGAGCTGGGGACGACAACTGAGCTGGGGACGACAACTGAGCTGCTGGCTACAAGAGCTGGGGACGATAACTGAGCTGGGGACGACAACTGAGCTGCTGGCTACAAGAGCTGGGGACGATAACTGAGCTGGGGACGACAACTAAGCTGGGGATGACAACTGAGCTGGGGACGACAACTGAGCTGGGGACGACAACTGAGCTGCTGGCTACAAGAGCTGGGGACGATAACTGAGCTGGGGACGACAACTGAGCTGCTGGCTACAAGAGCTGCCTGGGGACGATAACTGAGCTGGGGACGACAACTGAGCTGGGGACGACAACTGAGCTGGGGACGACAACTGAGCTGGGGACGACAACTGAGCTGGGGACGACAACTGAGCTGCTGGCTACAAGAGCTGGGGACGACAACTGAGCTGGGGACGACAACTGAGCTGGGGACGACAACTGAGCTGGGGACGACAACTGAGCTGGGGACGACAACTGAGCTGGGGACGACAACTGAGCTGCTGGCTACAAGAGCTGGGGACGACAACTGAGCTGGGAACGACAACTGAGCTGGGGACGACAACTGAGCTGGGGACGACAACTGAGCTGGGGACGACAACAGAGCTGGGGACGATAACTGAGCTGGGGACGACAACTGAGCTGCCAACAACAACAAAACTGTCGACGATAATAGAGCTGCCGACGACACAAGAACTGCCGACAACAACAGAACTGCCTATGACAACAGAGCTGCCGACAACAACAGAGCTGCCAACGACAATAGAGCTGTCGACAACAACAGAGCTGCTGACAACAACAGAGCTGCAGATGACAATATAGATACTGACAACAGTGCTGCTGATGACAACAGAGCTGCCGACAACAAGAGAGCTGCCGACAACAAGACAGCTGCCGACGACAACAGAGCTGCTGACGACAACAGAGCTGCTGACGACAACAGAGCTGCTGACGACAACAGAGCTGCTGACGACAACAGAGCTGCTGACGACAACAGAGCTGCTGACGACAAAAGCTGCTGATGACAACAGAGCTTAGATTCGTAATTGTATCTACTACTATATACATATAAACAGAAACACAATACAAAGCCCAGTATGATGTCTTTCAATGGAGGAAGTCTGAAAGTACAGATGTTTGTCGAATCCTCAAACAAATCCTGTGGAAAAACAGCAATTGTCTTGTTCTAGTTCCCTCCAACTCCTGATAATTAATCATGTAAACACATTTTGAAAGCTCCCAAATATCAAATATTTTATATTATACACACACATATATATATACATACATCAAAAAAGCACTCACATGAGACAAAAATCTGCCCTAATATTCTGTCCAAATTTTTACAACTTTGTGTGAAATAAATGAATGAGTCTACCATATTCATAGCACATTATAGTTTCTTTTTTGGGGGAAATCTTTCTTGTTAATCAATGGCTTAGGCATAACCAAATAGATGTTTAACTTCAACTGATAAAAGGTACTAAATGTATCTTATTGACAACAAAATGTCTTGTACCAATCTCAAACATTTTGTCTAGGAATGGCAGCTGTTGTAAGTCTGTGACTGATGTCTGTAACTTTAAGACATCACTAATGACCCTTGTGGGACTCAACGTAAAGTTCTATAAAGCATTTCATGAAGTAGAATCTTAAGATGGCGAGTCAACATCTAGAAGATGATCTGATACACACAAGTATAAGACATGTTCTGGTATTCAATGATTTAACTTCCACAACCAGATAAGAATCGCATCTTGAAATATATAACCGGTAAGTGATGTAGAGACTACAATTTCACTATAGTTTCATTTTTCTGAAATTTGTTGCTTTGTCACAATCAAAATCTCAGTTAAAGAGAATATTTTAATAACCCTATACATTTGTTCTGAAATAATATGACAAACTTCCTAAATTAGCAAAAATATATGGATGAAAAGTTTTAAAGGTTGTTGAAATGACACCCAGCAAAAATAACCTACTTTATGGTGCTGACTATAAAGTGATCAAAGTTAATGTTAGTCGAGAAGCACAACAGGATCCAATGACCGATCCTTGAACCAGATTACAAACCTTGGATAATCTACTACGGAATAAGTGGGACAAACTGCATAATCTGTTCCAGTTAAATAATTCAGAGGATTAGGAGTGCAGAACAACCCTTTGTACACCTAACTGCTTCCTGTGGGGTACTTCAGTACTTATCATGATAATGAAAAAGAAATGCTGTACTAGAGTAACCAAACAAAGCAGTTTTGGATCTAAACAGAAATAGTAGTACACTGTAAGTGTTGGAATAAAGAATAAACTTGGAACCACCATGGGCCGAGTGCTATATCTTCATGTATTAGTAATGGAAATAAAGAGCTAATTAGACATTCTAATATGAGGTCACAAAAGATCTGTATCCATTTGGAGAATTAGGCCTTAAAAAAAGAAGCTTGTTTAAGATTCCCAGCCACCCTGAGGTGTAAATGGATTGTCTGGGTGAAAACCATAATTTCAGTTATAATTTCATTCATATATGTGTGTGTGTGTGTGTGTGTACATGTGTATCCATTCTCAATATATTTGATCACTTTTAACAATAAAAATAACATATAAAATAAAAATAAAAATCGACTCCCTATCCTATTTTTTCAGGGCACATTATCAGAGAGAAGTTTTTGCCTTCCTGGTAAGACACAATATGGACATACTGAGGTGTTTTACAACCTCTGTGAGTCTATAAAAGTATAATTCAGGCCTGGTATTCAATTTAAACTTTTTAAGTTGTATAGTTCAAGTCTTGAAAAAGTAAAATAAAGGCTCTTTAAACACCAAGTAAAGGCTAATTAAGGTCATTTTTTCAGTCTTTTGTTTAAAATATATGACAATGATAGAGACGATGACAGAGACAGATTCTAGACCATAAAAGAGAGACAGATTCTAGACCATAAAAGAGACAGATTCTAGACCATAAAATAGAGACAGATTCTAGACCATAAAATAGAGACAGATTCTAGACCATAAAATAGAGATAGGATCTAGACCATAAAAGAGAGACAGATTCTAGACCGTAAAATACAGACAGATTCCAGACCATAAAATAGAGACAGATTCTAGACCATAAAATAGAGACAGATTCTAGACCATAAAAGAGAGACAGATTCTAGACCATAAAAGAGACAGATTCTAGACCATAAAATAGAGACAGATTCTAGACCATAAAATACAGACAGATTCTAGACCATAAAATACAGACAGATTCTAGACCATAAAATACAGACAGATTCTAGACTATAAAATAGAGACAGATTCTAGACCATAAAATACAGACAGATTCTAGACCATAAAATACAGACAGATTCTAGACCATAAAATACAGACAGATTCTAGACCATAAAATACAGACAGATTCTAGACCATAAAATACAGACAGATTCTAGACCATAAAATACAGACAGATTCTAGACCATAAAAGAGACAGATTCTAGACCATAAAATACTGACAGATTCTAGACCATAAAATACAGACAGATTCTAGACCATAACATACAGACAGATTCTAGACCATAAAATACAGACAGATTCTAGACTATAAAAGAGAGACAGATTCTAGACCATAAAATACAGACAGATTCTAGACCATAAAATACAGACAGATTCTAGACCGTAAAATACAGACAGATTCTAGACCATAAAATACAGACAGATTCTAGACCATAAAATACAGACAGAGCCTAGACCCTAAAATAGGCAATAACAGAGACCATGTCAGAAATAGGTTCTAGACTATAAAATATAAGTATAGAGTCAATGACAGGGACCATATCAAAGATAAGTTCAGTTTGTTTCAGATATAAATTCTAAAACAATATCAGAACCTTTCCTGTACAATGTTAGGGATTATTTCTCAGACGATTTCAGAAATCAATAGGTTCAATGCATGAAACAGTGCATGATATGATTAATGCCTGTTACAGTAGGTTTTTTGGTGATAATAGTTTCTATAGATAATTCTTAGTCAGTTTATGTGATCACTGAGACGAGTACTTGTGTCTATGATCTATGACTCATCACTCTTATTTCACACAGACACTGGCGACACATGAGTCTCGTGTGTCTGGGTTTATATTCTGTGTGTCATCTACGGCTTAGTCAGCCGGGCACCGTGAGGCTCCTACATCAAGCTTTACCTGCGAGACACACAGCATTAAATACCACGAAAAACAGACGAGGCAAATTCCCAGCTTCTCCACTGCCATTCACTCAGTCTCATCAAGTTGTCTTTTTAAAATTTTCCATTTTATCAACCTTTTGGATATTTATGAAATCAATTCTCTATATGGCTTAGATTTTGTAATTTTGATATTTGCAACTGCTAAGATCAGTGACAATCATTTGTTGTATCTGAGAGTACAGTACATTAGAAAATGTATATTTGCATTTAAAACTGATGGCACCATCAATCATGTCAGTCCAAAAATTATAATCAAGATCTTTTCTTTCATGACATATCTCATTAACTTGTGTATTCCAGGGTGGGGAGAGTAGAGAGACAGGCACAAAGCATTCAAGGGTGGGGAGATTAGAGAGACAGGCACAAAGCATTCAAGGGTGGGGAGATTAGAGAGACAGGCAAAAAGAATTCCAGGGTGGGGAGATTAGAGAGACAGGCACACAGCATTCCAGGGTGGGGAGAGTAGAGAGACAGGCACAAAGCATTCCAGGGTGGGGAGATTAGAGAGACAGGCACAAAGCATTCAAGTTGGGGAGATTAGAGAGACAGGCACACAGCATTCAAGGGTGGGGAGAGTAGAGAGACAGGCACAAAGCATTCAAGGGTGGATAGATTAGAGAGACAGGCACAAAGCATTCCAGGGTGGGGAGATTAAAGAGACAGGCACAAAGCATTCCAGGGTGGGGAGAGTAGAGAGACAGGCACAAAGCATTCCAGGGTGGGGAGATTAGAGAGACAGGCACAAAGCATTCAAGTTGGGGAGATTAGAGAGACAGGCACACAGCATTCCAGGGTGGGGAGAGTAGAGAGACAGGCACAAAGCATTCAAGGGTGGGGAGATTAGAGAGACAGGCACAAAGCATTCCAGGGTGGGGAGATTAGAGAGACAGGCACAAAGCATTCCAGGGTGGGGAGATTAGAGAGACAGGCACACAGCATTCAAGGGTGGGGAGATTAGAGAGACAGGCACAAAGCATTCCAGGGTGGGGAGAGTAGAGAGACAGGCACAAAGCATTCCAGGGTGGGGAGATTAGAGAGACAGGCACACAGCATTCAAGGGTGGGGAGATTAGAGAGACAGGCACAAAGCATTCCAGGGTGGGGAGAGTAGAGAGACAGGCACAAAGCATTCCAAGGTGTGGAGATTAGAGAGACAGGCACACAGCATTCCAGGGTGGGGGATTAGAGAGACAGGCACACAGCATTCAAGGGTGGGGAGATTAGAGAGACAGGCACACAGCATTCCAGGGTGGGGGGATTAGAGAGACAGGCACACAGCATTCCAGGGTGGGGAGATTAGAGAGACAGGCACAAAGCATTCCAGGGTGGGGGGATTAGAGAGACAGGCACACAGCATTCAAGGGTGGGGAGATTAGAGAGACAGGCACACAGCATTCCAGGGTGGGGGGATTAGAGAGACAGGCACACAGCATTCAAGGGTGGGGAGATTAGAGAGACAGGCACACAGCATTCCAGGGTGGGGAGATTAGAGAGACAGGCACACAGCATTCAAGGGTGGGGGGATTAGAGAGACAGGCACACAGCATTCAAGGGTGGGGAGATTAGAGAGACAGGCAAAAAGAATTCCAGGGTGGGGAGATTAGAGAGACAGGCACACAGCATTCAAGGGTGGGGAGATTAGAGAGACAGGCACACAGCATTCCAGGGTGGGGAGAGTAGAGAGACAGGCACAAAGCATTCAAGGGTGGGGAGATTAGAGAGACAGGCACAAAGCATTCCAGGGTGGGGAGACTAGAGAGGTGGGCACAAAGCATTCCAGGGTGGGGAGACTAGAGAGGTGGGCACAAAGCATTCCAGGGTGGGGAGACTAGAGAGGTGGGCACAAAGCATTTCATTCAATAAACAAGACCATTATTAGCAGCAGAAGGCCCCAAGTTATCTTCTACACCATTTACGCTTACTTGCAAAAGGAGACTATTTTATGTTCATCCCATCAAACACTATTCCAGCTTCTCTACCTTAATGTCATCACATATATTTAATTATAAAATCAACTCTAATTCCTGCACATCATTAAACCTAACCAATGTCACCTTCAGACCAGCTTGATCTGAAATGCCAGGCATGTCTCAGTCATACTGCTTTGATCTTTTGGGAATATTTCCAATTGTCGATATCAATCAGACTGGATTATTCTAAATATGCGGGCACTCTGCAATGTGACTGCTGTGTGGGCTGAATTTGTGCCATCGTCATTAATTCTGGCCCCATTTGTGACACATTTTGTCAGACTGTATGTAATATTAGTGCTATTATTTGTTCTCTGTCCCCATCTCAAAAAGTTAATTAGGCATCGCTGGTGTCAAGCATCTGTCCTCCCTGGGTCTGTATCATTCTGAATGCATGGTATTTGTGCATGGTTATGAATAGTATATGTGCATTTTATTTGCACATGGTCTTTGTTCATGGTATTTATGCATGGTATCAATGTAGAATATAAATGAATGGTATTTGCATGTGGTATTTGTGCATGATATATATATATATATATAGTTATAGTATATGTGCATTTTATTTGTACATTGTCTTTGTTCATAGTATTTATGCATGGTATCAATGCAGAGTATAAATGTATGATATTTGCACACAGTATTTGTGTATGATACATATGTATAGTATAAGTGCATTTTATTTGTACATTGTCTTTGTTCATGGTATTTTGCATGGCACTGCAGTAACAATGAAGAGAAAAATGCATGGCATTTGTATATAATATATACACATGGTATTTGTACATGGTATAAATGCATGCTATGACTATGATGTGAATATTCATGAGCAGTTGAATATCCTTCCTGCACCAAGGCACAGATGTATGTGAAGTTCTGTTTTTCTCAAACAACACTGCTAAAAACTTTAAATAGAAACTGACTATGGATGAGAGACAGTCTAGAGAAAAAAAAACAAAAACAAAAAAAACATGACACAAATTCTCAAAAGAAAAAACTGAAATTCCTCACTAGCTGAGACAACTGTGTGTAAACTGGAGAATCCTGTTCAAGTTATTGTTATGTTTATGATACACATTCAGAATAATATGGATGTTGTACAAAATTAACATAATTAAGTGACCAGAAATTGTTTGGTGGAAATCGCGCCAAAAACATAAAACGTTTAACAAAAAATGAGAAAAAATTCTTGTCTGTATTAACTGCATTGAGTTTTGGCCCAAACAAGTGCAAAACTGGTTTTCTTTCTAGTGGTTGTATATTTTATATTTCAAGATTTAATTCTCTTCTTTCAATGTTTTTATTTGGTATGTGAGGTAACTTTCAAAACATTGAAGTCAACATATTTGGGATGAGTGATCACCTGTTCTGACCCAATTCAGATCCTATTACGTTAATCAGTCAGGAACAGGTACAAATAGGATCGTGCTAATATGCTTATAATATAAACATAACTATTTATTCATTAATCCAATAGATCCTTTTTGATAATACTTCGGGCACTTAAGGTGTTACTTTGAAAGCTGCCAAAACCAAAAATGATTTCTCATAACATTTTGTCACAATAAACATTGGTTGAATTTTACGTCTTTATTATTGGTGAATTCTACTTTCTTCATGGTATGACTTCATTTGTACTGCCCAATTTTCATCTGGTCATGCGATCATGGTGGTTTTTGGACTCTTTAAAAGAAGAAATCACCAAGACAAAGATAGCAGCCCATCTGTGATTTTAGCCCATCTGTGATTTTAGCCCATCTGTGATTTTAGTCTTCTGCAGAGAAACCTGTTTTGTTTGCAGTTGAGGGTACCTGTCACTTCATTCATGCAAACATGACACCTTTTTGGCCAATCTGGTCATCATGACAATGATATAAACTCTCCTACTAATCAACCTTTTTGCATCTTATATGGTGATATAATTCATAAAATATTAACCTACATCCTACTTGCAATACTATCTAGCTTTAACTTGGATGTTTACATGCACTTTCAATGAAAATATGTTAACATAATCATGATAATAGCAAAGATGTTATCAACACAATAAACAACATAATCCATTAAAACCAAAACATTTTAATTTCTCGCCCATGCCTGTCCTGTAACTTAGGCTGGGTTTATCAGCTTAAGTTTAAATGCTTTTGAGATAATTGTAATTGGTGTGTATGTTTTTGCTATTTCTTTATATCAGAAGTTAAAACATTTAAACTGATCTTACTTCTACCATGGTTCAGCGTCCTTCTTTCTGTCCCCTTCTTGCATGATGAGAAAAGCATTTGCTCATGATTGATGTTTAAAAATCCCCAGAATCCCCAGTATGTGACTTTTTGTATGATAAGAAAAGCATTTGGTCCTAACTGATGTTTGAGAATCCCCAGTATGTGTCTGATGTTCTAGAATCCCCAGAATCCCCAGTATGTGTCTGATGTTCTAGAATCCCCAGAATCCCCAGTATGTGTCTGATGTTCTAGAATCCCCAGAATCTCCAGTATGTGTCTGATGTTCAAGAATCCCCAGAATGTGACTGGTGCTCAAGAATCCCCAGTTTGTGAGTGATGCTCAAGAATCCCCAGAATCCCCAGTATGTGACTGATGTTCACGGATCCCCAGTATCATGTAAGCTCCTGTGATCTCCTCTCGGCATGCTGGGCATGCCCAACTCTCATTCCCAATCAAGATCAGAGAAGACAATTTAATCAATCATGATAACAATACTGATTATAATTCACATGATTATCATCACATGCAATAAAGTTCAAGACTGAAGAGCATGAGGAGATATGTACAATCTCACTCATGCTTCAAACGGGAGTGTCATTTTTGACAAGAATGAAGATGTTAACTTTAAGTCAATGGTCAAATTCAAACATAGATGTTATTATGATCAAACATGATCATGCATTTTGATCATGCATTTTGATCATGTCAGATCATGCATACATGTATTTGCCTGTCTCAGTTTCTCATTGCATGTTGCTTGGTTGCCTGCATGCCTCCTCGGCAGGTACATTTCTCCCAGACCATTTGCTTTCATCAAGTATTTATCACATGACTGTGTTGAAGACACTTCAATCACCATGTTTATCACACAACTTGGGTGTCATGCACACATCTAATGACCTGTTTGTAACCCCTATACTGACCCATAAATGGGCCGTTTATCATGCCCTGGAGATGTCTCTAAATTAAAGTTTAATCCTTAAGCCCCTTGGGACAAACCATAAAGGTTCTATTTTCTGCAACACAAAAGTGTCATTGAAATCCAAGCCACTATTTGGTAATGCATAGAAATCTTGGTTATACAAGAATGGCTTGGCTTAATTGATTCTTAAAAATAGCCTTTTACGACCTCCTTAATAGAACTAAAATGATTAGGCATGACCAAATTCATATAACTAAAATGATCAGGCATGACCCCCTTAATAGAACTAAAATGAATAGGCATGACCCCTTAATAGAACTAAAATGATTAGGCATGACCCCCTTAATAGAACTAAAATGATTAGGCACAACCTCCTGCATATAAATGGAATATTAATTAAAATCATTATGAAAATCATGATCTCCAAACATTTTTATAAGCTTTACAAAAATAAGCTTAGATGAGGTCAAGCCTCTATAATTGGACATGTATGACTCCTAGATAGCTATATTTGGTCATACAGAGTCATTCAAGGACCTTATAATAATAAATATATACATCAGTCTAATAATAACTTTGAGCCAAACATTAATTTAGTCACTCAAAAACATGACCAAATAAGGTCATGCATGGCCACTGGTCAACTTTATCTGGTCACGCTCAGCTGTTGCACGACATTATTTGGTCATGCATATCTAGTGTCCAGCATTATGCAGTCATGCAAAGGCCCTGTCTGACCTTATTTGGTCACATTCATGCGTGACCAGACAGGAGTCTGGTGAAAACCTTACAGTTATAGTCTTGACATCAGAGCCAATATATTGCCCTTCTGAATTTATTAGCCTGAACATTTCAGAAATTATTGATTGAAAACTCATTAAAAGATTTCTGATCTTCAGTCATGGAGAACATGAATGGAATGTGATTTGTGTGCATATTTCCTACGTCAAGAATAGTGACGACATTGTGTTCTATTGGTCTATATATCTCTTTCTTATCAATGACTGATAATGTTAAGAAATTGACATCTTTTGTTTTGAACTTTACATGATATAGTGACAAATGTATATACAATGCATATCATTCAAAGCATTGTATGTTTATTTGAACATTAATACTGAAAAAAATTATGTCAATTTTAGTAATATTCCTTTCAGTAAGAAAAAAAATATATATATATATTAAATTTAAGACCAATATTCAACTGTTGAGTTCAATTTTTCATTAGTTTAATTTGAGAGATCTTTGTTTTGACAACAATCTATAATATAACTCAGGATCCTTTACAATGCCCATATCATTCATAATTATTTGCCGAACCTGTGGTCAACATTTTCTTTTCACTCATCCAAATATTTATTGACATCAACTTAACCCCAAACTGTTTCATGCATATACTCAGAGAGCAAGGAACTTTAAAAACTCCATGAAATCTGATGTGTCTTTTTCTTTCTTTTTTTCAATCTACTTATTTTTATCTAATTTATCATTATCTTGTTTATAAAAAAATTACCATAAATTTGTATAGAGTGCAGAGCTACTCCGGTTAGGGTTAAGCCATGCTTTTAAAATTCTGTATCATGATGGAATTGACTGCCCCAATATTACATATACATTTTCAATTCTTAAAAAAAAATACCAAAACCTAAAATGATAAAAGGCCTTATTATGCAAAAGATTGAAATGGTGAGTCAAGATAGAAAGTCATAAACAATTCCCATTGCAACCAAATAAAAGCTCAGTAGCACATAAATAAAAGTCTTAAAATAAACCCCAAATCATACTAATCAGAGGAAAATTTGAACTTTGATTAGCCGTGTGGAATGTGGGAAGGTTGAGCGGCAATAGTTAGTTCTCTTAATGGAATAGCCAGGTCACAATGTACCTGAGGTATACATACATTTATTGTCTCCCAATCATCTGTGATAAGAGGCAAGTTTGTTCCACCTTTACATGTATTTCGTCCATGTTTGAAAATAGCAAATTCTCGTAAAATCACTCAGAAGAAATATTTGAGTGGGGATGTTTCTACGCTTGAGAGTCGCCTCCTGGATAACCGCTGGCTTAGCTATATAAATGCTATGGTCTGCCCAAGTAGGACACCAATTTATTTTTATCTTATTGGTATATAAGTTTTATTTTCACCGTTCCTTTTTGTGACTTTTGGCATACTTCTCTCATATTTTATAGGGAGAGCCAATTTCATTTGGATAGCCAATTTCATTGGGGCAGCCTATTTCATTGGGACTTGTCCTATTTCATTGGGACTTGTCCTATTTCATTGGGACTTGTACTATTTCATTGGGACTTGTCCTATTTCATTGGGATTTGTCCTATTTCATTGGGATTTGTCCTATTTCACTGGGGCAGTCTATTTCATTCCAATGTATCCATTGGGACAGTCTATTTCATAGGGACAGGCTATTTTGTAGGGACAGCCTATTTCACTGGGATAGCCTATTTCATTGGGACAGTCTATTTGATTGGGACAGCCTATTTCACTAAGACATCCTAATTTCACAGATAGAGCCTATTTCATAGGGACAGCCTATTTCACTGGGATAGTCTATTTCTCTGGGATAGTCTATTTAATTGGGGCAACCTATTTCATAGGGACAGCCTATTTCATTGGGACAGCCTATTTCACAGATCTATGCAGCCTATTTCACTGGGGCAGTCTATTTCATTCTAATGTATCCATTGGGACAGTCTATTTCATAGTGGCATCCTATTTCATTGGAACAGCCAATTTGATTTATTACAATAACACACAGTATATCATTGTAACAGCATTTGAATACAAATTTTAAGATTCTTTGGAGGGAAAAAGTCTTGACTCAAAGTTCATTGACACTGTTATTGAAATAAAAATGTTTTCTTCAAATAGGTTACAACAAAATTGTTTAAATTCCAAATGTTGTTTTAGTTTAATATCTGTTTTAACTGAGAGTAATGTATATACATGTAATATTATTATTGCTCTCAGGTTTTAATAAAAACAATACAATAAACAAAACAAGAATGGGGCTAACTTTGTTTTGCATCAAAACATGTCAAATATATTTTGGCAATAAATCACTTTGCACATAATTATGGTATTATTAAGAAAAGTTGAACTTGATGCCTGTCCTGGTTCAGCTCTGTGAATCACAAATTCTTTGAGACAAACACAATGCACAATAACATAAATTTTCTTATATCATCACTACTCTAAGCTGGCGACATATTTCTATCTGGCTTAGATTTTCATGTGTTCTCTTTGAACATGTTGAGAATGATAATTTATTGAGCAAAATAGTATAAATCATAACAACACAGTGATAAATAATATGAATGAAAAAATGACCTCTGTTAGGAGTGTGAGGGCCGCCTCTATGTCACACCTCAGTGATTTCACCCATAAACAGTTTGGAGCCAAACACCGACTTGGTCACGCATGAACATGACCAAATAATGTCGGTCCCAGCCTTTACATGATCCTATTTGCTCATGCATTTTTTTACATGTGGCACGATATGGTCACACAGTTTTTCTGTGTGACATCATTTGGTCACATACATGTGTGACTGTATACCTGTATGGCTCAGACTGTGGCATTGCTACTGCTGTGTGTACGTACTTATCCCCAATAATGAACCCTGACATTTCCAGTAAAATTATACATATGAGTTGTATACAAAACTCGTCCAGATGAAACTATCTTTTGAAAGGTTTAAATCCCGGCCTATTCCATTTGGGGGTTAGGGTTAGAATATGGTCTCTGATCATCCCTTATTGATCAATTACTGTTTTGATCTGTTAACTTAGCCTCCTCACTTTACACACATGCTTTAACCATTGTAAAGTCAACAGGCATCAAACACAATTCCACAGGCTAGACACTCCAGATCAAACAATCATTAAAAGTAACAAGATCTGTTTATATATATTACTTAAACATAGAACCTCATTCAATCTAATTCCATGATTTCTAAATCAATTATAAAATATTTACATCACAATATTTTTAATCTAACCTTTTTCATCCAAATATGTGTTAACATATTGTTGTTTTTTCATTTGTTTTATTTTTTATCTGATTTGAGTTTATCATTAATATTTTGAGGTATTTTCATTAAAGGCCAGGAGCTGACAGCATATAACTTGGTGATAAGTAAACCTGTCCAACCACAGTTACTGACCACAGTCATTTAAGGTTAGAAACTGACCATTTATTTTTCTTGGGGGGAAATTCTTCATTTTTCATTTTTTTGTTATTTAATATTTATACATGTGGTCAAGGATGAACTTGATAGTTTTTTTTTTGTTTTTGTTTTTTTAAGGTGTAAAAATTTCAAACTTGATTTCTGAAAATCTAGGGTTATTTAAATTCATTTTAAATTTACATTAAAGTTCAAAATAAGGGTAAACTATTGTACTACGACTTTGATGCAAAGATGCAAGTCTAAACGTGTGTAAATCATTTATAACAAATGCATAGATAAATATCATAATTTTATTTTCTCTATTGTAAGACCGCTTACCATATATTGTTGTAATTAAACAATTAAACAATTAAGACATTAATGGTAAAGTTAAATGCAAGTTTGAGAAAATCTCATCATGGCTTAAGGTGTTATTTTTTCAGTAAATCAGCGATGATGAACTATTTTGGCGCCAATTACCTTTTAAGTGGAAATTTAAACAGATTTCCCCTCCTCACCCCCCGCTGATAACATTTGGTCAGTCTTTGAGCTTTGCAGCAAATTGTCGCTGCACAAATCTACATGAATGTGGACAACATCCAAACAGAAACAACTAACAGGTGATCTGGCCAATAAAACTGTGAAAATAAAAAGATCCTGCCTTACCTTAGCTTGACATCCCTCAAATCGTGTAGCTTGAAGACCCTGGAGAGGGATTATGAAAAATTGACGAAGAAATCGGTGTTTAAAATGGTAAGATATAGTCCCAATGTGTAAGGTATGTGTTGTGTATTGTGGTACGCTCTGCTTGACTGACGAGGCGGCCCGGATGACAAGTCTGACAAACCCGCCACGATCGCACTGCCACCTGTCGGGAGAAGCAACCCCGACAAGGTATTGTACAAAACTTATGCTCCGCCTCAATCCTACAATATGGAATGGGTTAACCTTGGAGTAATTATTACTCCAAGGGTTACCTAAACACTTGTTACGACTTCTTTGGGAGTATATAAGTTAGACACCCGTCCCTAATCCATGTACTTTGATTTCTCAATCTCGTCTGACCCGAATCCATGATCCCATCCACTTCTATGGCTGTGCCCTCTCCGAAACAACCTCGATCTCGCTTAAAGAATCTTTAATATGAGGATTTTTAAACTATTTTTTTCAGATTTTGAAAAATGATAAAAGGTTTGTAATAAAGAGAGTTGATTTCATGAATATAAAATGGGGAGTTGGGCGGGATGTTCTCAAGAAAACAAATAAAATAAATTTATAGCTTCTGTACACAATTGCTCAAATCTCTTTGTACAAAAATGTAAAATATTATAATTATCTGCAATAAATTAATTTTAAATTAACATCTTGAGGTGTAACCTGGTATTATAAAATTAGTTAGGTTTATCAAGAAGGGTCATACATGATTAAGACTATCTTATGCAATATCATGAAAGAGGACCACCTTTTTATTCAAGCTCGGTTCAAAGTTATCAAATCAATTATATTCAACCCATCCGCAGGTTTTATTTGACTGAGTTTCTAGCCCCGTCATGATGTCAGGCATGGACCCTCACAGCACAAAAAGGTTCATAAGGGATGGTAACCGTCAAGATTTTATTTTTTGATAATGCATGCTTGTTTAATTTTGATATACCATTTATCTGTCATCTGCCAATTTTACGTTGCAATACATCATAATTTAAATTGTTTTCGTTATTTTCTTTTCATTTTATAACATTATATTTTGTAATATCCATGTTATTTAATACCACCCTCTCACCGTGGCATATGAGGCAGTCATGCGGAGCATGACTTAAGATTTGTTCCCATCTTATCGACCTGTGAAATGTGTTTAAAACAGTTTAAGTTCTAATTCTGCGGGGGAGTTCTCTTCTGGGCTTATATAACTCAGTTTATTGTAAAATTTGGGTTGAAGTGATTAACGGGGTTAAATTTTCTGAATGTACAACAATAATTTATTTTGTGACATATGTAAGCACAGGGGAATAGGTTTGGTGAACTCATCCGGCAAGAATGGTTGATTATTAATTTGGGCAATAGCCAGTTCATTTGAGGTCAACACGTTTACATTTACAATAACATTGTTCAGTGACCATGAATCTACAAAGTATGGAATATTTTTCACCCATGTCGAATTTCCTTTCCTTGCCAAACATGTAAAAGTCGTTATTGACATGGCACATGTCAATAAATATTTTGATTTGCACAGTAACAGTATAAACTTGACGCACTGGCTGATAAATATCAATAATAAATATATATAAATAATAAATCTTCACTGAAACTGCAATATCTTTCTTCTCCTGCAATGTTGATTTATGCAAATAGAAATATTTTATTTTATTCTATTCTTTATAGATCTGCATGTCATATCCCTTTAATATTTCAATGAAACCCATTTACGAGGAGAGAAAATTGTGGGAGGTGAAAATTCATGAACATTTGACGAAGATTAATGTTTTGGAAACCTTACAGCCTAATCAAGTGCATTTAAAATTTGAGAAAAATAAACAAATTAAATGACAGCTCAATAATTATCTAAAACACATTTGATAAATTAAAGTTATATCATGTAAGATTTCATTGTCTGATTATGTGATAGATTACACTTTTTTCTCGATTAATAGTCGTACTTTTGTACTTTTAATTTTTTTAAATTGTTCTGAATAATTCTTATTCACAGAAATGAAAATAAGAAATAATAAAATATTATTATTAGAAATATATGAATATATACATTGTAAATACTATTCTCCGAAGGAAAGTATCTAAAACATTTCTACTATTCTTGAAATGAATTAGATTTTTAAAAGCCTTTGTTTTTCTCTTGGCCATTGATAAATGTCATCTATTTTCATGTGAAATGCACAACTCAAAGCTCAGAACTTACTCCCAAAGACATCAGCAAAATGGACTTGTAATCAAATGTTTTCAGGATGAGGTTAACTTGTAGCGATATAAATACAAAGTTATCAACTAATTTACTTTTCATTTGTATAATGTAATTTAAAGCATCACAAACTTGCCGAATCAGCATAAGAAATGACATTCATTTTGTTCTTATCACATTTGGTTGAGCTGCTAATTGTGAACAGATCTGTGTGGCAGTGACAAATCACGTCACACTGCCCTCTGGCGGAATTTGCACACCACACTGACCTCTGGCGGAATTGGCACACACGAAAAGGGCCGCATCGAGTGGCAGTGCGACAGACACTAACATCTCAGATGCTTTAAGCCTTTCAAACAGACTAAATTACACAAATTAGGACTGTAAAATCTATTTGGGATTGAAGATAAAGGAGATATTGACAGAATGGCGGATATTGCAAAACTACAGGCAAGGGTAAAAGAACTGGAGGCAGAATTAGCCGCTGTCAAAAATGCATCTGGGACGACAGGAAGGCGTGACAAGATACAACATATGAGCGCCGAGGTCGTGGATTCCAACCCCTATAGGTGACCTATTTACTGCAAGATGTCAACATCACCATACCCACATGGACATCAAATGTTTAATTTGAAAATGTTTGGTCCATATCCCCAGGATTTTAATGATCCCCTTTTATCGCTCAGTAACATATGTTGCACTGGGCCTGGCCAGCACTGTCAGACTCACTGTATTAATAATACTATTATTATAGTGACAGTGACACTGATGACAGCCTGACTTTTTTTTTACTTCACAGTCAACATCATATGTCAATATATTAAAAGAACCTTGTTTTTTTCTTTTTGTTTGGTAGCATGTATTGGAAAGGCCTAAATGCACAAAAGATGATAGGTGATAAATTTACATATTTCCCTATCATGCCTATCAACATTGTCATTGGTACAGCTGTCAGTACCCTTTCCTCTTTGCAGGTTCCCACCTGGGAGGAGGGTACTGATGACCTGTGTACCAATTTCACGGGGGTGCACCTTGGGAATGCAAGTGTAAAATTCAAAGAGTGAAAACAATGTCACACATTGTTGATAACAATGACATTGAACATTTTATTTTGAGATTAAAACTTGTGGTTTAATTGCAGTCGTTTGATGGCCCTGAAGAGGATGGGAATCGTGGACAATTATGAGGTACATACACTTTATTTTCTGATGAGAATATCTGGTAACGTTGCTGCTCTCCATCTGCAGGACTCTGAAGCTTCAGTTTCTGTTGATGTTTTGCTTCCTTCAGGAATCTGTACCAATTTTTACAAACACAAAAAGTTCTTACACACTTGAGATACCGTAAAGAATTTTGGAAGGTTTTTTTTTTCATGCCAAATCTGTTCTAAAACCTAGGAGAATATGTTGTTGGCATATGCAGTTAGTTGCATATGCAGTGAGTAACTTTTGCAAGGATCAGGATAAATTACAAAAAAAATTAATCCTTGTCCATTTCATCTTTTGAGTTCTTAGCTATTCTATGTATTTTCCATTAGGCTGAGATCTTTTTAAATTTTGTTATGATTTTTTCGAAAATCTAATAGCTATCTTCTCTCTTCAACAAGAGTTGTCAAGGAAGCTGACATTTTGAATAACATTATGAATATTAGCCAATGAGAACCAAGAAAACAAATTGTGGCCAAATTTAATATGTATCATGCATTTGGATTGAACAAAGTATCATCTGGTAAAGTTTAAATAATCATTTATGAAGCAATTTCAAGAAATTGTTCCCAAGCATTACAAAAAACAATGATCAGCATACCTTTTAGGCCAATAGCCTATGTTTATGCAATGGATGGGTCATTTTTTTCAGAGGATTCGTGAGTACACAGTGGCAGTGGTCGGAGTAGGAGGTGTCGGAAGCGTGACAGCGGAAATGCTCACAAGATGCGGAATTGGAAAGGTAAGTACATGGAAAGTTGCCATCCAGGGTTGCCACAGATCAGGCAAAAATCAGGAATTTCCAACAAATTTCAAGGTCAGAGATAAATCAGAGATATGCAACTTTAGTTAGTGCCAACCAGAGTCTCACATTTTGGAAGACTTGCTTTGATCAAAGCAAATGGATATTTGAAAAAATTTAAAAGAAATATTATGATTACGTGTA
Organism: Amphiduros pacificus; assembly: GCA_949316495.1. Classification (NCBI taxonomy): domain Eukaryota; kingdom Metazoa; phylum Annelida; class Polychaeta; order Phyllodocida; family Hesionidae; genus Amphiduros; species Amphiduros pacificus. The sequence continues at coordinate 17,215,054 of OX439011.1, read as the reverse complement.
CAGATACAAGATATGAAGAGTTAAAATTGAAATTGATAGAAATGTGATTGACAAAAAAAACCATTGTAATCAATATTATGAGAAGTGGACTGCAGAAATTTGATTATACATGATGTTGTGGAATTGGTCAGTTAAAAAGGGATTTTCTTCAGGGAAATGTGAGTCAAAAATCACAGAATTTTAGAATTTGATGCATGTGGTAACTTGACATTTCTTCCAAGTTGTGATAACTTTTTCTATATAGTATATATAATTCTTCATATTGAGTTTGTTTCCTCAATGTAATGAAACATTTGCATACTAAAAATTAAATTCATTAAATTTACATCAAAATTCAAAATAAAGGTAAACAGTGATATTAAGACTATATATATGTATATTAATATATGTTCATTAAATTTATATATATATATATATATATATATATATATATATATATATATATATATATATATATATATATATATATATATATATATATATATATATATATATATATATATATATATATATATATATATATATATATATATATATATATATATATATATATATATATATATATATATATATATATATATGGATATACCAGGTATATATACACACATATATAGGTTGAGGTTTGTTGTGGTTTCAGCTGATACTGTTTGATTATGACAAAGTGGAGCTTGCCAACATGAACCGCCTCTTCTTCCAACCCCACCAGGCTGGCATGAGTAAGGTGGACGCCGCCGTCAAAACTTTACAGTCAGTACTAACAACTTCTGGTCTGATAAACAGAAATGTAACTCCATCAGTAACAAAACTCTCTTATAAAGGCAGTGCATATGGCAGAATCCATAAAATGTTCAGTTTTGCAGAAGTTGACTTATTCTTAAGTATAACTTACCAATTTACAGAAATATAAATGCTGATGTGGAGTTGTTTTATTGTTTTGCTTTTTTAACAGAGAGATAAATCCTGATGTGGAGTTTGAAGCCCACAATTACAATATCACAACTATGGAAAATTTCAAACATTTCATGGACAGAATCAGGTCAGTGATTTTGTGTTTTTAATTTTTCCAGATTATTTTTGTGTTCAATGGGCTTTAAAGTATTCATGAAACCTGGAAGGTTCCAGGCGATTTTATAGTGGTTTAAGGTACCTGAAAACAATGTATGATCTTAAATTTGACATACATACAGGCTATCTGTCTGAAATCCACTAAAGAACATCTGCCCTGAGAATTATGAATTTTTGTGACCACCAAGTACTGCCAGTACTAAACAGGAAGTGTGTTGTGTGACCTTGACCTTTGAACTGTCAGGGGGCTCCGTAAGTCACAGGAGGTGTTGTTTACCAATTGTCAAAATTGGAGCAACACATTTTTGGCCATTTCTTTCCACTATTTAGAGAATGAATTGGAAGATAACACTTATCATGATGATAGTGCCTTTTCTTGGCTTTCTTTTGGTGGTAAAATTATTAAAAACGGATGAATATTTATGAAGTTATAAATGAAGAAAAATCATTATTTTTTATATTATATATGTTTGCAAAAAAAAGTTTAAAAAAATTCTATACAGCCCAGCTTTTAAGGTGGAATCCATGCAGCCTTTGATTTCTTCCCATTCAGTGGTGTGAAAAACTCCAAATTTCATCAAAGAGGGTCAAATCATAAATTTTACTGATACCAATTATCAGCATTCACAGTTTTGCCATTCAAAGTCCTTGTGATTTAAGGCCAAACCAGTGATCAAAGGGTTTAATGTCACTTTTTCAATATCTCAGCCTTTAAGTTAAGGGGGATTCCATGCAGCCTTTGAGTCATGTCTTCCCTTTTTGACAGAAAGGTTTTCACATGCATAAGATACTTTTCAAATAAATAGTATACTTTTCCCATAAATGATATATCTTTCACAACCATAAGATATTTGCAGCTGTATTTGTCACAACCATAAAATATTTTTCACAACCATGAGTTATTTCATTGATTCAAATAATAATAAAATAATCTTATGTTGTTCTGAAGTATACTCCTGGCAATAAATTGATAAATTGTACAAAACATCTCCACCCTGTTTCCCAAGCTGGACAGGTGCCCAACTGGTAACTCATTAGGTGTTTACACAAGATCACAGACCAGCTAAACAAAGCTTGTTGACAAAGTGTTCAATTGCTGGTGTAGGTTTCAGCAGACAACTGACCAACTTTCAAGTGCCACAGAAAGTTGTTAACAGGGAATATTTTGGGTACTACTACATAAAAGCACTGTTTAGGGTATAAACATTCATGTTATGTAAAGAAAATGTGTCTGAAAGTCAGGTTTCATGAATGCTTTAAGGGACATGGATAATACAGTGATCTTTGCATAACACAGTCATTGATAACAATTGGAGAAGCAGTCAACAGTGATTGGTGGTTGCCTGAGCAAAAATGCCATTTAAAAGTCTTACAAAACTGTCTTATTTAAATTTGAATTATCTCTACACTTTTATTTTTTAAGGACACAAAGGTCACATCAGTGTATTTTTCAGTGATCAAAGTCTTCAGGAAATAACCTGATTTCAGGTTTTTCTTCTTCAAATGTGAAATTCAAATGGTCCGAACTCAGTCTGAAACATCCAAAAAGGATATTTCTGAAAGAGGGTAGGGGTATCTTCAGGTTAATTTTTTAAGGGTTTCAGGTTTTTTCCTGAATGCTGACTTTCATCACTGATTCTTCAAGCAAAATCTCTCCATCTTTGGATAACAAAATCATCTTAGGATAATAGTCATCTTTGGATAATAAATTCATCTCAGGTTTTTACAATCATGATGGGCTAAAGTAACCAGTCTGAGGTTGATGTGTTGTGCCGCATTCATGACGGCCTAAAAGGGGATTTACCACTAAAACCTATGCTTTGCTGTGTTGTTTTGATGTAATCACTCTCAGTTTAATGCATTGATCCTGAGGTAGATGTTAAAAATGTGAGGATAAGATACCAGTCTGAGGTTAATTTAATGTGATTTGCTGCAGTCATGGCAGCCTCAAGGGAGACTCACCAGTAGAACTCGTCCTGTGCTGCGTGGACAACTTCGAGGCCAGGATGACAGTCAACACTGTGAGTAAATATTAAATTCCTTTAGTTTTTTTGTTTGTTTGGTATATATCTGAGTTGATGGATGTGTATTTGTTGCAGGCTTGTAATGAGCTGGGGCAGACCTGGTTCTGAGTTGATGGATGTGTATTTGTTGCAGGCTTGTAATGAGCTGGGGCAGACCTGGTTCTGGGGCAGACCTGGTTCAGAGTTGATGGATATGTAATTGTTGTAGGCTTGTAATGAGCTGGGGCAGACCTGGTTCTGGGGCAGACCTGGTTCTGAGTTGATAAATGTATTATTGTTATAGGCTTGTAATGAGCTGGGGCAGACCTGGTTCGAGTCTGGTGTTAGTGAAAATGCCGTATCTGGACACATACAGTTCCTCATACCCGGAGAAACATCATGTTTTGCTGTAAGTAATATTGTATTTACATTAAAATAGATGAGAACTTGTTTATCAAGATTTGCAACCTGACAATTAGGGCATTTTTTCCTTTCATGGCAATTCTTTTTATTAAAAGTGTTGATTAATTTGCAGTGTGCTCCACCGCTAGTTATTGCCACAAACACAGATGAGAAAACTTTAAAGAGGGAGGGAGTATGTGCAGCCAGTCTGCCCACAACTATGGGCATCGTGGCGGGCTTCCTCGTCCAAAACACTCTCAAGTTCGTACTATATTTATTCTCACATGAAAGAATTGCTGAAAAATTCATATCTTTTAACATTAAAAATTCAGTACTGGCCTTGAGTTCAGGTAGAGAAGTGAAGAAATATCTGTGTCATGCCATCTTTATATGTAATTATATGCATGGATGATATAAATTCTCATTTTACCCTGTGTGACCTCATTTGGTCACACTTATCACATTCATGTGTCCAAATACATGTTTGACTCTGTTTGATAAAATCCTGTTTTTAAAATACATGTTTGGCTCTGTTTGAGAAAATCTGATATTTAAATACATGTTTGACTCTGTTTGATAAAATCCTGTTTTTGAACAATGAATAATTTGGCAATGCATCACCAGGCAATCAAGATCACCATCCTAATTTATTTTATATTCCGTTATGCTATCTTATCAGAAAAGCTTATTCCAAATAACCTATTGAGAATCAAATTTACAGGGAGCAGATAAGGTCAAGTGGGGGTCATGAAACTTTTTGACCTCATTTGGTCGAGTTAATGAATGGCTAAATATTCGATGGGAACAAGATTGTAATTATTTTATTTATTTTCAGACATTTGTTAGGATTTGGTGAGGTGACATACTATTTAGGATACAATGCTTTGCAAGACTTTTTCCCGACAATGAGCATGAAACCAAACCCACAGTGCGATGACAGCCACTGCCGGAAACAACAGCAAAACTTCCAGGTAACCATGGCAACCACATACCTAAAACATTGACTAAATATGAATTATATATATTTAAAATCTTATATGATATACTTTTGAAAAGAATATATGAAACAAATCTAAATTTGCTGAAATATACTGCATTTAAAGATTTTTTGAAAGAAAACTGTGTGTGTGCAGTGAGCGACATGAAAGCTGTGTTTTATTTACTCCAATTGATTTCTGACGTTTATCATAATATTTGGATTCCTTGACATGCACATGAGAAACAAAAAACCTGACAAATATCTCACTGTAGCACTTCTATAGAAGACAACAGGAAATAGTGATAGAATTCAGCAGGAAATAGTGATAGAATTCAGCAGGAAATAGTGATAGAATTCAGCAGGAAATAGTGATAGAATTCAGCAGGAAATAGTGATAGAATTCAGCAGGAAATAGTGATAGAATTCAGCAGGAAATATATAAAGGTTGAAAGTTAATTAGTAAAGACAGTCAACTGTCTAACTGTGAGTCCATAGCCAGATGTTCTATTCCTTGGTCAGAAGTTCTGTGAAAATTCCAAAGTCTTTTAGTAGAGAATTGTTGCTCTTATTTGTCTGGTCGTTTGTCTCGTCATAATGGAGGTTTTGTGTTTAGGAGAGAGAAGCTGCCAAACCCAAAGTAGAGGAAGTGGTGCAAGTCGAGGCTGCTGTCGTTCATGAAGAAAATGACTGGGGTGAGTAGAATTGTAAATTCTCATGGCTGAGTAAACCAAAAAAAAAAAAAAAAATGAAATGGTGTTTTTACGACCCTTTCAACAACAATGGCCATATCAGGTCGACTTTCGAGCCTTTTACCCAGTGTGAAAGTAACACTGCCGGCAGTGGGAGTAGAACCCACCACATCCCGCCCTCCACTTATTTAACCAACAAAGGCACAGATCCTACACTCTACGAACTGTGCTAGTGGGGTCGGTTCACCAAAAATATAAAACCTCGGCTACGTAAACCCAAAAATACAGCAAGTAAAACAAAAATGGCGAGAAAACAAAAACAACCTGGATATGTAAACCATAACACTTGTACTCTTATTCCATAGTATTACAAAAAAGTTGAAAATATTTAAATTCAAAGATTGGATATTGACTCAAAAAGTTTAATATATATATTATTTAATCAATGTTTAGAATAGATATCAATGTATTCTAGATATTGTAACAAGATTGAATGTAAGATTTCAAGATGTGAAAAGTTAACTTACATGTAGAGTACTTTGTTTGATACATGATGGGGCAACATATGCTTTTCTTGAATCACAGGAATAGAACTAGTCTCGGAGACAACTGAAGATGAGCTGCATGCCGCGGAGGGTGCAGTGCCTGACCTGGTCCAAGGCATCAAGCTGGCATACACCATCCCAGCTCCACAGGTCAGTAGGACATAGAGGGGTGTGACATGGACAGGGGGACAGGGAGGGGTGTGACACGGACAGGGGGACAGGGAGGGGTGTGACACGGACAGGGGGACAGGGAGGGGTGTAACATGGAAAGGGTGACATAGAAGGGTGTGTCAAGGAAAGGATGACATGGAGGAGTGTGACATAGAGCGGTGTGATATAGAGGGGTGTAACATGGAAAGGGTGACAGAGGGCTGTGACATGGAGGGGTGTGACATAGAGGGGTGTGACAAGGAAAGGGTAACAGAGGGCTGTGACATGGAGGGGTGTGACATAGAGGGGTGTAACATGGACAGGGTGACATAGAGGGGCATGACAAGGAAAGGGTAACAGAGGGCTGTGACATGGAGGGGTGTGACATAGAGGGGTGTAACATGGACAGGGTGACATAGAGGGGTGTGTCAAGGAAAGGGTGACATGGAGGGGTGTGACATAGTGCGGTGTGACATAGAGGGGCATGACAAGGACAGAGGACTGTGACATGGAGGGGTGTGACATGGAGGGGTGTGACATAGAGGGGTGTGACATAGAGGGGTGTGACATGGAGGGGTGTGACATGGAGGGGTGTGACAGAAGGGTGTGACATGGAGGGTGGTGACATAGAAGGGTGTGACATGAGGGGTGTGACATAGAGGGGTGTAACATGAAGGGGTGTGACATGGAGGGGTGTGACATAGAAGGGTGTGACATGGAGGGGTGTGACATGGAGGGGTGTGACATGAGGGTGGTGACATAGAAGGGTGTGACATGGAGGGGTGTGACATAGAGGGTGGTGATGGGTGTGACATGGAGGGGTGTGACATAGAGGGGTGTGACATGGAGGGGTGTGACATAGAGGGGTGTGATGAACAGGGTAACCTAGAGGGCCATAGGCAGTTGGTTTGCGTGCAAGCTTATTACCACCATCTCCCCTGTGATGATCCAAAGGTGGTGGAGTTGATTCCCAGCCATGCTGAGCTTGCATTTCTGTTCCAATTTCTCATGATATGAGCTGAGGCCCATGCCTAAAGGGTTAATCTATTGTTCTTGTAAATATGTGACTGGGTGAATTGTTATATGAAGGACCTGCAAAATTACAATCCAGTGTTATATCTGCTACAAGTAGGTCTTGTCATGAAATCCCAAATAAACAGTTTAAAAACAAAGGAAACTATGAGGGTTAACTGACAATTATAATACAAATAACTGACAATATGGTTAACTGGCAATTATAATACAGATAATACAGATTTTGTGGTAACTTGACAATTGTCAAGATCAGTATTGAATATTACAAAAAAGAAACGAGGCTCCAATCAGGAAATATTACATAGAGCGTGGTGTGTGTATATTTGCAGGACGAGGCAGCCGCTGCAGTGGACTCCACAGAGCAGAGCTTAGACGATCTGATGGCCCAAATGAAGGGATTATAGTAGTCAATACAATGTGCATAGTTCAGGACCCCTAAATTATAAAAGAATATAATTATATACAAATATTTCATGGAGTAAACATTTGCTTGTATAATGAAACCTTTTTTATGTCCTTTTCCTTTGTGAGGATCTTGTATCTTTTTAGGTTTCATGATTAAATTGGTATAAAGAGTTTACAAAATTGTCTTAAAATCTAAGTGAGGATATATTGATATTTTAAAGTCTTTTATAGGTTAAATATTTAAAGTATTTTACACGTTAAAGAAGAGGTGGACTTTATGCCTGCTTAAAGAATTGTTATGAGAGATTTATTTTTCAGTTTACAAGAAGATATATTCCTCTTTCGTGAGGGATAAAGATATTTCAATGTGGATTGAGTCACATTCCATCATGCCATTATTAAATACTTGTTAAGATGAACATTGAATGTTATCATCAGAAGATGAGGTGGAAACATATAATATAGATTCTCTTTGTTAAAATACTGTTATCGGAGAGTTACTCAATATAAAGAATCATGGTTAATGCTTCATACAAAGTTCATAAGAGATGTAAATCTTTTAATTGTATTCTAAGGCCATACTTATCTCATATTTAGTTCCTTTTATCTCTCTTATGGATATTTATTTGAGATGGATTGGTCGATTTGTAAAATTAAAATTAAAGATATATTCACTGCAATAATATTATTTAAGCCGTTAGGTCCTCACATTCTGTGGGAAACGAAAACCTCTTTTGACCCTATTGTCAAATTCAGAATGTCTGTGAAGCTAGATTGAAAATATTGGCCAAAATGTGGTGATGGGGATTGTGGTTTATTAAGTACTGGTCACAAAGTATGGTAAACACAAATATGTATTTATTTATTGATCACAAAGGGCAGAGGTTGTTTTAGACAAATAGAGAAAAAAATTACCTCTCAATATTTTTGATAATTTATTATCTCAATTTTTAATGTATTGGAGGTGTAGCATATCTAGTGCACCATGGTAAATTAGAGTAAATTAGGACAAAACTCAAAATGCGTTTCTCCTCCGTTTACCATTAAAATTCAAAAGTGTTCAAGACTTCTTTGGGCAGTGATATTGGAAAACTTTATATTCTCAGTGACATGTATTTATTGTTAATCCGTGATGTATTCCATAAAATAAGTGATACTTATCGAAGGTGCTACCCACCGATACATTGGTATTTGTTGTTTCTTTCATATTTCATATTTCATTTTAAATATCTTGAAAATAGTTAAATATATCAAATAAATAATTAGAAAAAAATATGAAACAGTGGTATTCAATCGCTTTGGTCAAGCTTAATTGCTTAAGTACACAGTCCCTTTGATCAAGCTTTTTATATCTTTGTTATATATTCAATCACGTATACATTGCATTTCTCTAAAATGTTCTATGTACAAAGCCAGTTTTTAAAAAGGCCATATATTTTGAAATAGTCTTGAGCAGAACTGCTTAAAAAGACTTGTAAATTTCATCACAAAATAAAAAAATTACTATCTTTTTATCTGTGCTAATCACTAGCTCATCTCAAGATTTAAAAATTCCTTTTTTTATCTGCGTTAATCACTAGCTCGAAAGCCATTAGGCTGTGTGTGTATAATGTCTGGCAATTATTCAGTATTTTATCCAGAAAATCCCAGCTACAAGCCACTGACAGACAGATTAACCAACTTCCCAAAATATTAACTTTGGTGCAGACTTAAGATAGGAAGTAATGACTTTGATATTTATTTAAAAGAATATGATCATACATTTGATGGTGTGAAATATTCAATGTTTGGAGATACGTTGTGACTTGCACAAGACCTTTCTGTTAACAGAAGACCTCCCCAACTTCGAACACGAGAAATCAGATGTAAATGGTCCAGTCACAATTTGAAATAGGAAATAAGATTTTCCAACATTTCAGAGCCCACCTTTCAAGGAAGGGTTCACCCCATGACATCCAACAGATGTTCTGAAATTGCATTGGGTTTATAGTGTCTTGGACAGATATGTTGAAGAAAAAATATTTGTAGTCATTGTCATGGTATGGGCCATCATGTAAGGTCTTTTTACCATAATATATAGGGTGGCTCAAAAAAAGTTACTTTGGAAAAGTAAACTTACATTGTTCAAATGGTGTTCCTTTGGCAACAAAAACACCTGTCACTACATACCATGAATGATCTTTTTTAGCTATGCTAACTTTGTCAGCATGACGTATGAGGCCACGGGCCATAGCACAGTCAGTTAGAGTGCCAGCACAATAGCACCACTTCCTCTGTGGTGATCCAAAGGTCATGGGTTCGATCCCCAGCCATGCCAAGATTGAATTCATGATACAATTTCACACATAAGCTTTGTCCTTGTAAATCTGTGACCGGGAGGGTTGTCATGAAAATTTATGTCATTCAGTTGTCTCTCTGCTTCTTTAATATATTCTCTGTCCATAATCACTATGGCAGAATCCTTGTCTCCCATGTTATAGTTATGGAATTATTCTTGCAGTGGTGTAGCCAGGATTTTCTGAAGGGGGGGGGGGGGGGCTGAAATCTGGTTCAGCCCCCTGCTACAGCCTCCTAGTCATTATCAGCCCCCTTCCTCCTTTGCAGCCCCAAAGTACTAGAATTTTTTTTTTTAATGTTGGGGGGGGGGGGGGGGGGGGCTGTAGCATTTATTCCTCATATTGTATTGGATGGTGTGTCTGCATCAATGGAGATGTAGATCTCGGTATCATCTGCGTAGATATGATAACTCAGTCCATATTGTGATAAGATGACGGATAATGGAGACATATATATAGTGAACAGGACGGGACCAAGGACCGACCCCTGAGGGACACCATGCTTTATCAGCCTTTTGTGGGACCTATGGTCACCATGCAACCTTTACACATTGCTGCCTGTTTACTAGATAAGATTCACTCCAAGGCATTCCCCTTTATATTACATCTTTTCTCCAGTCGTCTAAGAAGTATTTCGTGGTCAATTGTATCAAAGGCCACAGAGAGGTCTAGTAATAGTAGTATTACAATTTTTTTGTCATCTATTTCTCTAAGGATGTCATTTTGCCCTCTAAGTAGAGCAGTCTCTGTGCTATAAAACTCCTTGTATGCGGACTGAAAATTGTCGGTGAGACCATTTTTTATTAAGTGGGGTACCAACTGATTGGCTACTGCTCTCTCTGTTAATTTAGATACATAATTTAAGTTTGATACTGATCTGTAATTGTTTTCAATTAGTTCTAGTCCAAGTTTCTTAAGTAATGGCTTTATGATGGCAATTTTCATATTTTCAGTTACTAATGCACCCTCCAGTGATTTATTTATAATGGATGTAATTATCGGCAGTAATTCATCCAGTAAGTCTAGTAGTAGTCCAGTCGGGATGGGATCTAACTCACAAGACTAGCTGGCCACTTTGGTGGTGTAATTTAGCATAAACACGGTTTTTGAGAAACTTCAGAGTAAATAGCTCTGATGATGGAGAAAAGACTGACTCTCAAACCTCCATGTAGATATATGATTTTGCTGTGAAGTACTGCCTTTGCACCATGCAAAGGGATTAGTCTGGCACCTGAATAAAGAGCCACAGGCCGTGGCGCAGTTGGTAAGAGTGCCAGCATATTAGCAGGCAGTTTCTCTATGGTTATCCAAAGGGTGTGGGTTCGATCCCCATCCGTGCTGAGATTGAATTCATGAAACAATTTCACGTATGAGCTGAGGCCCGTGCCGAAGGGTTAACCCGTTGTCCTTGTAAATTTGTGACCAGGTGGGTTGTCATGTCAAGGACCTGCGACCTGACAATTCAGTGAGGCAGCACTATATCTCCAATAATGACGAAATGACTGAAATAATGTTGAAAGTGATGCAAAGCCCCTAACAAACAAACCGGAATAAAATGAACTAATTTAAATCAAAATGAGAATAAATCATTGAAAAGAACCAGCATTTTTCAGATCTTTGTGAATTTAGATATGTTTAAGTGCTTGTACTCTGTTAACCAGAGATAGTTGATTCTCCACCTATTAATGCCTACAATTGTTTTCACAAGGAATATTAATGTCCAAAATAAACTTGGCCATCTGTGGCATAACAGATGGTCAAGTGGTGATCTTGTACATAGATCACCACTCACTTTTTAAAGAATGGTTATTGTGTTACAATTTAAATAAAGATAGAGGGAAATATGTCATACTGAAATGCAGACACTCCCACCAAAAATCAGATACAAGATTTTATTTACATGAAAATTTTCATTTATGAAGGAAATATTTGAAAAACAATATGTAATTACCACATGAAACATTCATTTTAAAAATATATTTCATATTTACCTATAATTAACCAGCCCCACTAGCACAGTTGGATCTGTGGCTTTAATAGTCATATAAGTGGAGGTTTGGAGGTGGTGGGTTCAACTTTCACTGCCGGCAGTCTTTCTTTCACACTGGTTAAAAGTTTCAAAAGTCGACCAGACATGGCCATGGTTGCTGAAAGGGTCGTAACAATTTACCTATAGATATACAAGACACGAGTCCTCTTACCCACTAAATCTGCTGATGGCCCTCTGATGGAAACTAGTTCTCAAAATGGGTATCAGTTGCACTGACTGGTCAGTTGTACTGATTGGTCAGTATATTTCCCAGACATCTGATTACAGTTTATAGCCTTGTTGGCCAATTCAGATTTGATATTTTCGTGAGAAAGGCAAGTATTTATGACTTAGGGTATTCCAAACTTTGAATGAGATCAAAAACAGGGCAATGACTGCCTGTGTAATGCAGAGTAGGGTACCCTCCAATATGGAAAAATTATTCAGTCCCTGCAGCTATTGATAAAAAGGTGCGCACAGGACTGTCGGCAAGTCATGTCTAGAGACATCGCAAAATGAAATAACCAAAATGAAATAACCACACAAACAAGTACTTCCAAAAAAAACAAATATTTTATTCAGAACAAGTAAAATGGAATCAAGGAATAATACTTTACATCATCTTAATAGTGATGTGATAGATATCGTTCAGTGTACATATTGCCATATCTTTTATCTTTTATTACAATTCACTCTCGCTAAGGGCGATACTATTTTTGCATGATATGCATAAAACTGCAGTCAATGCTTTCCACTTCAAAAGTTATGATTAAAACAGATAAGATTCCAGTGCCTTTTACATTCAATATTCCAGATTAATGAAAATGTTGTCACAGTAACTTCAACATTTAGTGTGCTACCACCATTTATGATGAATATCTATCTGCCCTCGAATCGCAACAGGAAGTCAATAACAAAAGGCAGTTATTTCTTTATTTCATATTGTCAATATGGCTAATTAACTGCCTATTTTCTTCGCTCTGATTGTGTTGTGTAATGAGATAAATCACCACAAAAAGGCAATTATGAGGTACCCTTTATATGAAATAAATTGGCAAAAGGCAGTTCCACTAGCAAAAAGAAATAGCAAAAACACAGCTAAAATAGAAAAACCCTGACCATGACTGCCTTTTGGTATAGGAGGGTAGATATTATCTTGCTCATTCCACATATAAAGTGCAATATGACTTTGAAATGTTCCGAACATTTTCTTTTGTAAAACTAAAAAAAATGGTCCCATCGATCTGCAATAGATTTGTGAAGTCATTGTCCAAAGTTGATGCACAGTTGTAAAGGGATTGTAAAATAAAAGAGTATAAAAATACATACTAATCTAGAATATATATAGACATGAAACATTTAACATTAAAATGCTAGGTAATAAAATATTTTTGAACACTCTCAGGGATGAAGGGACTGACTGTCACAACCACATAGCCCCTTTCTCAAAGTTGATTACAGCATGTGCTTTCCATTTGTCAAATGTAAGTAAACGAATAGTAACTTAGCCTATGTACACACTGGGATGAAATTAATGTAAATTTGGAAACCAATATGCATGTAAAATGTGTCCACTATAGTTATCTGTAATCGCCTTTGAGAAAGTAGCCTCTAAGCCTGTATCTCTTTAACTGTTCCCATTGCTTGTAACCTTGTATTGGGCTACCTAGATATGTGTGAATATAGATATAATACATTAACAATACTGGTCCATAATTATGTGCCACTTCCTAATTGCTCAGCAGATAAAAGTCAACAGTTTTATATTTCATTTAATGATAACAGTCAGCGTCGTTGATCTATATTTGGTAACAATCTAAACAATACGTTGTATTAAAGTTATATCTTATACATTAATCTTTACAATAATGAAATGCTGCATGTTTTGTGTAGTCAGATAAATGCATTTGATAGATTTCATTTGATAGAACGTGCAGATTACTTCAATTTATCTGATGCAATGCTTTTGGGTAGTCTGTCAGATGTACAGAGTCATCACATACAGACCTAAAGGCCAGGAAAATGGTCTTGTTTTATAGCTGTCCTCTGTATCTTGGGGTAAAAAGTTCAAAGTGCCACCTGAGAAATAAACACTTCCAGGCCAGCAAGGACAAATGAACAAATATTGCAATGAAATGTATAAATGTTGCAACTGAAAATCTATCATTGAATCCACATAATAAAAGTGTGAAATACTAATGAATATGAATTTGTTTGTAATGGAAATAAATATATCAAAAAGGAGTAGCCGCCTTACCCGTTTACAGACATCCTTTTAGAAACAAGACTTTTATCTTGGCCTAAGATTCCACATCAAGTACAATCTTGATGCATTGCATCATACACATCATAAAAGATACATCTTTTTCATAATTTTGATAAATGATGCATTTTATCACTATTGATATAAGATATATCACATCACTTCATTCATTCTGGATCATACATCACATAGATGTATATACATCACATAACCATTCATTCTGGTTGAAACATCACACTACATATATTCATGCATCACATCACTGCCATCATTCAGATACATACATCACATCACTGCATTTAGTTCAGTGATGGTAGTATTTTAGTTCATACATCACAAAACTTCATTATGGTTGAAACATCACATCACTGCAGTCAATTTTGTACATCACATCACTGCATCCGATCTGGTTCATACATTACACCACAAGTCATTCAGGTTAAACAACTATTCATTCTGGTTCAACCATGACATCACCGCATCTGCACTGTTCATACATCATTTCTTTCATCATTCATCCTCATACATCACATAGCTAGTCTTTCTGATATATACATTACATAACATAAACTCTGGTTCATACATCACTGCACTCATTCTGGTTGATACATCATATAACCCAGCTACAACTCACCTAATGTATTCAAACACTGGAATAAACTGAGATTAGGACCAGTGACTTAGTAGATGTCTTATGCATTCACTCTGGTAGATACGTCACATTAATTCATTCACTCTGGTAGATACGTCACATTAATGCATTCATTCAGGTAGGTAGATGTATTACATTAATGCAATCATTCTTGTAAATGTATCTCATCGCTGCTAATGTATCTCATCGCTGCTTTATTTATGGATTTGTTTTGATGATTCTTCACAATATATTTTAGTATCGACATTCAACACTAGACTGAATATTCATTTCACTAATACAATGAAACAATTGAACAGTTTCTGTTATTGCCATATGATAAAGACAATTGTTACAGACAATATAGAACAGAAAAAAACATTTCTCTTTCATAAGTACCTCATCAGTAAAACTTTCCTTTGTGCTCACTAGTTAACCAGGAAAATATAATATCACATGATAAGTAACAGTATCAAGTAGGATAAATTATGAAAGACAAAGTTTTTAACACTAAGCTATAAAACTCACAAAAGCAAAACGACCACAATCTACATCAGGTCATATTAAAGTGATATTAAAGTCCTGGGGACAACCCTTGGGTCTGGAAAGAATAAGACATGCCTAAAATGTATACAAAACATAAACTGTACAGGAAAACACTGCACATAGAAGTTAGATTAACTCTTTTCTCGAGTTTTTAGTATACTAGAAGCAGTTTCACTGTTCACACAGCACTGGTGACAAATATTCCAACTTACAATATTATTGTCATATGCTCAGAATAATGAACATCTCACTTCTGGTACATCCAACCTGGTATATATGTATATTTCAAGCAGCTGTAGGTATCATATGCTACTCTGTCACATGGTAAATATATATATTCTAAGCAGCTGTAGGGTATCCTATGCTACTCTGTCACCTGGTAAATGTTTCAAACAGCTGTAGGGTATCCTATGCGACTCTGTCACCTGGTAAATTGTATATTTCAAGCAGCTGTAGGGTATTCTATGCTTCTCTGTCACCTGGTAAATATTTGTTTCAAGCAGCTGTAGGGTATCCTATGCTACTCTGTCACCTGGTAAATATTTGTTTCAAACAGCTGTAGGGTATCCTATGCTACTCTGTCACCTGGTAAATGTGTATATTTCATTACAGTTTTTCTCCTGAATATGGGTGGGTTTTCAGAATCACTAAGATGTCTCAGATTGTTATCCTCAAATAGCCAATAAACCAGGTTAATAAAGATTA
The DNA here is from genome assembly GCA_949316495.1 of Amphiduros pacificus. Classification (NCBI taxonomy): domain Eukaryota; kingdom Metazoa; phylum Annelida; class Polychaeta; order Phyllodocida; family Hesionidae; genus Amphiduros; species Amphiduros pacificus. Next base: position 17,199,271 of record OX439011.1, on the reverse strand, counting down.
CCAAGATTACTAGTATTACCAGGATTACTAGTATTACCAGGATTACTAGTATTACCTGGATTACTAGTATTACCAGGATTATTAGTATTACCAGGATTACTAGTATTACCAGGATTACTAGTATTACCAGGATTACTAGTTGTGGCCATATTACTAGTATTACCAGGATTACTAGTATTACCAGGATTACTAGTATTACCAGGATTACTAGTATTACCAGGATTACTAGTATTACCAGGATCACTAGTATTACCAGGATTACTAGTTATGGCCATATTACTCGTATTACCAGGATTACTAGTATGGCCATATTACTAGTATTACCAGGATTACTGGTATGGCCATATTACTAGTATTACCAGGATTACTAGTATGGCCATATTACTAGTATTACCAGGATTACTAGTATGGCCATATTACTAGTATTACCAGGATTACTAGTATGGCCATATTACTAGTATTACCAGGATCACTAGTATTACCAGGATTACTAGTTAAGGCCATATTACTTGTATGACTAGGATTACTTGTATGACCAGTATTACTAGAATGACCAAGATTACTAGAATGACCAGGATTATTAGTGTGACAAATTACAAGTGTTTGATTGTATTACAAGTGATACTATTATTAGTATAATTAGTATCACTAGTATCCCTGGTACCACTAGTATCAGTAGTTTGAGTAATGTGACAAGTGTGATCAGGATTACTTGTTTGATTGGGATCATGACAGGATAATTATGATGATTAATATGACGGGCACTATTGTGACCACTATTATGGTTGATGAGATGCCAAGAATTGAATCCCTAGACTGACTGGAATCATTAATATAACTAGGATCAATGACATAATTAGGATCACTAGTATGACTAGGATCATTTGTATGACTAGGATCAATGATAAAACTAGGATCACTAGTATGAGTAGGATAACTAACATGACTAGGATCACTAGTATGGCTAGTATCAACAGTCACAAATTTGAAGGATCACAAGTATGAAAAAGATCAATAGTATGATTAGGATCACTAGTCTAGTATCACTAGTCTGACGAGGATCACGCCTAAGATTAGGATCACTCGTCTAGGATCACTAGTATGATTAGGATCACTCGTCTAGGATCACTAGTATGATTAGGATCACTCGTCTAGGATCACTAGTATGATTAGGATCACCCGTCTAGGATCACTAGTATGATTAGGATCACTAATCTAGGATCATCCATATGATTAGGATCACTAGTATGATAAGGATCACTAATCTAGGATCATCCATATGATTAGGATCACTAGTATGATTAGGATCACTAATCTAGGATCATCCATATGATTAGGATCACTAGTATGACAGATCACTAATACGATTAGGATCACTAGTATGACAGATTAACTTGTATGACACGATTCACCAGTTTTCACAGGATTCCGATTGACATCTATGGAGCTTCATAGGTTATTTACATATTTGATTTGAGTCTTGTATTTATGTGCCAGTGCATGGTGTCTTTCAACCCAGCAAACAAGCAGTGGACAGTTATTTTTTTAGAACAAAATATTATCAATTGAGTGATCCTTTGTGAAGGAAACTCTTGAATAAACATTAAGGTTTGAATGCTGTAAGAATGTTTTTTCCCGTGGAATGTGATACTTTATTACTTTTAATCGTGGTTATATCAAAATTAGTTTTCCTGATTTATAATTTCCATAATGAGATTGTGAAATATAATGTCTCTCAGGCACTTATAAAAGGCATAGTAAGAGTGAATGATAGATAAGAGATGAGATTGACTGAATAGTCTAGTTTCAACTTTCAGCCAGAAAAATGCATTGGCACACAACTGCAAGGCGACAAAAACATTTCACTTTATGTGTGTTTTGCTTAAAAGCAATAACTCAGCATGGAAAAATGTAATTATGTTTTATAAACTTTGTAGTTTGTCACAGACCTCCTGGTAGGAAGGAGGCGGAGCTGTGGCAGTAACTATGGCAGCATCTTGTCCTTGAATGTCTACCTCCAGGTCTGCCTGGTCACCAATAGCAACTGCCTGGTCACCATTAGTAACCGCCTGGTCACCAATAGTAACTGCAATGCTTCCATCCTTGAGATATTTGACTTGGTGAGTTTTTTTGGGGCTCTGCCTAGGGCTTGCTCTCGGGCTGTTCCTTGGTCTGTGATTGTCTGATGAGCGGTGTTTGCTTCCGGTTCCTGCGGAGTGATGCCGGTGGACCGAGTCATACCCGTGTGGGTCCTCGGTCTGCAGGAGGGCATCCTGCTCATGGGAGAGACTATCAGTGCCATACTTCTTATCGCTGTGGTTCTTAGTTTTGTGCTTAGGACTATGGTGATGCGGTCGCGGACTCCGCTTCTTTCTCGGACTGTGATGAGATCCTCCAGTGTTTGAACTGCCTGGAGCTAAAGAATTGCCATGATGGTTGGAGTGTGATTTTTTGCCATGTGGAGAACCAGATGGAGTGTGAATGGCCACACCTTGTGAAGGGAAATCTTCTGCCATTGATGGAGTGTACCCAGACACCACAGGCTCTGGGCCGGCGGTCATTCCATGACTTTCTGACTGAAAATATAAATATGATTACCGGTAAGTGTGTAAGGGAAAATATTAAAACAGATATTGCTGTTATATCAAAATTATAGATCTTTTTAACATATCTTGAGTGTCTGAACCAATCAATATGATTTACATTATTACTATGACACAAATTCCAAAGAATCATTTTTCAATAATGTGAACTTTACTGCCAAACTAGCATGTTTAATTTTAGAATGACTAACTCTTCATTCTTGACAACACTCAGATTGAATATCTACCTTAGATGGCTGTGCTTTTAAAGAGAGAATTGTTGATGGTATACAAGTGACAAGTCCTAGACCCAACGTTACCATTCCCCACCTGCAATGGAAATGAAAAAAATCAATTGTTTTTATCAAATAATTATCAATAATATGAATGATAAAGTCATTAATTAATTCAGACGCAGCATCTGCTGCACCGATTAGCTTGATCTTGGTCTCATTGGAAAGAAAAAGATGAATTATTAATAAAGGTGGAGGGACCACAGCATAAATTCCTTTTATTACAAGTCAAAATAGTCAAAAACTGGTATTTCAAGCAGTACAGAGGGAGGAGCTTACAGAAAGGTAACAGCAGTATTCTACATGATCATATTAACATAATTTATGATGTTACCATGACGTCACTATGTTGATACTTCAATGGCACTATGACAACACTTTCCTGTATGACGTCATCATTTTTATCTTGCTTGCAACATCAACACAGTTTTAGAGCAAGGAAAAAATCTTTCTACTCCAATTATTGACAAAACTGTTGTCTTTTGTAATATTCAGTGTTGAAAGAAAAGGGCATCTTTGCAGCCTCACACTACTGTGTTTACCTTGCTCGCAACATCAAGACAAATTCATTGCAGGTTAATTAGATACCACAGCCATCTCTTGTGCTTCATTGTGCTTTGCTCAAGAGATGCCCACACATCCATTGCAGAACCTATGGAAAAGTTTATGATGACATTTCCTCATCAAAGTATAAAATCTATGAAATCAGTATTATTAAATATTGCCACAAACTTCTATTATATTGATGGATGGCTTTCTGAACTTCAGTTATCAAGCTTTGAATTTGTCAGTGCAGAGAACACGGTTTGTTTTGACCTCCATTTTTACTTTACCCAGGATCCTCATTCTGGGCATGCTCAGTTCAAAAGCACATGGTTTTTGTTAAAAGTAAACAACCTCAGTGTTATGTCATAACACTTCTTAGAATTCCCAGTAATGGCTAAAAAGTAACCCACAATATTGGAGCGAAAGGGTAAAGCAGTGGTGTATACAGGTTAACCCCTAACGGACTAGCCCATCTAATTTTTGTTGATTGGCAGGACTAACTAATTTTTTTCTGGACTAGTGTATCTATGTACTAAATTTATAAAATTTATAACCATGGTTATTTGATATGCGTAATGAAGTGCCAGGGTCAAAAGTTCATGATTACGGCAGTCTGACGTCACTATCATGATTACATTGTAACAAGTTGCAGCCCTTCAGAATGTTACAAATGACGTCATCAAGCCAGAACAATGGGGACGTCAACGTCCCTCCCGTCCGTTGCCGGTGGTGGACATTGCCATCCTTCCCGTCCGTTAGGGGTTAATCATCTTTCTAATCTAATTATTGACGAAACTATGGTTTTTAGATAAGATAAGATAAGATAAGATAAATATTTATTTTGCATCGACATAAATTATAAATTACACAACATTAGCTAAAAGCTATTGGTCGATAGAATAACAAATAAAACAAAATTATAACAGTTCATTATAACAATAAAATCACATCAGATTTACATTACATAGGCTGCATTGACATCTTTCAGGTCCATCCCAAGTTTGCAGCATGAATTTAAAATTATTTAGATCTACAGCACTTTTTACATCTGCAGGCAATAAATTCCATACATGAGTACCATAATATGTAAAGCTGTTATTACCATATGTAACTGTGTTTATCTTTTTCTGTATCAGCTTATTATCATCTCGTATACCAAATACATTTTTCTTTACCTCAAACAATTCTTTCATATAAGATGGGTTAAGATTGTTAACACATTTAAAAACTTCAGTTGCCATAGCTTTTATACGTCTTACATGTAGTGTGTCCAAATTAGCCTTTTCTAAAAGTGAATCATAGTCACTGGTCTTATCATTATACAAAAATCTTAATGCTCTTTTCTGTATTCTTTCCATCTTTCTCATATGAGTATTACTACAGAAGTGCCATATTATTGGACAATAACTGAAATTAGCTAAAATAAATGCATTGTATATCATGTTTTTTTCTTTTTCAGTAAAAATGTTTTTAAACCTGAACATCACATTTAATTGTCTTGCAGCTTTTATGCACAGATTATCTACATGGTTGTCAAACCTTAGTTGAGAATCTATTGTCATACCTAATAGCTTAGCACTACTCTGATTTGGTAACTTCACATCATCAATCTCAAGATATTCTGGTATAATTTCTTTACTTGTCAGGGTCTTCATAAACATAACTTGAAATTTCTCAGGGTTTGCTTGCATAAAATTTATGGTGAACCAATGAATAGCATTTTTGGCATCTAATCGTAAAGCATCCATAATCACATCAAAAGTTTTTGCAGTCTTGCTCATACTATTATCATCAGCATAGTTTACCAGAAAACATTTTTCAATAAATAAAAACAAATCATTCATAAAGATATTAAAAAGCAGAGGACCTAAGCAAGATCCTTGGGGAACACCTTTCTTTAAATTCACCCAGTCACTCCGTTCACTATCAATTTTCACTCTTTGATATCTTCCTGTTAAATAACTAGCAATAAATGTACAAGCATCATTGCTTAGTCCATATGCCTTAAGCTTGCAGATTAATAATCCATGTGGGATACAGTCAAAGGCTTTTGACAAATCCATTAATAATATACCAACACATTCTTTATTATCTAAAGCATTTTTCCATGATTCTACCAATTTGACAAGCACATGCTCACATCCATATCTTTTTCTGTAGGCACAAAGATACTGATTAAATATTTGTTCAAAATACACTTTCAGTTGATCTGCAATAATTGATTCATGAATCTTTGCTAATACTGCTAATATGCTGACAGGTCTGAAGTTGTTCTTTAACATGTTACTTAGCTTCTTATGTATGGGTGAAATTTCTGCCCATTTCATATCATCAGGAAAAGTGTTTGTGTCAAAACTTTCATTTATCACTTCCATAAAAACATCACACAAATCTTCACTGCACATTTTTACTAATTTGGGGGGTATGCTATCATGACCACTTGGTTTGTTAACATTCACATTCATGAGATATTTATATACAGTCTCTCTATCAACATGTGTAAAACTAAAATTATCATCTACTGTTTTGTCTCTACCAATTGCCAATACACTTGGGTGATTACTATGTCTTTCAAATACCTTTTCTAAAAAATCATTTTCTGTCATACATATTTCATCTGGCTCTCCAATTGAGTCAGCCACCGTGTTGAAGAATGCATTAAAAATATCACACACATCTTTGGTGTTTGTAACAATCTTACCATCCTCATTTAGAATTACATTATCCTGCTTTTTTGCCTTTTCACTCACAAAAGGTCCAACACTTCTCCAAAAATCTCCAGGGCGTTTCATGTTTGTACAGCCACCCAATAGGTGTTTCTTAATTGCATTTCGTCTCATACTTACAGTTTTATTTCTCTCAATGATATATTTGAAGCGTAAGATATTGTTTTTCCTATTTCCTAAATGCTTGTTTTTCCACATGTTACGCTTATACATTTGTTTTCTTAGTTCTGAATTCATATATGGGATTTGTTGAGATTTCAAAAATCTGTGTTTTACTGGAGCATGCTCATCTATCACATCTTTATATAACATTGTCATACACCAGTATTTGTCATTCACATCATCAAATACATCACACACATTAAATGGAATATTTGATACATCTTTCATAAAATCATCCTGGTTAAAATTCTTATATGATCTATATTGTATTTTTCTTGGCTTTTTATGGGGGCACACATATTTTAGTTATACAACAAACCATATTGTGCCAATCACTGTAACCACATGTGGTGTTTATTGGCTTATGAAATCTTGCAGCATTCTTAACAATAATAGGGTCAATTAGTGTACCTCTTTCTGATTTGAAACATGTTGGTTCTGTTATTATATTCTTAATACCATAAACATGACATATATCTTGAGTCATTACATTGTCATCAATTTGCATATCAATATTTATGTCACCCAACATGATAATCTCTTTATATGAACCTATATATGTATCATAAAATTCAGATATTAAGTCTAAAAATACTCTATTAGATACTGAAGGATTTTTATATACTAAAATCAACAACCATTTTTCTTTGCGTACTGTAACACTTAAAACCATACATTCAATGTGATCTTTATGTGAGAATTCCATGTTTTTCACGATCGTGTGGTATGTCTGATCTTACCCATACATGCAAACCACCGGATCTTGATGTTCTGTCTTTTCTGTAGCTTTTAAAACCATCAACATAAAATTCCTTATCTACATATTTGTTTTTGCTTAGCTTAGTCTCAGTTGTACATAATATATCAACATTACCATTCAATAATATTTCTTTAAAATAATCCCTTTTTTCACCCAGCCCATTAACATTTACATGAGCCATTACAAGGTTTTTTCCATATTTCATTCTACTTTGTTTAAGATCATTTATCAAAGGATCATCACAATCTGATATGTTTCTTTGGTCATGATTTACAGATAAACTTTCATGGTTATTATACATTGTTGAGTTTAAATTTACTTCATCAGCTGCACTGGTTGAGGGTGCAATACCAGTGACTTGTGCTGTTACAATATTCTCTTCATCTTCATCAGATTGTTGTTGTAACATATCATCAAAATTGCAATCATCTAACATATCATCAATATTACAATCAGTTATATTAAGAATATCTTTGGGTGCTTCACACTGTACCTGACCACTGTTAATAGACACACAGTCATTACCATTATCTGGAGTAGAGCATAACTTTGAGTATGACACTACCTCCGTGACATAGAGATCGGCACTCTCTTCTTGGCCAAGTACCTAGTAACCTTGACTCTGATTTTCAGGACAATCTTTCATTTTATGGCCATAAAAGAAACATTTTCTACACATGAGAGGTGAATCATGGCGACAACTCTCAAGGACATGATTATTTTCACCACATTTGTAACACGGTGAGGTTCCATCATTGTCTGGCGCCCTGTACTCTTTGCGGATGGTGTATTGCTGGTTTTTCTTGATGCCTCGGATGATCATCAGCAGTTTGCCCAGCATATTCTGTCCTTGGTCATTTGCTCCACGTGCCCAATACTCATGTGTAGTGTCCTCTACAAGCTCATCATCTCCACTTCGGAGGAGAGCATCTAGTAGTGGGGGGAAATCTGTTGACTTATTTGAAGGTGCAGAGCTTTAGGAATGGTGAAAATGTTTGTCCGTCCCTCCAGACAGATGGATCCTCTACCTACCTGCCTTGCACAACGCTAATTATCCTGGTTAAATCCTCTGTCCAAAACAAGTTTTGACCATGTCATACCCTTTTCACCATAAAATTCATTACAGTAAGTTCGAAGACCAAATTATCATTAATTTGAAAATTGGCAGCAACGTCGCCCATCAAACTCCTAGCCCCTCAATAGAGTAACCTGTGTGCCAAATTAGAATCCCATTTACTTTTTCAAACATTTTTCAATAAACATTTTTGTACATTTTATAATAGAATATCGTGGAAAGATGCGTTAAGGGTAGTTATGGGTGTTGGTAGTGAGTAACCCCTTGTGGCAGAGGTGTAAATTACCAAAATACTGTACTTGATGGGAATTGGTACATTTACGGTGTAAAAATACATTCTCTATTAAATTGAAAGCATGACATGACATGACATGAATCAATATTTAAACACTACAATATTTGAACTATAAGTTATGATTACAAGTATATTTCTTTCAAAATAGTATTTTGTCCTTATTTTCCTTGATGACAGTTTTGATGAGAAATGAAGAAGACACTCAAATAGGTTCTGCAGATTACACAACAGGAATAGGCTTGTTTTTAGCTGTGTTTTTTTTTATTTCATTGGGAAGAAAATTCAATGAGATCCTAGTGAAACAGATTTTCTCATTTTGATTTGGCAATCAGATATGTGAAGGGAGGTGAAAAAATTCATATTTTTTAAATGATCAAGTGTGTACTTTACCTCTTTTTCTCTTAATGTTTTTGAAAATTAGAAAATCTGTTTCACTAGGATCACAGTAAATATTGTTAAGATCACTTTTATAAAGTTGTTTGGAAATCCACTTTATTATGGTCCCACAATCTGCAGAACTTTTTCCCTTTAACATTTTGACATGACAAAATAAATTTTGGAGCAGTGACATATTACTACGCCACTTTTTATGAGTTAAAAAGATATGAAGCTTTCAATATAATCAAAGAAATTCCATTGTGATTTTCAAATAATAAATCAATAATTTTATTACAAAAATGAATACCATAAAATGTCATTTCATGACATTTAATGAAAAAGGAACTCTTTTTGACAGTTGAGCATTTTTCCCATACTTTTTTGAAAACGTTCCATTTTGGCGTAAAAAGAAAGTAGTTCCCTTAGAAAATCTGCCACCAGAGGACACTCACTACCAACACCCATAAGTACTCTTAAACAACAGTGATATCAAATCTCAAGCAGAAATTCAAATAAGAATTTGTAATTCTTCTTGGTTCTCCAAGATATATAGCCAATGTTTGACTGGGCACAAATAAAAAATGAATATATTTAATGATTTGTGATCCATTCTGAATACAGGTTTGGCGGGAGGTAGGTGAGGGATTGACCATAATACAGACTAAAGGTGATGACAGCTTTACATCTTCTGTCATCACACCAGACATAATGTCTGTCAATATACAGGGCCTTTTCCAGCATGAGTCTGGGCCTCAGGCACCGGTTTTTAATCTTTTCTAATGGATATGATCATAGGAATGACATCAGATCTGAGGTTTTTTGTGACAGCGCATTTATAAAAGGCATATCTGAGAGACTATTAACCAAGGGACATGGAAGTGTGTCGATTTTCACAAACCACCCATTGCTCTGGTTTGGGGACAAGAAATACTTTGATGATCATGGATATTCAAAATACTGAATATCAAAATCAGATCAGAGGTGTAATTTCGGAGTTGGATTAAGGCTTAGTTGGTAAGATATCTGTCTCCTTTGCTCAAGGTCTGGGCCTCGAATCCCAGTTTGGTCAAGTGTTTGGGTGGACATCTGTTAGTAAGTTGTTTCTCACTCAAGCCGCCACGGGCCGTGGCGCAGTTGGTTAGAGTGCCAGCTTATTAGCACCAGTTCCTCTGTGGTGATCTAAAGGTCGTGGGTTCGAATCCCGGCCATGCCGAGATTGAACTCGTGATACAATTTCCCACATGAGCTGAGGCCCGTGCCAAAAGGGTTAACCCGTTGTCCTTGTAAATCTGTGACCGGGTGGGTTGTCATGTCAAGGACCTGCGACATGACAATTCAGTGAGGCAGCACTATATCTGCTACAAGTAGGTCTCATCACGAAATGACTGAAATAATGTTGAAAGTGATGTAAAGCCCCAAACAAACAAACAAACAAATCACTCAAGCCAGTGCTCCATAACTGGATATTAAATCCCAGGGTTTGTGTTATCATGCCTAGTCACAGTCACTTTTCATAAAGTGTAGGGCATTGCGTCCCAGTGACAGGCTTCTATCTAACTTGACATAATCTAAATAGCGTTGCAAATGCCATTAATGCAAACAAACAGAATTGTAATCCTCTTCTTTTCCTGAAAGATGTCTGCGCACACTATTGAAACAGAAATTAAGATAATTTTTGACTTATTGTTGATAATTGTTTCTATTTCTTGGCGTTTATAAATGGAATATTGCTTGACCTACACAAAATACAAAGCGGAATGCATGTGTTAAATGAAATTATATGGGGGATGGATCCTGCTTCAATAGGATCTATTTGTTTGTTTGGGGTTTTCCATCACTTTCAACATTATTTCAGTCATATCATGACGAGACCTACTTGTAGCAGATATAGTGGTGCCTCACTGATTTGTGATGTCGCAGGTCCTTGTCATGACAACCCACATGTTAACCCTTTAGGCACGGGCCTCAGCTTATATGGGAAATTTGCATTGCCGGGGATCAAACCCACAACCTTCAGATCGATCACCAGACAGGAACTGCTGCTAATAAGCTGGCGCTCTAACGAACTGTGCCACGGCCCGTGCCCTTCGGTAGGATCTATTAACTTTCCACTCTATTCCCCTGCATAAAGAACGTATATCTTATCTTATCTTATCTTATCTTTTAACCATGTCACATAATTTGGGAGAAGGGCCTCACAGGACACAACGTTCCGTTGATGGCCAACTGTATTGTAAATTGATTTGATTTAGTTTGTCATGTTGGCTGCTCCCCTTGTGTCTTTTGGGTACTCAGAGCGTACGGTTGAGCATTGCATACACGGCTGATATGCTACCATGTTTTGAAATTCAAAGAAGCCCATGTAAATATGTCATCTGACAAAGCTAAATGTACATATCGAAACTGGGATTTTTCCTTTTGACGTAGGCCCTATTTTTGAAAGAAGAAAACATGTTTAGGAACGGTGAGAGGCAAAAACATATTTAATAGGATTTGGTAGCAATCCAAAATGTCAGTCCGCTTCAGAATCCATCCATTCATTCACACACTTGCTTTATTCAAATGTCAGTCCCAAAAGCACAAATAAGGAGCACAGTATTGGGAATAAGGGAGCTTGGACATGGGGCTTAGTATTGGGGCTACACAAAGCCAGGTAGGGACGTGATCAATCATGTGCCAAGGCAGGAAAGTGAGAACAATCTTCTCCCATTGTTATAAAAGTGAAATAGTATTTAACAATATCGATAAGATATATCAATTAACGACCCAAAAAAGACATTCCTTTCAATTTGTACAAGATTTAATGGGAATTGGTGTACAAGAAAGTGCAGTCAAAGCAGCCTTAAATATCAAGTTGTACTGGAGTCCAAGATTTAATGAGAATTGGTGCACAAGAAAGTGCCGTCAAAGCAGCCTTAGATATAAATAAAACTGATTGATGTGATTTATATAGCATTGTAAGTCAGATGAAGTAGTTAAATAACATACTTCATTGTATTTAAATCTTCATTGTTAATTTTAAAAATTCGTGCCACAAAATATGTCACGATGAAACCATTAAAAGTTTTATGAAATCATAGAGGTCACAGATAATTTTACAGAGATTTGGTGTATGTTTAAATGTTATGTGGTCATGAAACTGTGATACAAACAATCTGCCTCCCTGAAATAAATCAAGGTACAGCTGCCAGGATTATTGTGTTTTGCTAAAGTGCCAAGTACTATGATGTAGTCATATGACCACTGCTCACAAGCGTGATAGGCCTGTGCCAATAGACAAACACTAATGGACAAACAGGCCTCTGTGAGCCAAATCACTCCAGTGTTCCGATCCGAAGTTGCTTCATAGCAAATCTTTGCTTCAGTTAACACAGCTTTATGGTGGGGAATATGATTGGTTATTATTATAAGATTTGGTCACAAAGTTTAGGATATGAACATTTATATCATGTAACGAAAAAGTGCAAAAGAATCTCATTTTCTGAACGCTTAAACACAAGGATTGGATTGATATTTGTAGAAAGCTGAAGATACCGTTTGCGGTGAACTGGAGTAAAGGTTGTTTTTGATAACTGTTTGCTGTTGTCAAATTAAAACGATATTTGGCAATTAACTTGTTTTCAGGGTGCAGTCATATTGGGCTTAATTACCGGTAGTTTTTATATTAATGTCTATTTATATGCCATTTATTACTGTAATACTATTGTTATTGTGTGCTTATCATTCATGTAACTTTATCAAAAGAAAAGAAAAGAAAATAGTTGTCATCATGAAACCATGTGATTTAGATATGTTGCTCCTGTCAGGAGCTAAACACTCATTGCGCATGTCTGGTTTACTTATTATCTCATGGAATAATAAATAAAAAAAATAAATATTGATATTATTTCACATTTATTTCAGAGATAGGTATGTAAAACAATCGGGTCTGTCAGTAATTACCTGTTTTGGAAGTAATAGGTTGGGTATTGTAATTACCTGTTTTGGAAGTAATAGGTTGGGCATTGTAATTACCTGTTTTGGAAGTAATAGGTTGGGCATTGTAATTACCTGTTTTGGAAGTAATAGGTTGGGCATTGTAATTACCTGTTTTGGAAGTAATAGGTTGGGCATTGTAATTACCTGTTTTTGGAGTAGGGGTAGGGCATTGTAATTACCTGTTTTTGGAGTAGGGGTAGGGCATTAAGTCCAAGTATAAATATCTGATACAGCCCAAATGTTCAGAAAAGGGCCATAACTACAAATGGAATAAATCCACCAATTTACATGGCGAGAACAAAGTCATAAATACAAAAAAATGAATCAATTCAACAACTTACATGTCAGGAAAATAATCATCAACTTGGCGAGAAAAAATTCTTAAAATCAATTTAAATAAAACCCAACAACTTGGTCCCGGGTACAAACAAATTAGATCCAATGACTTAAATGGGTAGAAAAAGGGTATAAATACAAACATATTAAACAAATCCAACAGCTTGCATCCAGAAAAGGGCCATTAATTAATTAGTATGATAAAGGGTCATAAACACAAATTAAATATTGTTTTAACTTACATGGCGAGAAAAAGGTAATAAAAACAAACGATTAAATCAATCCAACAACTGACATGGTGAGAAAAGGGTCATTAATACAAAGAAATGCAATAAATGCAGCCACTCACATGGCAAGAAAAGGGTCATTAATACAAAGAAATGCAATAAATGCAGCCACTTACATGGCTAGAAAAGGGTCATTAATACAAAGAAATGCAATAAATACAGCCACTTACATGGCTAGAAAAGGGTCATTAATACAAAGAAATGCAATAAATACAGCCACTTACATGGCAAGATTGGTCTCGTCGCCCTTGATAGCGAAGCCAACAATAGCTACTGAGAGGCCGACGACTATCGCTCCAGTCCCGAAGATCATGCCGCAGTGAATACATAATGACGAACCACAGAATGCTGTGCTGTTCTCCTCAGATTGTAGATCCATTGCTCACTGAAAGCAAAATAAAGATTTCTTTGAAAATAACTTTAAATACCAATAAACACCAATGTATTTATTTCACAGTCGTTTTTGTAATAATTTTGATATTCGTTTAGACTTCTTTCTCGTGTGAGCATGAGCAGTGCTTTCCCAACATGAAATATTTCTTTGAATATATATATATATATATATATATATATATATATATATATATATATATATATATATATATATATATATATATATATATATATATATATATATATATATATATATATATATATATGTATATATATTGTGTTGTGAACACACAGAATTTATTTATAAGAATTTTGTGCATATAAACACGTATGCAATAGCAAGTATATATATGAAATATCTGGAATGCTTCACAATATGTTTTATATGATTATCTGTAGCATGTGTTTGGAACACATAAACTGGTGATATTTTTTTCATCAGATGGGACAGACAATGCCAGTACATTATATGTACTAAAAATATCGCTACATCATAAAGACCTTCTCTGATAGATGGAGATTATAAAAAAGTCACTGGCCTGGTTAATCACGTTTGAACAGTTATGCTGGGTTGGCAAGCTCCAAAATATGACACCAAGCTCACTGTTATTTAAGGTCTTTTATAGTGTGATGTTTATTATTATATATATTATTGATAATTATATTCTTACTTTCTGTGGTAATAATATAGTATATATTTGTACATAATATCATGGCACCAAATTGACCTAAATGTGTTATACTTTTTAGCTCTGCTGAGACTTAAGCTCGCAGAGCTTTAGGAGGGGGGAAATGTCTGTCCGTCTGTCTGTCCGTCCATCTGCCAACATTTCTTTAAAAATCTTCTTCTCCAAAACTACCAGTACTATATCTTTCATATTTTATATAGAGGTAGATATATAGGTGAAGATTCAGATTCCTTCAAACCTTAGTGATGTCACCGTTGACCTTAGTGTTATATACTAACACTATGTTTAAAAATCTTCTCCAAAACTACCAGTAATATTTGTTTCATATTTAATACAGAGGAAGATAGAGAAGATTCAGATTCCTTCAAATCTTAGCGATGTCACCATTGACCTTAGTGCAGTGATCTTGATGTCACAAATTTTGTAAGGAGCATATCTCAGCAACCACTTATAAGAAGAAATTAAAACTTGGTATATAGAAATGTCATAGCCCTGTCTCGTCATACTTTCTTACTCATGTGTCCTTTGAACTTGACAAATTGACCTTGAATTCAAAATTTGTGTGCATGCAAAATCTCACAACCATTAAAAGTGAATAAACATATATCAATGGCCTTAGAGCTATGCTTCTCATTGCTTTTTTGTAATGTTTTTGAACATTTCTTCCTAAATGATCATTTAAATCCTTTTCAAGAGCAGACTTGAGCAGATGATGGTTTTGACCAATCAAAATGCATGTTACATATCAAATTTGGCCCCAACTTGTTATCTTGATTCTCATTGGCTATGTTATTCAAAATCACAAATTTTGTGCATGAAATATTGCATTGGTAACAAGATTATGATTTACAAAATATTGGGATCTTGTATGGAAAATCATAACCTGGTTGCTTGTTGCACTTTATCTGAGTTCATGTGTTTTAATTCAAGTCAGCAGAGCTATCAACCCATGGGGTTATGTTTCTTTTTCTTTTTGCATTATGGATGATTATCATTATAATCAATGTTTCTATTTATATTGAGACCAGTAATTGATGTAAAACTGATGGGTCCATTGATCAACTGTCACAAAAAACGACGTGACCATTTTTTTCCCTTAAAGAATATACCTGACTCAGGATGTGAAACAATTGAAAGAAAAACAGCATGTGGAATTCAAAAGAAGAATAGTGTTGAGTCGTGAATGCGTTTACAGCTTTTGTGTTTGGGACAACCTCATCTGTAATTTTGGCAGCCAAGTTTTGAAAGCGATTAGTGGAAGTAGTTTAAGAACTTACTAAACAACTGTTAAGGGCCGAAGATAATGATAATGTGACGTGTTAATCCCTTCGGCCCTCATCTGCAGGCATTTATATGGTGTATATGTATGTGGTGTGTATGTGGCATGTATGTGTATGTGGCATGTATGAGGCATGTATGTGGCATGTATGTGTATGTGGCATGTATGTGGCATGTATGTGTATGTGGCATGTATGTGGCATGTATGTGTATGTGGCATGTATGAGGCATGTATGTGGCATGTATGAGGCATGTATGTGTATGATGTGTGTATGTGGCATGTACACGTATGTGAGCTGAGTATGAGTGTGAGGTTCGGCATGTATGTATGTGTGGCATGTATGTGGCATGTATGAGGCATGTATGTGTATGATGTGTGTATGTGGCATGTACACATATGTAAGCTGAGTATGAGTGTGAGGTTCGGCTACATCTGTCATTCAGCTTCCTAGTCAATAGCCGCTGCCAAATAAATCGTGTCTTTTGCAGCAATGACATTCTTCAAGATTGGTGAACTGCGGGTTTTTTTTTTACTTCTGGCCTTTCTATAAACCTTGAAAAGGCCATGTAAATGTATATCACAAGGAAAAAAATAATTGTCCTGTGAGGTCTCCTGGTGTCTGACTGCATATATTCTCATATTAATAAATCTCTTTCATTTTCAGCCTTCATACATCTCCCCGAGGAGACGTTCTCCACTTCCGGTGCTACGTTGTTATGAATAGTTTTATTTATCCTCTTGTTTTTTTTTTAGCAGGCAATACAAAATTTATTTTAGACCGAAGACTAGGTAATATGTTTGACATTTATAACAGGGATATCTGATGTCATGAAGTGTTTTTTTCCATAAGCGAATATACCTGACTTCAGTGGCGAATCACAAATAAAAAACAGTCATGGGGAGTGAGAAGTTGAATATGGCAAACCAGCGCAAGCATTCACACCTTTTGTATTACCTTGAAAATCATTCGTTATACCTGTCGCCAAGCTCTCAAAGCACCAAAACTAAGATGGCCAAATGTTGTTCGAATATTGCATCAAATCCCTGAAGGGCCTGGCACTGAATGTCTTATTTAGTGCTGCTAGAGATATTTGGGATTTTAGTTTCAATTGCCAATAATGTTGTGACATGTTTTATTTCCATTAGCGAATATACCTGACCTCAGAGATGAAACACTGGAGTAAGGAACAGTTGTTGGCAAGATTGAAAAGGAGGGAGCAGCAAAAGCATTTTGCACCCATTGTATTACAGTGAAAGTTATTCCTAAAACCTGTAGCCAAGCTGTGAAAGCACTGAAACCAAGATGGTCGAAAGTTGAAGATTGCATCAAAATCTCCTAAGGACCTAACACGTTATGAGTGTTCATCAGCGAGAATGATTGACATAGCGCATGTAACGGGTTTAGCAGTGGGAGGAGTGGACGTCCAGAAAGCACCCTGCAGAGCACTTTCAGTGACATGTAATATTGGTCGATTTCTACTTCCATTCACCAAATCAACCACACAGAATGCCATTTTTTCAAAAATGATCCCCCCCTCAAAAAATAGTATTTAAAGGAAATGGGCATGAAATTATCCAAATAGTAAAAGGGGTCATAGGCCATTTTAATGATTGGCCACTTTTAGTGATGTGTTTCACAGACATATTCATAAAAGGATTTCACTAACTTCCTCATATTGTTGAGAAAAATCAAATACATGAATTCTTTTAGAAATACACCAGCTACTACATGTTATAACCCAATTGACTCTACATTCAATATATTTTTTATTATGTTTTTTTCAATAATTTCTGTTCTTGACTAATTTTCTCATATTTTTCAGGGAATATTTCTTCTTTTTTAGGTATTATTATAATAAGAGCAACTTATTGCTGATTATTTCCTGAAATTAGATTAATATTTAATTTATCTAATACCTCAAAAATAAATGTGAGGTCAAATTAAAGTCTGACAATTTGTCACTTTTGTAACCCTTCCGATTTAGGCTATTTTTAATCATTTTAGCTTCATAATAAATCTTGAAATTGACGGACTTTTTATTCAATTTCTTTTTAGTATTAATGTGTTTTTCTGTGCAGTATTCTATATATTTTCACAGAATAACCCCCAATAAGCTGGCATTTTAATATTATTTAAAAAAAACTTAGTATTATAGTAATTTCCTCTGTTTTCCCTTATAGATTGACCACAAAACTATAAATTGCTCTCAAATTGTTAATTATGAACAGATTTTGATGAATAAGGACTCTACAAGCTCGTATTTGAAAGATGTAGATGATAGGATAATAAAACATGTAGATAATTTCGTGGAAATAGGCTTTGTATTTTCAAGGTCACTGACAGGTCATTTCAAGGTCACTGGCAATATTTGATCATAATAGCCTAAGAAGGTTGACATTCGATCACATATCATTTGTAGATGTATTCTGAGTAGTAAAAAAGTTATATCCCTATGTCTGTCATTTCTAGTGATGTAGACAAGTTGACAATGGCGTCATTTAGATCATCAATATGTAATTCAGGCTACTTATGTCTCGTAATCTCCAATCATTTGAAGTCGCTGTAAAAGGAATGCTGAAAAGCTCACAAAAATGCCCAGAGACGTTTGAAGGTCAATGCCCTCGTCATCCAATTACCAGTGACAGGAATCACTCTGAGCTGTATTTGAAGGTCAATGCCCTCCTCATCCAATTACCTGTGACAGGGATCATTCTGTATTCTCTTAACAATTCATAAGTAATTCAGATATGGTTGTCTTCAAGCAAAAGCACATTAATAACATCTGCATCATTTTTAGGTGTGTATAGGTATTAATTTTGACATTTCTCTCATCTTTTGGAATAGTTTTGCTGGGTCATTCCATCATATTGTAAAATACTAGGTATAATTCATTTATATCAAACATTCTCTTCAAGGTCACTCAAATCACTATTTGGCGATGTATATAGAGGGCGCTATCTACATTGCTTTGACTCTCCCTCCGTGAAACGATGTGTAAGCTCACAGAAATGCATTGAGTGTTTCCAGGTTCCCTTGCCAAATGCTGACCTAAATCAGATCAAGTTGGCATCGGTACAGCTCCACACTCCTGATATTGATCAAATACTCCAATGAGAGTGATACCACCAAAGGAATCTCACAGAAGGGGGGTGGATGCGGAATTTATGATATCAAATGTGTCTGATTGCCCCATAGATTCACACTTTAAAAGTACACATGATATTTTTATTGAAATAAAATAACAGTTTTGACGAGAATGTATTTCCTTGGTGAAAGTCAATTGCCCCATAAAATGGTGGGAAAATATCTGACGGTGAAACATCAACTCGGTCCTAATCAAACCACTCAACGGAGGCGGCAAGGTAGTTAGTATTGTACAGCGTAAGATCATTAATAGGACGAGAGACACAAGTGCTATATTTTATGAGGTCATTCCTGATCACAGGTGCACAGCATGGGAGGTGGCATAGATCATGGTGCCAGCTATGTCATAAATCCGGGTAATCACACGTGATCCATTAATTCCCATAGAGGACGTGATAGAGACATCAGAATGTCTCAAGTGTTAGCTATGTCGCATAGGCGCTGAGAGCCCACGAGATACAAGTGGAGTGGCCAACATAAATCAAATCAAATCAGTATTCATAACCTACCATATTACATTTACGCTTTGTGGATAAGTATAAAGTTTATAGGTAATCTGTCACAGGTGATGCTACATTAATAATAATATGTTAAATAAAAAAATCACTTGCAGGGTTTGAGAAAAATCAGCAATAACAAACAAATATGATTGTGTTTATTTATTACTGTAGAGATGGTCATGTATAAATACGTGTAAACAGTATTTTTTAATTCTCAAAGAGGAATATTACACCATAAACCATGGCGTGTTATTCCCTTGAGGGAAAATACTATGGCAGGAAAGTCTTTGGTATGGAACCAACGTGAGGGATTAAAAAGTTGAATTGGGCGTAGGCGCAAATGCATTCGCACGTATTGTGTTATGCTCAATATAATTTGTGATAGCAGTAGCCAAGCTGTGAAAGCAATAAAAACATGGTGGCTGTACATTGGTTGACAAATGCCTCATAATCCCTGAGGAGCCTACAGTGTGTAGCGAGGTAGCTACCTCTGCCAGTAGAGGCATGCAATTGCGGCTATTTGTTCCGCAGGTCGTTTTCATAATCTACAGAAAGGTGCACATTTGATGCACTGCCCATGTACAACGCTTAGCTTCTTTGAATCCAAAACAAGATACCACCGCCATAGACATGTGCATGTCGGTATATTAAGTCAGAAAGAACGAACCATTAATCAGTCAAGGGGTGAACAAATAACGAAAATACTTGTTGGTGTGAGAAATAAATATTGGGATTGGCATTTCTTGAGTAAAAAATAATCTAGATTTTTCTTGCCTCCTCCCCGAAGACTAATTGTCAATTATGTGACTATTTTTGTCTGACAATTTTGGTATACATGTCACTAACATCTTTAATCATTTGTTGTTGTTCTCACTTTCCCATCCTAATAATGACACCAAATGACAAATACACGTGATAAAACATGTGACTTGGTGCTTACTGGTTGCAAGGATGAAGATAGTATTGAGTGTGGTATCCTGGAACTGTCAATTCTGGACTAAAATTGCAGAAACCCACATATACCCACATAAACCCGGGATCTGCTGAGGAAAATACCAAGGATCTAATAAATCCAAGACAAAACCCCTATATATACTTAATAGTATTTATCAGTTTCCTTAAATGACTAAATGTACACAGTTCACACACACACTTCCAAACAAAGAGCTATATCTGATATCTACCAATGATATTTTATAAGAATTCTTGTCAGACAAAAATTAAACAAGGATGAATGATATTATTGTGGACAATTTGACAACCTCAGTCTTTAGTTATCCGGATATAATATAAAATTTAAACCATATCCTGATCCGGGTCTTGATATAAAACAGATTCATTGTTCTCTATTATTATTGAAAATAATCATCCTTTTTATAGAAAAGATGGTTCATTAGATTTGTAGTCTAATTTAGTAGTAATACATATTTTATAGGTTTTTTTGTTTAAGGTATCGTAAAAAAGTCGACATCACCGAGCCTTATTTAATGACTTCCAGCCACTGAATATTGTAAAAGGGTTAATAAAGATAATGTTAAAAGTTTAACAAAAAATAATAATATGTGATTTAATGTGCCATCTTAAATCATGTGAAATTAAGAGCTAGCTATCGCATTGAGAAGTCTGCGCCATAAACATTATTAGCTGATATCCAAACACAAAGATAGCGTAAAATGGTTAAAATAGTGTAATGGTGTGAATAACAGTGAAAGGGGTTAAAGCCACCAAAGAACGGTTCTATAATACTTTGACTCAGGCTATTTTTCCTCCCATTATGTCTTAGTTTATTGTTAATGCTTTCAGCGGGAAATCAATTTTGGGACGATTTTCCATACAATGGCAATGTTATCTGTGAGCGCAGTGTTGAGATGGTATCGTGGTCTTACCTCATCTAACTGCCCTAACATGGCTGCCCGGTGCCTCACTCCAGTAGCCAGCCACTTGAAGCATCTGCGGACCACAATGACCATATACAAAAGCTGAGCGATGAGCCGCCCTTCAACAGCCCAGATAATTACTATTTGTGGCTGCCTGTTGCCGTTGTCTTGCTTTTTAACATTTCAAATCCTTCCACCAGTTTCATCTTGGTAAGACACAGCAGCCTCTTGTGAATACTAAATAGCAATGGTGCACCGCGCGCTGGTACGTGTGATAGCTAAGAAAATGGATGTGATCAAAGAATACTCACGTATTGTTCCCGGAGGATAACAAGATGATGGTTACCGAGGCATCTATGGTGTAAATTAGAGGCCTGTCTACAGACAACAGCAGTGCCAGCGTGCAGCAGGCATTGACCTAGTTTCATGGTGGCGGGGCTGCGGCAGCTGGCAGTCAGGGCCTTAATGCTACTCAGGATGGAGAGAGAGAAGCAGAGCCCTGTCTGCTTAGCATATTAAATCAGTGCTAAATCACATCATAAACATGCACATCATTGACCTCCCTTGACTTAGCTCACAGGCAAGACCACCCCTGACCCCTGGCGGTGACCCCTAATCCCTAGCGGTGACCCCTGACCTCTTATCAAACCACAGACTTGACCTAGGTGGGTCCTGACTCATGTAATCACTCAGTTGCAGACATGACCTCTGAGATGCCATGCTCAATCGCAACATGGCAACATGGCACCCTGAGTAGAACGTGCTGTATTATTTATTATAATTATATATTGAGATGTGCTACGCTGAAGAATACATTTTTCTGATATAGTTGTATCAGCAGCGCCGTCTGCGGGCAGGAAAGGGCATTCTAGTTCTTTACTATTTATAGCCTTCTTATATATTTCAGGACTAGTCATATACTCTGATATCCTCACAGAACAAGTCATTAAGTGATAATGATTTTTTATATCAGGACAGATCACATACTCTAACATTTATAGCCAGCTCCTGACCTCCAGCAGGTATGCACGTCCGATGTAATTAAAAAATCGATAGATCTAGTATTTAATGGGCAAGGACAATTTTCAGAAGAAAAATAAATACCTTAATATTATGGTAATTTCAATTGAAGCTGATAGCTTATGTTTTATGAGAATCAGATTTCTGAAATATATATTCTTCCAGTTGATGATGATTTACTGATTTAGAATGAAAGCCTGTTTCTTTCAAGGATGTCAGGCTGTGATTATACACTGCATTAAGAACTGAAGATGCCCATCCTAAGGATATGGTTTATAAATGACAAAAGGTAACAATATCCTGGTGCTAAACTTAGTAATAATCGCAGAAATAGAGAGCTAAAAATAGCTTGGGGTCTTGATATGCCTTAAAGCATCCCAGCTCATATATTAGCAGAAAACAATATTTAATGTCAAAAGGTGTACTCGCTGAATATCAAGTGGTTGATTCCTCAAGGTATTTTATTCCATAACCTCCCAGCAGCACCTTAATATCTTCTCTCAATATGACCATTATCTGTAGCTGGTAGAGAGCTGCAGATACAATAGTCATGAGGATCTGATGGAAGAAAATGCCTTTACTATTCTGAGAGCTGCATCTCCGTTGTAATGTTAATACGGTGTTAAAAGTGCTGGTTTGACCTGCTCATCAGCTTCATATATCATAATAGCAGTTAATACAGATATCACTTTTTGTCCTGACATGGTTATGTAAGTATGTAAGGCTGTCACTCTGTACCCTAATGTTATCAGTTTCTGTCCTGACATGGTTATATGTAGATATTTAAGGCTGTCACTCTGTACTCTAATGTTATCACTTTCTCTCATGATATGGTAAAGTAGAAATTTAAGGCTGTAATTCTGTATTCTCATGTTATCACTGTTTGTTCCGGTATGGTTATGTAGATATTTAAGGCTGTCACTCTGCACTCTAATGTTATCACTTTCTGTCGTGATATGGTAAAGTAGATATTTAAGGCTGTCACTCTGCACTCTAATGTTATCAATTTCTGTCGTGATATGGTAAAGTAGATATTTAAGGCTGTAATTCTGAATTCTCATGTTATCACTGTTTGTTCCGGTATGGTTATGCAGATATTTAAGGCTGTAACCCTGTATTATAATGTTATCACCGTTTGTCCTGACATTAAAGCTGTCACACTGTATTCTAATGTTATCGCTGTTTGTCCTGATATGGTTATGTAGATATTTAAGGCTGTCACTCTGTACTCTAATGTTATCAATTTCTGTCGTGATATGGTTATGTAGATATTTAAGGCTGTCACTCTGCACTCTAATGTTATCACTTTCTGTCGTGATATGGTTATGTAGATATTTAAGGCTGTCACTCTGCACTCTAATGTTATCACTTTCTGTCGTGATATGGTAAAGTTGATATTTAAGGCTGTCACTCTGTACTCTAATGTTATCGCTGTTTGTCTTGATATGGTTATGTAGATATTTAAGGTTGTCACTCTGTACTCTAATGTTATCGCTGTTTGTCTTGATATGGTTATGTAGATATTTAAGGCTGTCACTCTGTACTCTAATGTTATCGCTGTTTGTCTTGATATGGTTATGTAGATATTTAAGGTTGTCACTCTGTATTCTAATGTTATCGCTGTTTGTCCTGATATGGTTATGTAGATATTTAAGGCTGTCACTCTGTACTCTAATGTTATCACTGTTTGTCTTGATATAATTATGTAGATATTTAAGGCTGTCACTCTGTACTCTGATGTTATCACTGTTTGAACTGATATGGTAAAGTAGATATTTAAGGCTGTCACTCTACAAGTTAATGTTATCACTTTCTGTCCTGGGCCCGATTTTTGAAACAATCTCAAGCAAGAAATTTGTGCTTACATTTCAAGTCTGTACTTACATCTCAAGTCATGCTCAGATCCGTTTTTTGAAACATTTTCAAGCAAGAATCTTTTGCTTACATTTCAGGTTTGTGCTTAGATGTCAAGCAAGGCCCATAGCTTGCTTGGATGCAGTTTTTCTTGCTTACATTTTGCATCGAAAATTGAAAAAGATGAAAACTGCAAATGTTTTAAAAATATTTTTTGTTGCAAATTAAAATGGGTTAACATGTAACAATTTTGCATCATGCCGTCACAGAAGCAACCAGAACACTGGGAAAAAGGTTACAAACTGCCCCTTGTGGCCTCATGACGTTACAATGTAAATCCTGTCAGAGCCCCACTGTGATGAGTTCAGAGGGGTCAAATATCGGAGTAATGTAAACAAACTCCTAACTCAGTGATTTGGGCAAAATATGAAGGTAATTTTGACACGAAATAGTGTTTTACATAAAAAAAATGTTATGGGAACACAAAATGTACACATTTAGAGCATACAAATGATACAAATCAACAAAACAAAACTGATGCGGTTCAGGATGAGAATTGCTATTTTGTGCTTACGTAAGATCAGTCTCAAACTTGTTAAAAAAATCGGATGATCTCAGATTTGAAGACCATACTTACGTAAGTAAATATCAGATTTCAAGTTCTTGCTTACATTTTCTTGCTTGAGATTGTTTAAAAAATCGGGCCTCAATTAAGGCTCAAAATGGGGAAAGATTGAGATGCTATTTGAAAACAAATATCTTTAGGATACACATTTTTCAAACAATATATATGATATAATTTCATAACTATGAAGATGAACATACCTAGGATATAATGATTGGTTTTGAAAAATGAAACATCTTCTAACAGAACCATCAGTCATGCCACCTACTGAGGCATAATGGCAGAACCGTCAGTCATGCCACCTACTGAGGGATAATAGCAGAACCATCAGTCATGCCACCTACTGACGGATAATAGCAGAACCATCAGTCATGCCACCTACTGAGGGATAATAGCAGAACCATCAGTCATGCCACCTACTGAGGGATAATAGCAGAACCATCAGTCATGCCACCTACTGAGAGATAATGGCAGAACCATCAGTCATGCCACCTACTGAGGGATAATAGCAGAACCATCAGTCATGCCACCTACTGAGGGATAATAGCAGAACCATCAGTCATGCCACCTACTGAGGGATAATGGCAGAACCATCAGTCATGCCACCTACTGAGGGATAATAGCAGAACCATCAGTCATGCCACCTACTGACGGATAATAGCAGAACCATCAGTCATGCCACCTACTGAGGGATAATGGCAGAACCATCAGTCATGCCACCTACTGAGAGATGATGACAGAACCATCAGTCATGCCACCTCGAGTATTAGTGGCCAAAAAGATAATTATGTGATCGATGCCTGTCTGGTGAGGATCACAATCTATAGTGTATTGTTTCCCATAAATAATTTAATAAAGGTAATATCAGATGACAGTTTCACAAATAGATATTAAAATATATAATATTGCAGTGTTTCTTTATTTCAATTACAATGTGTTTCCATAGTTTTGGTCTAGGATCTATTACTTTCATGAAACATAGGGTTTAGCATATGCATTCAACCACTTCATAGTTAATTGATGTAAAGAGATTGATTAAAAATATCTAAACAATATCCTTCTTTAAAAACATTATACATAATAATACAACTTGTGCCTATATTTACATCTTTCCATGAAATATCTGGCAGTTCATGAGTCACTTTTCCCTATACCCCTGAGCATGACCCAATATGTTAATTATACCTTTTGGTCTTCGGTCCTCAAATCATATATATATATATGACACTGCCCACTATTTGGATTATACAAACTTGACTCTGTAAACTTGGGACAAGGAGTCTTTAGCATTAGCATAGATGAGATAGACATGTCCAGCCATGGAATAGACCTCCCAGTCTGCAGACGGTAATGTTTCCAGGTAGTGTTTTGCAACAAACTTCTCCACGCCTTGCCACCGATAGATGACGCTAGTGTAATGGTCACGTGGTACGCCTTCATCGGCGCCATCTTGTTGTGCATTTGATACAGCCAAATAGACATCGTCTCCAATGGTGAAACTTTCCCAGTCCACTGCACTACAATACCCAAACAAACAACTTCTGATTTACAAAATCGGTTAGAAAATAAACCATATTTATTTTTAAAAAAGGTGTCCTTGAATTTCTCTCATTAGGTATGGAATGAACCCCACTTTATGAAATTCTTCAATGCATGCAAATATTCTTATGGATATAATCTTAAATTATATCTCTTAACTGGTATCCTTGATAAATGAAGTAATGTAGATGTGATAATCGTGTTTAACACCCACCTTGGAATACAACACCTGTGTTTGTGTGTGGGTTTTAACGTCACTTCAAACATTACTTCAATCATATCGTGACAAATTTCCTGGTAAAAAATATAGTGCTGCCTCACTGAATAGTCTTTGAGGAACCACCCAGTCACAGATTTACAAGGACAACAGGATAACCTCTCAGGCACAGGCCTCAGCTCATATGAGATGCCCATACCAGAAATTGTATTATGATTTCATTCTCGGAATTTCCAGGAATCGAACCCACAACCTTCGGATCATCACAGAGGAACTGGTGCTAATAATCTAGCGCTTTTACCAACTACGCTATGGCCCTAGGACTTACACATGTAATACCCACCTGAATGTGACAATGTTCTGGTAGACATCAAACTGTTTGCGGACCTTGTTGAGAATGTAGATGGTTGAGTTTGTTCTGTAGCGGTCTGTCTCCTCCGTGATGTGAGGGCCGTAGTTAAAGGCATTGGCAACGACCAGGAATAAATCGTCATGCACTCGGAAATACTCCCAGTCTGTGGCACCTGTTGTCTGAACAGTACCAAATAGCATATAGTACAATAGTAAATGGCAATTAAATTGCAACACAATGTGCAGAATTATAGGCACTTTTGAATTTAACAGTTATGTGAAAAGTATAAAGTAGTTGATTATGGTGAGGTCATAATATATTGACTCAAGCAAGTGTCTGTAATATATTGACGGATCTCACTAGTTCTGATTAAAATCATGCACAAATCCTTTCTTTATGTTGACACGATATCACATATAGCACTATCAAGCAACGATTAAACATGATCTGCATTCAAACAACCTGAAGAGAGCAAACATCTCGAAAGGATCCTGCAATATTCGATCAATGGCATCAGAAACAGTAATACTGAAAGACGACTTTACTACGAACTGGATGCAATGTTCAGTAATGACGCATGGTTACATGAAAATGGTTTATCAAGGATGGAAGACATTTTACTATCCAGCCCCTTGAATGATTGATCTCTTGTTATAAAGGAAGAGATTCTTAAAAAGAGGTCGAGAAAGGAAGATGGAAAATTCTAAGTTGCAGATAGACAGAAATAATTTATAATGCT
The DNA here is from genome assembly GCA_949316495.1 of Amphiduros pacificus. Lineage (NCBI taxonomy): Eukaryota > Metazoa > Annelida > Polychaeta > Phyllodocida > Hesionidae > Amphiduros > Amphiduros pacificus. The sequence goes on along the minus strand of OX439011.1, from coordinate 17,171,624 downwards.
CAGAGTAAGGTTCAGAGAATTGTACTTCAGTAGATATTCTAAGAAATGCCTGCAGACATATTACTATTGCGGAAACACTATATCGAAAAGTTCATATAATATATATTGTTCTGGGTCATCGATGTATGAATTTTATTATCACAACTGATATTATAACTTGCTAGGAAAAAATAAACAGTTGCTCTCAATACTCTTTACTACCCCTTGCCATGATTATAAAATGCAAGTCTATCTGAGTGACAAGGAATTGAATGAAAGAAAAAAAAATCATTTATTTGCAATTCCAGAAAACATGAAAGACGTCCAGTGAAGAATAGTTGAATATTTTGATATATTTTGACATATCGATTTGACAGAAAAAATGTATATTTGGGTCCACACTGATATAGACTTATATAAGGAAATTTGTATGATATTTCTCTCAATTACGTATGTCTGCTCATTCCGGAATACCTTTAAAGCTTTGAGCTATATTTAGACTTCCTCTCAAAGCGTGCTGAAATAGAGGCTCTTGTTTATAAGAGTGGAGGATGGGAGGTGGTGGGTTCGACTCCCACTGCCGGGAGTGTTACTTTCACACTGGCTATATAAGTGGAGGACGGGAAGTGGTGGGTTCGACTCCCACTGCCGGCAGTGTTACTTTCACACTGGTTATATAAGTGGAGGACGGGAGGTGGTGGGTTCGACTCCCACTGCCGGCAGTGTTACTTTCACACTGGTTATATAAGTGGAGGACGGGAGGTGGTGGGTTCGACTCCCACTGCCGACAGTGTTACTTTCAAACTGGTTATATAAGTGGAGGACGGGAGGTGGTGGGTTCGACTCCCACTGCCGGCAGTGTTACTTTCACACTGGCGATATAAGTGGAGGACGGGAGTTGGTTGGTTTGACTCCCACTGCCGGCAGTGTTACTGTCACACTGGTTATATAAGTGGAGGACGGGAGGAGGTGGGTTCGACTCCCACTGCCGGCAGTGTTACTTTCACACTGGTTATATAAGTGGAGGACGGGAGGAGGTGGGTTTGACCCCCACTGCCGACAGTGTTACTTTCACACTGGTTATATAAGTGGAGGACGGGAGGTGGTGGGTTCGACTCCCACTGCCGGCAGTGTTACTTTCACACTGGTTATATAAGTGGAGTACGGGAGGAGGTGGGTTCGACTCCCACTGCCGGCAGTGTTACTTTCACACTGGTTATATAAGTGGAGGACGGGAGGTGGTGGGTTCGACTCCCACTGCCGACAGTGTTACTTTCACACTGGCTATATAAGTGGAGGACGGGATTTGGTGGGTTTGACTCCCACTGCCGGCAGTGTTGCTTTCACACTGGCTATATAAGTGGAGGACGGGAGGTGGTGGGTTCCACTCCCACTGCCGGCAGTGTTACTTTCACACTGGGTATATATATAAGGCTCGAAAGTCGACCTGATATGGCCATTGTTGCTGAAAGGGTCATAAAAACAGCATTTCTTACCAGTAAAGTCTGGAACTGTACAAAGTGTCCATTCTGCCAGAGGTAGATAACAGAGTGTGTGCGCGTGGTGCTGTGAGGTAGACCTGTGAAGGAATTGGCAACCACCAGGAAGTGATATTTGCCAACCAGGAAGTGAGTCCAATCATATGCTCCAACAGTAGCGATTTGCTGAGTCAACTCAAAACGCTTCTCAGCTTCAACCCAAATATATATATCTGAAGGAATGGTGTGGTTCTGACCTAAAAGAATAAAGGGAAAAAAATAAATGTTGAATTAATGTTGAAATACTGAAATAAGGCACATATATCTGCTACAGGTAGGTCTCGTCATGATATAACTGAAGTAATGTTGAAGTAATGTTGAAGTAATGTTGAAGAAATGTTGAAATACTGATATAAGGAACGTATATATGCTACAAATAGGTCTCGTCATGATATAACTGAAATAATATTGAAATAATGTTGAAAGATGTTGTTGAAATAATGTTGAAATACTAAAATAATGCACGTACCCATGACATGATTAGCAATGGCGATGTAATGGCCTCCTTCTATACTGAAGTATTCTACGTCTCTTGCCGTCCAGGTCACCAGCTCTTGATGAACTTTAAATTTCCGTTTTTTCCTGTTCCATCTGTATATGACAGACTTTGATGGACGATCCCGCCGGGGCCCTTGATTGGCTACTGCAAGGAAAAACTGCAATTGAAATATCAAAACAGCCATCAATTTTATTATTCATGGTGCGAACTCCATGTTATTTCCTCAGATATCTTTCACACTCATTTCATACAGGTATAAATTAACATTCGAGGTTTATGCACTGCCCTCCATTACTCAATTCTCCATTTCCCTCCATTCACACGCATCTACTGCTCTCCCCTATTCAACATTTTAATCCCCCATGAATGTTTCTCACTCCAGTGTTTCATTTCAAAAGTCAGGCATATTTGTGTATGGAACAAAAAACATCACGGGCTGCCTATTGTAAGATATATGCAGTAGACAATGGATTTTGGCATTATTGCTAAACACGATTGCCAAAAGATAAAATATGTTGCAAGAGTGAAATTTCAAAATGTGCTAACATCTTCTAAATAATTGGAGACATGATAATATGATTAGAAAAAAATTAATGAGGTCTATGTATACATAGATGATTTTTATAGCCAGGTATTTGGCCAAACCCAGCTACGTTTCAACTTGAATCTTAGACACCATTTTGTAGTTCATTTTCGACAGCATATTTAACCTACTAACCTCATTGTCTATAGAAAAATGCTCCCAGGCTTGTGCCCCTAGTGTGTACAGACTCTGGAACATTCGAAAACGACCTTTGGACCACTGAAATATAGTGGACTGTTGTTTTTTCACTTCTCGCTTTTCACTGAAAATAATATTATTTATACTTACATCAGTACAATGAATAAGACAGGAAGTGCAAGGAAGGGGCAACTTCCGGGTTTCTCATTTTTGACAAAAATCGGGAAAAGACCTTTCATGTGTGATGCGAAAAAGAAGTGTTGGACTTCACTGAAACTTCACTGAAGCTGTTAATAAAATGTGTAATATGCTGTGCTGATCATTAGTTTAAATAGGTAATATGTAATGCTTTTATGCTTTTAATAGGTATAGTAATGCTGATCATTGTTTTTTTTGTAAAGTCTGTGTTATTTTCCGGAAATGCCTGTAGATTATTTCATAAGTGATCCTTTAAGAGGCTCTGCCTGTAAAAACCTGTAAAATCTGCAAAATGTGGCCACATTTTGCAGGTTTTTACAGGCAGAGCCTCTTAAATCCTTTCTATAAGCAGACTATAGCAAATGATAATTTTGAACAATCAAAATGCATGTTACACTTTGAACTTGTTATTCATGGCTTTAAATTTTTTTCAAAAGTCATAAAAATTGTGAAAATTCTGAGCCTAATGGAACATCCATATAATTGGTCCCCTGAAAATATATTTTGCCTACTAATAGCTAAGATCTCCGACCAGTAGTTTCAGAGGAACAGATGACGAGGAGGCAGAATGATAGAACAATTCTCCCCCCCCCTTCATGCTTAAGCTATGCTATGCATGTAAAAAAAACATATGAGCATATTACGACTTCAAACAGGAGCATGTGTTAAGGTGAGCAACACGTACTTTGTTGAAAGTATTCATGAACTGAGATTTTCAAGCACTTCTTCCTTGCATAATATAAATGTTTATACCCTAAACTTTGCAATCAAATGTTATTCCTATAATTTTTGCTAAAATCCAATCATCAATTAAACACTTTGTCAACAAATTTTATTTAGCTGACCAATGATCTAGTGCAAACAAGTGTTCAGTGACGTTTTGCTAACAATGGAGCACCTACAGATTGGGGAATTGGAGTGATTTGGCTTACAGAGGTCTCTTTGTCCATAAACGTTTGTCTATTGGTACAGGCCCAACACCCTCATAGACCACAATAGAGGTCACATGGTTGTATACATGTGGCCACCTGGTGGTCAAAAGAGTACAGCCAATACTTCGCACTTTCAGCACAATAACTATGGTAGGTGTATTTTGGTTGATTTCAGCGAGATGGCTTGTTTATATCAGTTTCCTGGCCACATATTTAAGCATACCCAAAGCTATGTAAAATTGCCTGTGACCTTTGTGATTTCATGAAAGCTTTAAGGAATTCGATGAAGATGTGATTCTAATAAATAACGCTTCATTTGTGTTCAGTCAAAAATATCAGTCAAAATCACTGAGGCTTTTAGTATCTATTTAGGTAATTAAATAATTACTTTTCCACATTGGCGTAATTCATAAAACATTAAATATTCAAACCTGAAGCTGGCAAACGCCATAAATAGTCCCTCGTTTGGAATACGGAATATTTCTATATCAATAGTGGGTGCTGCGGTGACGATATCCTGCTGCCACACAAAATAGTCCACTCTCTTCTCGCGCCGCTCCTCTGAACAGATATAAGCATGGATACATTCATAACCAGAAACATTTTTTTTGCCTAACCAAATTATAAATAATTCTTAATAAATGACCTAATCAAAATATAACCATTTCTTTATAAATGACCAGGAAAAAAGCCTTGGTTCTTGAAAATGTACTTTTGATAAGGTTGTTGTCTTTTTATCGTAATAGATTCCAAAATATAAAAATAATCAAACGGTTTGAGCAAAACTTCTTATAATAATAATAATAATAAATTTATATAGCGCTATTCCAGACAGTGTCTGCTCATGGCGCTGTTGAGATAAGACTCTCTGAAGAGGTGCGTTTTCAATCGTGATTTAAACGCATCCAGCTTCTTTAAGTTTTTTACATTGAGGGGCAGGGAGTTCCATTTCTTAGGTGCATAGACTGAAAAAGCCCTATCCCCGTAGTTTTTATTATTTGTTCTTGGGACGATATACTCATTCTTATCATTAGACCTGAGGGACCTAGTAGCTTGTTTAGGTATCAATAGATCCGCAAGGTACTTCGGGGCAAAGCCATTTTGCACCTTCCACGTTAGTAGAGATATCTTAAAGTCAATCCTTGCCGCCACAGGTAACCAGTGGAGTTCTTTCAATTTATGACTTATGTGGTCAAACTTTCTTATCTTGCCAACTACCCTGGCCGCAGAGTTCTGCAATTTCTGCAGTTTTAATATTTCACATTTTGGTAAGCCTGCAAGAAGGGAATTTCCATAGTCAAGTGTAGAGGTAACAAAGGCATGGGCTAGGGTATTGGCTGTTTTTTCATCAAGACAGTCCCTTACCTGAGAAAGGTTCCTTACATGAAAATAGCCATTTTTACACATTTTTCTGATTTGTGACTTCATAGATAGTTTATTATCAATAATTATTCCCAGATCTTTCACAGCATCAGATCTGTCAATGATTGATTCCCCTACCGTGATACTTCTGGGGAGGTTGGTACTCTTAAGATGAGACCATTTACCACATATAATCATTTCCGTCTTGCCATCATTGATCATCATCTTGTTTTCCACAAGGAATCTTTTTATCTTTTTTATGCATTCCTCCATCTCTTTGGTAGATTCTTCTGCTTCAGATGGACTTAATGGGTCAAAACTGATGTAGAGCTGAGTGTCATCAGCAAATATATGGTGCTTCAGCCCATATGGTGATATGATATCGGCTAGTGGTTCCATGTATGTCGTGAACAGTATCGGCCCCAATACTGATCCCTGTGGTACGCCATACTGCAGGTCCATGCTTTCAGATCTCTTACCCTGTATTGATACATATTGTTTTCGATTAGTCAGATATGATCTAAACCATGATAGTGCAGTGCCTTTGATACCACATCTTATTTTGAGTCTATTTAATAAGATTTCATGGTCGATTGTGTCAAAAGCCGCCGATAGGTCTAACAGAACTAACATTACTGTCTTGTTCTTGTCAATGTCGATCAGGATATCGTTTTGCACTTTTATTAATGCTGTTTCCGTACTATGATATTCTTTATATGCTGACTGAAAGATGCAATTAATATTATTAATTATTAAGTGTCCAACAAATTGCTTAGCTATTGCCCTTTCTATTAATTTTGAGAGATATGTCAAGTTCGATACCGGCCGATAGTTCTTCTTGATAAGTTCCATTCCTAATTTTTTCAATAGTGGTCTAATGATCGCCATTTTCAATGCATCAGGCATTAGACCCAGTGTGATAGATTTATTTATTATAGCAGTTAAGAGTGGTAGAAGGTCACCTATGCATTCATTTAGGAGCCAGGTTGGTATCGGATCAAGTTCACAGGACTTCTTTGCTGCTTCTTTAATCAGCTTGATAACCTCCTCTCTGCTTAATGGTTTAAAGTTTTCCAGACTAGTGATGAATTTTTTCTCTTCTGGTAGAACATGTGACGTTTTACTTTGAACATTAGGGCTTGTTATGCCATCATCTAATTTTTTCCTAATGTCAGCAATTTTTTCAAGAAAGAAGTCATTAAATTCTGTCGCTAATTCATTCATATCGTTATGTATTGGAAATGGCGTGGCCTCTTTAGTGTGGAGTAATTTATTTAGAATTTTAAATAATTTCTTAGGATCCGATTTATTCTCATTTATGATATTAGAGAAATATTTAGTTTTTGATGATTTTATCATGTTATTGTATTTATTCCGCTGAAATTGAAATTGTTCCTTATCTACTATTAGACCGGATTTTTTATGTTTTCTTTCTAATTTTCTCCTTTTTCTCTTTTCAGAACGAATCTCGTCGGATAACCATGGCACCGGTTTCCTGATGGTTATAGTCTTCTCAACCAGAGGTGCATGCTTATTTAATATGTTTACCAGACTATTGTATTTATTCAAAAGTTCATCGAGATCATCGTTATTGTATTGATATTCATTTGAGAATTTCTCCGCAATATCGTCTTTAAACTTTTGTATGTTCATTTTTTTGTAATTTCGATATGTTATTTTTTCTTTGTTTTTCGTAGTCACATTCATATTTAGTAGTATTTTTATTATATCATGGTCCGATATTTTTTCATGAACTATATGGTGATTTATTATGTTTGTATTTGTGTCTGTGATTAATAAATCAAGTGTATTTCCCATTATATGCGTTGGTTCCTTAATATGATTTTCTAGATTAAACACATCTAATATCTCATTAAATCTAATAACGTTTGGCCTATCTGGCTTGTTGAGATGAAAGTTATAGTCCCCTACCAGGATTACATCATGTTTGTATGTACTGTAGTAGGAGAGAATTTCCGAGAATTCATCAAAAAAAGCAGAGTAGGTATACAGGTTTTTGTCAGATGGTTCAGGCCTGTATATAGTCACTACTGTACACGTTTTAGTGTTAGTCATGATTTTAGTCTCCATTAGTTCCATGGTCGATAGGTTAAATTGATTTGGTATTTTAACTACATTCAGTTCCATTTTGTAAATAACTCCAATCCCGCCACCAGATCTTAAAAGACGTGGAGAATGTTCTATTTTGTAATTAATTTTCGCCAGCTCTGCTCTAATATTAGCTTCATTAAGTTCATTCATCCAGGTTTCAGTGATAAAGAATATATCAATATGATTCTCTATCATGTACAGATTGAGTACATCCATTTTGTTCCCAAGACTTTGCACATTTGCTGTAGCAATTTGAAGTTTATTAATAATATTTTCATTTTTTGCATCCTTATTTCTAGTTTGTCTGCGCTCTGTATTGTGGTAATTTAGATTTCCATTAAGATCAGGCAGAAGGGGATTCCCCATTGCGTTAGTCCTTGACCTTGGTGGAGCTATGAATGGAGGTTTTCCCATACCATAATTTACGTGCTTCGCTGAGCAGCGAATCACTGGATGGGTGGGCGTGGCCTCGCATCTCCCGATTCGTGACTTTAAGCCCCGATTATTATTTAATGACGCTTGATATGGTGTTGCAGGTGAATGTTCGGTTAGTATATTATTGTTTCCAGTTTGATTAGGACCATACCGACTTGATCTGCCTGCAGTATTGTTTGATATCGAGTTCTTGTAGTCAGGTTGCACCATATCACGTGTGTAGGGGGCGGGGACTGAGTGATCACGTGATAGGGCGTCATCGTTTGATTCGTTTTCTCTTTGTCTATTTATAGTTTCATTCATACTACCATTAAGCATGATCACACTGGGGTCATTTTCAGAATTCGTGTTCAATACGTCCGATATGTTATTTATGGAACAGCGTGAGCTATTTATAGGTGCATCGTAGTAATTACGCGTGGCCGTAGTACTACTATTTGTTGACATAGTAAAATCGTAATAATGGTTCACTTTACTTTTCATCATAGTATTTAATTCTGTGCTACCAGACTTGGCATCTTTTAGCGGATGGAAATATAATACCAGGGTCGTTTTATCTAATTTTAATATGTTACCCGTTACACTGGACATGTCAAGGTCAGACGTTGTTAAAAAAAGTTTTAATAGCGTTTTGAAAATCTCACCGTATTTGCTATATTCTTTTTTCAACCTAATGATCAATAGTTTGGAGTTGGTTTTATTTTGACATATGCATGGTTCAATAATAATGAAGTGATCTAACAACATCAAATATCTATTACACATTTTATTCTTGTTATAATCTTTACAATACTTTCCATTAGATGTTCGAATCATATTCCAGTACTTATCATCATTTTTCTTACAGTTTTTGCATCTTAATAATTCCGATCTCCATCCGCTTTGATAATGTCAGAACCTACGTGGTCTTTTAGCTCTGCTGTCTTTCTTGGGGCTAGTTGGGTTACTGCTTCGCGTATCTCTATGCTTGTGTCTGGAGTCTTGCCTCTTAGTAGATTCATGTAGAAAGTTGCATCGACTTCCTTTTTTGCATTTACCTTGTTGGAAGTAAAAGCATATTTCCTTTCTGTTACTCTCCCTTTCTTTGTCACTCTCTACGATCACATCCCTGATTGCAACGATTGCTTTTGCAATGCCCAGGGGGGTCCCGATTATCTTGACTTCATCTTCCGTATTACTATCCTCCACCTCAGTTTTTTTCATGATGGTTTGGGACTCTTTGGATATTTTCCTGATGTTTGCACCCCCTGAACCTATCAGTTTGGATGCTGCGGTCCTCGGTATTATTGTCACTACTTCTTCGTCCGGATAGTCCTCATTGCAGAAGTCAATGGTTATTTCATCGTTCTCATCATGGCGTTCTGCCTCCTCATCCTCAGATAGGCACACTGCTGCCTCCTCTTTGTCCCATATCTCCTTCATCGGTTCACTGTGTTCTTTCTTCTTAGGTTTCACCTTCTGACACAGATTGATTATCCAGTTCCTGGCAGCTTCATCAAGCAATGTTGGATCACTAACGGATTTCACCACATGATCAGTTGGATCATTAGTTACTGATTTTGGTGTCGTTATCACTCTGAGTTGATCAGCTGGCTCCAGCTTCATGGCGAGTTTGCTTATCCGATGGTTTAATATGGTGTGTGCGTTAATGACATTGTACCTGGAACTCGATGAGATGGGTGGAATTAACGTGACGAAATATGGTCACGCATGACCATCGGAGTATTTAGTGAAACATATAGATTTAGTGTGGCATTATTTGGTTACTTATTTGGGGTGTGAAACAATATGGTCACGAATGGGCCCGAGTGACGTCATATGGCCCCACGTTTTGTGTTGCAGAAACAAAACATTTATTATTCCTAGCCTTAAAATTTTTAGTCTTACAATTACATGTAGTATGCGAAGAACGAAATGACCCAAATAGTTAATATTTTATTGATCTTGTAAAATTAATATGTAAATTTTATTTACTTTACCTGGTGGGAGAAGTATGGTTTGCCATATTCCACTGTAGCACACACGAAGAATTTTATCATATATATCAAACCATAATTTTCCTGTCTCCCGCCAACTGCACACAGACTGTCCATCATAAGTAGTGCTGGAAACTGTAGAATCAGAAATTTCAGGTCTAAGATATATAATATTATGTGATATATATATATGACAGCAAAGTGGCCCTCTTATGCAAGCAATGGATAATGGAACTTTAATGTAAGCAATTTACATTGGTCCTGATATGCGGGAAATAGAAAATGGCTCTTTAATTAAATCAACAAAGGCTCAAGTCAAGCAATATATAATAGTTCAAATATGCAAGGGTTAGATAATCTGTCAGGCAAGGAAACAGAGATTTTATTTTTCATGTCTGAGTGATTGAAGTGTGCCCCCGGATTTAAAGTTATGGACAATTCATGCTTCGCGCCAAGAGAAGATTTAGCTAACATTACATAAACACTAAAATACAGAGAGTAACTTATCCTGTAAATGTTTTATATTTATATGAGTCAAAACGCTTGTAGATGTCAAATAATTGAAGTGTTCTGCATTCAGAAAAAAAAACTTCAGAAAAAATAAATTACGACTTATTTTAAAGATTAGGAATATTGGAGCTGTGTAAATTTGGGCTCAAGGTAGTAAATTGGCAAGAAACATGTTTTTGGCTATGATACTTGGCTATAAATCCTGTGCAAACGTTACATTGTCAATGTTACTGATACCTCTGCGATTTATTAAACAACAAAAATCAGCTGCGGCTATCCATATCAGCTATTACCACTGAAATCCTCCTGGAATATTTGAAGTTTTATTAGATACGTTGAAATTAAGTTTTAGATTACCAGTTGGTAAATCGTGAAATGAGACCGTGAATTCTGGGAAGGCTGGGGCTGATACTGGACACGCTCCAACTGCAGCGTCCGCTCCCGGCACCATTAACAACTGCTTCAGGAGCCCCTGAAAAACACACAGCATGTCCATCGTTTAAGGTTTAAATTGTTTTTTAGTCTTTTTAGTTTAATTGAGTATAAAATATGTATAATGTTTTTATTATTTGCTCTTTATCTGTCCTGTGATTGCACAATTGAAATGAAACAAAATTTTATCAGAAAGTTAGAATTGAATGCACTCATTTGTTATATTTGTTGCTACCGCTTGGTGCGATTTTGCTTTTAAAACAAATTTATTTCAATATTTCTATTTCATTATGACAAAATGTGTTCTTACGGGAAACTGTGTTTTCACGCTATTGCAATTTCCAACGTGAAAAAATGAGTGCAATGTGCTCAGCAGGGCTGGGAATGACCTTTTGACCTTTCGGGAAACAGACTTCCCACAATCCACTCGAAATGTGACTCTACTTCCGGTGACACTGATTATAAACGTGTGCCATTTATCATCAAATATTTCAGATATTTTAAATTGAGCTACTCTCCTTCTTTGAGTTATTTTATCATTATAATGAAATTGCAGTTTGTCGTTGTGAAGGACTAATCCTAGTTTCATATACTTATTGACCCTGTCCATGAGGGCAAAAATGCAGTGTTCACCGAATAGGTCCTTTTCAGTGAGTTTTAATGTAACAAGTAGAGAAAATTCTTCTGGAAAGTATTGACAGTACCTGCAAAATAAAAAAGTCATTTGAATCCAAATCTGCTTCCAATTTATTTCACTTGCACTTGATTTCACATCTGAAACCCCATTTTACGAAAAATCGAAATTCTTGCTCTCAGATTTTAACTGTGGGAGCATTATCGCTCAGGTGAACCAATCTCGTGGCGGCGCCACCATCGCCACTTCCTGTTTCCCACATGTGGCCATTTGGCCAGCTTATCAAGGGAATTTTCATATTTTTTTTTATACAAATGGACTATGTTATCACCTTTGGATCACCATGTTGAGAGTTGGATGGTGCACTGCGCTAGTGGCAGACCTGCTCTTTCCAATCTCTGTTTAAATATCTCTGTTTGAGACAAATGAAACTTTCTTTCTCAAATATCCCAATTTCTCTAAATATATTTATTGATTGTATTGTTTTTTTCTTCTGTGTGTTGTTGATGTTGTTATCATTTTTGATGTTATTGTTGTTGTTGTTGTTGTTGGCTATGCCACCCCTGGATCTGCCTTTGAGAATGTTACTTACTTGAAAACAGAAGAAGCTGGAAAAGCCAGTGCGCTGGCGCGTGGTGTGAAGCGGTATGCGTGAGTGCTGCCCTCTGCATCGTACACGATCTCCACACCCGCCGATAGGTGGCGCTGACTCATCACACTGTTCCCAAGGTTACGCTCAGTCTCCGTCGCCAACTCCAACAGATAAACTGGCTGGAGATCTGCAACAGAATAAAATAAACAACTGAATTAATTGAGATTGTGGCTTCAACCTGTAGATCGATATTACACTTAATATTACCTCACTTAGTTTTATACTCTTCAACTTGCAACATTATAAAACATGGAAATAAATTCATTTAGAGATCGTAGGCTGGGTTCCGTGTCAATCATTATTTGGGTCGAGTTACAGATTATTCAGATTGAGGCTTCTGTCTGAAGATCGAGATTACATGTTATATACACTTATTTGGCTTTTTACTCATCAAATTCCATTCATGTTGACCTTTAATAGCTATGCTGACTATGTCCCTGACGGGGAGAATTTTTCTGTCATTCTGTCTGTCCCCCGGGGGGGGTACTCTCATGATTTTAACCCGCGGAGGCTGGGATGGAACTGAAAACCCCAGAGCCTGAATTAGGGAAATATTCTAGCATTATTGGTACCCTGATTTAGGACTAGCCGAAATATGGTACCCTGATTTAGGACTAGTTGAATTTTTGATACCCTCATTTAAGGATGATGCAGAAGGAGGAGATTTGGGAAAGGGGATTGTGATCCCTGTTTTAGGGAGAAATTTGAAAAACAGCACCCTGTTTTAGGGAAAATTATAAAATATCTTAACCCGGATGGAACTGAAAACCCCAGAGCCTGATTTAGGGAAATATTCTATCATTATTGGTACCCTGATTTAGGACTAGCTGAAATGTTGATACCCTCATTTAGGGATGATGCAGAAGGGGGAGATTTGGAAAGGGGGATTGTGATCCCTGTTTTAGGGAGAAATTTGAAAAAACAGTACCCTGTTTTAGGGGAAATGATGAAATATCTTAACCTGTTTTAGGGAAAATATCAGCGAAAAGGACCCTATTTAGCCCAGCTTCCCCGGTAACGCTGACTATGAGAGTATCCCCCCCGGGGTCTGTCCGTCAACTTCATTTTTCTCATCTTAAACTACTGGTAATATTTCATTAATAGTTTTCAGCTTTTTACATACATATATAAAAAAAGCATGAACATGATCAGAGAGGAAGGGTGACGAGATTTGAAAAAAAAAAAAAAAGTTGCTATATGAGGTATTGGCCACGACAAAATTCGCCACTGATAAGAGTGTGTGATCTCGCTGTTCCATCACCACATTGCCTGCCCTCTGGTGGAAATGACACTAAACTAATCTCCACTTCACTTTTGTTTTGCAAGTTTATGTGAAGGGTTGCGCTTTTAACATATTATGAATGTCACAGTTATCACTTATTTTTTGTCAGAATTACATCAGAAATGAAAATTACCTCCAATATGCCTATATTTCTGCATTAGAGCTTTGTTTTCAACCATCGGTAAATTGACCTATTTATCGACCTACTTATTGAGGCCCTGCAAGGTTTTGTACAAAGGGGTCTATATAGGTGAAATGCAGATATTTTCATGAGAGATAGCTGCATAGCTGAGAGATAGCTGCATAACTAAGAGATAGCTGCACAAATAAGAGATAGCTGCATAAATCAGAGATAGCTGCATAAATAAGAGATAACTGCATAAATATGAGATAGCTGCATAAATAAGAGATAGCTGCATGAATAAGAGATAGCTGCATGAATAAGAGATAGCTGCATAATTGGGAGATAGCTGTGTAAATAAAAGATAGCTGCATAACTGAGAGATAGCTGTATTGAGACATGAAAAGTAGCTGCACAAATAAGAGATAGCTGCATAAATAAGAGATAGCTGCATGAATAAGAGATAGCTGCATAAATAAGAGATAACTGCATAAATAAGATATACCTGCATAAATAAGAGATAGCTGTATAAATAAGAGATAGCTGTGGGAGAAGTAGCTGTACATGGTGAGAGATAGCTTCACATGGTGAGAGATAGCTGCACATGGGGAGAGATAGCTGCACATGGTGAGAGATAGCTGCACATGGTAAGAGATAGCTGCACATGGGGAGAGATAGCTGCACACGGTGAGAGATAGCTGCACATGGGGAGAGATATCTGCACATGGGGAGAGATAGCTGCACATGGGAAAAATAGCTGCACATGGGGAGAGATAGCTGCACACGGTGAGAGATAGCTGCACATGGGGAGAGATAGCTGCACATGGGGAGAGATAGCTACACATGGTGAGAGATAGCTGCTCAGTTTGAGAGATAGCTGCACATGGTGAGAGATAGCTGCACATGGTGAGAGATAACTGCACATGGGGAGAGATAGCTGCACATGGGGAGAGATAGCTACACATGGTGAGAGATAGCTGCTCAGTTTGAGAGATAGCTGCACATGGTGAGAGATAGCTGCACATGGTGAGAGATAGCTGCACATGGGGAGAGATAGCTGCACATGGTGAGAGATAGCTGCACATGGTAAGAGATAGCTGCACATGGGGAGGGATAGCTGCACATGGGGAGAGATAGCTGCACATGGTAAGAGATAGCTGCACATGGGGAGAGATAGCTGCACATGGGGAGAGACAGCTGCATATGGGGAGAGACAGCTACACATGGTGAGAGATAGCTGCACATGGTGAGAGATAGCTGCACATGGGGAGAGATAGCTGCACATGGTGAGAGATAGCTGCACATGGGGAGAGATAGCTGCACATGGGGAGAGATAGCTGCACATGGTGAGAGATAGTTACAACAGTGAGAGACAACTGCACATGGGGAGAGATAGCTGCACATGGGGAGAGATAGCTGCACATGGTGAGAGATAGCTGCACATGGGGAGAGACAGCTGCACATGGGGACTGCTCACCATGTGCAGCTATCTCTCCCCATGTGCAGCTATCTCTCCCCATGTGCAGCTATCTCTCACCATGTGCAGTTGTCTCTCCCCATGTGCAGCTGTCTCTCCCCATGTGCAGCTATCTCTCACCATGTGCAGCTATCTCTCCCCATGTGCAGCTATCTCTCCCCATGTGCAGCTATCTCTCACCATGTGCAGTTGTCTCTCCCCATGTGCAGCTATCTCTCACCATGTGCAGCTATCTCTCCCCATGTACAGCTGTCTCTCCCTATGTGCAGCTATCTCTCCACATGTGCAGCTATCTCTCACCATGTGCAGCTACCTCTCACCATGTGCAGCTATCTCTCACCATGTGCAGCTATCTCTCACATGTGCAGCTGTCTCTCACTTGTGCAACTACCATGTGTGCAGCTGTCATTCATTGTGCAGTTGCCTCTCACTGTTGTAACTATCTCTCATCATGTGCAGTTATCTCTCACCATGTGCAGCTATCTCTCACCATGTGCAGCTATCTCTCACCATGTGCAGCTATCTCTTATTTATACAGCTATCTCTTATTTATGCAGCTATCTCTTATTTATGCAGTTATCTCTTATTTATGCAGCTATCTATTATTTATGCAGCTATCTCTTATTTGTGCAGCTATTTTTCATGTCTCAATACAGCTATCTCTCAGTTATAATGCAGCTATCTCTTATTTTATGCAGCTATCTCTTATTTCTGCAGTTATCTCTTATTTATGCAGTTATCTCTTATTTATGTAGCTATCTCTTATTTATGCAGCTATCTCTTATTTATGCAGCTATCTCTTGCTGTTGTAGCAGTCTATCACTTGCTATCTCTCACTTGTGCAGCTATCTCCCAATTGCATGATCGTGGTGGCTAAAAATATCTGCATTTCACCCATATAGGCCCCTTTGTACAAAACCTAGCAGGGCCTCAATAACTAGGTCAATAAATAGGTCAATTTACCGATGGTTGAAAACAAAGCTCTAATACAGAAATTTAGGCATATTGGAGGTAATATCTCATTTCTAATGTAATTATGACAAAAAATAAGTGATAATTGTGCCATTCATAATATGCTTAAAGTGCAACCCTTTACATAAACTTGCAAAACAAAAGTGAAGTGGAGATTAGTTCAGCGTCACTTCCACCAGAGGGCAGGCTTACGTGGTGACGCAACAGCGAGATGACACGCTCTTATCAGTGGCGAATTTTATTGCAGCCCATACCTCACACAGCAACTTTTTTTTTTTTTTTTCAAATCTCGTCACCCTTCCTCTCTGATCACGTTCATGCTTTTTTTATATATGTATGTAAAAAGTTGATTTGAATGGTATGAATAAATTGCTATGAGAATTGCACCCATTGACCCTGATTTCGTCACAATGGGCACGTGCGCAAGTACCAGTTTGTTACAAAAATACTACAATTTGGCCCTACTCTGTGAGTTCTTGGCCGATTTACATCATTGACAACTCAAAATTCAGCTTTTGGGCTCTTCTCTTCAATTATGTAAGTTTAAAAAGATATGTTCCTTTTGTTACTGAGCATTCAGTTCGCCCATATGTGTCAGGTCATGACCTGACCTACATAGCAGAGTTGCAACTGGTACTGTCACTGCTGGTGCAACTTTCACCATTTATCAGCAGTGATCAGCTGCTTCCTGTTTGATAAATGCACAATCATGATCATGTTCTGAAGTATTTCCTCACAGTTTTGCCAATAAAATGTCATCAACAGTAAGGATGAAAAGTGGGAAGTTTGCTGGCAAGTTTGCTAGTCAACATATGAAGGCAAAAAGGGACAGGAGTGTTCAACACATGGAGTCTCTCAACAAAAGCAAAAGACAGCATGATAGTGACAATGAGGTAAGCATGTCATTGAAACTGTACAACCAAAAGTGTAGTGGTAGATCTATCCATGATTTTATAGTAAACATAGCTATAAACTAAATAACTATAACATCTTGTTGATATATTTACACCCAGGGCAAGAAATTAAGGTGTTGTGACATCCTCCTACTCTATCGCTAATAACTCCACTATCTCTTGTCCGAATCGACTTCTGTTTTTTTTTAATCATATCTACTGATTCTCAGCTAACTGCTGGTATCATCAATATAATAATCGTGTTAATAGTTAAATAACTACGGCGCCCGTAATATATCGTCGGAAAAGCGCTAGATCGCAAAACTAAATACAGGATTTGTGAGTTTGTATCTCTCACAGACCTCTCCATATTTTTTTTTTATTTATCAACATAAAAATTTGAAAAGCATATCATTGAATTCTGTGAGACAAGCTGCAAAATCGTATCATTCCTGATTTTTTAATTTCTGTTCTCAAGTTTACTGCCATGCCTCCAAACATAGACTATGCACCCCCAGTCTTGGCCACAAGCCCACCTGTGTTCCGTGTCATACTTTCCCTCTCTTCAAACCATGATAAAATAGTAAATAATTCATCAAAACTCTCCATTCTTTCACAAAATACACGTTCTGGTTATGATAAGATAATATGTCAGAACACTAATATGTGTTGTTGTTTTGTTGCAGGATACTGTGAATGATAGTACTCATGTAGAATACATTGAGGCGGAGGATGATGATCCAGCTGCCCACCAACCAACCGCTGCCCACCAACCAACCACTGCTCACCAACCAACCAGTCTCTTAGTGTCCAGACAGCTAAGAAAATTGCCCGCAGTGGACTTTCATTTCGTCACCTTCAACTTGCCTACGACAGAGAGGGGATCAAGGGATCCGCAATGTGATGATTGAAGAATACAACGGACATCCACGAGTGACAAATAACAGAGCTGTAATCAAGAAAGTTACTGACTGGTTCGACAGTCACTAAGCATGAATATTATGAAGCTACATTTGGGCTTGAATAGATCCTATACCATGTATACACATAAAATGTGATTTTTTATCTTGCCTGATTTTCATGTCAAGTCTGGTCTATAGTAACTGTGCATAATGTCAAGTCTGATCTACAATAACTGCATAATGTCAAGTCTGGCCTACTGTGTATAATATCAAGTCAAATGCGTAGGCCTATAACATTCTTCCTTTTTTATGATAATTTGGTTTTTTAATTTGTAATATAACATTAGTCTTGCAGATGTGTGCTAGGTTTGAATTTTTTTTTTTTTTTTTATAATTTTTTTTTTTTTATTTATTTATTTTTTTTTTAATGGGTCAGCCCCCGGTGGTTGGTTTGGTTACACTGATATTGACACTGGTTATACTAAGCAAGTTGTTTTATTATTTTGATTGGCCTACAGTATTGTATGTTTTTGTAGGTAACAGAGATACAAAGTGTGTAAATAAGCCAAAAATTCATGAAAAAACCTAATATGTTGAGAATTTCCAATCAGATTGTATTAGAAATAAATGCGGTATCACCAAATTTTCTTTTTAATTAACTTGCAGATATGTGTACAAACAGTGAGTTTGTTATATCAGAGTAACCTTGAGATATTAAGATACTGTGGGTAATGCTTTTGTGTATAACAGTATAAAATGGTGTAAAAAGCCAAAAATCCATGAAAAAAATACAATTTTCGGACTTTTTCAAGTCAAAATATTGGAAAAATTAGCACGATGACCCCCAATTTTTTTTTTAGTTATCTATTACTTATATAATTGCCTAGCTCTTTTAACAATTTAGGGAAATTCTGAGTGTTGAGAAAAAAAATATTACGATTTTTGTCAAATTTTAGTGTCTATTTCTCAGATTTTTCATATTTTATTGAAAAATAAATTCAATAAAAATACTGTATTATAGTTAAAATATGTTGTTCTGATATTTATATATATATTAACTTCAAGTAAGGCTCAAATAATTATATCATAGACTACTGACAGTATGCATATCTAGTAAAAACTGGATATGTGTGGTTTTACAAACAAATTAAAAATGGCCACATGGTGGCAGCACTGTACCGAAAAAATTTGCCTGATGACCCCCCCTTTTTTTTTATAGTTTTTCACTCAGAATGTCATTTGCTACAATTCTGCCAATTTTAAACAAAATCTGAGTGTTGGAAGTGATATGGATCTTGTCCCTTTAATGCTCGATATATTAATTTTCGTCTTTCAGTATTGAAGAGAGTTCAGTGCGCGAAGGCTATGGTTGTTTATGCTGTTTGCGCAAAGACGTGACTCTGACTTGTCAATCTTGTCAGAATATAACATACGCACATCGTTTTATAAGATAAAGTAATGACAAGTTTTACTGATGGATATACCCCACTACAGCACACATGTAGATAACTGTTCATTTATTTATTGATTATTCATTTAATGACAAAGACCAAAAATGCACGAAATGGGCGGTTGTTAGTCCTAATAGTTAAGATGTTGTATTTTCAGGGACCCAATTCTTTGGCAGTGTACCTCTTTGGTTACTATTGGGAGTTATCAAGTAACTGCCCTTTGGCAGTGTACCTCTATGGTTACTATTGGGAGTTATCAATTAACTGCCCTTTGGCAGTGTACCTCTATGGTTACTGTTGGGAGTTATCAAGTAACTGCCCTTTGGCAGTGTACCTCTATGGTTACTGTTGGGAGTTATCAAGTAACTGCCCTTTGGCAGTGTACCTCTATGGTTACTATTGGGAGTTATCAAGTTACTGCTGTTTACTTATGGAACTGTTTTTTTTTGCAATTTATACCATATTAAGGATAACTGATAACTACCTTTTACTAATGGCATAATATAATACTCCCATACAGTCAAGTAGCCAGCAGATAGGATATTGAAAATATGAAATATAAAAATAATTGGGGGCAAAATTTTATCTATTTCAACAAGGCTCCAATTTTTTTTAAATATCATTTTGAAAAAGAAAAGTGATAGCTATCATTGAGGTGTCGACGAGGCTGCAATTTTGAATAACATGATACTGAGTTGTTTCCCATTCCAGCCAGTGCTCCATGACTGGTTACCCAAGGCCGTGGTTTGTGTCAGCATGTCTTTACCATAATGTAAAAGAAAGACAATCACTCTCTGAAAAGGCAAGGGCATTGAGTCCCAGTGGCCAGCTTCTTTCTGACCTGATAGGGCAAAAGCAATGCATAAAGATTGATAATACAAACAAATAAAATTTAAATTCTCTATTATTTATTTGCTTGAACTGGGATCCCCTTCTCTACCATCACTGGCAGACTTTTTCAACTTGAATTGGTACCCCTTCTCTTCCACATGTGCCTCACATTTGTCTGCGGTCCCATCAATGGCAGGTGAAGATGTTCACAGAAGATAATACCCTCATACACTGACATACAAGGTCAAAGGTCAAACAGAGGTCAGCCCTCAACACCTCATAATTTGCTCTGTGGACAGTTTAATGTGATCCTGTCACCATGAGTCAAGTGTTCGCTTCCCATCTATATGTCATGTGATCAGCCCCATCACATAGCAGATCTTATCACTGGGCTCACATACATTGCAATCCCGTGCTATGACCCCAGGATACGACTTCATCCTGCACAATACGCAGATGATACTTGGCAAATGAGGTCAAAGTTTAAGTGGCATAAATAAAACTTAAGTTTGTTAAAAAAAATTATAGTTAGGAAACACGTAGACCAATTTATTTTAAGTATGAGATCTTGTGTTGCAAAATTCGCTCAAGTGACTGAACACATGCTTATTTTGGTGTAGGTGAATTATATTAGCCCTCTTGTCATCAGCATAATGTGTCTCTATCAGTTAGAATTGTGCCCACACCACAAAGGGGACCACCGAATCAAAGGCTCCATGTGTATCACTTAACACCTAGCAGACGTGAATGACATCAAATAATCAGACTATAGACAAAGTTAAGTGTTGTGTGTAAC